>OY829909.1:5362500-6562500 GCA_963691955.1 Chloroclystis v-ata | reverse complement strand
CTACAAGTTTTTTTGGTGGAAATCGATAATCAAGAGAGAAGATATTGCGATAAGAATAGTCATTCAAGTAAAATTTTGTGATGGGGGAGGTATTCAGGGGGCCCTGGGGGCGTGGGGTCACAGCACGGCTCGCTTCGCTCGCCGTGCTGTTCCCCGGGGTTGCATTGCCCCCGGTCGTGCTGCCACACACGCAGCAAGGCTCGCTTCGCTCGCCTTGCTGCGTGGCGTGTGTCGTATTGCGGTTCGCTTCGCTCACCGCAATCCGACCCACGCACGCCGTCATCAAATTCGTAATCCTCACCCCCACATTAGTAGGAAACGATACCCATGTCGATTTTTTTGGGGGAAGGGGGACAGGGGGACATTCCGGGGGTCACAGCACGGCTCGCTTCGCTCGCCGAGCTGTTCCCCTTGGTCGCATCGCGGCTCGCTTCGCTCGCCGCAATGCTCCACCCTTAAAATATTCTTCAAAAATAGGCCAATTTTCTGTTTTTTCATAAAAAAGGGGGTCTAGGGGGCGAAGGGGTCAAATTTTTTTTGCCATTCAAAACTATTTACCCTCCTCTACACGACTTAAAAAAAAAATTTCATCCAAGTCTCACCGTCTGGGAGATACCAAAAGGGGGGGTGAAATTTGGGGGTAAAGGGGGGGTAATTTTTTTTTTCTTCCAACTCGAGAAGGAACCCTCTATACGACCCCGCCATCGAAAACCCTATAAAAGGACGATTTCTGGAAGCACACTCGAGAGGGGGAGTTTTTTTGGGGGAAAGGGGGGGAAAAAATTTTTTTTTTCGCAATTGTTTACCCCCCTCTATACGACCCTCAAAAAATTTTTACTCAGTACCTTACCGTTGAGAAGATACCATAGGGGAGGGGGAGGGGGAGGGGGAAATTTGAAAAAGTTGGAATTTTCCCCCACTCACCCGGACCCCCTGTATACGTTTCTGCAAAAAAAAATATACCTTCCCATCCACCAACAGGGAGAACAATTATGTCAGTCAGTCAATCAGTGAGTGGTAATTTAGCTTTATATAATATAATACACGGTTATTCAGATAAGTTGGTAAAAATTCAAAAGAAATCTAGCAAGGTGCATAGATACTTTTGGGGCTAAACAGGCGAAGCCGGGGTGGGGTGAGTTGTGTTCTATGATATACATAATACTCACTGGGGGCTTATATTGTGAGCCGTCCGCAGATACCCATGTTATGAGAGGTTCGGGGTAAGCTGATACTCTGCAGGTCAACGTAACTTCGCCGTCGTATTCCACATCTACTGCAGTTCCTTCGGCGATCGACACTGTAGGTGCTTTGGAATCTAAAAATATAATTTATCAAGAGGATAATATAACAATAACATGTAATACAATAACAGTTAAAGTGATTTGTTTTAGTTTTCCTTATTTTTGCCCATAAATTCATAAATAAATATGATTTCACAAAATGTAATTTTTTTATATGATAATATTTAAATTGACAAAGTTAATATGTGAAGTCATATTAAGACCTTGTATTTACCTGGTTTAGGTGGATCTTGTGGGTTTATGTTAGTTTTGGCAAATCTTTTAATGTTTCCTCCAGTGTTCTTATTTATCCCGGACACCTAAAATACAAGTAAAATTATAGGCAAAATTATAGGCATTTACAAGTATTAAAACAATTTTAAAACATTAACACTTGTTTTATCGCTGTGAAATGTTGAGTATACTCGTAGAAATGATTGATTGTATCCTTTAGATATTTAAGAAAAACTTTTTTTTTATTTTATCAACTTACCTGAATCTTAAACATTTCATTGGGTGATACAAATTTTTCAGTAATGTAATGATTACCCGTATTTGTAATTTTTCTCAGTGGAAGATTTGCTATAATGACTTTATCGTTCATGTCCAAAATTGTAGCCTTTTTGACTTCTACTGCATTATTCGGGTCCTCAACCAACACAGATAAGTAATGTTCTTTGCCTGTAGTTAAATCAAATTAATTATATTCAATAAAATATATTCAAATTATTAATATTAAGTTTCGATATGTTAATCATAATTAACAGATGTATCGAAACTTAACAACTTGCGACATATCGTAACAACAATGTCGTAATTATTATATTATGTCGTATGATATATTGTAAAAGTCATAAACATTAGACTTGATATCCCGAAATTGTTACCCGTTTCATGTTCACATAATGTTTAAATAATATTTTTTCTGAGCTTTTATCATAAGTGAATGATTAATAAAGGAACTAGAAGATAATACTATCATCAAACCCTTTTGAAACTTACCCTTTATGGGTTGTTTTGAAGTGTCGTCCATAGATTTGGGAATGAGAACGGAAAAACCGTGTGTAAAGCTGAAATCAGTTCGCGAGTACACTACAATACTAACGTCCGTCTGTGCCTTTACCCGAGCGTAGTACGTATTTGGTCTTGGTGCATAAAATTTTACCACCTGTAAAATAAAATCATAATAATGTTAAATTGATTAATAAAACTAATAATTTGATATACTTTTAACAACTTTAGAGACATTAAATTTTGATGAAATGTTTAAACTCTGTAAATGGCATGATAACTCTTCATTTCATACATACGTCTAGGATGGAGTCATATATTTAATTTATTTACCTTTCCTGATGATTGCCACATAACATGATCGATGGAAAATTTATTGTTATCGTCTTCAACTTCGAGATCTACGTTTTTTCCAGAAGTAGATATCATGACATATTCAGTTTGATCGTCTACTGCAAACTATAAGCACAAATATCATAAGTTTGATTTATACAATGATCGTAACTGCAGCTATAGGCTCGTCTGTATTCTATATCCTCATCCTATAAAATCCTACATACATTTATTTTAAGATATAGATTACAGCTAAATTAAAAACACGAATTCTTATTCCTTAATATTGAAAAACTCAAAACTAGATAACGACAGTTAACTAAAATAAAGAGAAATAATATGAATTTCCTCCCAGCAAGAGTGATGCTCGGCCGTTGAGCTAAAATATCGGTTTTATGATTATTTTCTTTTCAAATTGTATATAATAAAAAATATATATATAAAACTTACCGGAACACGTTTCCATGCACCATTGGATTGTACAACCTGAGAGGTCACAACAGACTTTTGGCCACTTATCAATAACTTTATAGAGTCCATAATCTGGAAAATTAAATTGTCAATAGTACCAAACCAACCATAAGGATATAAATATAAATTACCATTAACACTAATGAATACGAATCAAAAACAAAAAAATAGAACAACTGAAATTAGCATTTCTGAAAGAATTCTAATAATTTCGTGAATTTCAATATTGTTGAATTTCTTATTTCAGTAGTACCTACCTATAATACTAAATTGTGACACAATTATTTTTAATTTTCAAAAGTGCAACATGTTAAGTGACTCGATTGTTTCAGATTATGTGTACTTACATATTTAACTTCATTTTTTGCTAGACGGAAAACAATTCCATTCGATGCTTTTGCAATTTTGTGGTAAACCTGGTACCCTTCACTCTTAGGATAGTTACAGCTGTAGTCGTAAGTTATGATAAAGATCACCTGGAAGAATAGGGTGTCATTTATAATACAGCGAAAAGTAGCGCATTTGTTTTTGCCTACTCCATGTTATTTAGGAGCAAGTTTTGTCATTACTTTGCTTAGCAAAAATTTTTAAACTACCTTAGCAACCTATTTAAAATAAAAACATATTAAAATAAGCTATTGAAATGCACCATACCTGACTTTGTCTCTTTTGAGAAAGATTTATAACGTTATCCACTAATTTATAATCTTTAGCATCAGCGTCGGTAAACACGAAGACATATGAACCCAGTGCGCTCTCTTCAAGACCTTTCGTTAGACCAGTTAGAGAATATTCTGGACATTCACCATTACGATAGAATTCCATATTGTAAGCATCAATTACTCGTAGTGCGTTTAAAACTTTCAGGAATGGGTCTTTTTCTGTCGTCTTGATGCGCAAACGTACTACCTCCCAAGTTGGGTAGTCAATTTTAATGTCTGAAAGTCATAATTAACTGTGTGATCCTACATCGATCGATAATAATAATAATTTAGTTATTAATCCAAAAGCAACAACAATGAATTGGTATATACGGGGCTAGATGTCGTTGTGTAAAAAATTGTCCAGCAATATTTATTTATTTATTTTATTTATTTATTTATATGCTTGACGTGTCTATGTGGGCGTCTGTCTTAATGGACAGACGCCCACATAGACACGTTATTATCCCCATTACATAATGTTTATTTATTTATTTAACAAAATCCACAGCCCTTAAAAAAATTTTTTCTTACGGCCAAAAAACCGATTTACTTTTAATGTTATATTAGCTGTCCCGTCCGTGGCTTTGCTCACTTTGTTTCCATGTTGTTTCAACTCTCATGGTGGGTACACACGTACGTTCTTGCTCGTTAAGCATGTTTCATTCGAGCATGACTATCTACAAATCTACTATCATTTTGGTTGGCTTCGAGCATTTGTCTTGGGACTTGCATGGTACACACGTTCGTACTTGCTCGAGATCGAGCAAGTTTATCGAGCAAGAACGTCCGTGTGTACCCACCATAAAACCTTCCCAGGGTTACTACGACTATTTTTAAACCACCTCAATTAATTCTGGAGTAATAAAATTAAGAGTCCTTCTTTGACATTTAAATTAAATCAAATATTTTTTGATGGACAATTAATTTTACATATAGTTTAAGGAAACTAAACATTAATGATAACAGGATAGTTCTTTAACAAGTTGTGATATAGATAATTCATAAAACATAATTAAATCAACATATTTTCTAAGGAAAGTAAAATTTAATCATAACAGGATAATATATCTTACCAGCATCGTTAAATGTGACAAGAACTAAATCTTTTATTTCAGTGGCCTTTTCAGTTTTCACTAATTCTGTAATATCCACAGCCGCGTCCCTCACTTGTTGTATTTCGTCAGTCATGGAGTAAGTATCGTCGATGACAAAAGTCAAACTACTGGTCTTCGCACAACGCACCGACATCAGCTTCAAGTAAATTATTAAAACACACAGGCTCCATTTCAAGAACATGTTGACAGTCTGACTGCTAACGACATAATAAAATAATTACTATTTATACATACGTTTAATACGTGCACACTCAGACATGATAATAATATCGATGACGGAAAATTGATAGGAAATAAACTAACTGAACCCACGACCTCTTTTCATGTTGTCATTAAATCAACCATCAAGCCACTTCACATAGATTGTTAAATGAAAACATAAGACTTATTAGAAAACTCACCTATTATAAGAACATTACAAATGAGAACATCTAAATTCAGAAAATTACCTATTTCATATTCATTTATTTACAATTTCAGGAACATCAGGGAAAAATTGCTCACGTCATCAAAATTATTCATTAAATTACTAAATACAACATATTGGTGGAAATCATATCAAAAAACAACTACCCAACCCCCATTATCGCTCGTGTTTTAACTATATTATAATAGATATTGCTGCTTTCTAATACTATTTAAATTTTGCCGATGAATTACGATAATCATAATCATAAATTCTTTTTTGTACACACACAGACATTTTAAACATTGGAAAAATTATTACACATTTATGGAATACTATAGTTAATAGATGGTGTAATGTACGAGTATATGTCCTGTTATCATTTGTAATGATATACTTATTTTTATGCTTTTAATTACAAAATTACAACTTGAGGAAACATTAATTATAAAAACTATATACCTATGTAAACAGAGGGAAAACCAAACTAAACCAAATCAACTAAATACATATCGACAATTTCAAAACTTCTACGAACCTACTGGTACAGGAAAAGTCGCCTGAATTTTCCTATACAAGTAGGTCTTCTGCTAAATGGTGTCTGGTCAAGCTTTATACAATATAATAGATGATGGAAAACACTGTCGTTTTGAACATACACCATTTGACTCCGATCAAAAGCCTATTCATTGCGTGAGCTTCTTGGTGTGGACTGTTTCACGTTTTCCATTATTAGTACAAGGTGACCCTAACCTTGTAGTGCCTCCTGCCATCTGATTTGCGAATCTAAGCCATCCGCCCGAATGCAAACAATACATTTATAATGATATTCGTAAGATTGTAAGATATCGTAAAAACAGAACTACGTAATAAACGGATAACCACAATTTCAAACTGCATAACACATCCAACATTCCAATCTTGTTACAAAATGATTGTCCTAATTCGCATGTCGTCCTCTTATTACCCCACTTTTCCCACTTTGGACATAATGCCATAATGTCCTTTTGCCGTTTCAATATCACATGATTATTGAAATGGCGACAATCATAGGAGATATTATGTTACGTGAGTGATTTGTATCGTAATTGTTTAGTTATGAAGTTGTATGATCAATTGTGAACTAGCATGTGATGGCATTCGGCATTTACGAGACTTCCATGTGCCCATTTCGCTCTGGGAATTGTTTCATGATTCACTCTTGAGAATCGATCGGTCCGCCATTTTGTTTAGCCAAACAGTTGCATGAATATACAAAAATAACTTCAACTTTATCAAAATCTTATTTATTATGTTAGTTTATCTATATCAATTATATTATCCTCTCGTACGTGAGCTATCTAAATGACAAATTGTCCGCATAATCTGTGGACCCCATTACAGGAATTTTCACAGATTTGAGTTTGAGCACAAATTTTTGTGACCTAGGTTTGGAAAAACTTGATTTTCTCTAAATTTAGTAGGAATCGTGTAAAACTACCGTGAATTTTATAATTGAGATAAATTTTGCAATTTCTTATACCACTTACACTTAAGTTTGATTAACATAGCAACTAACAGAGGTGAAAAAATATGAACCTCCAAGACTTTTCTAGAGCTTAATGTATAAAACTATTCTAAAGCATTTTAATAACAGAAATGATAGTGATGATGAAAATATTTACTAGTTATTAATGTCTATTATTTGTTTTAGTTTCCTCATACAATGGCCTCATGGTATGAGTTATTGAACATTATGTTATAAGCACAATTTTACATTTACTTCAACAAATTATATAGTTGTGGAACAAGATATAAGTGAGAAGGTGAAAAGGTTATCTATCACCAATTGTCTTTTGAGATATTAAAATTGGGATTTACACAAAAAACCCATAATGTTAGTTATCATTCTGTTAAAACCCAAGAAATAAAAAATAAGTACGTCTGAACGCGATAAGAATACGTTTAGGACACATGTCAGTTTGACACGTTAGTGATGGGCACAACATAATGAGTTCGTAACCGTTCTTCCAAAATGAACCGCCGCGTTATTTTTAAGATTAGTTTCGTTTTAAATTGGCGGAATCATTTAATATTTATATTTTAGTAATTTTAGTGGAAACCGACTGTTTTAGCGTCACAAAATGGCGGCCCATAACGCCATTTGGGGTTATTATTTTAAACACAAATATAAAAATGCCACTTTCTTTCGCGCGTTCGGTTTGGTCGTAGTTTTATTCTTATATTTAATAAAATCTTATAGTCCATTATTTTCCAATTCTTAAACGTATTATTTTTTAAATATAACTGTAACAGATAACGATACTGTTGTTGCCTGTTATTTTTAGCACAGCACTACCTACAAATATAAAGCACTGACATAACCTTGTAATAGCGCAATATTATCGCAATATTATTACGCATATTTAGAAAAATATTGTTTACCAAGTTATTTTACACTCAGTTTGGCACAAAATTATTAGATTCATTGATTATTGATATAATAATGTACCTAGATTTAATGCTCATCAATTGTTAAAACGGTAAACAAACAGCAAAAATATTTTTATCGTAACTGCAACGCCATTACAAAGTTACGTTGTCAGTTCAATCGCGATGTGTCAGGAACGCAAAGTCTCGACGGCGAAGGTATATAATATACTACTCAAAACAAAATAAGGGCCACGACTAATTTTCCGATTATTTTTTTTTCTTTGGGTTTTTTTGCTCCTTTTGTTTTAAATTTAACAAAACAATGTTTTTTTTAATTAAATTTCATGAACTTTAATGCAATTCGACATAAAATACTTAATCTTAGGATGTTTTTGAGATTTAAGACTTTTTATGGCTGTTTACACTTAACAATAGCATAAGATTGTAGACTAAACCCAGAGCTTAGTTGTTCGCTTTTGAATTTTTTATTATGGGGTATATCCTCCCCTTTCCAAAACACATTCTTGAAGCCTTGTTGGCATGCTCTAATTGAGATGGCGGATGTTTAACTCTGGGATATCCTCCCAGCACCTTTTCAGCAATTCAATCAACTGTTGCTGGTTGTGCACATCCTCTTCAGCTGACCGGACTCTGCGTTTTAATTGGTTCCAAAGGTGTTTAATTGGATTCAGGTTAAGATTATTCGCAGGCCATGCCATAACCTGAATATTGGCTTCCTCCAAAATAGAGCTGGTTGCCCGAGCTGTGTGAGTTCGTGCATTATCCTGCATCAGGTTGAAACCGTCCACCACTCGTTGTGAAAATGGGATGACATATGGCCTGACAACCCATTCGATGTAACTCTAAGATGTCACAGTGCCCTCATTCAGAAAAACAGGGTCAGTTTTACCTTGTAAACTGATCCCGCCCCAGACCATGACATTGGGACCACCATACCTGCCCTGTCGTGAATGAAAGGATCAGAAAATCTTTCTCCGCGTCTTCTCCACACTCGCATACGTTGATCGTCAATTGAAAACTTCACCTTACACTCATCCGTAAAAAGCACCTTACGCCATTCCTTTGTGCCCCATTCAAGATGTTGACGTGCAAACCTGAATCGATCTGCACCATGAGTCCCGGTCAGTTTAGTGTGGTTTACAGGCCTTCGTTAGCGTTGCTGGTCTTTGTGCAAACGAATCCTATTCGTCTGGTCGCTGACAAGTGTAGCAGTAGTCCGGCGTAATCGGTTTTGTAATGCGCGCGCTGTCACATTACGATCACATCGCGCAGTAACTCGCACGTACCGGTCTTCCTGGGCAGTGGTAGCACGAAATCTTCCAGAACCACGACGCCGGGATACGCTCCCGGTCTCCTGATACCGGTTCCAAAGGTTTTGGATAGCCCTTCTCGAACATCCCAGCTGTAAAGCCACAGAACGTTGTGACCAACCAGCCTCATTCATCGTTACGGCTCTGGTAGCAGTAACTTTGTCCAAATGGCATCAAATTCTTGGCATTGTACGGTCAAATGATGAAATTACACGTCAACTCCCAAAAACAACCGTAGTTGTCAGTAGACTTGTGTTAAACTAATCTGAAATCAAATCATAAAAGAAAGAAAACTCTACCCAATTCACGATATTTAAGACATCAACATTTTTTACCATACCGTCAACACTAATATCCCTAGTGCTTCATTGTAATCGTTAATTAGACACTTGAGAACATAATGGCATTCACAAAAAAATATTCTCCCATCGAAAGTCAGCAAAAAATTGTCTCAAAACAAAAATACGCGCGTGGCCCTTATTTTGTTTTGAGTAGTATTTTCAACTAATCAAACATAAAAGACGATCTCAATGAATTTGTTGACGCAGAATATTTAAGTACGTTATGTCTTTGAATAATTGACGACCTCTGTGGCGCAGCGGGCGAAGGTCCGCCTGCGACGCAAGAGGTTCGATTCCCGCCTCGGAACAACAATTTGTATGATCTGCAAATATTTGTTCCGGGTGTCTGGGTGTTATATTTATGTATAATAAAATATCTATCTATGTATGTATATTATATTAAGTATATCAGAAATCTAGCACCCGTAACACAAGCTTAGAGCTTACCACGGGGCTAGATGTCGCTGTGTAAAATTGTCCAGTAATATTTATTTATTTATTTAATTGATCGAATAATCTCATACCTTGCGCCGGCTTTCTTTCTCAGCTCAGCGGGGCGCGATCTAAGACAGTAACAGACACACAGTTAACCTTTAGATTGAGACGTGAACCATTACACCACTGCCATTATAGGAAATGTTCTGCGTGTGCGCATAATATCTTGTAGTACAACGTGACCCGACAATGGGATTCATGTGAGCGGGTTTAAATTTACTGATATTTCTTAGTGTGTATTTGAATGGTTTTTTGTTGGGTTAGGGTTGTCTTAATTACGAAACAAAGACCAAGTACTATAGTCCAGTCAATTTAGACATTCGAAGTTACAGAAAGTCCCAACAGGCTGTATTTCTGTGAAATTGTTCAAAATATAATTCACTTCACTCTCATTTTTATGTCTAAATTGACCGGGCTACTAATTACTATTGGGTTTCACTGAGCCAGCCAGATGTTGCTGTGTTGAATTTTCCAGAAATATTTATTTATTTATTAAATATTTATAATTAGTCCGATGCGATATTTAGACTAGGTATTAGTGATTGCGGGTTCGATTCTCGCCTCGAAACAAAAATTGGTTTTATATACTTACAGATGTTTGTTCCGGGTGTCTGTGTGTGCTATATGTTATACGCGAACTGAGTCGCGGGCACCGCTAGTATACCATAAGATAGATTCGAATCACCAACAACTTCATTGTTGGTGCGCAAAATGGGAATAGGATTGTTGCTCTAAACTTTGGTGCTCTTAAAATTGATGCGCAAAATGGGTATACTTCTATTGGATATTCACTTCGTCCAGAAAACTAACGCGATAATATCGTAATAGTGTTCCGTCGAGTCGTTAAGGATTGACGATAATAATAAATTGATAAAAGTTTGTCAGAGTGGGCCTACTGAGCAAAATTTATATCCAATTTGTTTTATACATCTGCATAAACATAATTAACAACGATCTTCTCATGTCAAGATACCATCTACCCGCGAAAAAAACAATTGAACAGCCCCAAGGTGCCATAAACACATCATCACAATCACCTACCCGCATATTTGTTTAGCTGTTATAAATAAGGTAACAGGGCAGGTAACAAGTTACAATTACAGATAAAATGCTCACACTACAACTTAAATCAATATAACCGAACTTAATGTGTTATAAAGACTAGAGTCGGCATGACAGTTATTTTGGTCATCATCATCATCATCATTTCAGCCATCGGATGTCCATTGCTGGGCATAGGCCTCCCTAGAAGATTTCCAGGTATTACGTTCGGTTACACACAACACAACACTAATTGTAGACTTTCGTCTTGAGACACTGAGGTATTTTGGACGTAAAGACGCTGCGTAACTTCCCGAACGCTGCCTATACGAGTGACCTATTTCTCAAAGTTGGATCTACCCACCTAATTGGACTGTCTGTCCTAGGTATACATACGCGTCAACAACTTCAACCATAACAGGCATCGACATTGGTGACGTGATTACACCTAATTTCTCGACCCAAAAAGAGTTAGCATATATTTCGTCTGTGACTCACCAGTGGGAACGTGAATAGTAGCCCAGTAGTGGGACGTAATATAGGTTACTATTATAATTATTTTAATTTGATTGACTCTCACTTTTTTAAATTATTAGAAGTTTTCTAAATTATTAGAAAATGCTCCACTCTCACTCGAGGACCAAGGTTACGTAGCGATCTTGTGTTTTTTTCCATACCACGTTCTAGTAATATTTGTTTTTTGAACATTATGACTTTCATTGAAACCAAAATATAAGTATTTTTATTAATTGACACCTCGCGCAGTTTTTAAGTCTACAATTGGCGTTGTATGCAAATGACAACAGCTGGAATAAGAAACTTACGACTTTAAAACTCACAAATCCTTCCAGTTCATTGTTATAGCCTCGCGTTACAAATATTCGATAATTACTTATCGAAACTCAATGATTTAACAAGTGCTCACATTGTTTTGCTTCGTTGAAACTGTTGTGATAACAAACTTATAGTTATACTTGCCGTGTTCGCGACCCTATATCGACTGAATGACACCCTACATGAGTTTTTGGTATTTTTCTCCGCCATTTTTAACAAAATGACAAAAAAAAATTACACTTATTACGAACCTACATACCAAATTTCAAAAGAATCGGTTAATAAATACCGGTTAATAAAGCCCTCTAGAGGAGAACATAGATAAATACCTACGAAAGCATTTTCTTCGAAGCTGAAACGGCGTCGTTTCGCTCGCTCGGTCAATAAAATAAAAAATAAAATAAAAAAGTTTTTATTTGCACTACTATCTTACAAAACAAAAACGCATTATCAAAAAAATCCTTTAAAACAAGATAAATGAAATAATTTATTGTTGCTGAGTCATATTTACAAATTTATGTGCCTATTACCTACAACTAATTCTTAAATGCTAATTATTTTTAATTATTCGTTAACTTATATTACTAATAATTTACTTACATCTAAAAACAACATGTTCCATCATCATTATCACCCATATATATGGTTCCAATGATTCAGGAACTTATCTCGCCTTGATATCAGAATTATCAATAATCACGTTAAAGTTTTGTTGGATATTTCCATATAAGTTCGTGGCTTCACATGTGAACCTGCTTGAGAAGCTACTTGGCTCGATTATGATGAGTTCATTCTTTTGGATTGTAAATTTAGGACCTGTTAACAAATGAGGTATGTTAAAATAAACAAATATTGCTGGACAATTAACACAGCGAAATCTAGCCCCGCGATAAGCTCTTAGCTTGAGTTATGGGTGCTAGATTTCTGATATTTATTATCCTTACTTATATAAAACCCATGCATATGTTGAATAATTATTTCAAATCACGTAGCATGATTGAAATATAATCTTCAGAATATGAAGTTACTAGTGACACTATATTCAAGACACGATTGAAACGTTTTCTAATTGAACATTCTTTCTATACCTACAACGAGTTTATAGAGTACTCAGTATAATGAATAATTTGTGATAAATTTTGACATTGTATATTTATTGAATTATTATTACTTTATGACTTTAAGAATGTAAAATTATATTAAATAAGTACTTGACATGCTTATCTAAAATGTAAAACCAATTGACCTATAATATTTTTTATCAATAAAATACTATTATGACTATTATTACTATTATGATATCATCCATCTGTACATCTATATATGTATCTAACATACCTGTATTTATAAGACTCCCGTCTTGTTTCCACACAACAGTAGGTTCCGGAACACCACTGACGTAGCAAGGTATTTTAATTAATTTGACTCCTTTGACTCCACGGTAGATAGATTTTTCGAACTTTATTTCAGGCTTACCTAGAAAAAAAATCATTTTACGAAAATATATAAATCAATATTGCTATACAATTCACACATTAACATCTAGCGCCGTGGTAAGCTCGAAGCTTGTGATACGGTTGCTAGATTTGTGTTAGACTTAATAATATATACATGCATAGTTATATATTTTGTTATACATATAGATCACCCAGACACCCGGAACAAATTTTTGTTCCGAGGAATCGAATCCGCAACCTCCTTGCGTCGCAGGTGGACCTTGGCCCGCTGCGCCACACGTGCATTGTCAAAATGAAGTGAATTTTAATTTTGTACTAATTTTTTAAACCTCAATATAATAAACAAAGTTCATAAAAGTATTTAAAGTAGTTGGACGATTATTATAGGGCACTTATACATTAATAGATGAGTTAATTTATTCAGTATTAATTTTTTGATGAGCAAAACTTGTAGCGCATTGCCTGGTAATATAGATATTTCTCGAATGGTGCCTAATTTTGTAAATAATTTATTTTTTATCCCATAATTAAATTATTATTAAACTGAATACTACGATTATTGTAAAAATAAATATTAATTTAATAAACAATTACCATGTACGTTGACTTCAAATTGATTGGAAGTAGAGCCAAGGCTATTTGTTGCCGTGCATTTGTAAGTGCCAGCAGCTTCGTACCCTGTGTTCGTCAATTGCATTATTTCATTGACATCCTTAAATATCAGGGGTACAAAAGTATCAGAATCTTTTGCTTTGAACTCCCAAGTAATTACGGGTTTGAATGGAGACGTAATTCTGAAAATGTTATGTTTAAATTAAACTAAACAAATATCACTAATTTCACTTACAAAATTTTCGTGAGTTATACTATTAATTTTATAAAACGGGAATTACTCACGTATTTACACAGGAGTTAAACAACACTCTCTACTCGAGAGTTATTTAACTCCTGTGAAAATACGTGAGTAATTCCCGTTTTATAAAATGAAAAATATCACTAAAATTATATAGTCCATGGAATTTTAGAAATGTTATCAAAATTACCCGCAAGGTACATTTGTATTTGATCCTTTCATAGTTGTAATTTTTTTGGTAACCGCCTGTGCTTCTGGATTGGCTGAAATAGATTAAAAAAATAGTCATATTTTTGTATAATATGGCGGTTTTTAGGATTAACTAAATGTTCTTATCGTTTATGCGTTACCGGCAATTACTGCGAAAAAGGTTTGCGTTGCGATCCCGTACATGTTTTTGGCTTCACAAGTGAATCTGCTTGAGTCCTTTTCGTTTGGATTTATAATCGTGAGTTCGTTCTTAGTCATTGTAATTTTAGGACCTGTTAACAAAATTATATTGTTAAATATTTTATATTACAAAACATGATTTAATTAACGTCTAATGATACATCCGGGCCGTGTTGGCTAAATAGGAGCACACTCTACTTTCATTCTGAAGGTTGTGCGTTCAAACCCCGCTACGCACCTCTAGATTTTTCTTCTTGAAAAATTCATGTAAAATTAAAAAACACGTGATCTTACGGTGATGGCAAACTTCGTGAGGAATACGGCATATTCAGAACTTTTAAAGTTTAAAGGACCCGTACTTGGCCATAGTAAATTAAGGCCTAATCTCTCTCGTCAAGAGAGAAATGATGATGATATTTACATGGGCCTATTACGCAAACTGTTTTCTAGTTGTTAAGTTCTTATGTAGGTAAATATTGATTATTGGTGTGTGTAATAAAGAATTATCTTATCATATAGTAAAACAACGGTACCTGAACTGAGAAGTTTCCCGCCTTGTTTCCAAACAACAGTCGGTTCCGGAACACCATTGACGTTGCAAGGTATTTTCAAAATCTTGTCTCCCTTGACTCCATTGTAGACAATGTTTTTGGACTGTATTTCAGGCTTACCTGAAAAAATATGATATAAAATGACTTAACTTTTGTAATTTTTTTTTCTTTGTAGGCACACGGAAGGTGAAATTTTCTACTTATAAAATACTTTTAAACGGCTATAACTAACAATACAAAAAAATTTAGTTATATTTAAAAATTACCCTTAACAAGTGACATTATATTGATATTATTTTTGGATCAGATTTTACCACTGGCGCCATCTACTTAGTAGCTCAGAAAAGTTTAAAGTTATCGTAGTTGATATAGCTAATTACTAAAATACGCACTTCTGTTAAATACGTTGCTTACGATTATTTTTTAAATTTTATAGTACTTAGCGTATTAGGATTTAGTTTCTTTAGGATAACAAGCGTTGATACACAACGGAACACTTCGTAACGTTTTACTGTGTTTTATGCATAAAAAGTTAATTCAAGTTATTTAAGACTTTAAGACCATCACTGATTAACATGGATGTTTCAGTAAGCATAAATAAAAAATAGCGTTATGCTGACGGAAAACACACAGCGTCAAAAAATCACCAAAAAATGTCGTAGAATTTGATAATGCCAAATCAGTAGTTCATCATTATAATGGTCATCAATTTCATTCCAATAGATGAAAGAGATTTATGTCTTTTATATAAGTTGTACCTTACTTTATAACCAACAAAATGTTTTGTAAGTTTTGAAATAAATTATTCTTATTCTAAAATTATTCCTAGTCTTATAATTACCATAAACTATGAGTTCAATTGTATCACTAGAAGATCCAACGCTGTTGGTTGCCGTGCACTTGTATGTCCCAGCAGCGTCGTATTTAGCGTTCGTGAATTGTAGTATTTCATTGGCATCCTTCAATAGCACGGGTACAAAAGTATTGGAATCTTTGGCTTTAAATTCCCAAGAAACGTCTGGTACTGGCGTACCGTTTATTCTGAAAGAATATGAGGTGTTATTTTTAGAAATTGTTATTATAATGTTAATTTCAGTACGATAAATAAATAAAATAATCAGTCCAGGATACTTTGGATTCGAAATTACCTGCATGAAATATTTGTATTTTCTCCTTTTATTACTTTTACCATTTTCTGATCAGCTTGTGCCACTGGAGCCACTGTAATAGTATTTAAGAGTGATTAGTTTCGTTTAAAGCAATACTCTTACAATATACACAGCCAATTCACACAGCAACATCTTCGTTTTGTGTTATGGGTGCTAGATATCTGATATGCTTAATAGAATATACATACATAGAAAGGTATTTTTTATTATAAATATTTGCTGATCATACAAATTGTTGTTCCGAGGCGGGAATCGTACCCGCAACCCTCTGCGTCGCAGGCGCACCTTCGCCCGCTGCGCCACAGAAGTGGTCAAAATATCTTGTTAAGACCCCTCGCAAACTACAGACTTTCTATCTGCCGATAGTTTGGTCGGGCTTATAATCAGTATGAAGATGTATGCAAGTCCGCATACTACACGATTTGGTATCGGTCGAAAAACGTTCTAACAGCCCAACCCGACCAAACTATCGGCCGATAGAAAGTCTGTAGTTAGCGGGGGGTCTAAATAAATGTTATTATAAATAACTTTCTAAATATTTCCAGTCAAAAGCTCCATTAGTTTGAAGCTGAAAACAACAAATAATTGTTGTTTCATTTGAAAATACCTATCTATAATCTAATCATATCAATATAAATAATTAATTATAATTATATCCATTCCAAGGTTGCCTGTCAGAGATCGCTGTCAGCGATAAGGCCGCCCAATGACCAAATGTTTTTATAAAACTGTTTTAGTTATAGTTAAATTTATCAAGCTTGGTGTTAATAAAGTGTAATAGATTGACTGATTCTTAAATAACGACGTATATTTTATTGCAAAATGAATAATTACCTCCAAAATTAAGTTCAATGGTATCACTAGTTGACCCAAGTAAGTTTGTTGCCTTGCAACTGTAAGTGCCTTCTGTGTCGTATCCAATGTTGTTTAATTGTAGTATTTCATACGCATCATCCAATGGCAGGGGTACAAACATATTTGAGTCTTTGGGCTTAAACTCCCAAGATATGACAGGTTTTGGTGTTCCCGTAATTCTGAAAATGTAAACAAAAGTCAATTCATCGATCACCAAAGAACGCATATTCTATAGAACTGTCCAGGATACTTAGCAATTGTAATTACCTGCAAGATATATATGTATTTTCTCCTATTATGCCTGTAATAGTTTTCTGATCTGCCTGTACTTCTGGAGCCGCTGTAATAATAATACATTTTGTTTGAAATAAATAAAAAAATAAATAAATATAGCTTAACAATTTACACATCGACATCTAGCCCCGTGGTAAGCTCTAAGCTTGTGTTACGGGTGCTAGATTTCTGATATACTTAATATAATATACATGCATAGATAGATATTTTTATTAACATAATATAACACTGATATAAATCAGTAATATAAATAAAGAATTACCTAATATTATCACTTGGTAATCTTTAGTAACAGTTCCGTATGAGTTCTTGGCTGCACAAGTGTATTTGCCTGAGTCGTCTTCGTCTGGATTCTTTATTGTGAGTTCATTGGTATTCATTTCAAATTTAGTACCTGTTAAAACAAAGAGGACTTTAATTTTTCTAATGGTAATTATAATCACACACAGGTGGTCGAAATTCGTAGACATTGTAACATGAACTTATTATTACAGTATGTTATTTAAATCTAGGTATAATTTTTTAGTATATATAATATAATGTTTTTACCACTATGGAAACATATTTTTATGTCAACATTGTTTATTGTTTCCATTGTATATTTTTATTTAATGTTACTTTTATTGACTTGTCGAAGTGATCTTTAGGATTTCATAGAAATATAAATGACATAAATCTTAAAATTTTAAATCTGTCGTAGTATTACATAATTTGGAAATAGATCAATAAAAAATGTTAAATAATTAAAGCAGCGATTTATGAAACAGTAGGTACCTGATTTAAGCGGTTTCTCCTCTTGCGTCCAAATTAGAGAAGGTGTTGGAAAACCGGTTGTAGGGCAACGTATCTTCAAATAGTGGTCTCCTTTGAATCCAGAGTAGAAAGGCCTTTTTATCGTTATTTGAGGCATGCCTGAAAATTAAACAAATATCAAATTATTTGAGTTTTGCGAATTATTCATTTTAAAACTCGCATGGTTGTTAACAATATTATGATTTAAAGTAATGGTGGTAAATTATTCCATGATAGATAGTAATATTGATTTATTGTTTTGTCATTTGTTTGTGTTTCATTGATTTTTACTTACCATGTACAGAAAGTTTGATAGTATCGCTACTGGACCCAAGCATGTTTGTTGCGGTGCACTTGTAGGTGCCGGCTGCGTCGTATCCGATGTTGGAGAAACGTACTACGTCGTCTGTCATGGTCGACAGAGCTACAAAAGTACTTGAATTCTCGGCTTTGAACTCCCACGAGACTAGAGGCTTTGGTGCTCCAGTTATTCTATAATAAATTCGTTTTGAATTATTAGTATTAAATTTTGTATATGGCGGATTACTTGATCATAATCAAATTTAATTTGGAATAGTTACTATTATAATAGTTTATATTAGTACCCTTCATGCAGTTGTTAATGTCAAAATCCCAAATAATTTTAAGAAGCAAACATTCAGACTTGTTATAAAATTGTTAAATGCATGGATTATGGAAAAGTCATTTTATAGTGTAAAAGGAATACTTGGAATTTAAATAAAAAGATGGACATTTTAAATCTAAAAGTCCTAGGTATTTAAATTTTGTTTGTTTGTATAACTAGCTTTCCGCTCTGCGGCTTCGCCCGCGTTTAGCACTTTCCCGCAATTTTCTTTGCTATAAACCTCACACAGCCCGAGACTTTTCCAACAAATGCAAAATGGAAATCGGTTTCTGCGTTCTGGAGTTATAGCGTCAGGAAGGAAAACCCGACTTATTTTCATTTAGTAGATTATTTTAATTAAATGTGTATAATATTTCTAAACGTTGGTACCTGCATGAAGCGATTGTGCTATTCCCCTTCATGGCGATTACAGTATTCATACTCGCGTGCGCTTCTGGTGCAGCTGAAAACGATATAAATCAAAAATCAAATCAAAATCAAAAAACTCTTTATTGTACACCAAATAAATAAAAAATACAAAAAACAACAAAAAGAATCAAGTACAATGGGCGGCCTTATCGCTAAAGAGCGATCTCTTCCAGGCAACCTTTGGATAGAAAGAGAGCAAAGAAATAAAAAATTGACGGGTGTACTACTCAGTATAATACGTAATGTAATATAATACATAATGTAAAATAATACATAATGTAAGTATACATAATATAATACATATTAATAGATGAGAAATAAAATACAATAAATAAATAAATAATTTGTTTTTTTTACAATTTTATTTTTAAATCTTAATGTAGGTAGTATGCTAGTCACACACAGAAGTAGTCTAGATCACAGAATACTTATCAAGTTTCAACAGAAAATCACATAGGTATCATTTATAGTTTCAGAGAAAAGTGGCTGTACGGACGGACGGACGGGCGGACATGACGAATCAGGGGTAGGGGTAGGGGTTTCGTTTTTTGCCATTTGGCTACGGAACCCTAAAAATGTGAGTTTTCTAAGACAATTCTTCTCAAAAGTGTTTCATGTATTTTGCCTGTTTTATGATACCTACTTGAAAACGAGCTGTTAGTATACAATACATACCTATGTCAGTAATCTTCAGTGTAGTAGTAGCGGTGACGGTTTGTGTCGGATCAGATATCAGAGTTGTCTCACAGGAATATTGTCCTTGTGCGTTTAAGCCCGTGGCTTTAATTGTTAAAACCTTGTTATCAGCTGATAAATTGTATTCAGATAGTTTTGATGGAAGTGTCCATTTCACTTTCACAGGTAATTTTGAACGCACATCGCAAATAATTTGTGTCTCTTTTCCAAATTTTGCTGATGTGGTGTCTACAAATAAAATATTTTTGTTAAATAAATATTGAATAATTATTTTCTCATAAAATTGCTTGATAGATAAATGAGCTAGTCTAAAACAATGGACTGCGTATAAGAAACAAAATTAATATTATGTTATTATTAGATAATATAGATCTGATATTAAATGAGCTTGTCTAAAACTATTGACTGCGTATAAGAAACAAAATTAATATTAAGATAATAATAGATCTATAGAATATTCATGCTAATTATATACATTATCTTATTTTACCATTTGGAATAGTTTGCTTCTTGAAAGGAGACAAAACGTTGATAATAATTTTGGATTGATTTTCTTGTAAGGTATTTCTAGCTTTGCAGAAATATGAATTGGATTTATTCAAATGTGATATTTTTAAATAACTGATGTACTCATAAGGGTCCTCAACCAAAGCGCTCTGAAAACAAAAAAAAACCCTTCAAATGTTTATTGATTTTGGACTAATTTTTTTAAGCATTTATAGTTTTGCAGACAAGAACTTATTTTCTATATCTTAATTAATTAAGATAAAAACATATCTGCATAGAAGTCTAAGGTAATATCAAAATTATACTAACAAAATATACAAAATACAAAAAATATAAGAATAAAAAAAAAAAAAAAATTAAATATTACTGGACAATTTTTACACAGCGACGGCTGTAAGCTCGAAATTTGTGTTACGGGTGCTAGATTTCTGATATACTTAATATAATATACATACATAGATATACATACAATAAAAAATGTCTATCTATGTATGTAAATTCTATTAAGTATATCAGAAATCTAGCACCTGTAACACAAGCTTAGATCTTATCACGGGGCGAGATGTTGCTGATAAATAAATAAATATTGGTGGACAATTCACAGTCCACCAATATTTATTTATTTATTAAATAATTTTATCAGAATAGTCTTGTTTAATACTCACTGGGGGCTTATATTCTGAGCCGTCCGCAGATACCCATGTTATGAGAGGTTCGGGGTAAGCTGATACTTTGCAGGTCAACGTAACTTCGCCGTCGTATTCCACATCTACTGCAGTTCCCTCGGCGATCGACACTGTAGGTGCTTTGGAATCTAAAAACAAAATAATAAATTAACAAAAATGAAGAGAAAATAATAACAGACTCAGTAGTGATCTGATTTTCATTATTTAGGATCCTAATTACAAATAAATAAATATCAATATTGCTGTTTGACAATTCACACAGCGACATCTAGCCCCGTGATAAGCTCGAAGTTCGTGTAACGGGTGCTAGATTTCCGTCAAACCTACTTAATAGAATATACATACATAGATAGATATTTTTTTACTATACATATATTAACACCCAGACACCGGGAACAAATATTTGCAGATCATACAAATAGTTGTCCCGAGGCGGGAATACATAAATGATTTCACATAAAATGTTAATATTTATTTCAAATAGACGTGGAACATAATTGTTATTCTCTGTATTTACCTGGTTTGGGTGAATCTTGTGGGTTTATGTTAGTTTTAGAAAATCTTTGGATTTTAACTCCGGTGTTCTTATTTACCCCAGAGACCTAAAATAAAATAAAATAATTTACGAGTATTCTATAGAAACAAAATAAATACATTTCTGTATATCTGCGATTCGTTTTTTAACTATGAGCAGATGTTTTAGAAGCCTTATTTAAAGGGGAAGCACACTAGTGTACTGTCACTCTTTTTAAAATATAGTATAACATTACTCAATACTTATTTGTCGGTAAAATATTTTTATTGCACTAGAAAGTGCACTTTTATTTGTGTTACAGACTCTGTAAGGCTGTTCTATAGTATCATTGTCTTTGACGGTAGTTAAATTAATGCGATTTAATAAAATATATACATTTAATCAACTTACCTGAATCTTAAACATCTTATTGGGTGATACAAATTTTTCAGTGATGTAATGATTACCCGTATTTGTCAATTTATTCAGTGTAAGATCTGCTGTAATGATGTTATCGTCCATGTCCAAAATTGTAGCTATTTTCACATCCACTGCATTTTTCGGATCCTCAATCATCACAGATAAGAAAAGTTCTTTGCCTGTAGTAAAATCACTTTTATAATGAAAATTTTCGATACATTTGTTATATATGTAATAACAATACAACTCATTTCCATTGGTTTTGTCAATGGTGCTTTGAATAAAATAAATTAAACAATTTTTCAATATAGGTAACTATTTTTATTTAAGTATTTGAATAAGGGAATGGTTTAACGATGTTTCAGCACCACAATTGACTATAAAACTCGTAATTAATACTTAGAATTGATAGATCGGTTAGTTTGTGAATAAATATAAGGCTACTCGTCAAAGTCTATGTCGAAATATTGAAAGACACAGAAACATTGATACACGCTATGTTAAGTTTCACGATCAAATAATGTTTTCTAAAGGAACTAGTAGATAAAAATACCATCAAAGCCTTTTGAAACTTACCCTTAATGGGTTGTTTTGAAGTGTCGTCCATAGATTTGGGAATGAGAGCGGAGAAACCGTGTGTAAAGGTGAAATCAGTTCGCGAGTACACTACAATACTAACGTCCATCTGTGCCATTACCCAAGCGTAGTACGTATTTGGTCTTGGTGCATAAAACTTCACCACCTGTTGTAAAAAGCATAGTAATGTTTTATGGATTATGTAAATTATATGTAGCAATGATTGTGTATAAACCATGCATATATTATTTATTTATTCACATTTATACGTTATTTATACGTTCTGATGGAGTTAAATACTAAATATTACCTTTCCCGATGATTGCCACATTACGTGTTCGACTGAAAATGTGTTTGTATCGTCTTTAATTACGAGATCCACGTTTATTCCAGAAGTTGATATCATGACATATTCAGTTTGGTCGTCTACTGCAAACTATAAGCACAATTTATTATAAGTTAAGGTTAAATAATTTTATCTCATATAAAACTTATACAAAGTCACTTAAAATAGGAAATTTAAAATTATACTTAGTCTAAATTTAAATTTATACCTTAAGGCTTTAGTTATTTATAAATTACTTACATTAGTTTACAATCTTATCTAATTATCTTATCTATCTTATCTAAGTAATTGCAGAATTGGTTAACGGACGACACTGCTGCAGCTATCCCTATTATAAACAACGCGCCTGTTAAGTGTAATTGTGTATTTTCCCAATCGCTATTCATACATCGTTGGAATCGACGAGTGACCTTCTCAATGAACTATCTAATTGGACTGTCTGTATACACTTAACGCCATCAAGAGTTCTCAAGCACAGGGGTAAGGCCTATCTGGAAATTGACATTTGTCTTGTTTTGTGATACTTTACAAAACTACAGCTAAATAATATGAATTTGCACATAACAAGAGTGATGCGCAACAAAATGGGTCTATCATTTTACTGTTCTGGTTATTTGGTTTTCAATTTGTAAGGGAATTGAAAACTTACCATAATAGGTTTCCACTGACCCCCAGAGTGTACAAGCTGAGATGTCACAACAGACTTTTGGCCACTTATCAATAATTTTATTGCTTCCATAATCTGGAAAATAATGGATATAATTACTTTCATTGTGATAATAAGTTAGTGCTTAAAAATTGTCAGCAATCGCGTTCTGGGTGCCATTGTTACTCCTGCGGGTTCTGATAAGCAAGCCTCTTAAGCCGCTAGACTTTTTTCGCCAGATGGCGTAAAAGATCGGTATATGCCAGCGTGAACAAACCGTGG
Source organism: Chloroclystis v-ata (assembly GCA_963691955.1). NCBI lineage: Eukaryota > Metazoa > Arthropoda > Insecta > Lepidoptera > Geometridae > Chloroclystis > Chloroclystis v-ata. The sequence continues at coordinate 6,538,635 of OY829909.1, read as the reverse complement.
CAATGTAGAATCGCGGTAGCTGCAACTTCCTAAACGCCTTATTATATTGGTCCTGCAGAGCATTGTATGCTTTTTAAGTATAGTGACCCACAGATTCGCTGAGTAAAATGAAAAACATTAATATTATTGCACCGAATAATATTATTTTTGTAGCATCTGTACATTATAGCCAGCATATTCGCCTGTTTTAATAAGGCTATAATAATTATAATAATTGTGAAGGCGTTCCAATCTTATGTTTAATATGTATAGGCATGTTGTTTACATTAAAATATGTCACAAATATAAACAAAAAGGAAAAACAATAATATTTCCCTATGGTAACTGGAATATTATTTAAATATTTGAATGTTATTTTCAAACGTGCGACAGGTTAAGTGAATAAATGGTTTCAGATTAAGTGCACTTACATGTTTCACTTCATTTTTTGCTGGACGGAAAACAATTCCGTTCGATGCTTTGGCAATTTTGTGGTAAACTTGGTACCCTATACTGTTTATATTGTTATCAGGACACGGGTAGTCGTAAGTAATGATAAAGATCACCTGGAAGAATAGGTAATAATTATTTATTTGTCGGTTATTAGTAATTGAATAATCAAAGAAGAATTTTTTTTTAACAATCATGATAGCTGAAAATGCGATTATAAAAATAAAAGTGAAAACTCAAAGTTACCAAGATACTTTTAAACTTAAATGAATATATAGAATAAGTGGATAGGTACAGATAACAATAGGTTCATATTGAGATAAACGGGCAATACACGAACCTTATTTACGTAGACTATTGATCAACCGTTTCGTCCCAGAACGTGAACTTCATCAGGATCAAGACACTGCAAGGACACGGATCACGACCGCTCGCCGGTCCGCAGTGACAGCTCCTGGCGGGGCGGGGGGTGAGCGGGGGCAGGTGATACAGCGCGTTGGGTAGTGGTGGCTTGCGATGTCTCTTCCTCTGTTAGGTACTTCATAAACATGCAAACACACCGAGCTGACACTATCCGTCATAGGCTCCACGTCGTTCCGGAAGACTTCACGAGGTTGATCAATAGTCTACGTAAATAAGGTTCGTATATTGCCTGTTTATCTCAATATGAATTTATCAAACCACGACAGTTTTTATAGTAAAATAACAGTAGGTAGGCTTAGAATAATACGATCCTAAAAGTTATGTATTAAATTGGTGAATCAGTCATAATTAAAAAGCACTATACCTGACTTTGTCTCTTTTGAGAGAGATTTATAACGTTATCCGCTTTAATATGATCTTTAGCATCAGCGTCGGTAAACACGAAGACGTATGAACCCAGTCTACTCTCTTCAAGCCCTTTCGTCAGACCAGTTAAAGATTCTTCTGGACAATCATAATTAGCTGCCCCGATTATAATTTGAGCTGCTTTAATAGCTCTTATGAACGCGTCATTGTCTGACGTTTTTACCCGCAGAACTACTTCAGGCCAGTTTGGGTCTATTTTTTTATTAACTGAAAGCAAAATTACCATGACTTTGACACTCATATTCATTCACTCATATTATTTGACGTTCTTACATTTATAATGATACATATAATGTTTTAACTTCACAAATTAAAACAAATAAATGTTATAGGAATCGTATACTATCTAACCCGCCCGCGGCTTACATTAGATAAAAATTGTGGTTCAGTCTAAGCTATAAACCAAAGCCGTAGGTAGTACATAAAAAAACAAGAAAATAGGTGCATCTTACTCGCGTCGTTGAATGTGACAAGAACTAAATCTTTTATTTCAGTTGCTTTTTCAGTTGTTACTAATTTTGTTATATCCACAGCCGCATCTTTCACTTGTTGTATTTCGTCGGCCATGGAGGGTGTATCGTCGATGACGAAAGTCAAACTACTGGTCTTCGCACAACGCACCGACATCAGCCTCAAGTAAATTATTAAAACACACAGGCTCCATTTCAAGAACATATTGACAGTCTGACTTGCTTCGAGATAAGTAGTAAATTCACCAAGCACACGTATATTTATACTTTTACGGCGTAATCTTCTTATCTAAAATTTATTTAACCCTACAAAGCTAACGTTCTTAAACTACCTTGATAAGCTAACCATTCGTAATTTTGACGATCATTATAAAATGAACCATATTATAAAGTGTGTTATATTTTTATATGGATTTATTGTATTTTCAAGAAATATAGAATATAAATGAAAGAAATTTATCACAAAAATCCATATATTAAACCATTAAGGCACTATAAACACGAATAACATATGGCACCACTTTTTCGAGAGCAAAATCACACATCTTATAAACTACGAATAAGGCAAAAAATATCAGAAAATTATAGTTTTTTTTTACATTTGTAGAAATAAAACATTGATCTTCATCATTTTTGAACACACGTTGGTCAAAATACCAATCGAATGTTCACCACCATTGGGAATTTTGCAACTGTGGAAGTTCTTCGTTGTCATTTATCTCCAAAACTAAGCAACTTACCTGTTAGAGGCGACCACCATCCGATGCAGTCTAACAGTCTCTTAGTTGGCACGAAACCTCAAATCCGTAGTTGTAACTGTTGGAAAGTTACTAGACGATATTCTTCCGATGTGTGCAAAAATGACGAACGTTAGCTTTATAGGGTTAAAACTTATATTGTAATATAGAAATATGATACTGTTTGTTTGTAATACATTAAAATTTAATTAGGTACATCACACGGCAGCTTATAACATAGGGAAGTGAGCTAAAGGGCGTTATGCTTAATTGTCCTTCTGATACGATCTATTCTAGAATCTTCTATTGTTAATTAATTTATTTTATATTATGTATAATAAATATTTTTATTATATCAAATATAGCGACCAAATTCTCAATAGCGGTCTCAGAAGGACGATTATGTTGTCCAAAAATATCACGAATTTATAACGAAACGTAACTTTAACAGAACCACCATTTTCATAGTGGATTTAATTATTTAAATGCGATTTTTGAATTGAATTCATTGTAGCAATTGCCAAAGTATTCTACGAATAGGTCAAAAAACTAAATGTAAAAACTGTCATGTTGTTGCCGTTGTTGGTGTTGTCCCAATTGAAAAACAAAGTTCTTGTTGAAAAACCCTTTACATCCATCTTTAAATCTTACCAAGAAAATATGTACTATCCAACACAGGAAGAATTTTTAAAATCGGTTCAGCGATTCCTGAATGCTCTTATATTCATACAAACAATCAATCAATCAAACTCTCCGGCTTTTATTTGTAAAGATATTTATTAATGAAAACGTAAAAACACATTTAGGAAAAAATATGATAATATTCGGAAATACCAAAGTGATAATTGTAACTAGAAGAATAATACGATAGTATATTTAAATGCAATACCTATTGATGATAATATTTCACCTATGCACTGCAATATCTTTTTTCCCAACCGTTTATTCCAATGTTTTAATGATAAAAAATTGTATGATGAAATAAAAGCAATTCATCATCATCACCCCTAATTACGTTCCCAATGCTGGGACACGAGAACTTCTCTCTTAACGAGAGAAATAAGGCAAAATTTGTTTTAAAAGCGCAATTTTTAGGTATAGGTAGTATATAGGTAGGTAATAGGTAATCAATTCAAAATTTCAAAAAATATTTATTGGGAACATAAAACAATGGTTACAGTACATAATTTTGTGAGATGACTCCGCAAAAAATTATAAAACTGAGAATAAATATTGCTGGACAATTCACACAGCCCCGTGATAAGCTCTAATCTAGTGTTACGGGTGATATATTTCTGAGATACCTAATAGAATATACATACATAGATAGATTTTTTTATTATACATTATATAACACCTAGACACCCGGAACAAATATTTGCAGATCATACAAATTGTTGTTCCGAGGCGGGAATCGAACCCGCAACCAACAAAATATCATCGACGAGATAATAATCTGTTTATACACTGGATATAGTGTTATGTTTGTAAATAAATTCCTATTTCTTCCAATGAATTATTAATTTACCTGATTTGGATATCAAAGAATGAATTAATATGAAATAAATCATTCATTTTAGTCATTCATTCATTGATCTTCCGTTGGAACCATCAGAAAACATCATCTGAACATCATTTGAATTTTACATGGATATTATTATCTTCCCGGCTATTTAGATGTTGGCATCTGTTTATTAAGTGGGTGATAGACGTGCGAGTAAGTTCGCGAACTTGTGGCTCGACAAGCTTTTTCGCTGGTGTGTCACCGTAAGTACGCGTACTTTTACAAGCGAAAAAGGTCGTAGAGCCACAAGTTCGCAAACTTACTCGCACGTCTATCACCCACTTTACAGGTAAAGAACATTACTTATCTGTGGCGATTGAGGATCCGAATAATGCAGTTGATGTGAAAACGGCTACAATTTTGGACATGAACGATAACATCATAGCAAATCTTCCACTAAGAAAATTGACGATCAAGCATAATCTTTACATCACTGCAAAATTTGTATCACCCAATAACATGTTTAAGATTCAGGTAAGTTGAATAATATATTATTTTTTCTAAAATATCCAAAGAAAGATTCACTATCAGATGCACTTGCTGTGTGAATTGTCCGGCAATATTTATTTATAATTTTCATATTTGATTTATTTATTTCTTAATGTGATTATTAATGTGTTTAATTAGATAATTATTTTGACTTCCATTTAACTTTTTAAGGTCTCCGGGATAAATAAGAATAATGGTGGTGCAATTAAAAGATTTGCTAAAACCAACATATACCCACAAGATCCACCAAAACCAGGTATCTATATACAGAGCTTTTTTTGCTTTTATTGTTTCTTTGCCTGCGACGCAAGAGATTGCATGTTGGATTCCCGCCTTGAGTCAAAAAATCTACGAGTTACACATATTTTTTCCGGATGTCTGGGTGTTATAAAACAAATACAAATTATTTATTGGTAATTAGCATATAGAAATAATACACTATAATATTTCAGTATTATAAAGTAATTTACTTATATATAATATAATTATGTATGTATTTTATAACTAACTTGCTTAACACGAGCTTCAAGCTTACCACGGAGTTAGTTGTTGGTGTGTGAATTGCCCAGCTATATTTTTATTAATTAACCCATTTTGTCCGATAATAAAATTTATAATTTTCCATAAAATAATTATTAGCATAATTAACTTACTTTGACTACCTAAAGAACTGTTAATTACCATGATTTGTAAGATAGTATTACCCATGTTTAATAGTATCAATCAACCGCTATAATGTACTATCATTTAATAATGTTTACAACTTTTTGTTTTAACATTTAATATTTTTTTATCGTAGGTACCACAACAGCTCATTTCGGAAAAGCAACACAAATTGTTTGCGATGTGCGTTCAAAATTACCTTTGTATATAAAATGGACGCTTCCATCAAATATCTCTGAATACAATTTATCAGCTGATAATAAGGTTTTAACAATTAAAGCCACGGGCTTAAACGCACAAGGACAATATTCCTGTGAGACAACTCTGATATCTGATCCGACACAAACCGTCACCGCTACTACTACACTGAAGATTACTGACTTAGGTATGTATTGTGTACTAACTCCTAGGTTACAAGTAGGTTTCATAATCACATCAGCCGTCGAACACTGCTAGATATAGAATAGAATAGAATATTTTATGAAATTAAATAGTTATTTTACAGTTTATAAACCAATTATTACTACCTTATGCTAACTTATGACTACATATAATACATACATACTTATATAATAACTTATAATACATATATGCTCCCCTTATGATTTCCAAGTATTGTGGACCAAATCACCTGTCCATTGTTGGTGGACGTCCGACGCTGCGTTTTCCGATCCGTGATCTCCACTCGGGAACTTTCGGCCCCATCGGCTTTGCATTTAATTATTTAATTAGCATGACTTATCAAAAAATATTTAACTAACTTATAAGAAATATTTAGTAAGTGATTTAACGTAAACAAAAATGAATAATGCTCAATATGAATTAGAAATAAAGAAAACAAATATTTGAGACTAAAATAACTAAAGAGTGTCTCAAACTCAGCATTTGTTGTAGGTATTATTCAACAATGCAACGCTTATCTTCCGTTGGAAGCCTCTTTCGAGTCACATCAGTCACAGATTACAAAATAAACAAGAAATATCATAAATTAATAATTATCATATAATAATTATTATTTATATCATTCACAGCTGTTCCAAAAGCGCACGCGAGTACTAATACTGTTATAGCTGTGAAGGGAAATAGCGCCATCGTTTCATGCAGGTAAATGCAGGTAAGGTCAACGTCGGAGACAACGGCCAGAGCATTGTAGGTGGATAAAGCTCTACTGAAAAATGAGTTCTGCACACAAGCTTACCACGAAACTAGATGTCGCTGTGTGAATTGTCCAGCAGTATTTTTTTTTTATTATTGATTTAATTGATAAAAATCATAATTTCTTCTTTGTAACAGACTCCAAAAATAGGCTGAACCGATTTGCATTTAAGTTTTGATAGAGAATGTCCTTCTTAAGTAGATCAGGATCTGATGATTCCACAAATTTCTAATGCACACCGCATTAGATATTTGTGGAATTCTTTATAAAATCGATTAATTTACAGTGAATTTAGAGGCAGTTTGAAGTCGGTTTTTTTTAATAAAAGGTTATAAAATATTAAAGTAACCTAACGAGAAATAGATAGTCCATTTATTTATAGAACGGAAAAATATTGTGGACATAAAATGTCGATTGGGAAAATTATCGATTTATAATTTTTCAGATCATGGATGCTTTAAAAGTATTGATAAGTGGCCAAAAGTCTGTTGTGACCTCTCAGGTCGTACAATCACGGGGTGTATGGAAACCAATTTCGGTAAGTTTTCTATCAATTTAATTGATCGGATAATTAGCAAAAAAATCATTATAAGTTTTACTTAGATCTGATGTGCTCTGATCTCTATAAGATTTGTTTTAATAGCAAAAATTATAATTTGTCAGTAATGACTTTTTTATTATTATTACAGAACTATGCATATATTAATATTAGTAGGAACTACTGAAAAAAATCCGTGATTAAACAACAAAAGACGAACAATAAAGTGTTGTTGTATTTGTATTGTATTAAAGCTATGGTGGTGATTAATTTATAATTAAATTGTGCTTATAGTTTGCAGTAGACGACCAAACTGAATATGTCATGATATCAACTTCTGGAATAAACGTGGATCTCGTAATTAAAGACGATACAAACACATTTTCAGTCGAACACGTAATGTGGCAATCATCAGGAAAGGTAAGATTGTAATTATTAATCACCATTCTAAGAGTGAAAGTTGATAAAAGAAATCTACCAAAATCTACCTTAAAATAAATTATTCTTATTCCAAACTCACATACATAAAACAATTCTTAAGCTTACATTATTATATCAATAAAACATTATTATGCTTTTTTACAACAGGTGGTGAAGTTTTATCCACCAAGACCAAATCGTCGGTGTCGAGCGAGAAGTCACTAATTGCAAAAACCGTGTTCGGAGATAAACGCGTTTTAAGATTTTTTTTGTCTTTAAGCCGTAATATCTCTGTAACGCAAATAGATAGCAAATATGTTTCTTTGAGGAAATTATGGCAAATTTATCCCAATAATAAGATTTTCAATAATATTTGAAATAACCATATTAAGTGAGTAATTATAACAAAATCTTTGAAAAAAGAGCAGTTAATGACTTTTGCCAAACACTGCAAACAGATATTGTGTAAACATTCTGTTGAGTTAGTGACTTATTCATGCAACTAATTTAATAATTTTAACTGTGATTTGAGCGCGATTATGACCTAATATAAGTGTTTTTCACTAATTATGAAAAATTAATTAAACTCTTTTATAGGAGATGATAACGCAGCGTCGGACGTCCACCAACAAGGTGGACAGATGATCTTATAAAGGCTACCGGTTCACGGTGGATGCAAGTTGCATCCGACCGTAATACCTGGAAGTCATATAGGGAGGCCTATGTCCAGCAGTGGACGTCCAATGGCTGAAATTATGATGATGATAGTACATGATGATAAAAGCATAAGCGTGTTTTAACACTATTATGAAAACTAGCAGTGAATATTATTATTTAATTATATTAATTTGATTAAAAAGAATAAGATTTCATCAAATAACAATCATCATCATTTAAATAAAATTAACTTTCAATACAAGTGTGTTTAAACACTATTATAAAACTAACAACGAACATTATCATTATTTAAACCATCAACACACACATACGTTAAAATTCAATAAATATAACTTAATCTTGCAAAAACAGCATAAAAAAATTATATAGTTAGCTATAGACTCGTATGTCAATGTTTATTTTAGATAAGATCTAATACTCCTCTTCTGCATTTCTTCTCAAGTGTCTAGTTTGGAAAGCGGTTCTGCATTGTCTTTTATTACTTCGATCGAACCATGACTAAAATTCAATAGGAATTATGTCAGTTCAGTATAGGTTGATAAAATATTCCATAACAACCATAATAGCGAATAATGTCCTTGATACAGCAAAAGAAACAAGGAATAAGTGATAAGAACTGACCAAAAACGAATGATTCTTTCTTAAAAGTACGATGGGCAAAGGAAAAGAAACATTTTTATAAACTTATACTGATCTAATATTATTATTCCTGTTGAATTTCACTCATTGATCAATCAATTCTCATTTACTAAAAAAATATCGTTAAGAGTGTCTAGCTAAATTAATAATGCTGCCTATCCAAGGTATTTTTATAATTTTGATTATGTTTTAACGAATGTCAGGGTAAAGATGATTTAACGTTATTTTTTCATAATTTAAAGTTTTTATGAAAGCTTATTATTTGTAATAATGTTCGTTGTTAGTTATATATTTATAAAACCTTTGTGGTTTCTGGGTGTTATTAGATATTATAATTATCTTGAATAATTTGTCATTGATGCTAAATAAATAATAATAGTGTTAAAACATTGTTGTTACCTATTCCGTATTGGAAGATACATTTTATGTAATTGATAATGTTACCTAATTTTGATGAATAGCACTCCATATTCTATGTCAAATATAAAAAATACTAGTGAAAGAATTACTTCGATACATCAATTAGTTTCCGATTTATAAGTAAAACAAGTTGTAACCGTACGACGCGAGCCGCCGGTTACGGTGTGACGTCATAGTGCAGCACGATCAGTCTGGTTCACTCAGTCCGCTTGCATTCGCTTGTTATTGTGACGTAACTATAATAGTTAGAAATATGCTGTCGCGACATTTTTTGTAGATATTATTGTGTTCTACAAAATTGTAGTACATTGTATATTTCTAAAATGAATACTTTTCGCAGCGCATGCGATATAAGATTTTTTTTTTACATCTTGGGTGACATATTTGGGTTTTCCGTGCGGATCCCTACTTTTTTTGAAAATCTAATATAGCTTATAACCTTCCTCGATAAATGGACTATCCAACACTGAAAGAATTTTTGAAATCGGACCAGCGGTTTCTGAGATTAGCGCGTTCAAACAAACAATGAAACTCGTCAGCTTTATAATATTAGTATAGATAATATAGATAAGTATAAGTATAGAAGCGCATAAACAAGTTATAAATCAAAATAAACGGCCTCACGCATATTGTAAGTAAAATAAATACAAATAAAAGTGGCCAAGTGCGAGTCGGACTCGCCCATGCAGGCTTCCGCAGCAATTGTTTATATGAAATAGTTTATGACGTACTATAAAAAAACTACTTCATAGATTTCGTTCAAACCAATTTTCGTTGTTAGTTTTTATGGTTATGTACAATATATATTTTTCTAGATTTATCATCTTCTTATTTTAGAAACTAGAGGGGGGGGGGGGGGGGGACACTCTGTTTTGCACTTTGGAAGAGTCTCACGTGTAAACTATTGAGTTTAAAATTAAATGGTTTTAGAAATATTGTTATGATTTTTAAAGACCTATTCATAGATAACCCGTCGTATAGGTCCGATTAAAAAAAAGTTTTTAAGTTTCAGTCCTATGTATGGGGACCCCCAAATGTAATTTTTTTTTAAATTTTTGGCCACTTTTATTTGTATTTATTTTACTTACAATATGCGTGAGGAGCCGTGTTGGCTAAGTGGGAGCACACCCGACTTTCATTCCGAAGGTCGTGGGTTCAAACCCCGCCGCGCACCTCTGATTTTTCTTCTTGGAAAATTATGTGTGCTATAAAAACACGTGCTCTAACGGTGAAGGCAAACATCGTGAGGAAACCGGCATGTTCTGAGAACTTCTCAAAGTTTGAAGAACATGTGTCATTCACCAACCCGCACTTGGCCAGCGTGGTGAATTAAGGCCTAATCTCTCTCGCCAAAGAGAGAAGTCCCTGTGTCCCAGCAGTGGGAACGTGAATAGGGGTGTTATGGTATGCGTGAGGCCATTTACCTATCTATACTAATATTATAAAGCTGACGAGTTTCTTTTTTTGTTTGAACGCGCTAATCTCAGAAACCGCTGGTCCGATTTCAAAAATTCTTTCAGTGTTGGATAGTCCATTTATCGAGGAAGGTTATAAGCTATATTATATATTCAAAAAAGTAGGGATCCGCACGGAAAACCCAAATATGTCACCCAAGATGTAAAAAAAAAATCTTATATCGCATGCGCTGCGAAAAGTATTCATTTTAGAAATATACAATGTACTACAATTTTGTAGAACACATTAATATCTACAAAAAATGTCCCGACAGCATATTTCTAACTATTATAGTTACGTCACAATAACAAGCGAATGCAAGCGGACTGAGTGAAACAGACTGATCGTGCTGCACTATGACGTCACAAGCGCTCATGTGACTGTTAGCGAGACTCGATATTTTTCGAAACTTTGAATGCCTATAAAATCAAAACTACTAGGTACTTTTTAACTAAACAAAAACTAGTGTATTTGTATACACGCAGGCTTTACTGATACAACATTTCAAGCGATTTGGCATACCTAGTAACATTACTTATTTTACCTTGACATACATAATGGTGGTATTAAGTAGTGAAAAACATTAACATAAGGTTATACTTTTGCTCAAATCACAGTAGGTACACATTACATGGATAAATGTGCCAGTTGTTTTACAAAGTCCTACTATCAAAAATATATAATATTGCTTAAATATTCGCGTAAGTTATAGGTATTTGCATTATATCAAAAAAAAAAATTAATTTATAATGTACAGTGATGGAAATAATAAATAATCAAATGACAATACATATTAAAACTACGGTTGCCTGGAAGAGATCGCTTTCAGCGATAAGGCCGCCCTTTGTACTTTTTACTTTTAGATAGCATTAAGTTTTGTTACTATGTTTTTTATTTTATAAGTACAATAAAGTGTTCATTCATTCATTCATTCATTCATTCATTCATTAAAAATGAATTGTACCTACTTTAAATTTCGTAATTCTTGATTTCACATAAGTGCGTTAGTTATTTTTATCATCCGAAAATCGCAGGATGCACGTGTTCTTTCAGTATGAAGTCATTAAGATCAATTAGTCATTTAAAATAGTAACAAAATTCGAGAATTTAGTTATGCACATAATAACTAAGTGCAGTTAGTGACTTGTACGCAAATGCTTATTCCTTTTCGTGGCATCGTGATGTATTAAAAAGTAACTAAGTGACCTTAGTGAGAAACGTTTGTTCTACATTTCACCAAAATATTTAAGTCTAATAATACTTAAGTGAAGTTAGTTACTTTTAATCATACAGTTTATTGCTATTACAGGCACTTAATGATTTCTGACATTTTTATATTTTCTAAAATATATAGAAATATCATTTTTTTATTTTCTCACATGGTAGATTATAGGTTTAAAAACACTTTGGCATCATTAAGTCATTTTGGCCAAAATGGCAATTAGTGACTTCTCGCTCGACACCGACGAAATACGTACTTCGCTTGGGTAAAGGCACAGACGGACGTTAGTATTGTAGTGTACTCGCGAACTGATTTCAGCTTTACACACGGTTTCTCCGCTCTCATTCCCAAGTCATTGGACGACACTTCAAAACAACCTATAAAAGGTAAGTATTACCTACTAGTGCCATTGTTAATCTTTGTATATTAAATAATTTGTAATATAAGAACATCAATAATACCATGTTTTAAAATATCCCAGCCATTTGAAAGAAAGAAAGAAAGAAAAAATCTTTATTCATAGTTAATACATAGTTTTACAAATATTTACTTATTACTTAAACTTATAACTATGAAAATGGCGCCCAACTCAGCTTTGTGTTTAAATAGCTGTGGGCTATTAGAACGCTGATCTTCCGTTGGAACCATCATAAAACATCATCTGAACATCATTTGAATTTTACATGGCTATTTCCCGGCTATTTAGATTGATTGATTGATTGATTTATTTATTTATTCATAAGCTTAAACTAGTTTATAACCATATTGTACCATTAAACCCACGACAGGTTTGTATTGGTACTCACACTCGCTTACTTAACTAATCTATGTATGTACTATGACTAATAACAAACTTAAAATTTTAAGGTAGGTAGGTACTAATATCTATGGACTCCATACATCACTGTTTTGTAAACTTAGTAAATAGGTAAGTACATAATAATAGTTTAGTCTAGTTTCATATTTCATTAAAGTGTTTGCTAAGCATATATTTGTAGTTTTTTAGTGTTGCATTTTGACGTATTTGAAGATGTTGGCATCTGTTTATTACAGGTAAAGAACATTACTTATCTGTGATGATTGAGGATCCGAATAATGCAGTTGATGTGAAAATGGCTACAATTTTGGACATGAACGATAACATCATAGCAAATCTTCCACTAAGAAAATTGACGATCAAGCATAATCTTTACATCACTGCAAAATTTGTATCACCCAATAACATGTTTAAGATTCAGGTAAGTTTATAATATATTATTTTTTCTAAAATATCCAGAGATTCACTATCAGATGTTGCTGTGTGAATTGTCCGTTTAGAAACCGTGGTACACCAAGTAGTACCACTCCGTTATATTTATTTATAACAAGCTTTCCGCCCGCGGCTTCGCCCGCATTATATTAGAATAAAAAGTACCCTATGTCCTTCTCCCGGCTCTAAACTACCCCCCTGCCAACTTTCAGGCAAATCCGTTCAGCCGTTCTCGAGTTATAAGTGAAGGCACTAACACGACTTTCTTTTATATATAAGAGAAGATATAGATTTTCATATTTGATTTTATTTATTTCTTAATGTGATTATTAATGTGTTTAATTAGATAATTATTTTGACTTCCATTTAACTTTTTAAGGTCTCCGGGTTAAATAAGAATAATGGTGCTGCAATTAAAAGATTTGCTAAAACCAATATATACCCACAAGATCCACCAAAACCAGGTATCTATATACAGAGCTTTTTTTGCTTTTATTGTTTCTTTGCCTGCGACGCAAGAGATTGCATGTTGGATTCCCGCCTTGAGTCAAAAAATCTACGAGTTACACATATTTTTTCCGGATGTCTGGGTGTTATAAAACAAATACAAATTATTTATTGGTAATTAGCATAATATATAGAAATAATACACTATAATATTTTAGTATTATAAAGTAATTTACTTATATATAATATAATTATGTATGTATTTTATAACTAACTTGCTTAACACGAGCTTCAAGCTTACCACGGAGTTAGTTGTTGGTGTGTGAATTGCCCAGCTATATTTTTATTAATTAACCCATTTTGTCCGATAATAAAATTTATAATTTTCCATAGATAGTATTTATACTAAATAAATAAGGAAATTTTAAACTAATAACGGTGTTAAAAGTAATACAGATAGTAAATGTGTTATTGTATTCTTTGTTGTTGTTAAATTATCCTCTTGATAAATTATATTTTTAGATTCCAAAGCACCTACTGTGTCGATCGCCGAAGGAACTGCAGTAGATGTGGAATACGACGGCGAAGTTACGTTGACCTGCAGAGTATCAGCTTACCCCGAACCTCTCATAACATGGGTATCTGCGGACGGTTCAGAATATAGGCCCCAAGTGAGTATAAAGATACTTAAACTTCATTTATAATCTTATTTTGTACTAATTTGTTATGTACAATTGTAATTTATATTTCAGAGTGCTTTGGTAGAGGAACCTTATGAGCACATCAGTTATTTACAAATATCACATTTGAAGAAATCCAATACGTATTTCTGCAAAGCCACTAATCGCTTACAAGAAAATCAATCCAGAAATAAAGTGAACGTTTTATCTCCTTTAATGGCGTATTCTATCCCAAAAGGTAAAACTTATTAATAAATTATTAGCATAAATAACTTACTTTGATTACCTAAAGATCGAAGAGAAGAGAAAGAGAAGAGGTAAGGTTTAAAAGGTGACAAAACATGGGAATAAAGTGGTTTGCAGTAGATAATTTAGATTAATATCTTCATGTATGTTTAATTTACTATATTTTAATCGTAGGTACCACAACAGCTCATTTCGGAAAAGCAACACAAATTGTTTGCGATGTGCGTTCAAAATTACCTTTGTATATAAAATGGACGCTTCCATCAAATCTCTCTGAATACAGTTTATCAGCTGATAATAAGGTTTTAACAATTAACGCCGCGGATTTAAACGCACAAGGACAATATTCCTGTGAGACAACTCTGATATCTGATCCGACACAAACCGTCACCGCTACTACTACACTGAAGATTAGTGACTTAGGTATGTATTGTCTACTGACTCCTCGCTAACAAGGTAGGTATCATAATAACATCAGCCGTCGAACACTGCTGGATATATGCCTCTCCTTATGATTTCCAAGTATTGTGGACCAAATCACCTGTCCATTGTTGGTGGACGTCCGACGCTGCGTTTTCCGATACGTGATCTTTACTCGGGAACTTTTCGGACCCTTTACATTTAACTCAGCTTTACATTTAATTATTTAATTAGCACGACTTATCAAAAAAATCTTTTACTAACTTATAAGAAATATTTAGTAAGTGGTTTAACGTAAACAAAAATAATGCTCAATATTAATTAGAAAGAAATAAAAAATATATTTGAGACTGAAATAACTAAAGAGTGTCTCAAAAAGGCCTCCAACTCAGCATTTGTTGTTCAACAATGCAACGCTTATCTTCCGTAGCCTCTTTCGAGTCGCAGATTACAAAATAATTATAAAAATATCATAAATTAATAATTATCATATAATAATTATTATTTATATCATTCACAGCTGCTCCAGAAGCGCACGCAAATCCTAATACTGTTATAGCTGTGAAGGGAAACAGCGCCATCGCTTCATGCAGGTACCTTTAATACGAGTATAACTGTTATTTTAATTATATTTATTTATTTTTATTTTTATACTTACATTAGATTAAATAGGTATGTAAATACATTTTAAACATATTTCTGTATTAATTTTACATCATCATATTTTGTCTTTTGCTGAAAACAGACTGCTATCTCCTGCAGTGGTATTCACTGAATAGATACTAATTGTCTAAAACCAATTTACTACAGGATAACTGGAGTACCAAAGCCATCAGTCTTGTGGGAGTTTAAAGCCGAGAATTCAAGTACTTTTAAGGCTCTGTCAACAATAGACGATGAAGTACATTTCTCCAATACCGGATACGACGCAGCCGGCACCTACAAGTGCACCGCAACTAACATGCTTGGGTCCAGTAGCGATACAATACACCTCATTGTACAAGGTAGGGTAGTAATAATCGTTGAAACACAAACAAATGAATTTAGAAAGTGGTATGAGAAAAATTACAAGATCACAACGTAACCTTGGCCCTCGAGTGGGAATCGAAACCACGATATTATGTAAATAAAAATCTAAAATCCTTAACATTTTACAATACAATTTGAATTAAACTTTATTAAACCAATATGACTTTACAAAAATGTATTTTACATACATAAGACATGTTTATGCAAATAAAATTATCGTTATCTTTATCTATGTATAAATTTAATAACGAAAAATACTTTGCATTATTTTTTTTAGGCAAGCCGGAAATAAATATTATAAAGTCTGTGTACTCTGGAGTCAAAGGAGACAGATATTTAAAAATACCCTGCCATGTTACTGCTGTTCCGGAAGCTACTATAGTTTGGAAACAGGACGGACACATTCTCAATATAGGTAAATTGTGCCGATGTTATATTCTGTAAACATAGAATTTACATATCATGCAATATTATTTAAGATACTTCTTTTATTACAGGTCCTAAAATAGCAATTAACAAGAATGAACTCGTGATAATCGATCCAAATGAAAACGACTCTGGCAGATTTACTTGTGAAGCCAACAACTCGTACGGAACTGTAACTCAGAATTATGACGTGACTATATCAGGTACTAAACAAACAATATCAACATAATATGTTATGGGTGTAATATGTACATATGTATAGTAAAATATATCTATTTATGTTTGTATGTATATTATTTAGGTAAGTATATCAGAATTCTAGCACCAATAAAGCACCAAGCTTCGAGCTTACCACGAGGCAAAATATTGCTGTGTGAATTATCTGGCAATATTTATTTATTTTATTTATTTAATAATAATTTACTGATGTTTACCCTAATAACTGTTTTATTTCATGTACTTTACTAACAACTCTTAAATACTTTTCAGCGGCTCCAGAGATTCAGTCACTTCAGAAAACTATAACAGTAATGAAAGGCCAAAATACAATTATAACTTGCAGGTTTGTTTTGTTTGCATTAGCAAAATATACTACGTCTATTCTACAAACTTTATACTAGTATTAATAATTATTGTGTTTTATCGGAACATGACACACGTTTTCAGGATTACCGGTACACCAAAACCCGCTGTTTCTTGGTCATTCAAAGCCAAAGATTCGAACACTTTTGTACCTCTGTTGAAGGATGTCAGTGAAGTTCCGTTGACGAACACTGGATATGACGCAGCCGGCGTATACAAGTGCACTGCAACAAATAACCTTGGGTCTAGTAGTGATGTCATTAAACTGATCGTACATGGTAAATGTTTTAAATTAAAATTTTATGACAGACATTACTCAATGCACAAACTAAATGGTAAAATAAACAAAAAATCACAACGTCACCTGTGTCTTGGTTGAGGGAAGTGAGGATCATATTCACACCCAGTATACGCCGTGTTAAACCACTACCACTATGCTATCGAGGATTCACGTTGATACCTAATATTTTGGTCGATGCGCAAATACTTTTTATTAGCTGCTGACCTTATTATCCGCTCAAACTATAAGACAAGTTACTGATAAACTTAAACAACTGATATCATTTTTTATATTTTCTAGGTATTCCTGAGATAACGATCCTAAAGTCTGTGTATTCTGGAGTCAAAGGAGACAAATTTTTGAAAATACCTTGTTACATTACTGGTGTTCCTGAACCTAATATTGTTTGGAAACGAGACGGAAAACTCTTAAATTCAGGTACAAGTGAGTATGAAAAAACAAACATATTAATTCACTATTTAAGTTTAACTTAAATCGTAGAATTGTGTGTTTAATAACCAATTTTAAAAATTAAATAGTTCTATAAATTAAATAGTTTTTAGTAAAATTTCTTATATTACAATCATGTCTAACTACTTGGGGCACTTTTCTTATACACATCTAGGTTTCCGATCTGTTTTTTTTTTTGCGAAACAATAATTATATTACAAGGCCATGTTTAAACACCATTTTGACCATTATTGGAAACAATTAAAATTTATATTTTATTATTATATTGTAGGTAATCCAATTGGCAATTCACCAAACATGAATTCGATGTTCTCTGGAGTCAAAGGAAGTCCAGCATTTAAAGGTAAAAGAGATTCTAATAAAATTAGTAATGTTCTACAGACTTAAATTAAATCTTGCTATACAATAGAAAATATTTAAATAACTTCTTTGTTAGCAGGTTCAAAATTTACAATTCAAAAGAATATACTGTTCATAATCGATCCAAGTGAAAACGACTCAAGTAGATTCACTTGTGAAGCCAAGAACATATACGGGACTGTAACGCAAAACTTTGACGTGACTATTTTAGGTAATTTAATTATTAAAGTGCCTTAAATGATACTTAAATTAGGATTATTGATTACTTTTAAATACTATTTTCAGCGGCGCCAAAAGTACAAGTAGATAAGAATACTATAACAGTAATGAAAGGAGAAGATTTAAATATTACATGCAGGTAATTAAGATTGCAATAAATGTTTCATATTACAAAAAGTACTGTTGTATATAGAATATATTTGTTTACAGAATAACCGATGGTTCAAAATCCACGATGTCTTGGGCGTATAAAGCAAAATATACGAATACTTTTGTATCTATATTATTGAAAAAATTGAAAGATGCTAATGAAATACATTTCATGAACATGGGTTATGACGCAGCCGGCACCTACGAATGCACTGCAACAAATACTATTGGTTCTAGTAGTAGTACCATTGAAATCAATGTACACGGTAAATATTTGTAGAACTAACATTTAATTTTTATGAGAAAACTATGTACGTGATACAAATAATTTCTTAGCTGAGATTGCAGTTGAAACTTGTCCAGGAAAATAAATGGAAATCGTTGTTAATAATGTTATTGTAAACGACCGCAAATACGTATTACATAACTATTTCATCATTCATAATTTCACGTCGGACGTCCACTACTAGACATAGGCCTCTAATATCCAGTTATTTCGAATGGGTGCAACTTGCATCAACCGTGAACCAGCTAATTTTACCAGCTCATCCGTCTACTTGGTAGGCGGACGTCCAACGCACAATCAATATCAATGGGAATATATCACTCACTTTATTCGCAGTCGATATCGTAGTCATGGCAAACTCGATGGAAGAACTCGGCACAATGCTCGAAGGCATCAATCGAGTTTCCCAACGGGTTGGTCTCAAAATGAACATGGATAAAACGAAAATCATCACCAATGTTCATGTAGAGCCTTCCCCTGTTATGGTTGATAACTCATCTATTGAAGTTGATGACATAAATATTTTGATTGTGCTGATAAACACAATTTTTTAATTTACATATACTGTTTTATTCTTAGGAAAGCCTGAATTAACCAACTTAAAATCAGTTTACACGGGAATCAGCGGAGATAAAGTGTTGCAAATTCCATGTGAAGTTACTGGTATTCCTAAACCTACCGTGGTTTGGAAGCATGCAGGAAAACCTCTACATTCAGGTATTTTTCAAATCTATATTTTGAAAACTTTAGTTAAAATTACTACAACTCTGCTGAATCATTTTATTTATGTTTATAGATGCTAAGATACAGATAAATAGCAATGTGCTTGTTATCAAAAACCCAAATGAAAATGATACATCTGAATTCACATGTGAAGCCAAAAATATATACGGTAGTGCGGTAAAACGGTTCAGTGCAGAAATATCAGGTAAACCTTCCTTCTTTCACTAACGAGGCATTAAAGATACACAATAAAAAATAAATAAACTTTGCGAGTGAGACATTTTTATTTTCATCAGATTTCAGTGAAGTTGGTGAAGAAAACAGTAAATATATATATTTAAAAAAAGGAGAATCTACTGATAAAATTATATGTGATCTTCCAAATGGACCTACATCAATCAGGTGGTACGTGGTGAGTACTGCCGTCATATTGCTAAAAAACCGTAAAGTGACATTTGGCCAAAATTGACTTTTATACACAGCACGAAAGCGTAAACTTTTATCTATCTTCTAGTCTGGGTCTCATGGCTCTATCGTTTATAATGCCTGAGATCTGGACCCCTCGTATACCGTTAACTACATCATTTTGAGACATTTTCAATTCTTAAACGCGGTTATCTAGCATTTCTATACTAAAATACCGCTAAACGCCTCTAATCGTGAATTTAAGGCTTTCATTCGCTTGGTCCTACAAACTTAGAAAACAGTTACATGCATAAACAATACTAAATAACCGCTATCTGACTTTAACTTTTTTATAACTATTTCCACCCTCATGATATGATTAGGACTTGCAACACTAAAGAGCCGCTAAACGCCCTTAGACGTAAAATCGTAGGTAAACTTACATATATTTTATACAATTACAAGCGTAAAAGACAGTCACTGGTTTTAAGAAATGAAATATGACGTTATTGTCTAAGTAATTAAAACGTAATAAAACAGTTAACTGACAATGCAACACTAAAACACGTCTACCTGCTCTACCTTTTTATGCGTTTCGCTCCCTTTCTCGGTCGTGTCGTGGACCTTGTGGAGGTCTGAAGTTCGGCGCGTTAGGATAAAAATCAGCGAAAATGATTTTTGAAGAAAGAAAAGCACTAAATATAGATTTATATCAAGTTTATTAAATATTTGGCGCATGTTTTGTTGTAGGTTCCTGAATTTTTGAACGGCATATCATATATAAAATAGTCTTTGAAAGATAGAATCAAACATACGAAATCTCGTTAATCTATTATAATATTTCGAGGTGCTCGATTGGAAATAGGTAGGTACTTAACAGTTAGATCGTCGGAAATATTGTGTAAAGGACAAATGTGAGCATCTAGACAAACCGTTGAAATATATAACTACTTTTTACATTCTGGTTATCACGCAGTCAAATTGTTCAGTTATTGTTTTTTTCTGCTATCAATTAATAAATATATTTGTATATACCTGGAAATAGAATAATTAACAGTATTCACTTCCTGGCTCCGATAAAATAACTATGTGGGATTCTGGGCTTTCTACCATCAAAATAAATACCACATACATCGCAATCTGCATTCTGTAAAGCTGTTCTGACTGTACAGTAGTTCTTACATGGCGCAACCTAGATAGATAAATATAACATTTATTCACTGGATCACGCACACAAATTACAATAAAACACAACCATACATAGAAAGAGAAACATAATTTTTTAAACCATGTAAAATAACTTGCAAAAAACTTAATCCATAAACTGTGTGTGTTGCGTGACACAGCGAAGAGGGTTCGACTCAGCATGATGTCGACTGAACTAGATATCCAGTCTTAGTTCTCCAGTAATTGGATCGATCAATGACGCTACCGGTATCGTTTGAAGAAACAATTTCCACATCATTCAACACCAAGGAAGCTATCAAAACCGCGGCTCTGTCAGAAACTCCGCGAGAGCTAGCGATGGTAAACTTAACCTCTTCTTTTTTGCTGATGACGCGGCAAAGGGGTTTTTTATTGGACTAGATGCCTCGCTATTGCTAGAATTAATCTCACATTATCTGTTAAGAATCGGGAACAGCTTGGTTTCCGAAAAACCCTGCTGTTCCCGATTCCCGATTAATTGTCTCTTTGCTACGCAATAAACTTGTTTTTTCTTATTTTTTGTAGTTGCAGCTAGATCTACACCAACTATCATCATCTCTCTTGTTGTTCTTTGATCGACTAGAAGGAGAGTTTCTTCTTTGGAAACACGAGTGTCTTTCAAACACGTTGAGAGTTTGAGATAAGTTTTCATTAGCAACTGCAAATATCAAATAATGTATGAGACTCAGCTGTAAATGTATTAATGTTCTGTTGAAAGTTTATATTGGTTTGACGACCATAATAAGGTTTCTTTAAACTTCTGTATTTATCACGAAAGGTGCGAATTAACTTTAATACTCTCCTACGGCTTACATAATATAGTTTATTTCTTCAGCCAATATTTCGGATATGTTATGGACAGTCGGCTCTTTTGTTGTTTTGTCTGTCTTTAATTGATATTTAATGATAATAATAATAATTCATAACATCATTATAAGAAGGCAACTGAGACACTGGTAACTTCTCTGGCAAACCAAACACGGGACAGAACGTCGATTGTCGAGTTTTGACTTCAGACATTGTATACAGTACAACAAAATAAACAAAATTAATGGGTATTAATTAATGATCTACATTAAATTGACTGTCAACTATTTAAATACTACTTACATGAGTTGTATCTTTAATCTGAGCTGTTAAAACCGAAGTCTCTCACAAATAATACAATTACAATACGCGCAACACGTAGAGGCGTTAAACAAACAGGAGACCGCTCAGAATCAAATTACGCGGAAATATTATGAAGCAAGTATTTTTTTTAAACTGATTCTAATCTGTAATTAAGTATGAAAATAATTTTACCGTCGCAACTTCAAGACTGATTTTGCATGGCAAATTAAACATGGTAAATCGCTAGGCGATCACAGTTCATTTGTTTAACAGTGAGATTTTATCACACTAAGTTTTAAAATGTTCCTTTATTATAAGCATTTCCAACTTTATGTTACATACAATAACTATAAACAATATTAATATGATTCAATATTGTTTTTATTGCTTTGAATAAAAGATAATCGTTAAATTTAATCATGATTTACCATTTTGGAGGTGAGATAAAATGTAGGAAGTATAGACTTAGCCGTAAAATTATATTTATGTTATGAATCTACAAGTACATTTTTCAACGCTAAAACGCAGTTAGATAAAATGTTTCTTCCAATACTGTGTTTAAGTCTAGATCCATATCTCTTACTTATACCACAAAACAACAAATAAACCGTTAAAGGTTTTTAACGGTGTTTTAAGAATTAGAGCTGGTCCAATTTTCCATACAATGCAATGCAAAAAGACGACTAAGTGACTTAACTGTGTTTTAGTTAAGCATTTGTGGAAAAACTGTATGTATACAACACTTAAAAGCCGCTACGCTTCAACTGACTGCTTTTTAGTGTTGCACACCCCCACTTTATGAAGTAGATGACCATTGTCTAAAACACAAATTTGTCAATAAAAACTCCTGTGTTTAATTTGATGTTCCCGTTTCATACTCAAATAGAAGCCCCAGAAATTATTTAAAAAATGGTATATGAAAGAAGACTGTAAGTCTTCACAAAGTCTAGAATTAAACATTTTTCACGTTTTTGCTCGTAGCCAACAATTTGGGTTTGTCACTTTACGGTTTTTTAACCATAGGACGGCAGAGTATGCCATCTACAAACTTGTATTTTATTGTTGCACATCGTTTCCTTTCCAACAGAGTTGTTCAGAATTGGAACAGGCTACCTGAAGGAATTGTGACAGCTAGCTCTACAAACTGATTTAAAACAGACTCGACCACTAGTTACGCACAAATAATCTAGAGATGACAAGAATTAAACAATGACTGTACCTTCCAGCACTGTGACATAGGCACATCAGCATCTAAGCTGCTCGTCTACAATAATATATAATAATTTCAGAATTCTCAATTGTCTTTGGAGCATCAACCTATCTATCGTCTACAAAACGCAACTTTTTCTAACGATGGCAACTACACCTGTCGAGTGAACACCGAGCAAGGCTCCATGTCTCTGAACTACGTAGTGGATGTGGGATTCGCACCGACCTTCCAAATGCACGAACAGTCTCCAGTCTTCTGGAATGGGAACGGATATCAGATATTGAACTGCAACGTTAACGCAAAACCAAGAGAAAATGTACGTAATCTGTAATCTTATATTTATAAAATTATTTTTGGTTTGTATGTTAACACTTTGATGTTTGTTTAACTTGTATAATATCTGAGAACCTTTCATTGGCTATAAAGCTATTTAAACCATTGGTTTTCCTAATAAATAGAAATAAAAAGTCGTGTCACCAGGATACATGATTATACAAAGTAGGTCTTCAAATAGTTTCTAGCCTAACATATTATTCATTCGATTTAGGTTGACGTTGCTGATGTCTAAGATTGATTATAAATACTGTGTGTTATATTACTCTATGTTATATTATACTCTGTGCTATATTACTCCGTGTTATATTACTCTTTGTAATATTACTCTATGTTATCTAGGTGTCGTGGTTCTACAACGGTCAGGAAGTGTACTCCCAATACACAGAGCTGAGTATCCTTGGCTGGGGCAGCTACAGCTGCGACGTGCGCAACGAGCACGGCAGCGTGCGGAGGTCGTTCAATGTCACCAGCACCGGTACATACCACTACCACGTATCTTACTATTACTGACTTTAAGTATTATGATATACGAAATAAAATATTGTTTTTCTTACAGGGTGTAATATAAACAGAACTGCAATCGGCGAAGAACAGAATTCTCCCCTGCTGATGGATGAAAACAACGTATCCTGGCCCCAACTATCGCTGGAAGGCGAATTTTACTCGCTCAAAAAGAACCAAAAAATAAATTTGCAATGTGGCACTACTAATCAGCTGAATAATGAGTTCAAAACGCATCCAAAAAAGACTGCAATCACCGCTCAATGCATTTTGGAAGATAAATTTTTGGTCGATGGTAAATCTTATATATTTAACGATTTGCAATGTCAAGAGTCCGTGAGACCTTCTTTTGAACCTACGAAAAAACAATGTCTAAAGGAAGGCGAGTTTATCAATGTTGGATTTAAGATTGACTCTAGATTTTTGAGTGCGTACGAAGTATGTTACGATAAGCATAAACGCAGAGTGTTGTACAGTAAAGTGTTGATGTCCTCGAGCAATGCCGAGCCAGAGCACGCCGTGTCCAAGTTGGCTGTGACGTGCGGATACAGCGCGCGCCGCCTCGTGCGGCCGCAGCACGTGGCGCGCGGTCCGCCGCAGCGCGCCATCGCCTCACAACAGTACAACTCCATGCCTGTCATCGACCTTTGTAACAGCACCAGGGTAAATTTAATTAATTATTAGAAAATGGTGGGAAAAATTACACCTTAAGTGATAGGTTGTCAATCACTATAAATTACACATAAATAGAAATTTGAATAAATTTAGTCATAACGCATAGCACGCTTTCATTTTTCCCGTCAGGATGTTATGTATGCATCAAATTCGTCCCTCCATCCAAAAAACTTGGGTCAATATACCAACGTTTTTACACGTTTAGTTTACAATGTTTAATTTATACAAGTCTCGTGTTAACCACGGGGCTACATGTTACTGTGAGAATTATCCAGCATTCTTTCATTTTGCAGAATTCGTGGAATGCGCTTGCGGAGGCAGTGTCGAGAACATTTGATTTCATGAACACGTTCACCGTGTGGACTGGCGCCAGCCAATTTGATGGGGCCGGCACGCCCCGCTACCTTTGGAAGGTGACTTGTTCACTTAACAGTTTTTATTTTATTTATTTTTATTTTACAATTTTAGGGAAACTTACAGCTAGTTAAAAATAAGAAAAACAATACATACTCAAAGGCTAATTACAGGTTTCCACTTATATGAAAAAGATAACTTAATCAATACATACCTACTATAAATCTACCACATTTTCTTAATTACATATAAATGTTTTATTATGGGTTACCAAATTGTTAAATTGTTAAAACGGAGGAAGGTGTTAGTGTCTGCGACTCAGTTTTCTTCTAAACTACAGCAGCCATCATCGTTTTCTTATATATAAATTGTATTATGTTTTTGGTTCCAAATAAAGAAATTTTGTATTTGTATATAAGTTTAATAATACTCATCTGTTTTTCCTAGGTGTTGCAGTATGAAGACTTGTCTATGGAGGCGGTGGTGTTCGTAAACGCGCAGAACGCGAACAGTGCAGACATCAAGTGTCCCGATAACTCGGGCGAAGTGCTCGGGGATTGGGACTACTCCGATCCTTACACGTACCAGTGTAGCATCGATCATTTCTTCAAAGCATTCCAACTTTCAAAGAAAGATTTAATATAAGAACTACTTTTATTCGCATTTAGGAGACTACACGTTCGATAAAACCGAAAAAATCCTTGAATTCCTGGTGTCTTGGATTGAATCGTTTTGACATTCGCACACAAAGCGTCACAAACGAGGCGTAAGGCATGTAGCGAAGGTATTTCGCACATCTCGTATTAGCGAAGCCATTTACTTTGTTATTCGCACGATTGTGTTATGTGTGAATTACATTAAAATCATTTAATCGATTCCCAGACAAAGCAAGTAATTTTTAGAAAATCTATGAATGCAGAATAACTTACTTTTAAAAATAAAATGAAGTCTTCTTTGAGCAAAATTCACTATCTACGATATTTAAGGTACTTCCCCTCCATGGCCCATAACTTTGGGACACCCTGTATACCAAGTAAATACTTATATAAGAATATAATATAAACTAAATGCAACTAGGTAATTAAATAGATAATAAAATAATACCAAAGACTAAATATTATAGAAAATAAATAAATAGACTTTTGAAAACTGGCAGTAATATAGTGCAACGTAAAGTAATCATTATGATGATAAATAATACCGTCATGTCTTACATTCATTGACCTTAAAAATAGATAACCCTCGCTATCTTAATTAAAAGTTCCCCGAAAAATAAAAATTATTTTTATTAAGTGTATTTATAATCGAGTAAGAGTATTTAAGTCTACAATAAGTATGTGTTTTCTTTGATGACTTATGTATTCATTGACATTTGTTATTTATGCCGTAAGTAATTAATTGACATATTCTATTAATTGATATTATATTACTTAGTAACAGTCACGTTTGTATTTATTTTTATTAAATTTTTTATTTCAGTTGTGTAGGTATTAGTTATTTGACGTGTAAAAATATCTTACCAATTAAAATTCTCTAGTGAAATGAAACGAAATAGTTTATTCTAGTTGAGATCACGGATCTGCAAACGCAGTGTCAGACGTCCACTAACAGTGGTCAAAGCTGCCAGTTAAGGGTGGATGCAAGCTACATCCGACCGTAATACCTGGAAATCAACCAAGTACTATGTCCAGCTGTGGACGTCCGATGGCTGAAATGATGATGATTTACGAGTATAATAAATACAATGCCTGGAAATTCTAGTTTGATAAAGTTATTGGAAATCGGCTCTTCTGCGTAAACAAAGGGTCATTCATTTATTATCTCTGAATTCCAGCAATATTTATTTATATCTGATTTATGTTATTATTACGGTAATTCCTATAAATTTATTTTTAATTATTTATTATGCATGTTATCATTAACATGCCTGATTGTTAGTTATAATTAAATATATGACATTCTCCAGGCCTAATATTCTTCTTTAAAGATCTGAGGTATAATTAATTCAAATTGAAAAAAAATGAAGGGTTTAATTATTAAGTAAATAGTTTTTCAGTGAAATAGCATAAAATATACTTTTATTATAATATAATGTAGGTATATATGTAATTTTGTCGGTATGTTTTCGTAAATAATATAAGTCGGATTCATAATCACCACTATTATGAAATCTCAAAACATTTAAATCATGGTATGTTACCATTTTACATTCATTTAAATAATGACTGTGATTTTAAAACTGCAGGAAAATTAAGTAACAATTAATAAATATTATTCTATTTAGATGATAAGAGGTCACGTAAGTTGAGTTATACAGATACTTCAGTCAGTGAAGTGAGTTTCTGTGAACATGTTCGGGCAGTATATTTTGTTATTATTTTTAAAACTAATATTTGTATCATGTGCAAAAAAAAGTAGTTTGACATTCGTGATAGATGATACAAAGTCTATGGGAAATGAAATAGATCAAGTGAAGGTAGCTGCTTCAGCAATAATGGATATTGTTGAATATGAAAAAGCGAGCGAAATTGAGGATATTATTCTTGTCACGTTTAATGACCCAGGTAAAAATCATAGAAAATTAATAAATATTACTGGACAATTCACACACACACATCTAGCTGATAAGTTATAAGCTTGTGTTACGGGTGCTAGATTTCTGATATACTTGATAGAATACATACATGCAATGATTTTATATAGTATAGATATGTTACCTTCATGTAATTGCAGTTTGAAATCTGTTCCGCGAATCCAAAACTGACATAAGATGTCAAATGTTTACTAGTTCATAGATTAACATTTATATTCGTAGAGTGGACACTTGAGTGAAATGTACAGTAATAGGTAAGAAATAAAACACCTTACAAAAGTAAATCATATTTATTGAAATTGAAATAATTAATGATAAATTAGTAAAATACACTTTCTAAATACCTTCAAAAAGATTTAATTTACTTATTTCTTTTCTGTCTCTTTAAAAGTTTTTTTTTAATTCGGGGTTATTTTTATGTGCGGAATGGAGACGAATATTTGTGTATTTATGAATTATATGGTTTTAATCAAATATACGCGATGATTAAAAATAGGTACCTGATGTGTTGAATGTTCGATCAGAATTTACATTTACATCGAATTTACATCGGCATCAATATTCGCATCTACACTAACTAATCTATGTCAGCGCCTCAATTATTATAATTATTTGGAAAAATAAATAATCTAAGTATCTTTGCATACTGGCATGTGATACGAGATTCCTTGTGTTTTGTTTACTTTAGCATCGTAATTGGTACACTTCCGAAACACACGATGGCATTTTAAATTTGTTTTAGCAAGGACACAATAACCTGCGGCATGTCAAGCTCGTGATTGCGCTCGACGCAGACTGACAACTAAACGTTACAATTGGGTTTTATTTGAGTCTTTACAATGCGCGTGCTTGTAACAAATCTATACTATATAAAATCATTGCATACATGGATATTTTCCTTGTATACTTAATTAATATACAACACCAAAACACGCAATATTTGTCATTATTATTAAGTAAATTATTCTGATTGTATTAAAATCTGTAAAGGCAATTCAAAGATAAGTATGTTTCTTTGATAAGTATGTTATTGCCATTCTTTCTTCAAACTGGGCGCAGTTTCTCAGTCGCATGGAACTATAATAATCTAGTCCTAATTTAGTCTTCCTATCAAACTACTTCGATAGAATGCCTAGATTAGTCTTTTTACAGCCGCTCGCTGCCTTGGCGGTGGCGACAAAAGCAGTTTTCCAACCTACATAAGTTTTCTAACTTACATAAAGTTCTTATGTCATATAGTTTGTTTTATTTTAAATCTAGTATTATTTCAATTTTGACTGATTAATTAACTTATTTTAACTTATTTTATTTTGTATTTTATTAATTCTTATTATTATGTAAATTGTAAATGTTTTTTTTTTTTCTTAACTTTGTTGTCTATCGTATAAGTGCATGTTGTATGTGTCTGTAATTATATTAGCATTTGTATTTAGTTTAGTCATTTAAGTAATTTTATCCTTGTCATAGTGCATAATATGTTGACACATCATTAAAATAAATAAATAATAAATAAATAAATAAATAAGAATTTTAAAAATCAAATAATCTGTTTTCTTTTGCCTCCAGCTGTGAATCTGCTAGCAAATACTTCAAACAGGATGGAATTTCTAAGAGCTCTACGAAGTGTACAGGTTCACAATGATATCAATAACGAATGCCCAGAATACTCGTTATCTGGGATTGAAAGAGCACTCATTGAGAGTAGACCAGACTCTTACTTATTCGTATTCACAGATGCTTCAGCTAAAGATCACTGGAAACTAGCAAATGTCAAGAGACTATGCCAGATGAAACAAAGTCAGGTATGTGTAAAGTACAGGGGGCCTACCATGATCTCTTAGAGCAGTATTATTCTAATCTTATTTTGTGATTTCGTACCATAACCTCTTATAAACCATATAAAGTAATATTATTGTAGGCTTACTCTAAGAATGTTCGGAAACATGATAGTTTTTAAAAGATGGTGGTAGTTTTATTTTCATACAGCAGGTGGAATGCCGTTGCGGTTAGCCGTGTTGCCGAAGTGGGAGTATAGAGTATAGAGAGTATAGAGTATAGAGAGATTCTTTGTTTCTGAAGGCTTGGGTTCAAACTCACCTGTGATTGTTCTTCTTAAAAAATTATGTATGCTTTGAAAACTCACGGTGACGGAAAACCGGCATGTTCTGAGGTCTTTGAAAAGTTCGTGGTGAATTAAGGCCTTATCTTTCTCGTAAAGAGAGAAAACCTGTGTTCCAGCAGTGGGAATGTATACATATAGGGGTCATTGACTCTGACGCCATTCTATTAAGTCATTTAACAAACGGTTTTTTACTAATCTCTCCAGTTTAAAAAGTTATTACCTAATGATTCTGGTATTATTTCAGATATTCTTCATCTTGACGGGTCATTGTCATAAATCGAGTGAAGACCGGGACTTTAGAGTGTACCACGAAATCGCCATGTTATCGAACGGACAAGTGTTTAGAGTTGGAGAAGACCAAGTCACAGATGTAAGTACCTTTACAACTATGTATAAAAACTGTCGTGGTTTGATAAAGCTCGCCGGTCCGCAGTGCACTCAGTGCACTATTTATCTATTGTAGTGCTGACAATCGCTAGTAAAAAAAGTGGCCAAGCGCGAGTCGGACTCGCCCATGTAGGCTTCCGCAGCAATTGTTTATATGAAATAGTTTATGACGATTTATTTATTTATATTTATTTATTTTAGAAGTTAGAGGGGGGGACACTCTGTTTTCCACTTTGGAAGAGTCTCTCGTGCATACTATTTAGTTTAGAAATAAATGATGTTAGAAACTTTTATATAATTTTAGAAGATCTATTCATAGATACCCACACGTATGTATGGGTTCAATGAAATTTTATTTTTAAATTTTCGGTTCTAAGTATGGAGACCCCCAAATTTAATTAACTTTTTTTCAATTTTTTTATGAAATCTTAATGCGTAACCATAAATTTCAGCTTTTTTTTTATAGTAGTCGACCTAGTGGAATAACCCACTGGCGACTTGTAAAAAACTAATTTATAAAATATAGCCTTAAATGTAGGTACTATCCAGTTATAATAAATAACCGACAGCTTTACAGCTCATATAAGCGGCCCATAGACTAACGTTCATTCCTTCCGGCTTATCCCGTGTACAGATAAGCGACGGGATAAAATAAAACACGACGTGAAGGGTCGCGGTGTTATAATACCGTCATTATTTCCGCTATTGCAAATACACGTTCATTCCGTAAGGATTGTACATTCCGGCATGAATGAACGTTAGTCTTTGGGTAGCTATTGTTTCGGAGAAAAACGGACGGACGGACAGATGGACGGACATGACGAATCTATAAGGGTTCCGTTTTTGCCATTTGGCTACGGAACCCTAAAAAAAATAAAAATAAAAACTATCTATATGTTTATTATATATATTAGAAATCTAGCACCCGTGTAGCGTACATGCGTACATATTAGATTTATAATTATTTCACAGGTAATAGAGGTTATAAAAACTACTATTCAAGGACAACTTCAAGTAGTGACTTCTCAAGTTACACCGGATGCTTATTTTTGGCGTAAAATTAAGGTAAAATAACAATTCATCTATAGATAATTTTAATATTTCGTGCCATGTGGTGGCTGTCTAAGAATAATGATCAAACCGTAGGAGGAAAACCGTATGAGAACGCGGGTCACCGACATAGCCCAACGGATTAGCTCTTTGAAGTGGCAATGGGCAGGCCATATAGCGAGGAGAACAGATGGCCGATGGGGCCGAAAGGTTCTCGAGTGGAGACCACGGATCAGAAAACGCAGCGTTGGGCGTCCACCAACAAGGTGGACTGATGATTTGGTGAAGGCGGTCGGCTCGCGGTGGATGCAGACTGCGAGCGACCGCAATAACTGGAAGTCATATAGGGAGGCCTATGTCCAGCAGTGGACGTCCAATGACTGATATGATGATGATGATGATGGTGATGATAATAATGTTAAACACATTTTTAGATGATTAATTTGTCAGTGATAAATCATTTTTATTTGTCAACCAAAAATAAATAAAAACATTATTAAGGCTGAATAATGATGATGTAATTTCAGTTTACAGTTGATGATCTATCCGAGTACATGATAGTATCAGCCACTGGTACCGAAGTAGCCATTATTATCAAAGACTCTGATTCCATAATGGGAAAAAGCATTCCCTTAACAAAAATTTTGTGGACGAAATCTGGAAAGGTAAGTTAAACTTTTTGTATTATGAGTTCTAATGGACATCGATGTTGTGGCATATAAGCCGCTCACATATAGAATTGATCTATAAATGGCGTCCGCTCGCATGCGTTCTCGCTCACTCTCTATCGCTGTCTATACTTGTGAAAAATTGCAATGTGCCAACTCGCGGGAATCCATCTTTTGTTTTCCCGCGAGATGACGAATAACCCTTTTATACTTGTTTTGCCAATCGTACCATACGTACCCGCCGCCATTTTCAAATCAATTTTCTATCTTCGCGGGTTATACCTACAAACCCACCTGTGAATTAAGACAAGATTCAGAAGTCAGAGAGGTCATTTTATACAAGATATCCCTTAATAAATAAATAAATATTGCTGGACAATTTACACACAATAGCCTCGTGGTAAGCTCTTGTGTTACGGGTGCTAGATATCTGATAAACTTAATAGATATGCAAATATACATAAATATTTTTATTAAACGTATTATATAGAACACCCAGACACCCGTAACAAATATCTGCAGATCGTACAGATTTTTATCCTGAGACGGGAATCGAACCCCCAACCAAAATGATGGATATATAAAGCCGAGGTTTTGGTGATTGATGAGAATCGCTGTCTCAGTTGTCAGTAATAAAAAATATTACCATAAAAGATCCGTTCTTTGGTTTGTCTGATATAAAATATTTAAATTAATAAAACAATATTGTATTATATTGCAGGTTGTCAAATTTACAGTACCAGAACCGGGTGATTACTATGCTTGGGTAAAAGGTAGAAGCGATGTTTTTGTTGTAGTGTACGCAAGGACTAACTTCGGTTTCAAACATGGATTCTCCACTTTTGTTCCCAATAGTTTGGATGATACATCAAAACAACCAATCTTGGGTAAGTTACGTTAAGTAATACATTTTCGTATAATAGTATCAATAGAGTTATTTATTTATTTAGATGTTACAAATGCAAAATTTATTATTTAATATACACGATTTATCCGTATAAGTTGATATTACAAAAAGGTATAGTAAAACCATTCTAAAAATGAACTCCCCTCCACAAAACCGTGATGATTTCAACGTGTGAGAGGAAATACAGAAAAACAGAATACACAGAAAAAAAAATTCAGTATTCGGTAGAGGGGCGTTCATTTTAAAAATGGTTTTACTATACATAATTATATTAATTGATGCATTATTAAAAATTAACTTTGTTTTAGGGGAAAGAAATTACTTATCTGTACTGATTGATGACTCTAATGGAATAGTGGGTATACAATATGTCGATATTCTGAAAGGTACTTATGATCCAAGTCGAATACCATTGAGAAAAGTAAATAACAATTGGTATATGAGCGAATTGTTTATTGCTCCTTCAATAACCTTCAAAATTCAGGTAAGATACAAAAATACATAAGTATACAAAAAGTTTATTTAATTAACAGATTTTTTTATTTTTCAATTTACATATTCAAAATCAATGGGGTAAAATATAAAATAACTTTAGTGGCGTTACTAATTATTTTATTATTTAAAATTACATTATTTATTTTTAGTCAACTTATCGTAATTCATTTATTTTTCAGCTCGTAGGTGAAAATGTAAAAACGGGAAATGCCATCAAAAGATTAACAAAGTCGAATATTGAGCCTCAGGACCCTCCAAAACCAGGTTAAATTTTACGTAATTTATCATTTTACATTATTCGAAATACACTAACAACAACCGATAATCATATATTATGTAGCGACATCCAATGTATGAGACCCGTTTCTTTAAACTATTTATTTATTTGTTTCTTACATGTTTTTAATGCCGCTTACATTCATTTAACTCGTACCAGAAGTTAACTAAGTCTGAAAAAGCTAAAGCACAAAGCGTCCAACTAAATATATGACTCGTTAAGTAACAGAAAAAGATATGGGTTACGAGTGTATTTCCCTTAAACCTGTATATATCACTGGCAACACATACTGATTGTAGACTTTAGTATTGAGGCACTGAGTTATTTTGGTCTAAAATACATACTTTCTACTCTGCGAAGAAAATGTTAAGCTTTTTAATGATTAAAAGATCACTCTATTAATACTTACCACAAATGCTGGAGAAATTACTTTCAATATGGGTTAAGATAATGATAGAAAGATAAAACTTTTATGAAATCTGTGAAAGCTAACAAATCTGTGTAAGCTAACTTAACAAAATGTTTCAGAATATAAAGTCCCTGAAGTAATAATATCAGAAGGAGTAAAATACAACGTTGACTTCGATGGTAATGTTTCCTTAACATGCAAAGTGTCGGCTTACCCTGAACCTAAAATAGTCTGGACTAATGAAAACAATGAAGTTGTTGGCAAAGATGTAAGTAACTTATTAAACTACTATAAATAAAATAAATTTTGCTGGGCAATTTACACAGCAACATCTAACTCCGTTGTAAATACTCTATATAATAATTTGTTCCGGGTGTCTGGGTGTTATATGTATATGTATGTATAATAAAAATTTACTCGTCAAATTATACAAAACATATTAAATGTCAATAGTTACTGATTAATAAATGTGAGGATACAGGCGAGTGGGCCCATACAAAACTTGGACTGCGGTCCCAGACGCCTGAACACATTTTTGAATTGGTCGACTTGGACCATATACCCAATTTGCTTTAATGTACAGTTAACAGCAAAATCAAATCACATAACTCAGGATTTATTTTATTGTATTTTTTTAGTAAGAATGTCATAAGAACTATAATTATGCGAATGATTCCTAAAAACAAGGATATCCATAAAGGACTGCCCTTTTGTTTCAAAACAGGTATTCTACTCTTAACACCTGAGGGCTATAATATCTTTATTAATAATTTCGTGCAGGGGTACGGTAGACTCGATCGAAACCTTATTTAATTAACGAAACATAAAAAAATATTGATTCATGAGTCGACAACATATGTCCGGAAAATTCGTATTATGGAGAATTTCGTTAAATTCCGACAAATCGCTGTCGCCAAGCACGTTCCGTTTCTTAGATACGCCTCGCCAATTGACACATTACGTTCGTCGCCCCATAAGAACAATCACAAAGAACTTAGAATATGTAAAACGAAACGTCTGATATTGGCCGATTCAACCACAGAAAAATAATATTAGTTTCCTTTTTATGGCTCGATGATATTGTTAAGGCTGCTGGTTCACGGTGGATGCAGGCTGCATCCGACCGTAATACCTGGAGGTCGTTAAGGGGGGCCTATGTCCATCAGTGGACGTCCAACGGCTGACATGATGATGACGAAGTATGTATTTTGTCCTAAGGTATTAAGATGATTATCCTTGAAACAGTTTAACTTATAAACTGATAGGTGTCTAGATAACATTTGTCAAAATGACAGCTGTCAAACTTTAAACTGCCACAACTCTGAAACGGCTTGGCCTAGAGATGCCGTACTATTTCAACATTTACGATGACAGCTGTCAAACTTTAAACTGCCATTACTCTGAAACGGCTTGGCCTAGAGATACCCTACTAAGCTCAATCGACAGGTGTTAGAGAGAGCAACATTTTCGATGACAGCTGTCAAACTATAAACTGCCATAACTCTGAAATGGCTTGGCCTAGAGATGCCGTACAAAGCTCAATCGACAGGTGTTAGAGAGAGCAACATCATAATTAAAACACATTTCTTTAGTTCAATTCCATATGTTGACTTATGTTAACATAAACATAACTTAATTATTTTGTCATTGGAGAAGTCCCTGTGTCCCAGCTGTGGAAACGTAATAGTACCAGCTTGAGTTATTACCTACTAATTAGCGGCTCATCCGCTAACGTTCATTCCTTCCGACTTACCCCGTCGTGCAAACTGTACAGAAAAGCGACGGGATAAAATAAAACACGACGGGAAGGGTCGCGACGCGAGGTTTTAATACCGTCATTCTTTCTCGCTCTTGCATATGCATATATTATTCCGTAAGGATTGTAGATTCCGGCAGGAATGAACGTTAGTGGATGGGCCGCTATTGATATATCAATAAGTAAATGCGCCCGTTGTAAGTTCCCAAGTTTGGGATACTAGGACTGCTCAGACCTTCAAATTTCTTTCAAATCAACCTCGAAAAATAAAGTATACTAATATACCTAATTACCTTAATACTAATCTACATTTTGCACCTAGATGTGTATTATGAGTCAAATTTCACCGAAGCGAAGCCGGGTTTTCATCTAACATAAAAAAATATTGATTTTGAGTCGACAACATTATATCCGCAAAATTCGGATTATGGAGAATTTCGTCAAATTTCACCCAAGCGTAGCCGGGTTTTCATCTAGTAAAATTTCTTAGATGAAAACCCGGCTTCGCTTCGGTGAAATTTGACTCATAATACACATGAATGAACGTTAGTGGATGAGCCGCTAATTAGTAGGTAATAACTCAAGCTGGTACTTTTACGTTTCCACAGCTGGGACACAGAGACTTCTCCAAGGACAAAATAATTAAGCTATGTTTATGTAAACATAAGTCAACATATGGAATTGAACTGAAGAAATGTATTTTAATTATGATATTGCTCTCTCTAACACCTGTCGATTGAGCTTTGTACGGCATCTCTAGGCCAAGCCGTTTCAGATTTATGGCAGTTTAAAGTTTGACAGCTGTCATCGAAAATGTTGCTCTCTCTAACACCTGTCGATTGAGCTTTGTACGGGATCTCTAGGCCAAGCCGTTTCAGAGTTATGGCAGTTTAAAGTTTGACAGCTGTCATTGAAATCGTTGCTCTCTCTAACACCTGTCGATTGAGCTTTGTATGGCATCTCTAGGCCAAGCCGTTTCAGAATAATGGCAGTTTAAAGATTGACAGCTGTCATCGAAAATGTTGCTCTCTCTAACACCTGTCGATTGAGCTTAGTAGGGTATCTCTAGGCCAAGCCGTTTCAGAGTTATGGCAGTTTAAAGTTTGACAGCTGTCATCAAAAATGTTGCCCTCTCTAACACCTGTCGATTGAGCTTAGTAGGGCATCTCTAGGTCCAGCCGTTTCAGAGTTATGGCAGTTTAAAGTTTGACAGCTGTCATTGAAATCGTTGCTCTCTCTAACACCTGTCGATTGAGCTTTGTATGGCATCTCTAGGCCAAGCCGTTTCAGAATAATGGCAGTTTAAAGTTTGACAGCTGTCATCGAGAATGTTGCTCTCTCTAACACCTGTCGATTGAGCTTAGTAGGGCATCTCTAGGTCCAGCCGTTTCAGAGTTATGGCAGTTTAAAGTTTGACAGCTGTCATCGTAAATGTTGAAATAGTACGGCATCTCTAGGCCAAGCCGTTTCAGAGTTGTGGCAGTTTAAAGTTTGATAGCTGTCATTTTGACAAATGTCATCTAGACACCTATCAGTTTATAAGTTAAACTGTTTGATATCAATTTTGTGAATATTTTGATCTATGTTTTTTATCGATGCGAAGACTGATTTTTAAATTCCTATTATTATGTTGGTATTTTATTTTTTGCAATAGGACAATAAGACATGATGCCAACTGTACTTTAAACAATAGATTTGAGGTTAAAATTACGAGTAGTCCCACTCGCCCAAAGAAATAAACAAGAAAAAACTAATCAGGCGACTGGGACTGCAGTCCCAGCTTTGTCGTGGGACCACTTGCCTGAATCCTCATAAATGTCAACAAATTAAACATGACAATTAATTACATAAGTCTATAAATTACAAATGTCAATAAATACAATGAAACAATAACAGATGATTTTAAGAAAATGTAAGCTCGAAGCTTGCATCTTTATCTAGTATTTGTTAAACCAACCTCATAAAACGGTACTGAGTTAAGTAGGTTTGCTTCGTAACTCATAATATCTATTCTAAGTTTGATAAATGCATGAGCTTAATAACTACCTATATAAGTAATATTTTTTGTATTCTTCTAGGATAAAGTGTACCCTTACTTAGCAATAGTACTTTGTAATGTTTTATTTATTTTTAATAAAGATAATTGAAAACTTAAAAAATTGAACTATGTAACTGTGGAACAATTACTAGATTTTTGATTTACTTAATGTTACTTAACATAATTAACACTAGGAACATATTTACAGGCTAAAACTAATATTTCATTCACTATAATTTTGTTAAATCAAAAGTACCTGAGTGAACGAGCATCATTCATCAATATAATTATTATAAACTGTTTGTTAAATATTTTTAAAACCGAATATAATAAATATATTACGAACAGTTGATTAATAAGTAAAATAAGAGAATGTTTAAATTGTATTTGCCCACAGGCGTATTTGGTTGAAGCGCCATATAATTACATCAGCTACCTCAATGTGCCTCACGTAAAGAAAGATACAACATACTACTGCAACGCCAGCAATTACGGAGGAATTGTAAGATCTGCCATGATCCAAGTTATCTCTGGTTCAACATTTGAACCTATTTCTATACCAAACGGTAATGACACAGTACCTACAGATTACATTTAACACTACAGAATAAATAATACTACTAATCACAATATAATTATAATAATACAAGGGAATATTTGATTATGAGTAGTTTTACTATAAAAACTGTCGTGGTTTGATAAATTCATATTGAGATAAACGGGCAATACACGAACCTTATTTAGGTAGACTTTCGTCGACAACCGTTTCGTCCCAGAACGTGGGACTTCATTAGGATCAAGACACTGCAAGAACACGGATCACGACCGCTTGCCGGTCCGCAAATCTACGTAAATAAGGTTCGGGTGTTGCCCGTTTATCTCAATATGAATAAGTAGTTTTATTTTAAACTTGCTTTAAAATCAGTATATTTATCACATACAGAAGTAACAACAGCTAAGTTTGGAGAAGAGAAAAGAATAACTTGTGATGTCCAATCAAAACATCCACTTAATGTCAAATGGTCACTTCCATTGAATCCTTCAGAATTCAGTTTGTCTGCTGATAATAAAGTCTTGACAATAAAATCTGTGGATATGAACGCACAGGGGCGGTACATCTGTAAGACATCTTTGGTACAAGACCCGAATATATTTCACACAGCGGTCACAACACTTCAAATCATCGGTTTAGGTGAGTTTCTTTGATGAAGTTGCGAATTATGACAACGTGAACTTAAAACGTTAGTGGAAACAAACTATAAATCAAACAGTTTTATGAATTTATGTATTATACGCACTCGCTTAATTTGCAGCAATAATAAAGTAAACATTTTGATTTTTAGAAGCACCATCTATTGTGTTTGAAAAACCTACAGAAGTAGCCAAAGAATCAGCAACTGTCAATTTATACTGCAGGTAAGTTAGAACTTCTTCTTTACTTTTTCTATCTATTTTGGTAATATAATGATTTTAAAACTAAACACCTAGGTACTTAAGCTACATATAAGCAAAACCGCAGAATGCAATATAACATTAAATATTTATTATTTTGTAGAATTACTGGAGGAGTTCCAAGACCACGCATTTTTTGGCAAAAAAAAATAAAAAATGACGTATTCATAGATGTTAATCAGTCCGGTGAAATGTTTAGGATTGAACATGCATCCGTAGAAGATTCTGGTATCTATAGATGCATCGCCAACAACTCTATTTCCCAAGTGGTGAAAGAAATCGGTAAGCTATTGTATTAAAAAAAACATGAATTTGTTTATAACTGAACTTCATGTTATCCATTTATTGTCAAACCATATTATCCACTGAATGCGGAGATACCTAATAGAACCCATTACCTATAATAGGCTACGTTTTGGTACTACACTTGATGCTCGAAGTAACTTGATACACTACAGAAACCGACGCGGCTGCTTGTATTTGGGTTATAGTAACAATTAGCAGCCTATTTAGTATATAAATCCTTAAGTCGGTTTTCTTTCTAGATTTGCAAATAACTAAAGCTCCTAAGGCTAAAATAATACAAGGTACATTAATATCGGTTCCGTATGGAAGCATTCAAGAACTAAAATGTATGGGTACTGGAAATCCAATACCAACAGTTGTATGGACAGACAGCAAGGGAAATAAACTTATTTCTTCGGTAAGTCCTGCGCCATTACGACTACTACTAGCACCTAAACCAGCCATTGAAGAGTTATATTACAACAAAAGTGACATTTATTTTTATATATACTAAGGATTCACAAATATATTAATTTTTCAGGAACATAAAGAAAACTATTATAGTACAAACAGTAGTATCCTCGTAAACAACACATATTCTGAGACATATACTTGCAATGTTTTAAATATGTTGGGTCATTCTGAGGCTTCAACAAATATAGATGTGATGTCACCAATTATTATTGAATCGATTCCAGGTATCGTTTTGTTACATTATAGTACGAATTAATAATACTAGCGGCCAAATTTTGATAGGCAACTTGTTAGTAATTATAATTCTCCTTAAGTTTACGTTGAAAAGTTTCAAACAAAAATATTATGTGTGCAATGATCTTGCAGACGATTATTAATACAGTGCTGTTGGTAACATTATGTTCACAAGGCTTTTATTTGTTATTTATAAATAATTTAACATTTCAGCAAAAATAGAAGCAACTTATGGAAATCCAACAACAATATTATGTAAAGTTACATCTAATTTTCCGCTCAGGATAAGATGGTTTTTTGATAATGGAAGCACAACAGGCAAACAACTTATACGTAAATCATATAAATATAAAATATCACATGACAGGAAGGAATTACAAATTTTATCAACAGACATAGAATCAACTGGGACATATATCTGTGAGGCTACACTTATATCTGATAGTAAACAAACAGTAATATATACAAGTACTGTCAATATTAATAACAAAAGTCCACCAAATATACAAGACGCAGACAGTGTGATCGTCGTCAACTATGGAGGCAAAGCCATTATCCCATGCAAGTAAGTGACAAAAAAAGATTTATAATAAAAAAAAAATATTTACGTTCCCACTGCTGGGATACAGGGACTTAGTATCCCTTGAGAGAGATTAGGCCTTAATTCACCACGCTGACCAAGTGCGGTTGGTGAATGTTACATGTCCTTAAAACTTATTCAAATTCTCAAAACATGCTGGTTCCTTCACAATGTATGCCTTCACGGATAGAGAACGTGTTTTTAAAGCGGACATATTCAACCACAAATTACTGAGTGTGGAACCTAATATTATTATTCTCTTTATTTAACTTTAAACACATCAAAATACATTTCTCATTTTCATATAAAAATCTACCCACTGTAAAAAAAATATAAAACGGATAATCCGTTCACAAAGCTAAGCTCAAGCGGCCGGTGACTAGGAGTGCAGAGAGAGGAACTTTCTGACAATGCGTGCAGAGTCTAGGAGTACTGCCTTCTGGATCTGGCCCTTGATTTATTATAATACTATATTATTTTATATTATTATTATTTTTTAGAATAATTGGAGGAGTGCCCCCTCCACAAGTTTCTTGGCAAATGATGGCAAATGGAGACAACGAGTACAAAGATCTTCCAATCTCGGGTGAAGAGTTAACAATTGACACCGCAACGTTTGAATATTCTGGAAGCTATCGATGCATCGCAAGTAATACTATTGGAGATAAAGTGAAAACTGTTGGTGAGCCCTGTTTTATTACTAGCTTTCCGCAAGAGGCTTAAGAGGCCTATTACGTGAAATCGCGAAATTGTTCGGTTTTCTCGTCCTAATTCTATGGTTTGCGTTAGTTGTTTGATATTACAATTACATCTTTATAATAGTTCGTTTTCTCCTCTATAAAAGTAGTAAGAAACATTTTAGATAACTTGTTTATATATTGAGTAATAATCATTCTCCGGATACATGTTTCGTAAAAAACGCTCGAAGACCTGTTTTCTCAGCTCTAATTTGTAGATTCTAATGAATATGGGCGATCAAACTATTTTTTATTATGTTACGTATATCCTATTCTTCATTTAGAGTAGAGTACATTTTCGTTAAATGCTTTTATTCTAAAGATATACCGAATTTAATATCGACCGAAAATGCTTCGAAACAAACCTCAATAACTCCGAAGTTATAAATCAATGGGACGTCATATTTATATCAAAATATTTATCAACATTTGCTTAAACTATGATATTAATTTTAATTTGTAGAACGGTTTTGGTAATTTTTTATGAATAAAATAAAACTACCATAATTTAGTAGTTTTTTCATTCAGCCGGCTTTTTCCATTTAGTACCGCGCGAGCGCTTGTCGAGGTCGGACCTATGTCGGTTGTTCTTGAATAAAATATAGAAATATTTCGTAAAATGTCAGTGTGTGGGACTGTCAATTGCTGTAAAAACGCTGTTAGTGTGCGTGTATGTGTTATTGCGATACTACGACCGACATAAGTTGAT
This sequence comes from Chloroclystis v-ata, assembly GCA_963691955.1. NCBI lineage: Eukaryota > Metazoa > Arthropoda > Insecta > Lepidoptera > Geometridae > Chloroclystis > Chloroclystis v-ata. Next base: position 6,496,368 of record OY829909.1, on the reverse strand, counting down.
CCGTTGATAACGATCAATTGTTATTTTTATTGATAACGGTCAATTGTTGTTGTTGCTGGCCTAAGAATTGTACCACATCATTGTCATCTTGTTTTACCTTATTTATTTGGAGGTTATGCTGTAGGATGTGGATTGCATATCTAAAGTTATCTATCCTAATTAAAAAACAACAAGGCAACTTTTTTTGGTGAAACCGTCCAACGACTAAATGTAATTATGCCTATGATTTTTTTAGATTATGACTAACTTGCCGACCCGCCGACAGCTGCGCTTGCGTTTTTACGTTATTTACTAGTTTATGTTTTATAGCCTTTTTCGATCATTTTACTATCCAATACTGAAATCATATTTTAAATCGGACCCGCGGTTCCTGAGTAGCACGTTCAAACAAATAAACAAGCAATCTCCTCAGCTTGATAATTGTAGTATAGATTTCCATAATATTTATTACAAAGAAAATATTCCGTAATTTTTTGTTCTTATTTTTACCGAGTATCCAATATGTAAACAATAAATAATGTACCTTTCTAATAAATATATTATTTATTGTAAACATTAAATAATTGTACCTTTCTAATAAATACAGGGCGTCCCAAAGTTATGGGCCATGGAGGGGAAGTACCTTAAATATCGTAGATAGTGAATTTTGCTCAAAGAAGACTTCATTTTATTTTTAAAAGTTAGTAATTCTGGATTCATAGATTTTCTAAAAATTACTTGCTTTGTCTGGGAATCGAACCGACTTACATGTAGAAAAAAAAACTCTATTTTTATGATACCAATCGAAAGAATAGCTAAAAAATAATAACTCTGCTTAAGTAACATAGTATTTTAAAAGAAAGGAACAACGTGAAATTAATTATTTTAATCAAATAAAAAACATGAAACATTTTTTTTGTAAATTAATTAATTAAATTACTTACTTTTTAAAATAAAATGAAGTCTTCTTTGAGCAAAATTCACTATCAACGATATATATGGTACTTCCCCTTCATGGCCCATAATTTTGGAACGCCCTGTATATAAAATAACACCCCTATTCACGTTCCCACTGCTGGGATAGGGACTTCTCTCTTGACGAGATAGATTAGGCCTTAATTCACCACGCTGGCCAAGTGCGGGTTGGTTTTTTTTTAATATAAAAATGAAATATTTTAAATAAGTTCGTAATAAAATAAAAATAAATAGTTTATCAAAATAAAAATATAATGGGAATTATTCAAGATGACATATGTAGATAAATGGATATTCTACATCTGTGTATGACATATGTAGATAAATGGATACCAATAAATATAAAAATAAATATAAAGTTGAAACTACAAAAATAATACCTAAACATAATTAAAACCTTCATTAACGAAACTTTTATTTATTCAAACACAAATATACCATCTAACAAAACAAGCAACTTAAATATAGGTAATATAATTTATTTGTTTTGTTATAATTAGAATTTGTATTTAGTCCGTTCAATTTAGACTTTCGAACTTACATAAAGTCCCAACATTCGACAAAAAAAAAACATTTAATTACAAACCTACACACCAAATTTCAGAAGAATCGGTTTAAAAATGAGCCCATAAGATGAGATGAATGCGCTTCGGCCGCGTACGAAACCGGAGTCTCGTAACCAGTTACGGTAGAAGAAAAAATCCTCTTTTTACGAAACCAGTTACTAGCCAATAGGTTTTTTTACTCTTACGAAACCGCGGTTAAATTTTCGTAACTGGTGACGAGTAAAGAATGTGAATACCTTGTACGATACTAGTTTTAAACTATTGTAGTTACAAAGCGATAGCGATATTCCATATATATTTTACGTTAGAAATTTAAGACATAAGTAAATAATAATAAGTAATACAATAAAAGACCTCAAAATATCCATAACTGCTATAAATGTATTTGTTTTTCGTAATACGAATAGATATGTAAAATGGAAAGAGGGTTTATCATTTTATAGTTTATTTAAACAATTAGGTAACTAGATAATAAAATTAAGATAAAACATATTAAAATTCTTACCGGTAGAGTTTGAAAATTAATAGCCATTTTCAAAAATATCAAACATGCAGCATCCGTAAAACAGTTAAAAACCACCTAATACGCATTATGTCAATCATTGGTATTATATTGTATAGCGTCATGGGGTGCCTCGTCAAAAAAACATATTCTACCACTAGAAAGAGCACAAAGAGCCGTGCTCAAGGTTCATTATTATTATTCGTTATTGTTCATTACATACAATTAAGATGTTACAAAATTTTATTAAAGAAGAAATGTTTATGAAATTAAATTATTTTCAGGTGATGTATGGATGTGAATGGCGAATAAAGAAATATTTATCTTTATTGATTATGAATTATGCAAAAGTTCTAACTTTCCATTTATGAAATTGGATTCTTATTACGGCCCTGTCTTAACATTACAATTTCCACTGTTGACACCGGAAGTGCACAGGACGAACGCCAACAGTAGACTGAGCTAGGCCAAACTGTGTGCATGAAGGAATTTGCTTAACAGTCTAAATCTAATTCTAGGATTAAATCTAAGACAGAGGGGGCATGGTCAAACATAACTAGGTACGCATGAATAAAATAAACTATCGCCTTGTAATTCTTTACTAAAATTTCGATTTCTTATGTCGAAACCAGTATCGGTTAAGGAAAAAAACCTATTGGCTAGTAACTGGTTTCGTAAAAAGAGGATTTTTTCTTCTACCGTAACTGGTTACGAGACTCCGGTTTCGTACGCGGCCGAAGCGGATGAATGAGGACGTTTAACTTCAATAAGACTATTTTCAGTTCTATTCTTATATATATAATTATTAATCATTTTAAAATTATGTACCTACTTAATTGATTTCAAATAATCAATCAGATTTAAAATAAATATTGATATTATTAAGATAAAACATAATTGATTCAAATATTGAAATAAAAATATCCACCATTTTGAATTTAGGAAAATATATTAAACACCTATCAATTAAATAAAAACATTAATATAATAATTATTTCGGAATGAAACTGAAAAAAAATCCACTCAATAAAATGGAATTTATTCGATGCCATTTTCTACAGATCTAAAATAATTATTAGTATATTTGTATGTTTTAGATCGACGAAGTATCAAGATCATTTAGTATTTTTCATAGAATTCGCGTGACGCGCCGGTCACGTGGTGCATAAAATATCCAATTTCGCAAAACTTCGTAAAGTAGCAAGGCTCTTAACCCGCGTTATATTAGATTTTTCTGCTAAAATATGTCGTGTTAGTTACACTATTTATAACTCAAGAACTGCAGTGATTTGGCTGAAAGTTGGTGGCGAGGTAACTTATTTACGAGAAGATGATATATGTCGTGGAGAGAGATGCGTAGGATGTCGAGGAGAGTGTGTTTATCAGGAGGGCTTCTAATTGGTTATGACGTCACCAGGTCTAACGTCACAGTCGTCTTCATGTTCATAATAAAACCACAACGAAACGTCCATTATTTATTCCAATTTACAATGTTTCAGTCCATCGACACAATTTATTACCAACAGATTATTATTATTAATTAATTAAGGACTGTTCCAACCGACACTTCAAACAACAAATGAATTTATTGCCAACAGAGGACTATTCCAACCGACTACTCGAACAAGAATACCTTTTATTACTAACAAAGCACTGTTCCGTCCAACGGCTCAAACAAGAATGTCCTGCTAGCTCGGCCGACGGTCGTATTTAAAGGCACAAAGCACGACCGAACCAGTTTTACAAGTAATGTCGTCGGCGCGCCGCAACCCGTAGTTCGATGCGCGCGGTACAAACAGGTTCTGAGTCATATTTCAAACGATGTTCTTGTCTGCCCCGACATATATGATACTTTACAGCGAGAAAATATTGAAACGCGGAAAAACCATAGGCGGAAAGCTGGTGAAAATATATATGCACCTGTCCTGTCGTAGTTTTAACAATATTTATTTCAGATTTAATTATTAGTAAAGCTCCTGAAGTACATATACAAAATGGACGTAACAAATCATACACATATGGTAAAACAGAAAAAATAACATGCATTGTCTCAGGCAATCCTACTCCAAAAATAAAATGGACAGATAAGGAAGGAAATATACTTAAATCACAGGTATTTAATAAAATACCTTTTGTAAAATTAAAAAAAATTACATGTATTTATGTCTGTTATTTTCTATTTCAGGAAGAAACTTATGATTATACTACATATAGCCATATAACAATAAATAACAAGGGTTCTAACACATACTACTGTAACGCTGTAAATAATGTTGGCAGTTCAGAAAACAAAATCAACACAATTGTGAAATTACCAATTAATGTTATTACGAAACCACCCGGTAAGTACATATCACCGTTCTTATCACCAAAATATAATATATTATTTCAATATCAAATAAAAAGTTTATGATTTATTTAATATTATCATTTCAGAATATATTAATTCAATTTATGGAAAAAGCACATCTTTATCTTGCAACTTCGAATCAAATTCTCGGATGAGTATAAAATGGTTCTTTGATAACGGGAGTAAGGGGGGGAAAAGACTTATAAGTACTTCATCAAAATATAAAATATCTTCTGATAAAAAATCACTTGAAATTCTGTCAACTGATACAGAGACAACTGGAAAATATACCTGCGAAGCAACACTGCTTTTCGATAATACCCAGAAAGTATCATACACTAGTACTGTCAAGATTAATGATATTAGCCCACCCGAATTAAAAGTCACTGCGAAAGCATTTGTCATCAGAGATACAAATAATGTTACAATATCCTGCAAGTAAGTAATTATTGTAATTGCAAGTAAGAGTGACGACCTCTGTGGTGCAACGGGTGAATGTCCGCCTGCGACGCAAGAGGTTGCGAGTTCAATTCCCGCCTCGGAAAAATTTGTACGGCCAGCAGATATTTGTTCCGATGTCTGGGTGTTATAATGTATAATTGAAAATGTTATCTTATTTGTACATTATCTTAAAATGTTATCTTATTAGTGTAATTGTTATATTATATTAAGACCTAATTTCACCACTCTCTGTTTGTTAGTTTAACATCCCATTAAGTAATTAACAGTCCATCAATATACGTAAACTGTCTGTCATTCAACATAACGGGATGTTAAACTAACAAACAGAGAGTGGTGAAATTAGGTCTAAGTATGTCAGAAACATGGCACCCGTAACACAAGCGTGAATTATCCAGCATTATTATATTTATATTTTACAGGATAAAGAGCGGTACCCCTCTTCCAACAATAACCTGGCAAGTAAAGCCTCATGGAAGTACATATTTTCAAGATCTGCCTGACAAAGGAGAACAAATCACTATTATCAATGCAAATGTAGATGATACAGGACTTTATCGATGTACTGCAGAAAATAATGCTGGAAAAAAAAATAAGACTATAGGTTCGAATTAATGTTTCTAAGCGATAATTTTTATTTAATTAAATTAATAGATTAATTATTCACATATTGACCAAGGAGTTAAAATACTCTCGACGTTGCGACCACAATAAGAGCAGGGTCCCGCCGTGCTGAAAATAAGAGAGCAGAGGAGAAATACAGCTAAGAATGACTGCTTTTGTTGTGGTGGAAATGTCGAGAGTTTTTAACTCATTTGTAAGTAATTGAATAAAACTCTTCTTAAATTTTTTTATAAAGTGAAATGTTTCTTTTTTTTTCAGAGTTAGTGGTACAAAAGAGTCCAGTAGTAACTATCGATGAAGGCTCTAAAGCCACTGTCACCTATGGAAGCACTAATGAGTACAAGTGCAGGGTTATCGGAAATCCCCTGCCTAATGTTATTTGGAAAAATAGTACAGGAAATCTATTGAAATCAAAGGTAGAGTTATATTTTGATTATTTTGCAGAGATTGTTGTTTTAGTATACATGGTGTACCATAATAGGTATATTATTAGTCGAGGCGTGCCCATAATGGTACACCTTGTAACTAAAATTACAAATATAAAATTAACTAAATTACGCGTTTATTAAAACCGCGCGAGTGATCGAGGGTTAATAAATGGTTTTGACAAACAGACAAAAGATATATTAGCATTACTTTTTTATTGGAACAGTTAAATAGAGATTAAGTGAGCTGTTCTTATATAAGTGATCAAAGTGGTATTTTGTTTCAGATTATCGTCGATAAATATGAAACGCTTAGCATTTTAACGGCGACAATAACCAGCACATTTGATTCGTACACTTGCTTTGCGAATAGCGATCTAGGAGAGCGTAGTAGCACAATAAATGTCACGGTATCTTCAGCTATCGACTTTCCTGATATATTGCCAGGTAAATTAAAATAATATTGCTATACAATATATACAGCAACATCTAGCCCTCAAAGTCCTCGAAGCTCAAAGCTTGTGTTACGGGTGCTAGATTTCTGATATACTTAATATAATATAATTAAGTATATCATAGCTAACCACGGGGCTAAATGTTAAATTTTAAATGTTAATGGCTAAATTTTAATTTATTATTTTACTTTAATTTGATTTTATCGATAAGTAATAGTAGGTACCTATATTTATTATTCTTCCAATGCGTAAAATTTTGTAGATCCATTTAGTTATTGATGTGCACGGCATGTCTCTTACCATAAATTTTAGCTAATATCTTTATTATTCCGGATTTTAAGTATGAATATTTATTTTTTGCAGAACAAATAAACGTGGAATTTGGCAATCCAGTTACTATTAATTGTAATGCCAGAGCGGCATATCCTACAGAAATAAAATGGTATTTCGAAAAAAAAGGAAACAGTATTCAGACAGAAGTAAAAGCATCTGAGAAATACAAAATAACGGATAAAAGCACACTTGTGATTGTGTCAGCTGATTTAGATACAATTGGAAAATATACATGCGAAGTAAATCTTGTTGCAAATCGGGGACAAACGAAATCACACACAACTAAGCTTGAAATCAATAATTTAAGTAAGTTTACTTAATTATTAAATTAAGATTCATACAGTTTATAACAGCTGTTACTAATTATAACTTTTTTTTCAATTTATCAGGGGCTCCAAAAATATTTGCCAACGCAAAAGTAATTACAATGATGAAATATGAATCGGTCAATACATCTTGCAAGTAAGTAATAAATATAAATGGAACATAGTTTAATTAGAAAATGGTATAGGAAAAATTACAAGATCACAACGTAACATTGGTCCTCAAGTGGGAGTCGAACCCACGCCACCCAGTTTAGCCCTGGTTGCGCTAAACAGGTTACGACTTAACAGGACCGTTGTGATCTTGTAATTTTTCCTATACCATTCTCTAATTTTTAGAAAACATAATTGAGAATCAATTGCTATAAAATAAATATAAGTAGTACACAGTTTGTTTAACAAAATGTTACAAGAAAGTATTATTTCAGGTTTATTGGAATCCCGAAGCCTATAATGACTTGGGAATTCAAAGCTAAAGGTTCTGATAAATTTATACCTATTGACACAATCGGTCACACTGGTTATGGAGCCGCGGGCATTTACAAGTGTATTGCAACCAATGCTTTAGGATCCGCACATGATACTATGGAAATAATTGTGCAAGGTAAGTATAGTAAAACCATTCTAAAAATGAACTCCCCTCCACAAAACCGTGATGATTTCAACGTGAGAGAGGAAATACAGAATACACAGAAAAAAAAATACAGAATTCGTTCATTTTAAAAATGGTTTTACTATACACATGTCATTAAATTTAGATAAGAAAGAAAAACCTTTATTTCAAACCACATTACAAAAAAAGAAATAACCTACTATTTAGCATTGAAACAAAGATAACATATAAAACACATAGTAAATATTTTTTTTTATTAAAAATTAAAATAATAGTCATAAAAAAAACTGTTCAAGAATTTTTAAGAGAATGGAATAAGGCTGATCGGTTAGCTTACCTGAGGTCCACAAAATACCCTAACCCTATGATAAACGGTGAAAATAAATGGATTTTTAAATTATGGCTTCAAGTATAAGAGCATGGAACCGGAAAATTTACAAATTACACTTCCGGAGTTATATTTGATGAAAAACATCTCTAATCGATTGTAATGATGATTATATAACCGCTTTAGATTACAGATATAAAAATGCGATGAGACTGACAATTGTTAGACTTTTAAACTGTTAGCCCTAATTTCACCAAGCTCTGTTTGTTAGTTTAACATCCCGTCATGTTTAACCACTGTCAGTTTGCGTATATTTATGGACTGTTAATTACTTAATGGATGTTAAACTAACAAACAGAGCTAGGTGAAATTCGGTCTAAGAATATAAAGTTTTATATGAGTTTAGTCAGATTTTTAAGCACTGTACCAATATTATAGTTTGAAAAACACTAATCATTGTGTTTATTTTAAGATGAACGCAGTTTCGTGCTAACCGCACTAGATGTTGACTGTATTATGACAACAATTACTTATGTTGACTGTATTATGTATTATGACAACAATTATATTTTTTAAGGTGAACCAGAAATAACAAATGGTCTATCTGAATATGTGGGTGTCACAGGGGATAGTGTGTTGAGAGTCGTTTGCAGTGTCACAGGTATACCAGAACCAACAATTGTCTGGAAGCTGGGAGACCAACTCCTTCACTCAGGTACTAATACCATAGACTAAATTGAACACAATAATTAACACCCATATTAGTCGTTTTCTCCACTCAACTCAACCTCCAAGCCATATTTATTAATTATTTATAATCTTATCCGTTTCATCAACCGCTCAAAATTTTGAATGATGATAATTTATATAATTTAATTTTGTAATAATTTTCTTAAATTTTAATTATTAAATATGAATATATTATTAATTTTATTTGAATAGTTTGAGTGAATAATTACGGTTAGAGAACATATTATAATTGATAATAATGATAGGTTTTTTTTCGTAAGTTTAACTAACAATTTTTTTAGATGACACGATAATTATTGAGAAAAATGAACTTTTCATCAAAAATCCTACTGTGGCAGATAATAACGGTTACACTTGTGAAGCCACAAATAAGTTTGGAAACGCAAAAACTACTCTGTTTGCAACAATTTCAGGTAAAGAACAAGTATTAAATAACTGAACTAAACATGCATAAGTTATATTATTTAAAAAATATTCAATTTTGTTTAATCAATTTACAGATATCTTAGATGTTGATCCGGAAAGAATCAGATATATTTACCTTAATTTTGGAGAATCAAAAGAAATTACATGCGATATACCAACTCCAAAACCACCACTGTCTGTTAGGTGGTATGTGGTAAGTAAATAACATGCTTATGTTATATATTACAAGTTTTTGCCCGCCGTTTTGTTTGCGTTAAATTCTCGTTAAACACTCAATTATACATAATTATACACTTAAATATTCCTTTTAGGTCGCTCCATTTTCTGTGAATGATGGTCAAATAAACAGACACACATACATAAATCCCTCTTCTATTAGTGTAAAATATTTGATCATTATAATAATCAATTATATAATCATATTATAAATTAATTAATATTTATTTATATAATTACAGATCTAAATATAATAATGAGCATGTGATTATCATGTTCCATTTTATTGTATATTTCGATAATAATCTTCACGTATTGTTAAAGTTAATATTTTGAATCCTTTAATATTGATGGAAAACTCGTATTCTTTTTTTAATTTTAGAACGGTGAATTGACTACAGCCAATGATTATGTGTTCAATATTCAAAACGCAAGTTCTTATCATGACGGTAACTACACCTGTCGAGTCAATACCGATCACGGCTCGATGTCTCTGAACTATATTGTAGACGTCGGCAATGCTCCGACCTTCATAGAAAGCCCCGACCCTCTAGTGTACTGGGATGGAAACATAAACCAATTACTGGACTGCAATGTTTACGCAAAACAACAAACTGTAAGAATACCATATTATTAATTAAATAAATTGCTGGACAATTCACACCATGCACACATAGCCCCGTAGTAAGCTCGAAGCTTGTGTTACGGGTGCTAGATTTCTGATGTAAGTATATTATATATATAAAATGTATATACTTTATATAATATTTAACTGGTATTTGTCAATTAGTTAATAACTGAAACTAAACTAGACATTGAAATAGCAATTTCTAAGTTAGGTATACAACAACTTTCATTTTGAACTATTGCTATTTTCGATTTGTTATTGGAAAATATTCTTATAAATAGATAATTATATTACAATAAATTAGAGATAAGGTGCTTATTAATAAACTGAATAGCAATCATTTTGATTGTTTTTAGTCTTTACTTAGCTTTAACAGCAAGTTTTTATTTAATTAAATATATATATATATATATATATATATATCTATGTATGTACCTATAGGTATTATATTAAGTATATCAGAAATATAGCACTCGTAACACAAGCTTCGAGTTTACCACGGGGCTAGATGTCGCTGTGTATATTGTCCAGCAATATTTATTTTATTTTTATTTATTTTATATTAGTCAATTAGTAACATAACTGAAACTAAACTAGACGTTGAAATAACATGTTCTAAGTAATAGTTATACATACAACAATTTTCATTTCGAATTATTGCCATTTTCGGTTGGTAATTGGAAAATTTTGGTTGATATTCATTTATAGAACAGATCAGCATTTTGGTTGATTATAATGCGATGTCGACTAGTATGCAATGGGATATATGCTATGTTCAAAGACTTAACTCTAAAATTGTGTTTTGTAGGTGTCGTGGATTTACAATGGCAATGAAGTACAAAATAAATATACTCAACTGGCAATAAGAGGTTGGGGCAGCTACAGCTGTAACGTGAGCAACGGGCATGGCAGTGTGCAGAGGTCATTCAAAATCACCAGTTCTGGTAAATATGCCCAGTGAAAAATATATAAATATTGCTGTAAAATTCACACAGAAAAATCTAGCCACGTGGTAAGCTCAAAGCTTGTACTACGGATCCTAGATTTCTGAAATACTTCAGAGTTTATCAAAAAGAAATTAATTTATCGAATTTAAAAGAGCTAATTAATTAAAAAAGAGAATAAAAATAGATAGATATTTTAGTTTAAACATACTCCAGAACGCCCGGAATAAATATTTTCAGATCGTACTATTTTTGTCCAAATATATAACATCATAAATATACACACACTATTTTAAAACAATTACTTATAACAAAATTTATTTTACAGGGTGCCTTATAAATAGAACTCTACTAAGTATTGGACAAAATACTCCTTTGCTGATTGACGACAAAACTGGTTCCTGGTCTCAACTGTTAACAAATAACGAATTTTATAAATTAAATACAAATGAGACTATACGTTTATTATGTGCAACTAAAAATCAACAAAACAACACATTTAAAATACTACCTGCAGAGACTTCTTTAACAGTAATGTGTGACAAAGAAGATAAATTTATCATTGGCAGTAAAACATATAAATTCGACGAATTACAATGCTCAGACTATGTCAAACCGCTATTCGTAGCAACAACGAAATCATGCATGATAAATGGTAGCATCATAGAGGTGGGATTCGATTTGGACAGTGAATTTTTGAGTATATATGAAGTATGCTATGAAGAAAAGAATCATAGAATTTTGAACACCAAAGTTAATGTGTCAACGATGAACTTTGGGAATAACGTTGACCCAGGATTTGATGTGATTGGTGGGAATTTTAAGAAGTGTCAGTTCAACAAGCGACGTCTAGTGCGTCCGGACGAAGTGGCTTTCGGTCCGCCTCAGAACACCATATTGTCTGATGTATACAATTCCATACCTGTGTTCGAGCCTTGTCAAGATAGTCCCCGGGTAATTTTTATTTTCTACTAGCTTTCTGCCCTGCGGCTTCGCCCGAGTTTTACACTTTCCCTCAAGTTTCTTTGCTATCAAACTCACGGAACACGAGACCTTTCCAATAAATGCAAAACCGTGGAAATTGGTTAGTGCTCTCTGGAGTTATAGCGTCAGGAAGGACAACCCGACTTATTTTTATATAGTAGAAGAAGATTACCAAACAATACAATATTATTTATTGCACACCATAACCATAACAGTATATCACATATCCTGTAGATTCTAAACATTAATTAAAACATTATATTTTCATTGGTGAAGTCTTCTTAACCAAAACCTACCATTATATGATTTATCTTTACAGATATCTTGGAGTGACATTGAAGGTGCTGTTCATAATGTGCTTGACACAGGATCTTTTACTTTGTGGACAGGAGCTAGCGAATATGACGACACAGGCACGCCACGCTACTTATGGAAGGTAAATATAGACTTATTAAAACTAAATTAGCATAAGCTGGGCAGAAAATTATTTTCAGGAGAGTTTACCTGGATCCACAAAATACCATCCAGCGAGCGGCCTGATAGTGAATGAAAATATATGAATGAATTAACTTTTTATTGTACTGAAACAAAATTACAAAACTTAATATAAGTTAAAAGTACTAGGGGCGGCCTTTATCAAGGATATCTTCCAGGCACCGTAGTAGACTAGTAGATAATTATAACATATAAACCAGGCTTAACCAAGCCGCGTTAAGCAATTATTTTTTCAGTTGTAACAAATACCTATCTGCAGATCGTAAAAATTGTTCTAAAGCGGGAATCGAACCTGCAACCTCCTGCGTCACAGACCTTCGCTCGCTGCGTTACAGAGGTCATCATAATATACCTAGTCAATTATTATTAATATTAAGAATTTTCTATTCTACTCTATTCTATAGAACTTTATGCTTATGCCCAGCAATGGGTGTTCAATGTTTAAATATAAATGATGATAATTAACAAGTAATCTATTGTTTTAGGTTTTATTGATGGATGACTCAGGGATGCAGACAATTGTGTACGTAAACGCTCAAAACCCTACCAGTGAAGATATTAAGTGCCCTGTACCTGGTGACCTAATTGTAGACTTAGCATATGACCTATACGCATATCCGTGTTCCTTAGAGGACTTCAACTTAGCTTTTAATGTATCGGTATACGATTTATTTAATAGTGAAGGCGACTGGAGTGACCCTGATTTGACTTTAAACAGCAGATACTATTAGGCAGCAAGAAGACTACTGTAACTCATACAATTTAGTGTGTTAATTTTGGTGCTTGTGTGTTCTTTACAATAGTGACGTGACATGCTAATTTTATTGTATAAATCTAATCAAATATATATTAAACCTATGTAATCTATTAGAAATAATACTTAAGTTTATGACCGTTTTGTAATGAAAATAAAAATAATAAACATACCAACCGTGTTTTTTTCTTTTATAATAAAATTAGCTAAAAAGCCAAATTATTATACTTACCTCTTTCTCAAATGTATCAGCGGTTAACGTACTGATAGATGTCGTGTTCAGTTGCTTGCTTATACTAACAATTTAAAACTTTGTTTAGTTTTACTAAATTAAACAAGAGAGCATCTAAAACAAATAAGAACAATTTTTCATAAGTTTATTTTCTTAACTTAGTTAATCACGCCACCTATGAAGTTATAATGCAACTAAGTACTCACAGAGCTTACAGAGAAGCTGTCAATTCTACGCTCTAAATAGTTCTTTAAAAACTCGCTAGGTGGCGCTAAAAATATGAAGCATAATGCCACCTTCCCATCAAACTATGAACTTCATTTTAAAGCTGCATACAGTATCATGAGCTTTACACAAAGTTCACGTAACATCCGTACGATGGCGCTGTCACTAAATTTATATAGACAATATTTTTAATTCCTACAAATCATTAGAAGGAATTTTAAAATATTTCTCAAACAAGATTCTGGTATAATTAAATATAAAGTAATATGGTATATAGTTTATTTGGTTGTTAAATAAATAAGCTACAACGGGATTTAAGTACTACCGTCTATGTATGTTTTATCGAAGCGGCAACCTCCTTACATGGGGCATTGAACCAAACTGCTAACAAAAATCATCATCATTAGTTTACTAGCCCGCTACACGGCTTTGCAATTATTTTTATGAACATTAATACCCTTTCCCGTAGTACAAATTTAATACATATATTTATAAACAGGACTATCTAACGCAAAAATCATTTAAAAAATCATATATCATAATCAGATTAGCAAACATAAAAGAATAAAACATAATCATACTGGGTAAATTTTCTCATAAATTGAAGTTAATGATAAAAATAAAATAAAATTTTGCTAGCTTCGCTCGTCTGCATTTGAATGCCCAAGAGGGCTCTTGAGAAGTTCAACAACGAAATGAACAGTCCACTTAGACTTACTAAAGTGTACTCAAGTGTATTTTTATGAGATAAAATAAGAAAATTATATTACTCGTATATCCACCGCAAAAAGATTTTAATTCTCAAACGTAAAATAGAACGCAACCTCTTTTGAAAGGTTATGTACCGTAAAACACTCCAACATTGCCACCGAGGGTAATTTTGCCCGAAGACCAATTTTTAAGCAAAACTTTTAATAACAAAAATATCTGAATACTATGGTGACATTTATTGACTTTGGTAGAAAATAGGTTTTGTGTTTAGCACCACTGTCTATTGGATGTAACGCTAAAGTCACTCAGTAACTTGTTGGAACTCGTCAAAGACAGAGTGTATTTTTGCGGGCAAATTTTGGTGAAAATTCAAAAGTGGATTGTGCGTGATGGAGAAAACACAGATGAGTTTAATTTATATTATGTTGTACAAAAAACTTAAGGTATTATTATAACTTTATTGTCATTGATGCAGCTCTTGTATAACTAAAGTTATAATGGTGGGCAAAGTTATCTGGTATTTTTGCGATCTACTATTGACAACATTGCCCGCAGTCAAAATAAGCTTAGGGTTGACACATCCGAGTTTTTTTTTTTTGCTAATTATTATTATCTTGATTATTTAGATAATTTATTTTTATTATTTCTTAAAAGCAAGAACAAAATCTCGAATTCGTCAAAGAAAGTCCAGACGAAAGATTGGAACCAGAATGTATTAAAAATAACACGGAATAAATGTTAATACTTGCATGTGAATCTGTTGAATCAAACATGTTTACTCAAAAGTTTTTTAAATAATTCAATAGAAGATAATCTTGTTTTTTTATTAACATAAAAAGAAATAAAAAGTCAAGAACAGTTTACTGAGATGTACCAACCCTATCACTTTACTAAAGGCGAAAAGCGAATTGTATGGAAAATGCTAACAAGGTCAGGGTAATTTTGCCCAACTAGCCTAACATGGATTTTGGTAGGAAACCTGTCATGGATTCGCTTTAGTTTTAAAGTAAAGGCCAGTTTTGGTCAGAAATCTTGTACAGGTTTTGCTGTCAGCTGATTAGAGGCCGGAGAGGAGATATTTGCGTCAAAAATCAACGCGGGCAATGTTGGCAATAAGTCGAGATAACATTGCCCGCCTTTAAAAATAATAAAATACTTGATTTAATATTGACGAATAACAAAATCTTATAAAATAATACATGCAAAATATCCTATAGTTGCAGATGCTAATAGAAAATACTTGTGTCCCCATACAAAAAAATAACAAAAATTGTAATTATTCGAAAAATGTGGGCAATGTTGGAGTGTTTTACGGTACGCATAATGACCTTTTTAGAGTTCAAAAGAGGTTACTCTTAAATCTAGTATGCCAAACTTTTTACACAAAACTCTGTAATCGACAAAAATTAATTGAAATCAGAACTTTGCCATAGAAACAAAAATAGCAGGGACGTCACATCATTTTTTCTGACGTTTTTTGTTAAATAATTGATTGTGAAAATAAAATCATGTTTTCCGATGAAGAAATAAAAGAATTGCCTGGAAACTGTTACATGAGACCCGGTGACGAAATTATAAGGTAATATTAGATGAATATTTATAACTTTAAAAATGTCTGATCTTCGACTTTTTCGGAGTTAGATCTTGAAGCATGGCCAAGTAGATTTTTGTTGTTTTTCCGAAACAAAAGTTTGTTGAAGTTTGCTGGCTATTGTTTATTGTCTCAGAGCAAGGAATTTAAATGGAGAGGCCATAAGTACGAAATCAACGTGTATACCTACGATTCATAAATTAGTGTTGTACGAGGTAGGTATATTGTAATAATTGATCGATAGAGTTTGTTTTCAACTGAACTTTTTTTTATGATAATGTATTTATTGTAAATTGAAGTCCGTAAATATTAAATTATATAATTATAGAATTAATACAGTTATAAAACCAAGCAAAAAAAAAACATTTTAACTAGAACAAAAAAAAATACTTAAGTAGAACTCAAACATTCGTTTAGCGTTTAGTTATATTCTGTGGGCATATTAATATATGAAAATGAACTTTTAACCTTATTTTAACTAGTTTGAGTTCTACTTAATGTTTAAAGTTCATTTTAACTAAATTAATATACCCACAGAATATAACTAAAGGAATGAAAGACCTGAATAAGCCAAATGTTTTAGATAATTATAAAACACAATATACTTACTTATATTTAGTGTATTATTATATATCAAAATAATTTATATTTCAAAATAATATAATATTGTATACAAAACCTAAAATCTAATCCGTCATTTCATTCTACGATTCATGCTATTCTGCAAAAACACAATATATAATCAACATTTATTCAAATTATCATGGTCTATAATTTTTTACCTAAGTCTAAAATCAAAATATCGATAACTCGTGCAATATACAAGAACACCACTATCGATGTAAACAAAACCAAAAAGTGACAGTAAATGATATCCAAAGTGACAGTAAATGATATCGAAGGCATCGAAGCAAGGCACGTGCATGACGTCACGATAAATATTGGCAACCAAGCGAAACTGTGGTGTATATAGTTAGGCTCTTTTTAATTGCATACATTAGACAGAGATGTCATCATTTTTATTTTAGTCATCTTATAAACTAATTCCATAGACAATTTTGCAACAAATCTATTGGTAATAATCTAAGTTTATTGTTTCAGCATTCGTGAAGTGTGCCTGGCTGACAAGTTTGACAGGAAGGACTTGGGACTTCATTTGTCACCAAGTTCGAGTAGGAATGACGTAAGTTTACCACTACAATAGTAGTCTACCCTTTGTGATGTGTGATGTGCCAACATCCTAAAGTAGATAGGTACTTTGCATGAAAAACTTTGTTAATAATGTTTGATTTAAATTAATTTTGTTACTCATTGTTTAAACTTCAAGCAAATTAAATAAATGTTTGCATCGAAACATTTATTTCATTTGCTTGAATATTACAACCGAAAACTAGATCCATCCAAAATTTACCGAATCCAGAAAATTATTTATTTGTATGTAATTAGTACTTAGGTACTACATTAAGAGTCTTATCGCGTATTTTTATTTACCATTCTGACATATATTTCAAAAGTTTGTATTATAAGTTAATTAATTGTTCTCATGTATGACTGTATGTCTATGAGAATAAATATCTTTAAGCCTTAAACTTTTGTATGGTGTGTTTCTTTGTGGTGCAATAAAGTATATTCATTTCTATTATTTATTCCATAGCTGGAGTCCCGTTCCTTGTTCCGTGAGCAGCTGTTTCCTGAGGGTCTGGAGTCACAAGCGCGGTTTGCGTGGACTGAAGAGGATGGCAACATAGCGTCGCTGGTCTCTGAACCAGGCTTCGGCACCACGGGGCAAACCACCTTCGGGCGAGAGATCGATGCGGCGCTTAAGAGTGAAATGAAGGTAAGGACCATAATAATATAGAGATGATCCATTCTAAAAATGAACTTCCCTCCACAAAACCGTGTTAATTTCAACGTGTGAGAGGAAATACTTATTGCATCACTATACTTGTGTGCGTGCTACAACTTTACTGTAACATTGGCTCATCTGTCTGTCAAAGTTATTCAATTTATGTGTGTTGTATCTATTTTGCATGTACGTGTAACCGCGGTGGAGGGGCGTTCATTTTAAAAATGGTTCATCTCTACCTACTTAAAGAAGATAGCAATCTTGACATATTTTAATCGACCTCTTGTAAATATTGTTATTCATTTTTTATATCTACTGTGAACCCTCCTGTTGGTTGCGGTTTCGACTCCCGTCTCGGCACAAACATTTGTATGATCTGCAAATATTTGTTCCGGGTATATCTATCTATGCATGTATATTAAATTAAGTATATCAGAAATCTAGCACCCGTAACACAAGCTTCGAGCTTACCACGGGGCTAGATGTCTCTGTGTAAATTGTCCAGCAATATTTATTATTATTATATTTATTATTATTGTTATAGGAAGCCGACACGTCAAGTTCTGTAGTGCAGCCAAACAACCAGAAACTGTATTGTAAGAATTTGGGAGAACTCGTGTCATCGACTTCTTCCGGGAATCCTAGTTCAAAAGGAGGTGGGTATTAAATTAAGTCGTTTGTAAAACGATGAAATAGTTTCTTGGATATTAGAAAAATACTCCGAATTATTATGGTATTTAGAATGGTAAAATTTCTTTAGGAGTCGTTTTCTTTAGATATCATCACCACACCTATTTACGAACCCTTTGCTGGTACACAGGGACTTCTCTCTTGAAGAGAGATTAAGCCTTAATTCACCACGCTGGTCAAGTGCGGGTTGGTAAATGACATATATGTCCTTCAAACTTCAAAGCTTTCAGAACATGTCGGTTTCCTTCTTAATCGTTAGAACACATGTCATGTTTTAGAGCATGTGTTTTCAAAGCACACATACATTAATCAAGAAGAATAAGCTAAAGTTGCGTGGCAGGGTTTGAACCCACGACCTTCGATATGAAAGTATCTTACTCATTGTCTTGTCCAAGTGATCTTTAGGATTTTATGGAAATAAATGACATTAAACTTTAAATCTTAGCCAGCACGATACTTAAGATAAGGTGGTTCATAATAAGTATACATTTTCAGATAGAACGAGGCCAAAAGGATCCACTGCCTGCAAGGTGGACAAAACCGACCCCCGTACCAGATATCATTTCGTCAAGTACGTGAAGAGACATGGCCGTACTGTGAAGTTTTGGGAATGTGGAATATGTAAGTCTATTGTATTTTACTTGATTATTTAATTATTTTCCATTATGTCAGTTCACAATGCTATCCACTTTAAAAAGTAGCCTATTGCATTGTAATATTAAGTTAAGATACACTTAACAATAATAATGTTCAAGGCTGGTTCTACTTTAGATCCGACAAACTTTAGACCGATATCAATATTGCCTACTTTCAGCAAAATTTATGAAAAGCTTATTTTAATTCAATTATTGCAACATTTCAACAATAATAAGCTTTTACACGATAAACAATTTGGTTTTACTAGAGGCAAGTCTACTACCGACGCTGGCATCGAGTTACTAACGCATATTTACGATGCTTGGGAAGATTCGCAGGATGCTCTTGGAATTTTCTGTGATTTGTCTAAGGCATTTGACTGCGTACATCACGGAACATTAATAAGCAAATTATGTCATTATGGGATAAGAGATGTATCTTTGGACCTTATTACCTCATACTTAAGTAATAGAATTCAGAGAGTTGAGGTAAATGGTAAAAGGTCTCAGGGGTCTTTGATAACAATGGGTGTACCGCAAGGATCCATACTTGGTCCTTTTCTATTCTTGATCTACATTAACGATTTGCCCCATCTTGTAAAGAAAAATCACGACATAGTATTATTTGCTGACGATACTTCTTTAGTGTTTAAGTTAAATAGACGTAATAATGATTTTGACAATGTAAATAATGCTATAAATAAAGTCGTGGATTGGTTCAGCGCAAACAACCTATTGCTGAACGAAAAGAAAACAAAATGCATTAGATTTACCTTACCTAATGTAAAGAACGGGGTACCAGTAAATGTTAATATCAAGGGAGAGTCATTGAAGCCTATTGAAAGTACAGTATTTTTGGGCCTAACCTTGGACAGCAAGCTTCAATGGGGTCCACACATAGACGCATTATCTAAAAGACTAAGCTCTGCGGCATATGCTGTCAAAAAAATTCGTTTTTTGACTAATCACGAAACATCTAGATTGGTGTATTTCAGCTATTTTCACAGTATAATGTCTTACGGTATACTGCTGTGGGGATGTGCTGCTGACGCACTTATCAATAGTATATTTGTCTTGCAAAAAAGGGCTGTACGTGCTATGTATAATATGGGTCCAAGGGAATCTTTGCGAGAAAAATTTAAAGAAATAAATATAATGACAGTAGCTTCACAGTACATTTTCGAATGCTTAGTTTACATTCACAAGAATTTAAGTAACTTTCCTAAGAAAAGTGATTATCACAATGTAAATACTAGAAATAAAGATAAACTTGCATTGCCCCGTATTCGACTACGTTAAAGTTTCTTTTAAGGGATGTTGTGTTCGCTTTTATAATAAAGTGCCCAAAGAATTTCACCAACTGTCAATTAATAAATTCAAGAAAATTGTAAAGGGTAATCTTTGTAAGAAGGGTTATTATAAAATTTCAGATTATTTAAATGATAATAATGCATGGGAACTTTCATTATTAAATTCAGGGGAAGAAAAAAAAAAAAAAAAAAAAAAGGGGGGGTGATTGATAGTGATGACATGTCCAAGTTAATCTTTGTGATTTTACGGACAAAATCTGAATCAATCAATCAATCAATCAATCAATGTAACAGTTATGGAGACCGAAAATATTAAACCAAATCGTAAACAAAAGAATGACGTCCATCAGAATAATTGTGATTTTATAAAACCCATTACTGGCTAACTACGGCTAATTTAGCCGCATGGTTCATTTACAAAACTAGAAAAAATAATAATATTTGTCTTCAGAGTTGACTTGAATGTAGTGTGACAGTTACTTGATGACAGCGTGACAGTTTGCTTGATGACAGCGTGACAGTTTGCTTGATGCCAGCTTGACAGTTTGCTTGACGCCAGAGACATTTCCAATCCCAATCAGCTTAAGGTGATAATCGCATCGCCTTATCAACATATAGATGTAAATAAATAGATAGACCATTTCCATAGTGAATCCGCGCCAAGTTTAGGTGAGCTAGATAACGCAGTTGGAAGCAAACGAAAAAGATAGTAGTATTTGCAGATATCGTGGGAGAAAAAGAGATGACACTATTTCACAGTACGCTGGGTTGTGTATGTTATGTCAAAGATAATGACACAGTTTTTGGTGTAGGGGCGAATCTATTTATTTACATCAGATGCTTATCAAGACATTATTCCAGGTAGCCGTGAGTTTCAGCATCAATACACGCTAATGCGGCACCTCCCCACACACACTGACGAAAGGAACTTCCATTGTGACGCGTGTGGCAAGAGCTTTAGGCAGCTATCTACCCTCAGCCAACACCGAGCTATACATTCTGCTGAACGCCCATATGCCTGTGAAGTAAATACATTATATTAACTTAATTTATCCCTCGTTAGTTGCTACAACACGTTTAAGAGCAGATTATAAAGAAGCACCAAATTTCTGCCCATAAATGTCGTCATACTGACTAAAAGATTTGTATACCAAAAGCTGTGACGTTGTGTGCACTGCACCAACTAATTGCTCACCCACTCGGTAAGCGTTGTGATTATACCAAATCTCATAACTATATTCCATTACCCTATTCAATTATACATTTCGTTGTTTTGTTTAGCTAACAAATAAATAAATTCTATCAAAAAATGTACACGTGCTTTAATACTAAGGCAAACATCGTAAGAAAACAGGCATGTTCTGAGAACTTTGAATAGTTTTAAGGTCATTTACGCCCAGCACTTGGCTATCGTGGTGAATTAAGACTCTTCTTCTCGTTATCTCTCTCGTCAAGAGAGAATTCCCTGTCTCTCAGTATTAGGAACGTGAAAAGGTATGTTGATTTAAGACATCAACAACACTAAGCAAAGGACACCAATCACTACTGTGAAGTGTTTGTATTGTATTATAAAACCAACCTGTATTCATTTCACTTCCGTTTCCTAATTCCTTCCTTCCTCCAGGTATGCAACAAGACCTTCAACCGAGTCTCTACTCTGATCTCCCATCGCAAGACCCACTCCAACGACAAACCTTACAAATGCCACATCTGTGATAAAGGCTTCCATCAGAAAGGTTTCCTACTCCTTTTATCCTGATCAATTCTATTCCCTCTTTTCGATTAAATAGCTCTTGCACTGAAATTATTATAAATTACTTAGAACCTGATACTAAGTAGATACAGTTATGAGTAGTTAAGTAATTATTGTTGTTTTCTTCTAGGAAACCTTCGTAACCATCTATTCACCCATACGAATGAGCGTCCTTATCGCTGCAATGTCTGTTATAAAGGCTTCAATCAGCAATCCAACTTGGTCTGTCACAAAAACAAGGTAACTATCCAGAATTGCTATCCATCGCAGCTAATTCCTCCCTAAGGCTCTGCCTGAAAACTAGCTTTGCTCCTTATTATGGTGCAACATTATGCTGAACAGAAAGAGCTTTTTGGTCCATATAATTATGATGCTTGTGAAAATTGTAACTTTTATGTTATTTTATAAATTACTTTCTTTCATTTTTATTTTCCCTTGATCTATCGTCAGGTCAAAAACAAATTTTATACTGTGATATAAATGTTAATATGCGCAATGAATAAATAAATAATAAGTGTTTTTGTGCAGTGTTTTCAGGCTCACTCTGAGAGCAGAGATGGGTCTACGCCGAAAAATAACCCAGCGCCTCGTGCGTCCAGGGCTACGGATTCCAAGGATATAAGGCAAGTCGGTATTGCATCATGGTCATGCCATCCTGATAGTAGGTACTCGGATTTCACTCCAAAGGTTGTGAATTCCCAAAAGATCCAGTGAAGCCAAACATCGCGAGGATCGGCATTCTGAGTACTTTGATTTGAAGGCTATGTGACAATCACCAAACAAACAGGCGAATAAAGCCTAATTTCTCTCGTCAAGGACTACCATAGTCCGGGATCCGTAGAACATGGAAATCAAGTGATTACTATCAAGCTAATTTTTGGTGAGTAGCTTCGTTTCGATGAGACGCCCAAAAACAAATCCTACAAATTTCGTGGTCCGTTATCTCGGTTTTACAACCTTGATTTTTTTAATCCTTGATATCTCTGTTAGCTACCACAATCGAGAGTTGGGTATAGGATATCTTTGGACGTCTCATCGAAACGAAGCTACTCACCAAAAATTAGTTTTTTAGTAATCACTTGATTTCCATGTTCTACGGATCCCGGACTACTAGTGCTGGGACACATTCACGTTAATAGGGGTACTTAATGTCTATGTTTATGTAATTTAGTGTATATTCATAACATTGATATCATATAATAACTCATGTATTCATCAAAATGTCCTGAAATTTCATTGAAATATTTGTATATAATTTGTATTTTGTACCTGGGCGTGACATTCCTGTGCAAAATTTATAAGATCATACTGTAACCTCTGTTTCATGCAAATAAATATTTATGATTATAATTATATTTCCAGGTCTCAAAAAGACTACTGCGAGGTGTCATCTTCAGTAGGACCTTACCTTAACGATAGTAGCTCCTGGCAGAACAGACCCTTTGAGTCTGCTGAATGGGGTCTAGCCAGTGGGGTCATAGTAGACCCTATTAAGACATACCAGATGGAAGTGGCCATTGCTACCAAGCAGACCCCATTTGCTCTGCTGAAACCGGAGAACGCTAGCCCAGTTTTGGTCAAAGTGGTGGATACTTCGCTACCTGGTGGGAAACAGGTTAATATTAAATTTTTTCCTCAACATTAAATAAATAAAATAAATAAATATTGCTGGACAATTCACACAGCGACATTTAGCCCCGTGATAAGCTCTAACACCCATATTCTTAGTCGTTTCCTCATAATATTCCTCCACTCAAAAATAAACAAGCGTTGATCGTCTTGAGTGGTCTTGAGGGAATTTCATGGTTGGTTATGAGGTACCTTACGTTTGACAGTTCCCACCTTGCCTCGAACTTGAAGTGAGCCGAAAAAATCAAGTGGAGAACGTTTTTGTCAACAGAGAATACGAAGTGAGGTTGAGTCGAGTCTGGAGGAAACAACTAAGAATATGGGTGTAAGCTTGTGTTACGGATATAATTTTGTACTAATTATACCACATATTTACGTTCCCATTGCTGGGACTTTTTATAAGTACGACTAATAAAAAGTATGTATATATTTTTTCAGATGCTGGTACCTGCTACTGCGGAAGATCTTAGAAGCGGAGGGAAAATTGTTGTAAAAGAGGAAAACGCGAGTAATGAATCCCAGGTACATCATAACTAACTACTAATATTTAGTTTTATTAACATTTGGTATCTAAATTATTTCCTTAAAATCCTAAAGATTACTTGGACGAGTCAATAAATACAAATCTATATTTTAATTAAACGTTAGAACGTTATTGGAAACGAGATTATACAAAATATAATGGCGTAAGTTTATAAGAATGTATGGATGGATGCTACTCTTTCAAGCAAAAAATCCTTAATGGATTTTGATGAATCTTCATAATAATGTTGTTTATATGTATATTAAAATAACGAAGCGAGTTATTTATAAAATTCTTAACAAACAATTGATTATTTCACTAAATCAATCCTCAGTAGCACAGAGGTGGTGCAGCCAGGGCTAAACTGCAAGGTCGCGGGTTCGACTTGTACAAACGATACGTTTTGATATTTACATATTTTTTCTATATCGTTTTTAGTACATATTTAAAAAGGTGTGTTTGTTTAAGCGGTTCATTCCCTTTATGTCGATTCCTGTTATGTCGAGTCTGGAATTCAATTGTTTTCCATAGTATTGATATTTACGCTTTCTATTACCTTTATATCGAGTTTGGTGAACAGGTACAGTCAGGGATGTAGTTTCATTATTTGTTCTTCTATATTAATAATTTCGTCAAGGGGTACGGTAGACTCGATCGAAACCTTATATAAATAACGAAACATAAAAAAATATTGATTTTGTCCAGCAGTGGACGTCCAACGGCTGACATGATGATGACGAAGTATGTATTTTATTCTTAAGTCAACATAAGGTATTATATGATTATCCTTGAAACAGTTTAACTTATAAACTGATAGGTGTCTAGATGACATTTGTCAAAATGACAGCTGTCAAACTTTAAACTGCCATAACTCTGAAACAGCTGGAACTAGAGATGCCCTACTAAGCTCAATCGACAGGTGTTAGAGAGGGCAACATTTTTGATGACAGCTGTCAAACTTTAAACTGCCATAACTCTGAAACGGCTTGGCCTAGAGATGCCGTACAAAGCTCAATCGACAGGTGTTAGAGAGAGCAACATTTTCAATGACAGCTGTCAAACTTTAAACTGCCATAACTCTGAAACGGCTTGGCCTAGAGATGCCCTACTAAGCTCAATCGACAGGTGTTAGAGAGGGCAACATTTTTGATGACAGCTGTCAAACTTTAAACTGCCATAACTCTGAAACGGCTTGGCCTAGAGATGCCGTACAAAGCTCAATTGACAGGTGTTAGAGAGAGCAACATTTTCAATGACAGCTGTCAAACTTTAAACTGCCATAACTCTGAAACGGCTTGGCCTAGAGATGCCGTAATAAACTCAATCGACAGGTGTTAGAGAGAGCAACATTTTTGATGACAGCTGTCAAACTTTAAACTGCCATAACTCTGAAACGGCTTGGCCTAGAGATGCCGTAATAAACTCAATCGACAGGTGTTAGAGAGAGCAACATTTTTGATGACAGCTGTCAAACTTTAAACTGCCATAATTCTGAAAAGGCTTGGCCTAGAGATGCCGTACAAAACTCAATCGACAGGTGTTAGAGAGAGCAACATCATAATTAAAACTCGGTTCTTCAGTTTTTCTTTTTATTATCAATAAACCTATTTATTATTGTACAGTACAGCTACACTATTATTGATAATCATTGAATTCCATATGTTGACTTATGTTAACATAAACATAGCTTAATTCTTTTGTCCTTGGAGAAGTCCCTGTGTCCCAGCTGTGGACACGTAATAGTACCAGCTTGAGTTAGTACCTACTAATTAGCGGCTCATCCACTAACGTTCATTCCTTCCGACTTACCCCGTAGTGCAAACTGTATAGAAAAGCGACGGGATAAAATAAAACACAACGGGAAGGATCGCGACGCGAGGTTTTAATACCGTCATTCTTTCTCGCTCTTGCATAATTATCCACTGGCGTTCATTCCGTAAGGATTGTAGATTCCGGCAGGAATTAACGTTAGTGGATGGGCCGCTATTGATAGATGTATATATTTCCTTTATTTCAATAAGCAAATGCACCCGTTGTAAGTTCCCAAGTTTGGGATACTAGGACTGCTCAGACCTTCAAATTTCTTTCAAATCAACCTCGAAAAATAAAGTAGGTAAGTATACTAATCTAACTGTACTTTTCAATTCCCGCGAGATGACGAACACAATACTATGATTGCAATGTGCCAACTCGCGGGAATCCATCTTTTGTTTTCCCGCGAGATGACGAATGAAAGATTATCCGATTCTAGAAATAACATATGTAAAAGCAATATAATTCATTGCTTGTAACAATGAATTCAATCCTTTTGTCAAAGTATACAAAAAGGTGGCTGCAATTTTAGCAGAAGAGAAATTAAAAGCAACCTCAGAAAATCGACCCAAATATTCGGTATCAATGCAGATTTATAAACATAACCTAGATAACCAATATTGATTGAATTTGATTGTTTGTTAATTTGTCAGTTTATTTTGAATGTTGATTTATAATAAAAATAATTTGTGTAAAAACTTTTGCAGTTTTTATTTACCATATTAATTAAACACAACTAACGAAGCTATATGAATCTATATTTAATACTCTTTGAGAACCGATGACTACAGAAACATCTATCTATAGATGTGTATTATGAGTCAAATTTCAC
Organism: Chloroclystis v-ata; assembly: GCA_963691955.1. Classification (NCBI taxonomy): domain Eukaryota; kingdom Metazoa; phylum Arthropoda; class Insecta; order Lepidoptera; family Geometridae; genus Chloroclystis; species Chloroclystis v-ata. The sequence goes on along the minus strand of OY829909.1, from coordinate 6,469,450 downwards.
CCGAGCGAAGCCGGGTTTTCATCTAGTTTACTTATATTTTCATATATACATTTCAATGAACGTGACTGTACTTCTAAAATATGATTTTATTAAAATCGACATAACGGTAATATAAGCGCGGTAAATTAACTCGACCTAAAGGGAATACAAACGGGACAGAGAATTGAGCTCGACATAGAGGTAATAGAAGCGAGCAAGATTTTCGGCTCGGCATAACAGGAATCGACATAGAGGGAATGAATCGTTTAAGCATTGGTCTGATATAGTGTGATATCGTTCACAGGAGATAGACGCGGAATCCAGTGACGTGTTGCAGGACGGCGCCGTGCAGATCAGAGTCCCAGTTGTGGCCACGGTGGTGCCCACGATCAGCGGTGGACGTCTGCATCTGACAGTGGAAGAACCACATCGCGCTTACCATACCACTGTCTCTGCTGATGGTATGATAGATAGATAAATTATAACTTTATTGTACACTTAAATAAACAAAACAATATAATAAGAAAACAAACTTCACTAATTGTACAATTGGCGGCCTTATCGCTGAAAGCGATCTCTTTCAGGCAACCTTTGGATGGATATGAACTATAGAATCATGGAGTGGCGGTGTACCTACATACATAGTTATCTACTATCAAAACAAATAGAGACATGCGCTATATTTGAAACTTGTACAAAATATCAATTATTCATTTTCATTTTTAATAAATTTACTTAGTAATATAAAATAGGTACTTATTAATCATTAATTAATATAATATACATATAGCTTTAGTTATGGTAAGAGTTCTAACGAATATGATGTTAAGCCATTCTTCACATTGGAATGGCTCAAGCTCAAGTCAATTAATAATACAGCATAGTACGAGTTGTTTATCGATCTGCAGATATTGGACTTTTTCTCTGTTCTGTGTTAAGTGTTGTCTATTCTAGGGTTTTTTTATGTACTTACTTAATAGCGACCCATCCTCGCTTTGCGATAAATTTTATCGCTTTAAGTGATAAGGCTGCCCATTGTAACACTTTTTATGAACCTATGTTTTTTGCAATGTATTTTTATTTTTCTGGTGTGCAATAAAGTTTATTGTATTGTCTTTAGCTGGCGAAGTGAAAATCGAGCGATGCTCTGAAGAAAATCCTGAATCCCACGTGGAGCCCACCGCTGGGAGTGGGCAGCGTGAGCCGCGGTACATCGAGCTTAACACCAGCTACAGCAAGAATGGACTCTCAGGTAATCACTCCAGCAATATCAGTGATCCGTGTCCTTTCAGTGTTTGATCCTGAAGAAGTCCCACGCTTTGGGACGAAACGGTTGATCAAAATTCAACGTAAAAAAGGTTTGTGTATTGCCCGTTTATCTCAATATGAATATCAGTCCAGATTTGGTTGAGCGAATTGTAATTTGTATACAAAATAGATCAGCTCAGTCTTTCCATATTGCTGTTTAATTTAACTTCAATAATAACACTTTATTGTACACCAAAAACAAAACACAAAATGAGCCACGTACAATGGACGGCCTTATCGCTAAAGAGCGATCTCTTCCAGGCAACCTTTGGATGGAAAAGAGAGATGATATTTAAATAAGACAGGGGTGTACTAATACTATTACTAGAGCTTATTACGGGGCTAGATGTTGCTGTTGTCCAGCAATATCATGTAACTGTGTATATGGCCTTCTTACTCATCATGTCAGCCGTTGGACGCCCACTGCTGGACATAGGTCTCCCTTAGTGACTTCCATTTATTGCGGTCGGACGCGGCCTGCATACCTTCACCAGATCATCTGTCCATCTTGTTGGTGGACGTCCGACGCTGCGTTTGCCGATCCGTGGTCTCCACTCGAGAACCTTTCGGCCCCATCGGCCATCTGTTCTCCGTGCTATATTGCCCGCCCATTAGCGGCCCATAGACTAACGTTCATTCCTTCCGGCTTATCCCGTGTACAGATAAGCGACGGGATAAATAAAACACGACGTGAAGGGTCGCGGTGTTATAATACCGTCATTCTTTCCGCTATTGCAAATACACTGGCGTTCATTCCGTAAGGATTGTACATTCCGGCAGGAATGAACGTTAGTGTATGGGTAGCTAATGCCACTTCAAAGAGCTAATCCGCTGTATCTCCTCATTTCTAATTGGCCTTCTTATTGGCTGAAATTAATTATTTTTATTTATTTATTTTATATTTATTTATTTTATTTATTTCCAGGGTCTGTGATATCTTCGTCGTGCGCGGGCGCCGCGCTGTCTCCGCCGCTAGATCTCATCGCTATGGACCTGTTTGAGTTTGAGCCTATGGAGTGTATGCCCTTAGGTACGTATATCTGACAGATTTTTACCGCAACAATTTTTGTAAAAAAGGGATACAAATAATAAATATTGCTGGACAATTCACGCCCCGTGGTAAACTTGAAGCTAGTCACGGGCGCTAGATTTCTTATAAAATAAAAAATAAAATAAAATAAAATTTGTTTATTTCAGATATAAGTTATCCATATGATGTTAGTAGCACACAAAAATACAAGTAGAGTTGTTAGTAGGCACACTTTAAAATAATAAAATAAAATATCCGTCCTCTCTATATTGCATTCTGGATCAATTTGACCCAGAATGAAGAGGAACATCTATTGGATAATGTTTTCAGGATATATACTTCTTATATACTTTTAATATACATATACTTAGATCTTTTTAACTTTACATATTTAACACCCAGACACTCAGAACAAATATTTGCATCTGGTACCTAGTTAAATATAATATACTTAAATACAAATAAAAATATATTGATAACCAAAAATTTAAATTTAAGTATTATCAGATAAATAGATATTCTCAGATAACTAAATATTGGATAATGTTCTAGGTCCTCAAATAACTGCAGTTGATAATATCGACGAGCCACCGCCATCTGAAGACTCCGACATATTTATAGGAAAGTTTGAGGTAAATATTGTTATTTTCATGTTGTTTGTGTATGATATTATATTGTATAACTATTTCATTATTTTTTAAACTTTTTTTTTTACATTTCGCACCATTCCTGGAAGAAAGCCGTAAGTGGTTTTCGTCAACTTTTCAGGAGCTTGAAAAAACTGTCCTGTACTTTAAATAAAATTGCTAAAAATATGTTCCAAAGTGAAAATCGTAGGTGACAGTTGCCTTCAACTACATGTGTTTACAGATTTAGAAACAGATTGATGTATTTCGAGATAATCGAAAAAAATACAGTTACTTATTTATTCCACGAAGCACAAGGAATATATGTAGGTGTAAGTATAATTATTGTTTTTTCGCCATGTATTTTGAAATATATGAACAAATTTAAATTTACTTACGGCTTTATTCTGTCCTTAATTTTATTCTATTCTACCGTTGTAAGTTATACTTACGTTTTTTTTTCACGGAAAATCCTATTTTGCACATAGAGTTACATAGTTCTAGGGAGCTATTTATTTTAGTTTGGATAATGTATTTATAGCTTTCACAATGTGGAAAGTAACCAAACATTAAATTTTTATTATATGTTACCTACTTCTTACATCAAATAGTCTATTATGTGCGTTTATGTAAATCAATACTATTACATAGAGACAAATAAATACAGAGATATAATGACAACGAACAAGGTTATTAATTAGCTTATATTGTTTTTAAAGAAATTTCCATCGCATGCATAATTAAGTCATTTAAAAAAATGTGCAAAATAGTGATGTTTTTATGTTATTATTGGCTTTCATTATCTTCGACTTCTGAATCGGACTCAGTGGCAGCAGATTGAGTAAGGCTCTTATAAAACGTCTGGTAATGTGGCGGTATGTGATGTGGGAACTTTACAAAGACTCATCAAGTCTTTGTGTACGTTTTCAAATATCGGTACAATGCCCCATTGTATAATTGCATTTAAGCCTGATGTGTTTCAGAAGTTTCACTGTCTGCAGTTATTTTTCTTCTCACAATTCTTCTGCTTCTATTTGTAACAACAACTATTGGTGCCTTAGATACGAATTCGAGGAAATTCGTATCTAATTTGCAATTTTCTGAGGATCCGCCAAAATCTCTTTTACTTCACTCAAACTCACTTTCTTTCCAAAGTCGTCTGTTCTTCAGTTCTTGTTAGTATTATTCTTTAACATTGTATTTTTCACTTTGTGTATGTTTCTATGCATTTCGAATGATTGCATAAATTTCTTCTGGAACATAGAGTACGTGGTTACTTTTGCTTTTTCTATGCTGGAGTGCATCGAGTCACCTTCATTTTGGGTATGGCCTTTCTGTAAAAATCTGTGTGTGATTTTTAAACCCAATGCTTTAGAATTCACAGAACAAGGGAAAATTTCCAATACCAAATTGCAGAGAATATGAAAAAAGAACCCATTAAGAAAATCCTTAACTAAAAAAGAATTAGTTTATATCATTCTCATAGAGTTCTCCGGGTGTCTGGGTGTTATATAAGTATAATAATAAAAAAATCTATCTATGTTTGTATATTATACATATTAAGTATATCAAAAATATAGCACCCGTAACACAAGCTTAGAGCTTATTACGGGGCTAGATGTTGCTGTGAATTGTCCAGCAATATAATGTATTATTATCTATTTTAATTATTATAAAATAAATAAATATTACTGGACAATTTTGCACAGCGACATCTAGCCCCTTGGTAAGCTCGAAGCTTGTGTTGTGTTATTATAGAGTAAGTGCACATTTTTATCTCTAACATGTTTTTGTTCCTGAAGACGTTCTAACTTTATTTATTTTGAACAATATTTTCATGGATTTTAATAACAAATAGCACGCAACAGCACATTGCTAGTGCAAAACTAGTGCTTAGAGGTAAACATCAACATCTGTGTGACCAGTTCATCCGGGCCATAAATAGTTAATCCACTCCGGCATTTGAACTTGTAAACCTGAATCTTTGGGGTCACTTTCTTGGTACTGGTATAAGACTTAATTATTTGTTTTATTTTGTTGGCAATATGGTTCTTTGCAACTATGGGTGTATTAGTCTTCTATTTTATAAATTATACATAATTGGCATGACATGCATATCGCCATACTTTTTATATCTTAAAATGGTCTTAAGCCTCATAAAGTTATAACAAAAAATTCTAAAAGTGCAATAAACTCTTTGTAAATGCATGAAATGTGGGTGTCTCGATAATCTTACAGATATCGACGATAGTTCTCGCCCTGATTTGATTGCTCTCTGGTCCTATTATTTAGCCGTATGTTAGAAAGAGAGGTGGGAATGGCTATGAAAGTTCTAAGGTGGATTTTGTATGGGTGTTAATCTTACCACCCATATCAACTGTATATGTAATGTTGTTTCCCTGTTGCGACATCCTTGGGCAAGCTGTGAGAGTGAGAGCATAGTGAAAGCAAGGGGCTTGGACTTATATGCTAATGAGGATTCTGGGAAATTATACAAAATTGTACAATATTTGCGGATATTTTCTGAAATAATTATGCTTTTTTTACCTTCTGGAGAAGTTTAATATAGAAGACTACTCTTACTCACTAGTCAAAATGAGAACTAGAGAGTTGTACTGCAAACCAACAACGACTTGCAGATTCTTAAATCACAATGTTAAGCAATCCAATGCCATGATTATGCTCTAATAAATAATGTCTGTGGCAAAAGTTCTGGAAATATAAAGAACTTATATTTTATTTCAGATTATAATCTTTTAATTTTCTGATTGATATACCCATCAGTTACGTTCTTACTTATAATATAAAACTTGAAATAAATGAATTATATTATTGTTTTTCTTTGTTATTCTTTGAGAAAATAAATGATCTTAAACCAGAGAATATAGAGTATGAAGGACTACTATTTTCTTATAACAAATAGGTCAGCTATATCAATATAAATTATTAAAGTTTACTAGACTAGAACAATGCTGTTAGATAGCGACAAGCCGGGGTTATTGTTATTAGAGCTTATCACGGGACTAGATGTTGCTATGTGAATTGTCCAGCAATATTTATTTATTTTTATTTAAATATGATATCACCCGCATTGTTTCTTAGTAACATCAAACCGTTAGTCATTTTAGAGCTAAAGATGAGGGAGGCGGCAAAACTAGTCTCTATAAACCTGCACGCATACAATTCATGCTGCACTTACACGCTACTCTTCACGGATGCACACACTGCTAATATACGACGCGACGACACGCCTTTTTTCATTCAAGTGAGTTACTTGTTTACTATTGCCTAGCACACATTGAAATTAGAGTGTAGGCCTGACTAATATAAGACCTCACAAGACAAAAAGAGACGCAGCTTGGGCTTGACACTACCTCTTACAGAGCTCTATCTGAACTGGACAGAAGAAAATTTCTTTGAAATCGCAGTTGCCGTCCACTGTAAGCTGACCTACGTGCCCGTGTGTGAGTACTGACCATTACATAGTATAGTTACCGCCTTGCGTTGCTGTGCTCCTGGTAATCTTGCGCTTAGTCATGCCTATTGAGCACTCTCCGCCGCATTCGCCTGCAGTCACTGCTGTGCCCCCCCCCCCCATCCCGCCTTCAGATTCGACAGTAACAACGCAAGTGGAATTGCTAAAAGTTCCGGCGGAGGGCATCATTCACGGTAGCTCTTCGGAACCGAACCTACTAAGCTCTACTCAATCACGAAAGCGCAAGCATTCTCTTTATGACGTGGATCATCTTAATGATTTTACTGATGAAATGAGACAAATGTTTGCCGCTTTCAGGAAGGAACAGGATAAGAGGTCCGACAAGATGTGCACTGTAATGGATGAGCTCCGCTCTTCACTAGAGTTTCTCATTAATAAAAATGATGCCCTGCAGGCTCGAGTTGAGGAGCTTGAGGTGGGCCGCAAAGCTGATGCTCAATATGCTAAATCCTTGGAGGATCGCCTGGAAACGTATGAGCGTAACAGTAGAGCTAGCTGTATCGAAATTAGGAATGTTCCTGTAAACTCTGCCGAAACAAAAGACACTCTACTGGATACATTCACTCAGACGACTAAAGTCCTTGATGTTCCAGTCCATGCAAATCAGATTCGGGACATTTTCAGGATAAATAATAAAGATCCCGCTAAGCGGACTATCATTGTGGACTTAACAAGTGTCCTAACTAAAGAGCGCATGATTTCAGCATTCAGAAAATTTAACAAAGGCTCCTCGCGGCTAACTACGCAGCACCTGCGGATTAGTGGCCCAGAAATTCCAGTCTTTATATCTGAGAACTTGTCTCCAAAGATGAAAAAAATATTTTTTAAAGCACGAGAGGCCGCTAAGGCTCTGGATTATAAATTCTGCTGGGTGTCGCATGGCAAAATCTTCATCAGAAAAAGAGAAAACACCCGTCCGAATTCTACATACGAATATTCGTAGTATAAATAGAAATTTTGACGAACTTCTTGTTCTTTTACAAAGAATATCATATGGGTTGGACGTTATTATTCTATCAGAATGTTGGTTGAGTAAAAACGCAGTTATTCCTATTCTCTCAGGCTTTGACTATTTTGTTTCTGACTACGGAAATCAGAATGAAGGCGTGGTCGCTTACATTAGATCGGGCATACAGTGCAGTGCGGAGACGACAGATTTACAGGACGCAAATTGTCTAACAATTACTTTCGCCTCGGAAACTGCTATCATAGCGCTGTATCGCTCTCCTTCTCACAAAAACCTTACCCCTTTTTTCAATAGTCTAGACTTAATTTTGCAAAGAGTAGAGTCTTTTAAAACATTGTGTATTATTGGTGATGTTAATATTAATTTGCTTTCGGAGCCTGTCGATTCGGCAGTTGATGAGTATCTAAATCTACTGGCGGCACACGGTATATTACCAGCACATACTAACCCTACTAGAGACTCCAGCTGTCTTGACCATATCATGCTTCGATCTTCAAATGAAGCTATTACCTTTGTACTCAATTCACTTATTACTGACCATTCACCAATCCTCCTTTTTTGTAATACGAATACTAAACTCAATGGAAGTAAACGGTCTGTTCAACGTTATGACATTCCCGCAATTGTAAATGACCTAGAGAAAACCGACTTCTCCACTGTCTTTAGTTCTTCTGACCCTGATGTTGCTTCTCAGATCGCTATTGATATAGTATCTAACATAGCTAAAACACATTCACGTTCAGTTAATGTCCCTAGTAGTAAACGTATCATCAAACCCTGGTTAACACCAGGCGCTCTTAAATGTATACGTCATAGAGACAAACTCTATCGCAAATACAAAAGAAACCCTAATAAAGATATTCATAAAGTAATTTACATTCGGTATCGTAATTTTTGTAGAATTTTATTATTTAAACTTAAACAAACTTATAATAAAAATGAATTGGAGAAAGCTAAGAAAGATCCAAAACAAACATGGAACTTAATAAAAGAAATATCCTATCTTAAGAAAAAAGATTCCGTTTCCTCTAATCTCTTGACATTATGTGCTTCCCCTTCATTATCTATCGATAAAGTTAACTCTTACTTTGCTAACATTGGTAAAAACCTAGCTTCTCAGATCATTGACAGCTCAAGTGAAGCAACTTACTCAGAATCCCATAGTGTGCCTTCTCCCGATTTAATAGTGTCTGACTCCAGTGTCGCCCCTTGTAACTCTATGGTCTTCTATGAGGTCGATGATTCAGAAATCTTTTGCATAATTATGAATCTGAAGGAAAAATGTGCAACGGGTTATGATGGTATTTCCTCTGCTATAGTAAAATCTGCCAAACATGTATTAGTTCCAGTACTTAAACACATCTTTGCTTTATCTATCTCCTCAGGTATTTTCCCTAGATCATTTAAGAAAGCTTTAGTACATCCCATTTTCAAAAACGGTGACAGTCTTAATGTTTCTAATTTCAGACCCATCTCAGTTCTCTCAGTATTTTCCAAAATTTTTGAAAAACTTCTTAACACTCGTCTAATTAATTTCCTCAAACATAATAACATTCTTTCTTGTAATCAATTTGGGTTTAGAAGTGGTCGTTGTACAGAGGACGCGGTACTGGAGCTTACTGAGGTTATAACTAAACATTTGGACACTAAAACTAAAACTCTCGGTATCTTTCTTGACCTGAGCAAAGCTTTTGATACCGTCTCTGTGTCTATACTGCTTGATAAGCTTGAACACATCGGCATCAGAGGAGTTGTTTTGGATATGTTTCGCAGCTACCTTACCGACCGTTCGCAGTCCGTGGTGATTAACAATCTAACAAGTAGGGAAGAGTCGATATGCTTTGGTGTACCACAAGGTAGTGTCCTCGGACCTACCTTGTTCTTAATCTACATAAACGATTTATGTCGACTCCAACTACCGCACTGCAAAATTGTCACCTATGCTGACGACACTGCGCTTATCATTCACGGACGGTCATGGCAAGAAACTCAAAACTATGCCGAGACTGCTATGAGGTCTGTCATGCTATGGCTTCGCACTAACCTACTTACCCTTAATGTTAGCAAAAGCCTCTTTATTCCATTTTCTATAAATTCTGTTACCCAACCCCCTCAGTCATTTACCTTATCTGCACATGATTGTTCTCTGGATTCTTCTGTTTCATCCTGCAGTTGCTTAACCCTTAAACGTGCCTCGTGTGTTAAATATCTTGGTGTTATGTTAGATTGTAATCTCAATTGGAAGCAACATATAGAAGTCACAGTTTCCCGAGTACGTAAACTGATCTTTATATTTAAAAATCTGCGGTCCGTTCTTGATCTAAATCTCCTAAAAACAGTTTACTTCTCACTTGCTCAATCTATTATTTCATATTGTATTTCGTGTTGGGGTGGTTGTGCAAAGACTCTCTTGATTAGACTGGAGCGTGCTCAAAGAGCCGTCATCAAGGTCATTCTCTACAAACCAATGAGATTCTCCACTTCGGAACTCTACTCTCTCTTTCAAGTTCTCTCAGTCCGTAAACTCTTTATTCTTCAAACCATTAGTCGAAAACATTTTAAATTAAATTATGACCCTTCAGTCTATTCGAAACGCAGATCTGACAAAGTTTGTAAACTTCCAAAAAGACGTACAGCCTTAGCTTCTCGACATTTCTCTTATTTAAGTTCTTCTTTATACAATAGAATCAATAAGCAACTCAATATTTACCCCCTAACAATATACCAATGTAAATCGAAATGCTTTCAATGGCTTATAAACTTGTCTTACGACGAAACTGAGAATTTACTTAAAATAAAATAAGTCTAACAACTTACATAACTTGTTTCAAGAATTTTCGCTAATTTCTTCACATGCATTAAGTACCTATTAAGTGTTTTTCTTTCCTAAAACGTAGTTTGTTCATATTGTTATAATTATATTAGTTTAGTCTTAAGGTTAAAAGAAATCATTCGTTTATCGATAATTTGGAACTCTACCTTCATCCGGAGGTGGGCGTTAATACTCGCGACACAGTTTTTTAAACTACTGCGTGTATTATCGTTCCCTGTTATATCTGTACACCATGTTATTTATTCCAAATAAAATTTATTTTATTATTATTTTATTTATTTTTTACTAATAGAGGGTATAGAAAATTTCTTCTAATAGTGACATCCGTAACGGTATTCTGATTTTCTGACAGACATGCGGCCAACTGCAAAAAAGGTTAGAACAGAAATAATGCTAAGCATATTCGTAAAAATACACTATTTTTCACTCAAGAACGGTGGAATAGATTGGGCTGAAAGTATTGTGGAGTTGGCCTAGAACCAGCAGATGAACATATACCTAATATTAGGTAATCTGAGATACCATGTAACAAGTTTAGCTTTTGTTTAGCATCAAAATCATCAAAAAGCTAAACTTGTTACACCATGTATCTCAAATTACCTAACATTAGGTATGGAATGTTTCGAAGAATAAAGAAGTAACTGCAACTACACCACACGCGTTGTAATGTTTTGCTGGGTCAAAAGTATGTAACAACAATTTACACATAAACGATCAGCTAAAAGTTTCGTGAAATAAATAAGCAAATCGAATTACTCTATAGTTCAAGATTGTAAACAGCGGGAATAAGTATTTAAGCGTATTTGCATTCTACATTTTCTTGTTAATCTTCCTTTATAATTTACGTAAATGTAATTATGACTTTACGAAACGGAATAATTGTAAAACAAAGGGAAGTAAATATGAAAACCTCTTTTTCATGCTGGAACTAAATCTTTTCTGAAGGCGTAAAATTTCAGTATTTTTGCATTTGTTCCTTTATTTTTGAAGATAGCTTCACGAAATTTTTACAGCAGATGTAAATCACGATGCTCGATTTTTTCATGCAATAAAAAATTTTTGACGCAAGTGTACTTACGGCTTTTTTACAGGGGTGGTGCGATTTAGTCATAAAATAACAACAGAACGTATTTATATTGTAAAGTATTGTGCCTTTACTTGCAATTTATAAAAATCTTGAAATTCTAATTGATTTAATTTGTAACAATTAACCTTAATTTATTTTATTTGCAGGAAAGCATTCAGCTGTCGGATTCTGATTGAAAAAATAATGTGAGGTTTTTTATTTTATTTTTTTTCGCATGAAGAGAGAATGATGTTTTAATTTAGCTATAAGCAAAAATTATTTTAAGTTTACCTATTTCAATAAATATTTGCATGAATATTTAACATCATTATTTATTTCTAGAATCTTATTTATTTTTAATTTGAGTATAAGTGAAAGGTTTCTGGGGAATCTTTAATATGTACGTAGTTTATTGTTAACACTATACTTACTGAATTGCCCGTTAAAAAACATTCGGCATTCGACAGAAAATATATTGCATTAACATAACTGATTTCGAGTATATACTCGTCCTTTTCAACCGACTTCAAAAAAGGAGTTTATTTTTTATTCAGCCAGGTTTTTCGAAAAAAATCTTAATTCTGTTTCTTTAATAACCCTCATGCAATAACGATAATCCCAAAAGGGCCAATTTCCGTTCGTCAATGCAAATAATGGCATTATGACGTAGTATGACGTGTTATCGTTCCGATATCGTATTGTGTTGGCACGTGAACGGAAATAGGCCCTTTGGCAGCCGAGGGGGAATTTAGTTCTGGAAAATGATCAGAGATGGCGTTACTGGTTACGAAGTTAGATTCCTACTTTACATTTAATAGTAACCAAACTGGTTGAAATCCCGTAAAGAAAAATTAGTCCTCCATTGATTTTATTTAAATATGTCTAAAGTTTTGATATACTTACTAATAATATTTTGTTTCATAAAGGATTAAAATAATAGTAAAGTGATATTTTGCGTTTCAGCTACTCCATACTAGATGGCGGTAGTATTACCAATTGGAATAATGTAACCCTAGAACAATTTATAAGTTGTTATGCTCTTAGACTTTATCATTATTTTGTCCTTAGATGTAGATTACAATTTCGTTAAAATTTAAGCTAATAGTATTGATATTTGACTGTCTTAATTATATCAAAAACTAAAGTAGATACGTAGGTATAGTAAAACCATTCTAAAAATGAACTTCCCTTCAGAAAACCGTGATGATTTCAACGTGTGAGAGGAAATACAAAAAAACAGAATACACAGAAAAAAAAAATACAGAATTTGGTAGAGGGGCGTTCATTTTAGAAATGGTTTTAGTATACCTACATCAATTATGCTATCAAATCGGATTGAGTCTTGAATAAGTATGTCTAATTTTAAAGTAGAATTGATTATAAAAACGGAAGATCCTCTGAAGTTGACTTCTCAAAACGTGCTTTTTATTTGTAAATGATTTACAGCCCATACAAGTAAGACCCTATTGAACCAATTTAATTTTTATCCACCAATCCAACACCACTCATTACAACTAATGACAGATAAGCGCACACGGGCGACCGCAATGTGCGACGAAAAATCGCAATAACATTTAACAAGAAGAATGTGACAATAAAACGCGAATTACGCTCGTCCAGTTTTTTACCAAAGACGAACGCGTGTCCCGCACGTGACCCAAAATATTAAAACTAGTGTTAGATCTGACACGCGGCTTTTCCCACCAATAAATAGTCATGGCAACCCTGTAGTTACCCTATCACATCACAAAAAGCAACCATATCCCAATCCACTATAGCACAGATTCCATTACCACACAACGCAGTAATTTCACTAATGTTGCTATCCAATTTCGCGTGTTGATAACTGGGTTTAAGGTCGATATTCGATTGCGCTCAGCTAATAAAGTTAGGGTTATCCCCAACGGCCTAATACCGCCTTCGACAGTTATCGAAGAATGCGTCGACACGTGCCGAAATGCGTTTTTTATCGAATTTTTATTTCGCCGTGCGAACAAGAGTGTCTGGTGTGGAGTTTGGACAATGCCTTTATTGTGGGAGCCGGGCGGAGATTTCTATGGAGAATGGATCGTTGCGCTATTGGACGTGAGAAGGATTACGGTTTATGATTAAGCTGTCACTTGCTGAAAAAAATACCTTACAACAGAGATAGAGAGATTTTAGAGTAAATAGTTATTGATTTTCTTTAATAAAATATATAAGTATTGCTGGACAATTCACACAACAACATCTAGCCCCATGGTAAGCTCGAAGCTTGTGTTACGGGTGCTAGATTTCTGATAGGTAGATATAATTTATTGGTTATATCTGGGTAACAAATTAATTTTTTCTGGAGTCCTGTAGATGCTGTTAATTGTAAAGTTACCTCTTATTTTACCAGCATTATTATACATTGAATGGTTTCTCTCATTTTATAATCCTTTTAACAGTTAAGTCTTGAGCGCACACAAACAATACGCTATCAAACTTATCAATTTCACAAAACATCATTTAAACAAACAAAGGGTGGCAAAATCCCTTTCAAGAACTTGCCCCAATATCATTCATATTTTGATTATGATATCAGTGTCACCCACTCTCATACAATCTCATACACCCATTTTTTATATCCATTGTTCGTTAATACACATATTAACCCATTTGGAGTCGCGTGGCAAAGTAATATTTCATATGTATAATAATAATAAACTATTGTGTGTGAATGTTCGTTTTTTATGCGGTAATTGTTGTGAATTTATTAAGGGACATTTCTAAGAGAGTTATGTGTTTTTGGTCTTTGACTTCTGGTTCACGTAATTATCCTCTCCCAACAAACAGTATAATAAAACTCAAAATTAATCAAAAGGGAAAATAAACTCAAAACCTAATATTTATAAAAAAGTTACTTTAAACTAATTTAAGCTTGGAACCAGGAGAAAGACACGATACCTTTTACAGCGGGAAAATATTATAAAGACGGCGAAGCCGCGGCGGGGTGGAAAGCTTAAGTTATATTTAAGATAAGTTATTTATATATATAAAAAAGTCGTGTTAGTTAGTTACACTATTTAAAACTCAAGAACGATTGAATCGTCTTGGCTGAAAATTGGGGTGAGAGATAGCTTATAACCAGGAGAATGACATAGTATATTTTCTATGAAAAGTTATTATTAAATTACGGAAAGAAAGCAAATATAAAAATAAAAATACTACTTAATAATTAAATGACAGGATTACAAAATAGACCAGCAAAGTTTGCCCTAGCAGAAAATACTAGGGGACGCGGCGATTCGAACCAGCGACTTCATGACGAGTGCACCTCGCTGCTTTCACCGCTGGATGACTTCTGCGATTGATATCTGTTAGGGTTGGTGACCACTGACTATGTTGTGTAAAGTTTTGCACTAGGTATACGATATGAACTATTGACATGGTTTACACATTGCTATCATGTTTAGTAGTTGTATCGCCGGACTCTAACTTAACAACTAGTCACCATTCACACATCAACATCTAGCACCTTGATAGCTCGAAGCTTGTGATACGGGTGCTAGGTTTTTGATATACTTATAGAAATTTCATACATAGATAGATATATTTTTATTATACATATATAAAACCCAGACACCCGGAACAAATATTTGCAGGCCATATAAATAGTTATTCCGAGGCGGGAATCGAACCCGCAACCTCTTGCGTCGCAGGCGGACCTTCGCCCGCTGCGCCACAGAGGTCGTCTAGAGTCTAGAGTCACAGAGTATGGTCATGCTTTAACAAAAAAATGCGCTTGTAAATGTAATACTTTTATTTTAATTAATTAAAGGGCATATGAAAATGTATGTATATGAATCAGTAATGGACTGAAAAACTTCTGAATTTTAAATACTTTTATTCCTAAATTCCAGCGTAAAACTCCTCTAATGAGAGATGTTGCCCCGTCTGCAGCAGACGCGCGACTGAGCACGCGCCCGCCACGCGCCGCGGATTGGTCGCACCCGGCCGGCGCGCGCGCACTGACGACTCAATCGCCGGATTTGTTGCGCAACTGCTCGGGATTTGCCGCCTGTTCACTGTAATGAGGTATGACATTGCCTTTTTATTGTGTTGTCAGATACAATTATTTGGGGGATGGTAGCTGTTGACAGTCAACGCAATGTTGTAGATTAGACTACGCGCCGCCACTCAAGTCCGTTAGACGTGGCGCTGCTTGCCTAGGTATTAACGTTTCTTATACTGTATTCCTGCATTTACCGTAAGACTTGAAAGGTGGCGCGGGCTCTAGTGTTTCACTCTATTCGTTTGATGAAATCCTTAATATGGTAATGTTATCTCTTTATTGTTGGTATCTCTACATTACCGTGCTTATGAAGCTCTGCCGTGGACGCTTGGAAACTTAAAGTTAAATCGCACTTGAATGCTGGCTAAATTGTTTTAACTAAAAACAGAAATCGCTAATTTAAGAAAAAGAAAATTACAATAATCACAATTAAAATATTGAAGTAGGTACAATGCTATAGAGAACAATTTATGCACACAAAATGTAAACAATATAGGTAAACCAATAGAAATGACAATAAACTGAACGCTTACGAGTGATTTCATCACGGCTTAACACATTTACTTCCCAAGCTCCATTGCTACATCGTTCCATTCATTCCACATTCATTCATCTAGAATGAATTAATATAAGATACGAGCGTGTGTCATGGGCACAGATAGTGTTAGTTTAAACGTTTACAGCTATTATTTACTTACATCTTGCTCATGTACGTTCCATAGTGAATTTATCAATCCATGATTAAAAATACTTACAAACCAACTTTTCACAATATTTTGTTATCCAATAAACCAATTTTATTTTAATCATAAAGCGTCAAAGTTCTATAACAGAGAACATAAACTAACTTTTCCCGAAACTCTAGTAGCTCTAGGTACAATTTTGGTAAAACCTTTCAGCAAACAATCAAAACAAACGTTTGCATAGATTCCTCAATTGTTTTCCCTACGCTATTTCAACGTACAATCGAAACAATAATTTGTATGGAGATTGCAAAGAATCAATTGCTCGCTGCAGGCAGGGTATATCACGCATGGGCGCAGAGGCAAATTGTTTGGTAACCTGATTACAACTAGTTTTACATTGTCTTTGCCGCCCGTCCGCGGCCCGCCCGCTGTGCGGATTGGCGACCACTGGATGTGGTACTCATTGTATATTTCTCAACTGTTTTTTATTTCCATAATATGATTATGCTATAGCTTTGTACCCCGCGGCTTCACCCATGTAATAGATAAATAAATAAATATTACCTTTTTTGGCATTGAAACAAATGAGATCGTCCCAAATATTTTTTTAAGTAAATTTATTTAATACCGTAAAACACTCCAACATTGCCCACATTTTTCGAATAATTACAATTTTTGTTATTTTTTTGTATGGGGACACAAGTATTTTCTATTAGCATCTGCAACTATAGGATATTTTGCATGTATTATTTTATAAGATTTTGTTATTCGTCAATATTAAATCAAGTATTTTATTATTTTTAAAGGCGGGCAATGTTATCTCGACTTATTGCCAACATTGCCCGCGTTGATTTTTGACGCAAATATCTCCACTCCGGCCTCTAATCAGCTGACAGCAAAACCTGTACAAGAATTCTGACCAAAACTGGCCTTTACTTTAAAACTAAAGCGAATCCATGACAGGTTTCCTACCAAAATCCATGTTAGGCTAGTTGAGCAAAATTACCCTGACCTTGTTAGCATTTTCCATACAATTCGCTTTTCGCCTTTAGTGATAGGGTTGGTACATCTCAGTAAACTGTTCTTGACTTTTTATTTCTTTTTATGTTAATAAAAAAACAAGATTATCTTCTATTGAATTATTTAAAAAAATTTTGAGTAACATGTTTTATTCAACAGATTCACATGCAAGTATTAACATTTATTCCGTGTTATTTTTAATACATTCTGGTTCCAATCTTTCGTCTTGACTTTCTTTGACGAATTCGAGATTTTGTTCTTGCTTTTAAGAAATAATAAAAATAAATTATCTAAATAATCAAGATAATAATAATTAGCAAAAAAAAAACTCGGATGTGTCAACCCTAAGCTTATTTTGACTGCGGGCAATGTTGTCAATAGTAGATCGCAAAAATACCAGATAACTTTGCCCACCATTATAACTTTAGTTATACAAGAGCTGCATCAATGACAATAAAGTTATAATAATACCTTAAGTTTTTTGTACAACATAATATAAATTAAACTCATCTGTGTTTTCTCCATCACGCACAATCCACTTTTGAATTTTCACCAAAATTTGCCCGCAAAAATACACTCTGTCTTTGACGAGTTCCAACAAGTTACTGAGTGACTTTAGCGTTACATCCAATAGACAGTGGTGCTAAACACAAAACCTATTTTCTACCAAAGTCAATAAATGTCACCATAGTATTCAGATATTTTTGCTATTAAAAGTTTTGCTTAAAAATTGGTCTTCGGGCAAAATTACCCTCGGTGGCAATGTTGGAGTGTTTTACGGTACTATTTACAAACCAAAACACTGTATTCGATCATTCCCTATAAATTCTTAAGTGCCTATAAGATAACTTTATATTGAGGATTCATAACAATATGATGCGTTCTCTCTAGCACTAATGTGAGATAATCCCAAAACTGGGTTACGTATTCAAATTTTATTTCAGAAGCGCTTTAGAAAATCAAATAGGTAGTTGAATAAGTCTATTGATTTAGCCCAAATTCGACCCGTGATTAACGGCCCGCATAAAAAAATCTACATTCGTCCCGATTTTTTGTCTACATTCGGTCCTAACTATTATTTATATTCATGATATTACTTTCCATCAAGTCCTTAGTTGGTTTGTACTATTCTTACGCATTTTCCAAGCAACGTTTACTGGCAACACTAAGCCGATGCCACTTCTAGCTAGACCGTTACATCTGTGTAACTCCAACAGACCGCCAGATTTGTGTATAAATTCATTATATTGGATGCATTTTGATAATTCAATATTGCGGCCTGCGGTTGCTGAATCATTTCACTTTTTATTGGACGAGATTGAGTTTGATTTATTATTATTTTAATAATGAATCGTGACATGTTGGCAATTTATATTTACTAGAAAAGCATTTATTATTAAAAAAGGTGATATTGTAGATTTAATAGAGTTAATAGAGTCCTAAGTTATCTAGACACTAGAGTTCTCCAATATATACTTACAAATAAAAACACACATTGATGTGGTATGTTTATGATAAGCTTTTACATATTTTTCTAGGTACAAATGAATAGAATAGAATAATAACTTTTACTGGTATTGTGCAGAACAATGAAGATCGTATTTTTGTCTCTTGTTTAAAATCTATTAATAAATAGATCACCATACTATATAATAGTATCAAAGTAAAGCTTTATTTTGCGGACGCAGTCGCGGGCACCGCTAGAAAAGATATAAAAAGCGTACAAACATACTCAAAGACGATTATAATTAGAGCTACCCTCGGGAAAGGCCCTTATGCAATAAGTGCAACGTCTAATTTAATTTATATCTTGATCCTATTCGCCATGATGTGAGCCTGGGGCGAATAGTGTGTATTGTTTTCGTGGTAAAATAGAACTTGTGGGTTTAACATTACATACTTTCCCACTGCCGGTACACGGAATTTTCTCTTGACGAGAGAGAACGAGAGATTATTATATAGGCCTTAATTCAACACGCTGGCCAAGTGCGGGTTGGTGAATGAGACAAATTCATGTCCTTCAAAGTTCTCATAACATGCCGGTTTTCTCACGATGTTTGCCTTCATCGTTAAAGCAGGTGTTTATAAACAGCAAATACATTTTACAGCCAATATAGCTCGCTTTCGTAAGAGCTGTAAAATTTTATCACTCCAAAAAATATATAAAATTTTATTACAAAGTGGCATGAAAATAAAAATTCATTACGTACTCGCTAACGATCTCACAGAGTACAAACGGAACAGCAAATTAAAATTCAGAAGTAAAATACTGGCTCACGTAGCGTTTTTCTTTGTCACAATCCTGTGTGCTGTCATGTGATGACACTTTGAACAGACGGATTTAATAAAGCTATATTGTTTTTGTTTTTAACTGGCTCTCTGACCTCAGTTATAATTACAAGTCAGAAGAGGAAATTCGTCTAGAAGAACAAATGTAAAAATTACAAAAGAAAGGCAAAGTAACTATTATAAGTAACTGTAAATCCATTTTATCTGGGACGAAATTGTAGTACCTACTTTGGACATCATATAATAAATATAAATATTGCCTTTAATCTCTGACAATAAGAGTCAAAACAAATATTTCGATTCAAAGATCGACTTTGTCAAACATAAATCGAGTTGAATCAATTTGTCTACTGCCTCAACAAATCAAATAGCGAGGTAAAATGCTTTAAAGCTTTCAAAGAGTAGGTAAGTATTATTAATTTTGTATATTACATAAACTCGCCAGCAACATTGAATTGCTGGACAAAGACGCTGCTATCCGTATGTATAAGACTAACGGAAAGGGTGGCTCCATTTTTAGGCCAGCACAACACAGTACAGGATTATTTTTTCTTATATAAAATATTTATTTGTCATCCACTAAATAATTAACATAACACACAATAGTGAGTGGGATTGCGGATGATAGAAGAAAGATAGAAGAGGGGTAATGCAAATTCCAAGCTCGACTAAGTCATTTCTCAAATAAACATTTTGAATATATTTTGGTTGGTCTGAACATAAACATGATTTTACTCTTTGCCCTCGGAAGTCGTCTGGGACCAACGTTGAATCAGTTGAAGCCTAGATTTAGTAAATTTACTAGATTTAAAGTCTTCGCCAGTTTCTTGGGGCGCGCTATGCAAATTTTACATTCTGTAGCTTTGTACGCACTGGTTGAAGAAAACGTTACATGTTTTATAGTGGATATTGATTCGGTATCTCATTAATAAATAAATATTGCTGGACAATTTACTCAGCAACAGTTAACATCGTGGTAAGCTCAAAGTTTGGTTTATAAATCCCTATTAGATAACACCCTCAGGCAGAGACGAAGTATTATTCCTAGGCCGGCACAACCGTAAGAATAAGCAACTAGCACTACTATGATACAGGGACTTCTCTTTTGATTCATAAAATATATTTTGATTAACCATTATGGCAAAGCGGGTTGTTGATCACTTGTCCTTCAAAGTTCTCGGAATATGCTGGTTCTCTTACGATCGATCTTTGCCTCCACTGCTAACACAACACTATTTACGGTTATAACGAGTCTTATATTAAATGTGCAAACGCAGCGTCATTTTCCCGCAGTGCGTAGCCACAGCATAAAGAGAATTCGCAATGAGGATGTCACATCAGGCGTTGGCTCTGCGCCCCAACTGTTTGGACAAAAGGGTTTTTACTCTGAAATCCCGACGTTTCTTACCCTCTTGATGGCTCGATTATGAACCTTGTTGCAAACAAATGAGATAATTGCATAGCCAGAATATGGGGAAAACTGTATTTTTGAAATGATTTAATTCCAAGATGAAGATAACTGTCTATTTTGTTTCGAAACTCTTATCACCGGAATACTTAGAACTATCGCCAATTAATTGTGCCATTAGGTACCACATATTAGTATATAAGGGGTCCGGTGGCTCGCATTTTTTTTTCTGAGGATTTTCCGTGGCCGTAGTTCCGTTCAGGTTTTAGTCAAGCAAAACCGGAACAGTTTTATTTTTGGGTGTTTGTACATAATTTTTTACGTAGCAACCAAATTTTACCTGTCGTTTTCTTTATATTTTAAACTACCTCATCTGGAATGAGACTAATTACGTAATATTATTCATATATTTTGTGCTTTAGGATTATGATAGCAACCGATTCGCAATGAAACAAGCTAAGCTCCGAGCCGTGCACTTCACCCGTTCTTACCGGTTTTAACCTTATTTCCAAAACTCTGATTGGATTATTCAATTTCAGGAATTAGTTTTATGATTGCGTTAAACGGTTTTCGGTTTTGGTAATTGAGTTGAGGACTTATTTGTGGAATTGTTTTGGCGAGTTTGGGATTGGATGGGATTTTCATAATAATCCTCTGAAATGGCTTTCATCTTAACCCTAGCTTTAATACCTAGTAGTGTTCTGCCGATTTAACATGGAATGTATATTGTGGGATACCTGCTAATTCATTCGATTGAAGTTGATTTCAATCAATTACACATATCGAGATTAAATTATTTAATTTAAAATAACACATTTGATGACGCATTATTATTTGGTTAAAAATGTAAACACATTAAACCACGCACGGAATGGATTTTTTATATCTAATATACATTTCGAAAACCCACAAAAAGTTTATTATATGTATACCATTTGGGCCAAAAGTTACTATTTCGGCAATCAATTTATGAAGTATATACCCCTTATTTAACAAACTAAATATTCTTTAAATCGTTAATAATCAGCAACGAACAAAGAAACTAATTTTAATGCCTCTAATACTACGCCCAATATTTTACAGTACAACAGTTCGCTAAAGAATTTGAAATTCTAAAATATGACTTGTGGTGGATTTGCCATTGTTGCGGTTACAACGCGTGCCTTTTGTAATGGTGTATGCAGAACGTAAAATAATATGCCTTAGGCTACATTTTTAGGCAAGAAAAGATTGTGAAATAATTGACACTGTAAGATAGATAGGTAGATACAATAGATATAGACATCAGATAGCTAAGAAAATCTAGTTAGTATTTGAGATCTCTTCCCTACTGACAATGCGTGTTTTTTCCCCACGTACCTACCTAATGATCGTATCTATATTGTGTGTTTTTGTTATTATTTACCTTTAAAGAAGTATGTACTTACTCTGTTCTTTCGTTTCAACTCATTATTGACTTGATTGTTTGTTAAAAACGCAGTAACTATTAACTGTTTTAAATAAAATAAGGCGCTTTTCTTCGTCCCTATTTCTACATCTACATATGTATAATGTTACATACGCATTCTGAATAAAACTTTATCCGACGATTTACAGCGGAATTAAAAAAACCGCATCGCATCGCAATCGTCGTGTCTTCCGCACGAGTCGTCATCGAAAATGGAAAGTTAACAGGCGCTGTAAATAACCACAAATCACGGTTTCCTAACGCCCGCGGCGCGATTTAAATTCACGCGTGAATCAAGCTGTGGTTTGCCATTGTTCGATTGGAGACGATATTTTATCGTTTGCGTTTACTGCACAAAACTGTTACCAAGGCTGCTTAGACTTGAGCGACGAAACGTCAATGCGGTGTAATGTATCCCTATGTGCGTTTTATCATATAGGACATTTTAATATATTTTTACTATTTTGGTATTGTTTCTGCAACTTCAATTGCACTGTTCTGCTTTGCATTGGCATCCTGAACTTACTTCGCAAATAGTATTATGAGAAGACGATTTCAGTTGTTTTATTCACCATTGTTTTGCACTCTGCTAAACAATAAATCCTGAAAGTGACAGTGGTGATTAAAGAGTATTGAGAAATACGAGTGAACGTGATATAAGTCAATTAAAACGGGTGTACAATGGAAACGCACAATCGTACCTAGCCATCAAAATCAACACACGGTCCCGCCGCGACACGCTACAATGAATCGAAAAGACAGAGGGACTATGACGTATTATTTTAAACTCCCATCATCATCATTTTAAACCTTAATCCATTAGCATAAGGGTGATCGTATGACGTCATTATTGCACTTGTTCTTTCGTGGGTAGTGCGCGGTCGGTGCGTAGCGAATTAGCGGTTTTTACAATTTCTATTTTGAGTCGAATTTTTGTATAGGCGTGATGAATTGATTCTATGTTTCTATTGTTGGGGATATTGAGTTTATGATGTTGGTTAATATTCTTGCTGTATTGTTGAATTTGATGAATAAAATTGTATTCGGTTGAGAAAATTACTGTGTCGAGAAGATATTAAATATATTTTGAATCACTTGAGCAACTTGGTTAGATTAAATAAAGAAAAGAGATCGTTCTAGTTATGTAATTTTATTTAAATCTATTTTTTCATATTATTTTGATGTATTGATAAACTGAGTAGTTAACTTTCTTTAACCATTAAAATTTATTTGGTGTTAAAATTTATGTTGATTAAACGGACTAGGTATTCAAAACCATACTACCATAATCTCGAATGGGACACAACGTAATATAAAAGCGCACATAAATTTTATAAGAAAAAACATCAAAGGTGCGCGCGGAGTTTAAACCCATGAACTTCGGAGTTAAAGTCGAATATCCTAGCACCTAGCCAATACGGCTGCGGACTATGTATAATTTATAAATACTATCTCACTCGACCATCATTAATCTCAGCTAAATCACCGTTTAAAAGTAAATTACAGCAATAACCGTTCTTACCCTAACCGTTGCCACGTGTCTTCACCGATCACATCCCAAGTATCTCATTACAAAGTATACAATACAAAACATCCGCAAGGTAGTATTTATGTCCCACAATATTTTCGCAACTAAATCGCTACCGGAAGCTGTGCGCCCGCGCCGGATGTACATCCCATTTATTGTGGCGTTTCCGTGAAAACTGGATTTTGGGGCGAAATTGGGGAGTTTGGGGTATATTTTGGCGATTTTGTTTATCATTATTGTAGAATTGTAATATAAATAGTAGTTAAAATGATAGCGAATTTACACATAATGTGAGATTAACACTCTATGAATTATATTATTATGTATATTTACTTTTTACACTTTTGCAAGATTTATTTCTGTTACTATAAAAATATGTACCAAATGTCGCTAAATATGTTTTAGCTTTTCACCGTCGATGTGTATTTTATCAAGATAATAATATTAGGTAATCAACTTGTCACGGTGGATGCAAGTCCCATAGAACGAAACGACTGGATATCATTAAGGAGGCCTATGTCTATACCTATACCTGTTTCTATACGACAAGCTAAGTCCCTAAATATATTCAAAAGCATGGTTCACCGGCATTTCTTGAATGATGTCTGACTTATATATTACTTAATATCTAAATTAAAGTTATATATATATGTATGTATATTTATATATGTATTGACTTATGACTTACCTTAGTTTTATTTTTAGTATTTACTTAATAATTAATTAATTAAAATTTATATTTTGTAAGACTATCAAGTGTTTGATAGTAACTGTATAGGTACACCGCCACTCCAAAATTCAATAGTTCCTATCCATCCAAAGGTTGCCTGGAAGAGATCGCTGTTAGCGATAAGGCCGCCTATTGTACATTTAGTTTAGTTTGTGTTCTTATATATGTATTGTTTTGTCTTTTATAAAGTGTGCAATAAAGTTATTATCTATCTATCTATCTATCTATGTCTAGCAGTAGACGTCCGAAGGCTGATATGATAATGATTAATCAACTTGTAATTAATGATTTGTATGTCTCCATTCAAAACAATAATTAAATAATCATTCATCGGTCGGACGCTAAAAGTTAAACAGTGTTTGAGTACGTCTCCACAAAGAAAAATCGTTATAGCGCGTTTAAGATAAAAACAGTACCTTGTTTGTGGTGCACAGACAGTTTTCACACTGGACATTATTGTGAGTTTTATTTTGTTATAAAAAACTGTGTATAAATACTGTAATAACAACACTTATAAATAACTACCGAGACAGTGAATTTATCACCTACCCGCAACTTTTGGTATCAAGTGGCAACCGACTGCACGGACAAAACGCGTAAGCGACCCTGTAAGTCGTTACTTACGACCTTTTTCTCGCGAGGTTTCACCGACTCACTGGCTAATCGCTTTGGGCCTTTATTAGCGTGCCGAATAGCTCACAGTACCTAAGAGAACTTTACTGCTGTGCAAAATGAATTGCGCAGGATGTTTAAAAGCAGTAAAGGACGGAAATTCCATTAAATGCACGGGCGCGACTTGCGGAAAATATTATTGCACTAAATGCATTACTACCACATCGCTAACTCTTGAGCGGAAAAAGACCTGGAGGTGCCCCGAGTGCCTTGCTTCAACTAAAAAAGGTGGTGATAATTCCCTTACGCCGGCGAGCCCTGGCTCCTCAATACAGAACGTCACACTTCGTAAAAAATCGTCGGAGAAAATTGAGTCAAACCCAGAAGCGCCCTCTGGCGTAAGGGTCACTGCAACGGAAGCCTCAGATTTGACCCAAGAACTAAGACGACTTACAAAGGAGTTTGCATCGGTCAGCACGAAGCTCGACGAAGCTACGAAGTCTCTTTCCCAGTGCCACCTTCGCTTGGACGAGGTGGTGGATACGCTGAAGGCAACTGACGCTCGTCTGAAGAAACTGGAGCAGCGAGACGAGGAGGTCACTATTTTGAAGGCTACAGTCTTGGATCTTCAAAACGAACTGAACATTCAGGCACAGAATAATCTCAAAAACGAGATTGAGATTGCTGGCATCCCCGAGGTTGAAAAAGAAGACCTAGAGCGCACCATTCTTCTTGCTGTTGCTAAACTAGGCGTAAGTCTCGCGGAAGGAGATATAGATTTTATAAATCGTGTAGGTCCACGACCTTCACAATTATCTGCTGGATCAACTTCACTGAGTGCTAGAGCCCCAAGGCCAGTTGTAGTACGCGTCCTCCGCCGTGCGAAGCGAGACCAAATATTAAAAGCCTCAAAGTCACAACGTAGCCTCAAGACATCAGATCTAGAACTGCCAGGGGAGGCACGCAGAGTTTTCTTTAACGAGCGCCTCACCAAACAGAACAGAGCCTTATTCTGGGAGTCCAGGACCCGCGCTAAGGTTCAAGGCTGGTTCTGCTGGGTCAGTCAAGGAACAATCTGTGTCAGGGAGCGCGAAGGAAAGCCAGCGCAGGCTATTCGGAGTGTAGAAGATCTAAATCGTATACTCCCTGTGTTGTCTTCTTCTCCCACTGCAGTCTTCTCTTAACTAAATTCCTGTTGTGCTATTACTTTCTACTAACATAACTATAGGTTCCTGTTTAGTTTGATGATTTCTTCTGAAGAAATAAGCAAAGAGTTAGAGTCATTAAATATCAATTGCTATGATCTGAAAGAAATAGAAGAATGTAGAAATGTGTTTAGACCAGAGCATAACTACAAAATATTGGCTTTTAATATTAGGAGTATCAATAAAAATTTCAACACTTTTCTTGTTGCTTTGAGCCGTATCCAAACTACAATTGATGTCATCGTGTTGACCGAGTGTTGGTTGCGCGATGGCTGTACTATCCCGACAATTCATGGATATAATAGCTTTTCCACCTCACGTCACCAGAATCAAAATAGCGGAGACGTAGTATTTGTTAGGAGCACCTGGAATGCCCTTGTTTCAGAACCCGATATAGTTGATGCGGATTGTCTTTTTGTTAAAATACCTAATGTAGCTAGTATCTTTGGGATGTATCGTTCTCCCTCGAAAAGATGTGTCCTGAACTTCCTTGAGTCACTTGATAACGTTTGTTCTAGTAGCTCATGCAACCTGCCAACATTTATAGCTGGTGATATCAATATAAATATTTTAGATAATAATTCACCAAGTAGCAGTGAATACTTATGCTTTATGTCTGAAAACGGCTTTATGCCTGCCGTTACATTGCCCACGAGAGACCTAGCTTGCCTTGATCACATATTTGTCAGTAAAGTTCGAATTACTCAGTCGATAGGAATAGTATGCCAGACAGATATTACCGATCACCTCCTTGTACTTTCTGGAATTTGCATAAAGACTCATGAAAAGCCTTCCAAAAGTAGAGTTCGGATTAAAAGAGATTTCGAAGCTATTAAGAATGATCTTAGCAATATAGATTGGACTGCGGTTTATAACTGTGATGAAGTCACTCTGGCAACTGATATATTTTCGAAATTGTTAATAGATACTGTAGATAAACATACCACAGAAGTTAGAGTAAGCCGAATACAGAACAATTTAAAGCCGTGGATTACGCCAGGGCTCATGCGTTGTATGAAACATCGTGATCGCCTTCACTATGAGTCCAGGAAAGCCCCATCAAATGACATATTACGTTTATCATACACCCGGTACCATAATTTTTTTGTTAATCTATTACGTAATATTAAGATTGAATATGATGCAAATGAAATTAGAGAAAATGTACAAAATCCCAAAAAGCTTTGGCAAACAGTTAAAAATATATGTTACCTTAATACATCAAAAAAAGACCAGACTGATCTGTTGTCTTTGCCTGGATCATCCAACAAGCAAGATTCAATTGATCTTTGCAATAGTCACTTCACATCTGTTGGTAGAAAGCTGGCTGATAGAATGCTTTCGTCTATTGCTCTAGATGAAACCCAATTAGCAGATTCTGTTAAACTTAAGAACTCACCTAGGGACTCGTTTTTCATGAATCCTACAGATCCTAATGAGGTGATAAAACTAATATCGAACCTGGACACTGCTAAGGCTCCTGGTATTGATGGATTGGGTAATGGATTAATAAAACATATAAAAGAGTCTATTCCTAAACCACTGGCTTTTATCTTTAACATGAGTTTATCCCAAGGCTCATTTCCAAATATCTGGAAGATTGCGTCAGTATGTCCGATTCACAAGGGAGGTCCTAGAGATGTCTTGGATAACTACAGACCTATCTCACTTCTCGGTGTTTTTTCAAAATTGTTAGAGAAGATTGTTAATTCGCGGTTGGTTAGTTTTCTAGAGACTCAAAAGCTGATTTCAGACCATCAGTTTGGTTTTCGGTCTGGCAAGTCCACGGAAGACGCCGTTTTCAGTGTTGTTTAGGCGTGTTTCTGGATTTGGCTAAGGCCTTTGACTCTATATCAGTTAAAATTCTTATCAATAAGCTGCAGGGTATCGGTGTCAGAGGCATGCCTTTGGATTGGTTTCGTAGTTATTTGTCTGAGCGTAGACAAATTGTTAAAGTTGGAGAGGTAGTCAGTAATGCTCAAGAAATACATTATGGAGTACCCCAAGGCAGTATCTTGGGGCCAACCCTCTTTAATATCTATATAAACGACATTCACGAGCTTCCAATTCAAAATGCCGACATTGTCTGCTACGCTGACGACACGGCTGTACTGTTTAATGGTCCAGACTGGTCCAGCGTTTCGATCGCCGCCGAGAGGGGTATGGCATTGATAAATTCTTGGCTTCAACGAAACCTTCTTACCCTAAACGCAAAGAAAACGCAGTATATTTGCTTTCATAAGACGGCTGCTTCAGCTCCACCTACCACATGCATAAAATTGCATGGTCCGTGTATCAATAGTAGTTCTTGTAATTGTGAAAGTCTTACTAGAGCAAAGGTGTTTAGGTACCTAGGAATAGTCCTGGATGAAAAACTAACTTATAAAAACCATCTTGAGGTTCTGTCTGGCAGGATAAGAAAAGTGGTTAACATTATGCGGAACCTGAGGGATGTAGCCGACGAAAAGTTATTAAAGTCAGTCTATTTTGCATTATGCCACTCTCTTCTGCTTTACTGCATAACCTGCTGGGGTAGCGCTGCTAAATCACACCTGTTAAAAGTAGAAAGAGCGCAACGTTCCGTTCTTAAGGTCATGTACCACAAGCCTTTTAGATTCCCCACAGAGGATTTGTATAAGTTGAGTGGTATGTTAAACGTTCGTCAACTTTTCATTTCCCGTATATCAGTTGCGGTTCATCGTTCTGTCCTAACGACTCCCGGGTACGTGCACGTCCTCTCCAGAAGAGTATACAAAATACGAGGTCCTTCCCGTAAAACTAGCTTCGCCATTCGCTTCGGTGATTCCATCAGGTGTTTCATTTATAATACTGTTGCAAAACACTGTGATTTAAAAAACAAAACCACCATAGAAGCAAAGCGTTTGATCAACAAATGGCTACTTACCCTTTCGTATGATCGTACAGAGAATATATTACGCATCGTGTCCTAAATTTTATATTTTGGCTTTATAAGTATTATAAATAGATAAATAATAGTAAAATTTAAAAATAAAATTACATTAAACTTACATTTACATTATACTTAAATTTAGATTAGTTAAATTAGTTTAAACCTACATTATACTTAAATTTAGATTAGTTATATTAGTTTAAGCCTCATACTTACTACCTACATTATTACTACATACTTAAATTAGTTTAAACCTATATACTTACTACCTACATTATTACTACATAGTTAAATTAGGTTAAGCAGAAGACTCTTTCAAAGCTCACAATATATGTATATTAATAATAAGTCTAATAATAAGTATAAGTCCGAAATATATTATATTATGTCACACCTATTAATGGGCTCCGCGATACAGGCTTTGCCTAGTGTGGAGTCCGCTGATATTTCTATTTTGTATTGTATTTTAAGTTAATAAATATTTTTTCATTTTTTTTTCATTTTTCAAATATATCCGGACAATTCAAAAATTAATTGAGTATTATTGTTATCAATAAAAATTACATTAGAATCTATTTACAAAATACAGTCAGCGCCTTGCGCAACTGTCACAAAACTAAGCTCATGGTAACAAGATAAATGTAACATGTTCAATTCGATTCCTAACAGGATGAACATGAACATGTCGGCAAACAGACCCCGCGGTAGTTCATTAAGCAACAGTTTAAGATGTTAAATAAATACGAGGAATATTATTGAATAACTGGATGGTGTTATGCAATGGTGACATATTGAAATAATAAAATAAAATTGCCAAATTAGTTATAGCTGCTTATAAATAAATTGTCGTTATAGATTAGGATTAGGAAGGAATCAATTACATTTTTTAATTTAAAAGTAGTTGAAATATTTTACGACCATTACTTAATCGCACAATATACCTACACGTATGTGTGTATTCTCACAATGTAGCTATAAATATTTTTCAATAGAATCATGCTAAAACTAAATAGATGTCATGATTTTGATCGTTTACGTTCACATTTATTATTGCAATTCTAAAGCGCTCAGTTAAAAATTTTAAACGATGGTGCTTTTCTATGTAACACCATTCTAATCCCCCTATAGATTAAGAACGCTAATCAGTGGGGTGCAAAATACCCCTAGCTACCCCACTCGAGCGGGGGACAAGTGTTAAAAACACAATAAGATATAATACGCACAACCAACGCAATATTTCTATAAACAAAATATAAATTGTTCTACATTGCACTCTACCGTCCAAATAATAAAAGCGATGTGAAAATAAATATAAGTTTAAAGTATTTGTGAGTGTAATTCGTAACGCCTTCACAGTGTCATATCAGTCATATAAAATACATATTTTGAATTGTGCTATAATACGTGACGGCTCCATCCTTGAAGGGTCCGTTTTGTTAAATGTGTTGAGTTTTTAAATGGCAATAAATATTAATATTCTTGTTGAGTTCATTATTTTTTGGTGGTAATTGGATAGTTATATTTGACGGACGTGGTAATTGAATAATTAAACTATGGGTTTCTATAATTACGTTGTATCTGGTTTTTGATTACTCAAATAGGAGTAGTTTCATTTATTAATTGATTGATTGATTCAGGTTTTGTCCGTAAAATCACAAAGATTAACTTGGACATAGGTATTATAGAGCTTTGTCTCTGGATGTCGTAGCTGTGCAAAAAATATAATATTTAATCAGATATTTCTTAAACAAAATCATTTAGAAATGTTTTATAATATTATAACTAACAACTTCTACTAAAACAACTACGCTCCATTATATTTGCAAATAATACTAAGAAATTACTAATATACTAACTTTAATTTCTGTGTCTTGTTTTAGGTTTCACTTATTGTAGTCTTGGCAAATACAATACTTTACTTCATGTCTACCATACATCATAATCAGAGTGAAAACCCATTTAAACGAGTAAAAAGAAAAACCGCTCGCGGGAACCTTAGTAAAACATTTACATAGTACCCATAGATTAAAGTAGATACTAAATGAGATAATGATGAATGTTTGACATGTAATAATTATTATCAATAAAGACTATTATGACTATTATTATTATTATGAATGCCTGATAGGAGTTTTTTTAAACACACGTTCTAAAAAGTATGATTGTATTTCAAACTCTTCAAAGTTCTCTGAACACATTTCAATTTTACTAACAATATTTCCTTAAATACTATTAATAATGTCATTTATCTCCAAAGTTTACATTTAACCTTATGTGCAAATTCACCCCAAAATAACATAGAATTATTCAAAATATTCTGTGCGATTATTATTTAAATTCCCGTGATGTCAGGATGTGTCGGCTATTTGAATGACAATAGAGGGGACGAACTTTACAATTTTATGTCTGGCCCTGTATGTCTTTATAATGGGCTTGCGGAAGAATGAAATATACATTTTTAGAACTAACATGTTATTTGCTATTTTAAAAGAAGCTTATTGCTTGTATTTTCAGCCTTAGAAAAGTTTAGAAAAGAAGATTCAATGTTTAGAAAATGAATTCTTATTCTTATACCAACTTTTTATGGAACAGTTTCTTACCGATTTTATCTTAACAATCCATATTTCAAACTGATACGGTGCATAAGTCTCCCTGATTAGACTCATTAAAAAAGGTTAAGTATATGTACTTCTATACTTAAAGAAAGATTTCGGCCACTTATGCAAAATGTAACATGTGTTTCACTTTCGAAAGTAACGCGACTATTCATAACACTGAATAACTTATTTAGTTAATAAAATTATCTTCTTAGATTATAATTTTATTCTCTTTCCACGACCTCTGTGGTGCAGCGGGCGAAGGTCCGCCTGCGATGCAAGAGATTGCAGGTTCGATTTCCGCCTCGGTAGGATCTGCAAATATTTGTTCCAAGTGTCTGCTTGTAATTATATGTTAACTAAAATATGTTTCTATGTATGTATATTATCAGAAATCAGCACCCGTAACCCCGTTGAGCTTACCACGGGGCTAGATGTTGCTGTGTGAATTGTCCAGTAATATCTATATAAATCTATTGTATATCTGTATAAAAATTACATTTTTTTTAATATCACCACGATTCATATCCACCCCTAATGGGGAGATGGTAATATCCGATAGGCGCGTAATAGATGACGTCCGTCGCGCCGTCCCTCGTCACTTCCGGTGACGACACGTGCTTTAAAATATTGTTGAAAACTAAAATACTATCCTCTTTCCGGTACTCCGTTTCAATTTATACATTTTAAAGGAATATCTATCTATGTATGTATTTTATAAGTATAGAATAGAATAGAATATTTTATTAAATTATTATTATTTTATTATTTGACGACCTCTGTGGCGCAGCGGGCGAAGGTCCGCCTGCGACGCAAGAGGTTGCGGGTTCGATTCCCGCCTCGGAACAACTATTTGTATGATCTGCAAATATTTGTTCCGGGTGTCTGGGTGTTATAATATGTATAATAAAAAATATCTATCTATGTATGTATATTATATTAAGTATATCAGAAATCTAGCACCCGTAACACAAGCTTCGAGCTTACCACGGGGCTAGATGTCGCTGTGTAAAATTGTCCAGTAAATATTTATTTATTTATTTTAATTTAATTTAATTTTACAGTTTATAAACCAAATATTACCTTATGCTAACTTATGACTGCATATAATACATACTTTCTTATATAATAACTAAGTATATCAGAAATCTAGCATCCGTAACACAAGCTTAGAGCTTACCACGGGGCTAGATGTTGCTGTGTGAATTGACCAGCAATATTTATATAATTACCTATCTATTAAACTGATGAAAATATCTATTTGTTTAGTACCTACTGTACAAAACATAGATAGATAGTAAAAAATGCAATGGTTTGTTTATTATTTTTATTTAATTTATAACAATAATTTTTAAATTGACACTTGCAAGTTGCATATTAGGGAACACTGTAAGACGCTTCATAATTTCGCAAGCTAGACCCAACTTAAAAACTGCTTTACACTGAAAATATTTTAATACCTGTCTCTTAAATAAAAACCAACCTCAGGATTAATAAAACAAAAAATAAAGGCAAAGTCTTTCATTTCCTCCGCTATGAATGGAAGCAAGCGCAAGCGGGATGAGATTGAAACTTACTGGACCGAATGACGTCGGGTGATGAGCATTGTATTTCTACTTACCCTTATAGGAACAGATGGGTACGAAACAGGTCAAGATTGGCTAAATTTTCTGATTTGACTTGATACTATGATTATTTTAAGAATTCGCTACCTAATAAAATGCAGCTTTGTAGAACACTAGGCCACGACGGCTTCGCTTTCGTTTTTTCAGTTATCATCATACCTACCTACCTATAGTTTATATAATATAACCTTCCTCGATAAATGTAAGAATATACTACTATCCAACACATACTGAAATAATTTTTTAAATCGCACCTGCGATTTCTGAGATAGCGCAATAAAAATTCTTCAATCATTTAGAGATCCTTCAAACGATTTGAAGAGAGAGAGGTTACTATTCTCAGGTCGGCAGCACACGGCACCATACGCCATTCAATCTAAATTATTCAGATTACTCAATTGATAAATCAAGATTATTATCTGTATTAATAATTTCGTCCGGTAGACTCGATAGAAACCTTATATGAATAACAAAACAAAAAATATTGATTTCGAGTCGACAACATTAGCCGCAAAATTCGGATTATGGAGATCTTGTCAAATTTCAACCAAGCGAAGCCGGGTTTTCATCTAGTAATATTATAAACCCTATATCAATATCTGGTAGCAACAAAACCATAGAATACAGAGGATATAGACAGCGGTACATAGATGTAAGCCCAACAGATGCATTCACTGACTGCACTGATGCGATTTGCTTACACACTTCGTTACTTTCGCCAGTAAGCGCCTTATTGCTATAAAACATGGTGTATTGTTTAAATTGATATGCGTCTATGGGAAAATCGTGCATGATTTAAACAGACATATTTCGAAAAATAATAGTCATAAATATTTTAATACTTCGTCAGCAACTGAAGTCCATGCTATTCAAGACGCAGTAGATTAATAAAACAATTCTTCGTAAGAGTTTAAAAAAAATGTAGTTTAGAAGAATCAAGTTGAATGAATATTCTAATCCAACTGCTTTCCCGTGATTTTAATTCGTTTCAAAATTCTTACCCTTCTCGAAATTTATGCTTTCATACCTACATAAATAGTTAGTCCTAAAAACAACACTCACAAACCCATCCCACGAAACTTATCAAGACTGTCATTAGCCTAAAAACAGGCATCCCATTCCTAGTTCAAAACTTCCCGAAACAGGTACTATTCTTGTCCAATGCCAGATGGCATATCGCGTGACATGCATTTGAAAATTGCTATGCAGATGCATAGCAATCTTCAAATGCATTTTCCAGAGAGGCGTGGCTTCTCTCAGCCAATGTGCAGTCACGCGATAAGCCCTCCAACCTAACCAGACCTCTAGCTCAAATCTCTCCCAGCAGAAATACGACCTATCTGAACCATTCACAGGCTTTTCCAAAGCTCAACAATAGCTGGTTTGTTCTCTAGCTCCTCCCATTGACTCGCTCGAATAACTTTCCTGTGCGTTAGAGCGGAAGGGGGATACAAATTAGAGCAGCGTAGTTGCGAATCTTTAAGATAGTTGCTAAGTTATGTAATATGACGTTATATAAATCCTTAACAATGTGTTGTCATGTAAATGAGCAGGTTATTTACGAGTTCGCAGAAATTGATGTCACATTCAGTGACATTGTTGAAATATGTGGAAAGTTAACGAGAATAAAATAACTGGGGTGCGAAGAGCATTTTGTATCAATTTGCAATTGCCTTTTCCTTTTGTTAGACTTATTTGTAGAAATTATTTAGAAACGCCACCTATGTCAAGTGTGAATATTTTTGTCAAGCTATTTTAACTAGGTAAATGAAAATGCATAATTATTTTCAGGCTCCAAAATAAGCTATAGAAATCATATAGATCGTATTGACTTGATCGGATATGGCTATCATAACTATCTTATATAAATATCATAATTTCAAATTCCTTGGTTTATAAAATCATAAATCTTTGTGGTTTAGCGCAGCCAGAGCATAACTGAAAGGCGTGAGTTCGACTCCCACCTGACGACCAACGTTACGTTATGATCATGTGTTATTTTCTATACCATTTTCTTATATTTAAAAAGCTTAAGTGATTCAATCACTATAAAAAATAATAAGTCATCATAAATCTTATTAACAGACAGCCCAATTATATTCTATTTTGAATGCGTCCATATATTAAGTAACCTTAAGGTTTTGTACTATCATATTTCTTGTAAGTATTTCGATTAACGAGTAAAAACCACTTGTTAAAATAAGCGTAGGTATGTATAGTAAAACCATTTCTAAAATGAACGCCCCTCTACCGAATTCTGAATTTTTTTTTTTCTGTGTATTCTGTTTTTCTGTATTTCCTCTCACACGTTGAAATCATCACGGTTTTGTGGAGGGGAGTTCATTTTTAGAATGGTTTTACCATACCTACATAGTTATACTTATACAGAAAATAATGTATTCAGAGTTTCCAGAAACTTTAGGTATAAAATCCAAAACAATACCGTACAAGAGGGTTCAAATCTCCATACAACCCCTACTTAGGGGGAGACGGGGTAACTGTGGCCATAATCGTATTTCACCCGCGTCGTAAAAACTAAGAAACATTGTGCCGCAAGTACTTTGAAACTTTCAAGACGATGCGCTACTTTTTAATATGGCGACGGGCGGGCAAGATTTTTACATTATCTTATGACAATTTGCCGTATTTGGGAATAAATTGGACTTTAATTCAAAGGTTAGCGGTATATTGTTCCTATAAACAAATTTAACATGGAATGAACTCTAAAAAGTCTGATCACAGCCAAATCAACCAAGAGATATTTTTTATACATAATTTCTTAGACAACTGAAAACTAATAATATGGAAAATATCCAAAAATGGAAATGCTAATACATACTGAATAGCGGATAGCAGCGTCACCCAGGTTGGTGACTCGTACTTATCATACGAAATCCCCCAAGACCTATAATGGGTTATATTGGGGAGTATCATGGATAATAGCAGAATTATGGTTTGTTACGATAGTGATGACTTCAACCTGCATGACTTATTTACTATTCCAATGAAAACCATTCATCTCATTTTAAATATTTTATGAATTTAAAATAAATACGCTTTCAAGAGCTTAAAATAAATTCTATATTGGAAATTCTCAACTGATACGATATATTAGGTAAGTTACAGCAAAATACCAATAAACCAGTCACCCCACACAATAGTTGGGAGCACCTAATCTCCCTTGCATGCAAATCGACCCTCCCCAACCCAACCTACCCTTTACGATCGTTATAAAGAACGCAAGACGGACTCCTTCGGATAGTTTTGGAATTTCTTTACGAAAGTCTTGGTCTAATTCACCTAATATGTTTTATGTTGTAGGTAAATTATTGTTAATCTTAGAAACGTATGTTTCTTTTGTTATATAAGATGAAATGTGTTCTGATTTTTATTCATAACTAGCTTTCCGCCCTGCGGCTTCGCCCGCGTTTTACACTTTTCCGCAATTTTCTTTGCTATATTATAGTCTATGTTACTCGGGGATAATGTAATTTCCAAAGGTGAAAAAATTTTTGAAATCGGTCCAGTAGTTTCGGAGCCTATTCATTACAAACAAACAAACAAATCTTTCCTCTTTATAATATTAGTATAGATTTAAGTTATCACTTATAGGTTAAATTAAAACGCCTTTTTTATTGTTAAACCGAGTGAGTTTAAGAATTGAAATAATAATATTTCATTAATAGTATCAGGTGGGAGAAGGGTTGATTTGAACTTAGAATCATTTTTCAGTCAAAAGACGTCCACTGTCCACTTCCTAAAAATAAACTTGTTATTTCGCTCCAAAGAGCTAGGCTCCACGGGGCTAGATGTAAATTTGCCAGCATTATTTATTTATTTATTTTTATCTTGTTTTTTTTCTGTATCTCCACACATTTGTAGGCGATGTCCTATTCACTATAATGTTTCGTCTAAATAGATGCAAAAGACCAAAGTACAGTCGTCCTATTCAGTACAGTAGCAAAGCAGTGCTTTGCTATTACCGGTAATGAGTTCTCATTCAGGCCGCGAACAATGGGCTGACTGTACCGCTATTACGGTAATCGGCTTGCATCTATTTATAAATGAAGGCATGTATCCATAAGATAAATATAATCTTTTCAAGAGGTACATTATGTCTAGTTTACGAAGTTCAAAATTTCTGAAATTTTTTTACATTACATTGCTATGATATGAAAATACATTTGATAATCATTATCAGTGTATGTAACAAATGTCAGTGTTTTACGAATTCTATCCTGAGAGAGTTAAAACATTAAGGTAGGTTTTCCTAATAAGGAAAACTGATTTTATAGTACCTAACTGTAATGCTGTTAAGAATGTTGGCTTTAGGTCATTCAAAAACTTGTCCCTCAGAGGAAATCAAATCCGCTGCACCCTATTACAAGCTTACTAAAGTGATAGAAAGATACTTATATATTTATATTGATTTGATTTTACAATTTTACTGCCGCTTACAATAAAACTGGCAACACCAAACCAATTTCCATCCCGTGCCAGTAACGAACTAGGGCGAACCGTCAAAATCATACAATTTGGGCACCGAAGTCAACATACGCTAGCATTTCTAATCTTGAATTTCAGATTGAAATTCCTACATATTGTGCCAACATCACGGTACAGTCGGCAGCATAAATCCAATCAGAGGGCCGGCGGAGCTGTGTTTCTGTCACGTTGTGTACGTACCTGTACATGTGTGTTGCGTGCCGCGTGCATTGATGCATCTATGCAGCAGGGCTGTCACGTTGCATAAACTTCTTGGATTATTATGATTCTATATTCAAACGTTTTTATGTTCACCATTTTGAATGAATGAATTAATTAACTCTTTAATGTACTTATAAAATTAAACAAAATTACAATACTTGAAAAGTTAAAAGTACAAGGGTATCGCTGAGTGGGACAATTTTGAATCATAATTTGTACATCAGCCGTGTGGTCTTTACCGTTATCTAATGGATCTGGGAAGAACAATTGTAATCTGGATTGTTATTTGGTTTGTTATCTTTTGATAATAGAACTGGTAAATTAACCCAGGAATGCCCGAATTATTTATTTTTTGTTTTTCTGTAGTTTGGACTCGGAATATTGTTCAATTAAATGTTCTTAATGACGTGATATAAGTAATTTTTTTTTAGTAAATGGGAAGTTATAAAAAAACCACGTGTCCAAATGGACACGCTAAGCGCTTACAGTAGCTAAAGAGTTGAGAAGATATAATTTATCTTATAGGAGTTATTGGTTAAAAAACATGATTTATCGAATGAAATCATTTATTATTTTTTATGATAGTCAACAAAACATGGTCCAATAAATACTTCTGTTTCCGATAAGCGAATACTTGCTCAAAATAAGAATAGCAAAAAAGCATCTTATTTCAGCAGCAGTGATTTTAGGATCAGGCAGGACAGCTTTTCCATAAAGCATAGCGATTGAATTGTAGAACAAACATGTCAAAACTACCGTCACCGATAAAAAACTCAAATAAATCAACAGCAGATTTTCCATTAGTAGTAGAAGCAATCTCAGGAAACGGCCCCAAGAAAGGTTCTAAATCTCCATCAATCCATGTCCTAGGTTTTTTACCGCAAAGATCGTCAAGCGAGATTTTACTTAGGGGCGGCTATTAGAAGCTTGGTATAACTGGCTAAACGTTGAGCTTGAGCTGACGAGCATTTAAATTTTCGGTTCTTCCACCACTGTCTTCGTCATTCGACTATGATTTCATTGAGAATCTGTGGTATCGGCAGGTCTTCAGCTTCTTCCTCATCCTCTAATAAAATGTCCAAGAGATCATTCAGGATCCAAGTTCCCCGATACTGGTCAAAATAGATGAATATAAAAACAAAATAATTTTATATAATGACATCCCAAGTGCTTAGCGTGTCCATATGGACACAGCAACATTAGACGTATAAATATACTGCTAAAATAAAACTAAACTATCGTTGACCTATTTCAACATATAAATACATTATTTAAGAATAATATTACATGAAAATAACATAAATAAGTAAAGTAATTTTAAAATTATGTTACTTTCGTCTCGTGTCCATTTTTTCCGCCGTTTTTGACTTTAGTGAAAATTGAATGAATGTACCGGCGAATTTAGATTTTTAAATGACATATCAATGACATGTAAAAAAACTTTGACATTTGATAGCACAGTATGGCCAGTTAAATATTTCTAAACAAATAATGGTTTGCCACAAAAAATATTTTAGCAGACCCATATTTTTGTGTCCATATGGACACGCTAGGCATTACTGGGTTAATGGTTTTAGGAATAATTTGCAGTGAGGAACTGGTATTTTTCTACAAATATTCTATTTACATTCCCTTGGAACACAGACACTTTTCTCTTCTTTATTCACCACGCTTGCCAAGTGCGAGTTATTCATTCAAAGTTCTCAAAACATCCGGTTATCCCACGATGTGTTGCCTACACATACATAATAATATGCTTAGAAAACCACAAATACCTATGCCAGGAACAAGTCCAAACAAGTAAAAAAAAACATCATACACCTAAATGACACTCAAATAATCTCATAAATGTCAAGTCATTATAAAAAAAAGAGATAAGTTACACATAAGTATTCATGGACGAAAATATTTTCTATAAATGTAGGTGGCAACCCTGAGGAGTGCGAGGCAGCCTCTGCTACGAAGTCATTAGCAGTAATGGTTGATCCACTCCGCGCAGATTTACTGCGGTTATGCCGCGCACTGTACTACCGCCTTATATGTGCCATAACATACACCGTGTACTGACATTCATTATGTTGTTTTGATTAGCTGATGAAATTAGTGATACATTGTTTGATGGTTTCTACATAACTAATATCTTGTAGGTTCAGAGCATGTTTTTAATTTATTAAATTGCTAATAAGGTAAAGCGTATAAATACGCGTTGTATTGTGCTGTGTTAAATTCAGACGTATTGATGGGTTATCTGTCCTGGATAAGTTTAACTAGAAATCTATATCTTAAGATTCTCTCCGTAAAATTTATGCAATCTCTGTAAATTTTTGCTCTGTGAATTGTCCAGAAATATTTATTATTGTTATTTTAAAATAGACGTTTATTAAACTTCATCATTATCTATCGCCAAATACATACTTCCGAAAAAAAGA
This sequence comes from Chloroclystis v-ata, assembly GCA_963691955.1. Lineage (NCBI taxonomy): Eukaryota > Metazoa > Arthropoda > Insecta > Lepidoptera > Geometridae > Chloroclystis > Chloroclystis v-ata. Next base: position 6,428,915 of record OY829909.1, on the reverse strand, counting down.
TACATTTTACACGTCATAGCCCAAAACTCCAACAACAGAGAAACTCGTAGTGTCTAGAAAACCTAACATAGGACTTAAGACGCTACTAACCATGTAATGTACGATGTTTTTTTCCCAATAAATGCTATATATCTATCTATCATTAGCCTACATGTAAGCGTGGCACCTAACATAGGATTTAAGACGCGACTAACCATGTAATGTACCATGTTTTTTCCCAATAAATGCTATCTATTAGCCTACATGTAAGCGTGGCACCTAACATAGGATTTAAGACGCGACTAACCATGTAATGTAGGTACCATGTTTTTTTCCAATAAATGCTATATATCTATCTATCTATCAGCCTACATGTAAGCGCGGCACCTTCCCAAACATTGTAATACTATTTTTACCTTCCGGTTCTGTTTTCCCGTCCGATGGTCAATGTTCACTACGCGGGCACTTCACGGCAATTACGCCTATGACGCCTTTGTTGACGTAGCTTTGATGATATTTTTATTGCGATAGGATGTAACGTGGTTAATTAGTCGAGAGAGGTGGGTATACTCAGGACGGGGTAGACCCTATTGTTTTAAAGTCTTTTTCAGGAAGCGAGCGCACCAATTTTTTGAGCACCGATTCTATTCCCATTTTGCGCACCAATAATTATATCATCTTAATCATTATCATCATCATACTTATTTACGTTCCTACACACGGGTGTAGAAAACCCTATGGATACAAAATTTTGATTCATATAACATTTGCCATTATTACAGCCTGAATGTATCACAATTTTACAATGAAGTTTTCGTTATCTATTGTTTGAAGGTATTTTTCAGGAAGCGAGGTCTGGCAGGCTTCATTTCTCATTTTAAACATCATTATCATCACACTTATTTACATTCATAAACACAGAACTCTCTCTTGACGAGAGAGATTAGGTCTTACTTCACCACACTGGCCAAGTTCAGGTTGGTGAATGACATATGTCCCTCAAACTTTTCAAAGTCCTCAAATTATGCCGGTTTCCTCACGAGGTTTTCCTTCCCCGTTAGAGGAAGGGTTTCAAAGCGCACATTAATTTTTCAAGAAGAAAAATCAACACCTAATTTGACAGTATTTGACTTCGTACTCCACCAATGTGAACATAATAAATGACTCAACTATTACTATTTGTTTATACCTACAGTTTATATAAACAAATTTCAAACTAAAATTACTAAATTATCCAAACCAACCACGTATAATGACCACATTTCACATCAAAACTAATTAACCTATTCCAATGAAATGACAATTCAATTGAAACAGTGATAGACCGACAGACCCGTGATTTGATCACACGACCGGAAAGCTCTCTGTATTAATAAAGCTAGCTCGAATCTTTGCCTGTTAAATCCATCGGCCCGTGATACACATGCAAAAGCACTTAGTGAGGTGATAGAGAGTAACATAACGTGTCAACGAAACGTTATTATGAAAACGTTTCAAATCAAATCAAAAAACTCTTTATTGTACACCAAGTAAATAAAAAAATACAAAAAACAACAAAAAGAAACAAGTACAATGGGCGGCCTTATCGCTAAAGAGCGATCTCTACCAGGCAACCTTTGGATGGAAAGAGAACAAAGAAATAAATAAAACAAACAAGAAATAACGTTTCGTTTGTTGCATAACGTTTCAAATGAGGATGATAATTTATGTTATTTTAGAATAAATAAATAAATATTGCTGGAATATTTTATATTAATAGAATATTGTTTTAATGTATTTAGTCACTTTTATTTACGTTAGCTCTGATGGGACACAGGGACTTCTTTCTTGACGAAAGTAAAGGCCTTAATTCACTACGCGGGCCAATTCACTATAATTCACCACGCAGGAAGTATTAGTAGTATTTATTTATATTCTACCACGGGTAACCAAAAACGGTTTTTCAGTTTCGCAACCTATTTTTCAGATAAAACTAACTTCAAATAACGCTTATACGAAAACGTCAACTAGCTAATGACAAAAACGTTATTTCAAACTGTAAATCCGGACCTTAAGGTTGAAATTGGAACAATTGTGAAATAAGGTGCGCAGGTTATATTCATGTTCATGTGCTTGACAATAATGCATGGGTGAGCTAATGTTTGCTTTGTGTCAGCTACACTAGGCATGCCGCCGTGGTTCGCCCGGGGCGTGAATGTATAATTTGCCGGACTGGAGAATAGCCAATTAAAGAGGCTCATGCATTTTGTATGTGCTGTAATTTGGTTGTTTTGTTATGAAATTGTGTCTGTTTGATTTGGTATAATTTGATCTATTGTTTCGGATATTCAAGGCTTAATACTTCATGTGCAAAGTTGTTCGTTTGTTTTTTGAAGTAAAAACATTTATGATTAAATATTACACAAATTAACATTTTAAATGCTGATACTGGATCGCCAAAGTCGTATAAATAATAATAATACAAATATTGTATAGCATAATAAACCTAACAAAAAACCTCTTGAATCACTTTACTTTACTAATCGCATCAGAATCCGTTGCGATGTTTTATACATAGGGATATATACCTACTAGTTTTGTTTTATACGATGTAGTTATTACTTATATTTATTTTATACCTAGTAATTGACTCTCACTTAAGTTTTTTAAATTATTAATGTAACCTTGGTCCTCGAGTGGAAGTCGAACCCATGATTGAATTACATAAGTATGTTTTATCAACAATTTAAAATTTTCTTCACATTCCATATCCCAGAAAAGTCAAAATATTAGCACTCTTTCGCTCCGTTGTAAAAACAGTCTGTTTCTCGTACACATGATTTTCACGCAACCCTGATTTCAGCCGGGTTCGTTCTGGGTTTTTAAAAGCTGCAAATATTTTCTGTTTCTCTTTGAACTATATTTGGAAAACTACATTTAGGTCAATGGCTTTGAAGATATAATTTTTAAAACAACTAGTGTTGTTGAAACGAATTCAGCAAAAAATTATATCTTATATTGGATAACTACTCATTATTCAAGACTTCATGGATTACTTTTGTGTTTATTTCATGTTTGGCAGATATTAGCAATATATTGCTTATCAACCATAAAAGCTGCTAATTTGATGCTCTATGCAAGGTTGCCTGCCTAACGTTAAATCCGCTTTAGAATTTTTCTTGCAAAAACAAAAGTACACTTCATAGATATATAGATACCTACATCAAATAGAATACCAGTCATTTAGCCATTCAGAAATTCGTCAAACTACATAATAATCTTGTAGGAATTCACTCCAAAGCTCAGTTGCTTAAACATGCATTATGTATACAATGTTTCTTGTGCATTAACAAGAAACATTGTACACACAATACCATGTTCAAGGCAGGTTAGTTTGTTCCAAGTAGGCAAACTAACCCTAACGGATTGTGAATCTGTGGGGTGCAGGGCATGGCTGTGACGTCAGCGTATCGACGTGCTATGCCTAGGAAATTACTTGCCCATGCTATAGAGTTGACTATGCCTTAGAACTGAACTTCATGAGAATTATGATGAAGCTATTATTGACGACCAATGTGGTGCAGCGGGAGAAGGTCTGAAATTGCGGTTTAATTCCCGCCTCAGAACAAATATTTGTACGATCTGCAGATATTTGTTACGAGTATTATGGGTGTTATATATATTATTATAAAATACATATATCTATCTATGTATTTATATTATATTATATTATATTAAGTATATCAGAAATATAGCACCCGTACGAGCTTCAGTTTTTAGCTTCACGCTTACCACGGGGCTAGATATTGCTGTGTGAATTGTCCAGCAATATTTATTTATAAGATAAGATAATTCTTTATTACACACACCAATAATCAATATTTACATAAAACGTATGCGTAATGGGCGGTCTTATTGCTTAAAGCAATTTCTTCCAGACAACCTGCGGATGGAAAGAAAAACTGCAGAATGTAACTGGACTGTTATTTATTTTATTTAAAAAGTCTATTCTAATAGAATAGTAGATCTGTTGAGGCTGTCTGTTGGACACGTGTTTCGTGGTGCACTGAGTTCACAAGAGCCGGGTATTGTGGAGAGCCTGAGAGTCAGCAAGCCTTAGTTTATTTCTGTTTATTTCACCAGAATTAACCTGTTTTATGTGTATTGTATTGTAACAAGCATTCTATATGCATTATAGTATGTATTAGTTAAAGTTTCTTCTATGTAAGACTAAGATAGTTGTGAAATAAATTAAATAGTAAATAAAGAAATATATAATTTTAGTGAAATATTCCAGTAAACAATATAAAACATTGTTTAGATCTGTATATTTTAATTATCCGCGTAGAAAGAGGCAGAATGTAATGATTGTTTTGTTGTATGTAATATCCGCTTGCGGGTTGAATACATTTGACAAGTATTAAGATCGTATGTACCAATATTTTATAATGTATTTTGCAAATAAATGATTTGATTTGATTTGTACTTTAGGGTAAAGGCCTCCTCTATGTCTTTCTATGTAGATATTAGATTATTATATACTCTAAGAATACTCTAATTAGTGCATACCGTATGGTTCTAATCCTAAGGGCCACTAGACGCCACTTCAATAGCCTCGGTACTTAGCCCGAATCCAATTAGACTCGCCGTACATAGCATTCTGGTTATCAAATTGATTCTATATTATATACTGTATTGTACCTACTAGCTTTCCAACGTAGATTTTTCCGAATGATAATGAATTTTCCTGCAGTAAAAAGTGTTTCTGAGATTAGCGCGTTCAAACAAACAAAAAACCTATCAAAAAATCTCTTCAGCATTATAATAGTAGTATATTTACTATTGTAAATTTTAATAAACGACCTTTAAAATCTTAATTGTTTATTCTGTATGAACTCAATTATTATACCTATTGTATTTTTTTATTATTTGCGAGAATTAGTTACATACTTTCGCATTTATACGAAAGTAAGTATATAAAACATATTAGTAAGTCTATGGCTGTAGAGTTTTGAAATATATTTTTAATAATTTCTATCAAAAAGCAGTAATTTGAAAGCCATTCACGTTCTGGACGTCATAACGCTTGACGGAGCATCCTCGGTTTGCACGTGAACACCGGAATAGTTTGGATTTATGCCAATTTCCTAAATGCACGGATATCAATAAAATACTTCTTATAAACATAAAATAAATATAATATATTATTTCAAGTGATATTACTTTAAATTAAACTATCATGGTTTTTAACAATTTTAGAAAATGAAACGGGTAACGGGGTGAGTTTTCGTGAACAAGGCGCTTTCAACAGTGTCGAAATATCGGGAAACTCAAAAACATTTGAATCATGGTATGTTACCCGTTTCGTGTTCTAAAATGATTTAAAGTGTTTTATAAATTTACAAAATTAAAAAGTTGTTACTTGTGTGATCGCCATTTTGGCCTTCCTCCTTCTAATCCTATATACCTACTGTTGTCTAAAATATTACAAAGAATTACAAATTGTTTCAGGTTTTTTTTTTCAAATATTGTTGCATATACTTAATAAAACTACTGCTGTGGACAACAAAAGAGTCTTTTATAATTTTCTGCTTTGCATTATTAATTAGTTAACAATATAGGTAGCTATTGTTTTCATCAAACCACTAGATATAATATTCTAGGATGTTTAGCAATCAGGCACTAATAGTATATAAAGCACATACATAGGTATATATTATTATGTATAATTAGTTGTAGGTTTGTTTACGGTTGAGCTTGTCAAATTGGCGGTTAGCTACGTAGAATAATACTAATTGTTTCGATGTGGTTTGTGGTAATAATGTTATTTGATCTGCATTAGTTTATTATCAAAATGTTTAAGGTTATAATAAAATATATGAACCTTCCTATATTTAATTAATAAAAATACTGTTAAAATAAAATAAATAAATAAGTTTTAGTTAATTTTTGACCTCAGTGACAGCGGACAAAAGTGCATCCAACGCAAGATATTGCGGGTTCGAATCCCCAAATAAAATGTTTGTAATAATGATTGGGTTTACTTTTTATAAAACTTCATAACATTTACTTATGATTATTCACAATTTATTATTAAATTAGTATGAATAATGTTGTATATTCATATTGAGATAAACGGGCAATACACGAACCTTATTTACGTAGACTATTGATCAACCGTTTCGTCCCAGAACGTGGGACTTCATCAGGATCAAAATAAAAGGTAAATAAGGTTCGTGTATTGCCCGTTTATCTCAATATGAATTTAACAAACCACGACAGTTTTTATAGTAAAATGTTGTATATAATATATTATGTAACACAAGCACAGATTACCAACCAGATACCTCATAACAGGCGAGGACCGCGCGCCAAACATATGGTTAAACCAACCATATGTAAAGCCCCGCCTCGAAACACGGCTTTAGTTGCGACCAAGTGTCAGACCCGTGAACTTCATATACGTTTCTATAGTCTAACACAAGTGAAGAGGTCAGCTTATAATGGCTACTCGTACGAAGGACGTTCACTTGTCTCTTTTCCGCATTGCGCTTATTGCATTCGTTGTCCTTCTCGGCGAAAGCACGTGTAACGTTAGTGTTGTAAATGTCAATGTTCCCAACCCGCGACCTAAGTGCGACCTTGAAATAGCCAATCACAACGCCTTTGTTCCAGTCCCCGCAACCCGCGCCTTCCTCCAACTTCGGTGCGTTTGAATCGGAACAAAAGTATTATAATGGACCATCTAGTGGGGGTTATCTGTGAACACAAGCTTCGAGCTATTCACGGGGCTAGATGTTTCTGTGTGAATTGTCCAGCAATATTAATTATATATCTAATATTATTCAATATCTGATCGGTAAAAGAAATTGGCGTCCAACTCATCCATCCAGCCTTCAAGACATCTCACAGAAAGATTTGTCCGCCAAGAGCTGGTAACCCAGAGAGTAACTATCCCCTCCTGTCACCAGTAATCAATAGTCGATTAATCAGTCGCAGTGCGTTCGGCGCGCGCGCAGTCTCGTGGAAAATCTTACAAAAAATCGCGAGCCCGGGTTACACGCACTACTGGGTAGAACAGGGGTGGCTGTAGAGTAGGCAATAAGAATAAGAACAAGAATATTTATTTCAGTATACTTAAAAAGCATTTAGTACTTAGTTACTATTTTATACAATCTTACTTATAAATATCTTGTATTCCAAAAATATAAATTTAATTATTTATTATTAATTTCTAATGTAAAATGTTGTGTGTTTGATCTGTATCTATTTATATCTGTAATCTGACTTTTTTTTATTTCCGTTGAAAGGAATTTGCTTTTGTTTAGTTTGAGTTTTTGATTTATTTCTGTAATCTGACTTTTTTGAAGAATGAAAGGAATTACCTAAGGTAGGCTTGCTTATATTCTTGTCACAATTAATATTTGTACAGATAGCATGCTAAGCCAAAAATAAACAAGTGAAATTGTTCTATATTACATAACTAATTGTCTAAGTAACATATTTAAGAGATTATGGAAATAAATGACATGAATCTTTGAATCATTGAAATATTTTCTTCAAGTTTAGCTTGCGACTCCATAGTTCTAGTAACCTTCATCAGAAGGGTAGCTATAGGCTGGAGGTTGTCGATAACAGAACGCCATAAATCATGGCAATGTGTCGAATGTCTGGCCGTTCTCTGCAGATTCCACGATCTTATTGATTGCACTTTATTACCCTATCGAGGGGGCTGAGGAAACAATTTTAAATACTAACTGTTTAAGTTAGTAAAGCAAGTATGTCAGAAGATATTATTATTATCAGGTCGAAAGATAGGAGTCTCCACCGCGAACCTATATTTGATGAATTGGACCTAAATTTTAATGCATAGGGTTACATAAAAATTGGAACCATGTTGAATCTAATAAACAAGGATGTAGAAGTAGGCTTAGATAGTAAGTCAGATGATTAGTTTAGTCCAATTTCTTTTAACTATCTTCTTGTCAATGAATGTCTCTAAATATTTCAATACATTTTTGTTGGATTGAAATGATTTGAAATTGCATCTATTTTAACACAAAATATCCTCTCTACCATAATTGAACCAGAATGAATTTCAATACAAGACAATTTGTGTCCTCCTTATCACAAATTGGAGTTCCGTAGTAGGTACATACCTCGCAATTTTCCTAAATTGGCGAACAAGAGGGTTCCGTCCGTACCCTTAATTTGATAGAAATGCCCGAACGAGGCGGGTATTCGAACAATTAGATGTGTTCGTTTATATGTCTTTAACTTATGTGTTCGAGGAGAAAGCTTATTTCTTAGATTCATAAGTTTTTGAGTAGATTCTATGTCTTTGACTTTGTTTTATTATTTCTTGCGATTGATTTGATGTGGTATGACGAGATTATATGTTTGTTATTATATAATTTCTAAGGTATAAGTTTATTCATATTTAATTAATGACATGACATTAGATACCGAGTAATCGCATGATTCTATGAACATAATAGGTCACTTAATTATATTGTTAATCTAATTACAGGAGAATTAATTAAAACTATATATAATATTATAAATACAGACGGAATAAATATGAAATTCATATTAGAATAGAACCTAAATCAATATTGATTTTACGTTAATGGATTCTGGTTTAATTTCCTTAGATCCCGTGAAAACTCTTATTAGCTGATCGATATCATAATATGAGTAACAGCATGGGAAAAGACAAAAAATTGATAATAATCAAGGTAATAATTATTATTTTAAATATATTAGTACCTACCTACCTTAAAATTTTAAGTTTGTTATTAGTCATAGTACATACATAGATTAGTTAAGTAAGCGAGTGTGAGTACCAATACAAACCTGTCGTGGTAATGGTACAATATGGTTTTAAACTAGTTTAAGCTATAAATTAAAAAAAAACTTACTAAGGACAATAAATTAGTTATATATTTAAGTGATCCTGAGTCGTAATCTTCGTAAATCCTCAAAATTACATAAATGAAATTCCTCACTAGCGTCAGTTTCAATAACTCGCACCTCCAAAGGCTCGAAGTAACGTAATATGTTCGTCACGGATGACGTCACAGGTATGTGCTGTAAATCCTCACGCCCTGTTGCTTCGTTTAATTAATTTTACTGCCTACGAATGCTCTATTTGTAATGTTTTGTAAAAATCGTTTGCAAATTTAGGATTTAGTATCATCTAGTATAATAATTTAATTTAATAACTTTCTCTAGCTAGACCATAAAGCTGATTTAATGATATTAAAATGATCTAAAACCAACCTAAATAACTTCATTTCCTGTAATGCTAATAGAAAAACCGGACTACTCCACAAATGAAAAGGATTTAGAAAAGTAAGCATAAGCAGGATTTAATAGAGATGCCATATTTTATAGAGCACGGTAAAAGCAACATTTACCAACAGGGAAGATCTTTCGCATATTTTTTTACACTCATTACTAGGTCCGTTTTTTGCCTTTTTCCGGTGAAAGAGATAAAAAATGAAGATGAACTGCCGAGGTGCAGAGTAAATACGAGGTCAAGTAAGGATGGGAAGAGACGGAAAATTTTATCGATAAATTATATTATTTTATTACTGTGCTCACTCAGTGATAAAATATAAATCAATTTGGGTCCAGGACCGCCAAATAATGCCTGATTTTGATAATTAAACAAGAGACTTTTATTTTTTTGTTTCGATGTGGGAATCTATCCCGCATCCTCGTGCGTCGCAATAATAAACATTTATAAAATGACAAACAAATTAATACGTATAATTTGTCTATGATAATACCTATATAACTAAGGAACATCGATAACATCCCATCCCTAGACACCGGCCGCAGACCGTACGCGCCGCTAAACACGAAAAGTCGCTCCCAGCAAATATATTAGAATATACATTACCCTACGTGACTACGGTGAAATGAATAGCCTCCATACAACCTCTATTCTACCTACGTACCTATACCTCCACAGGTCATGCAATCCGTATTCCATCCGAGCCCAACGAACACGGGTTTTTACGGTCGTAAATGTAAAATTATAGTGGTTTAAAGGTACAGTTTGTGAGGGATTTACTGGTATCTTCATAAGAAAATTTACATAAATATTTTTTATAATGTTGTTTGTGGATTTGTGTAAATATTTTATAATTATTCATAGGACTTTTCATAGGATTTGTGTAAATATTTTATAATTATTCATAGGAGCCTCATTTCTGTTGAGGGGTACATTTTGCCAGCTAAATCGGCCCGGCCGTTCTAGAGTTTTAGCGAGACTAACGTTTTAGTTAACAGCAATTGATTTTTATATATAAATATATTTAAGCAGATGTATTTTTATTTTGTGTTCATGTTTTATTATGCAAACGCATCCAAAGCATCGTCTCTAGTGGAAATCCATAAGATAATGAGGACTTGACCACTTCAATCAAACGTGAGAAAACATTTTACCGCACTGCGAAAAATAAACGTATCGGAGTTATAAGAAAAGTGTCAGATTTTTCAGTGTTTTTCGTCAATAACTTATTGAAGTATATTTATTACCAATGTCAATTTTCATCTGAATGTCTCTAAATCTTGTAAAATGTCTGTGAAAAGCGATTCTTAAAATAGTTTTCAGGTTTTCAGACATTCCGTACACTTAGCAAAAGGCTTCACAGGGAGCGGGGAAACGAAATACGAAGAACTTTGCTTTATGTACCTACTGCAGACAGACACATAAAGCGGTTTATATATACGGCTGTATAAATGCTATTGTTTGTCTATATGTGGTGCATAAGATGGTTTTGAAATCTGTAAATGTATTTACGGTTAGAAATACGAGGATCTTTTTAGTAATTAGGATTCTGTTTAAATAGATTTCGAATCGTCCATTGTTTTAATCCTAATTAGACTTACAGACATCCATTTAAATTACAATGTAAACCAATGACAATAAATTCTCAACAAAATTAAAATTAAATCTAAACACATCAAACATCCTTGTAATGACCCCTTGATTGAAAATTTGAATTATTGAAATTACCAGATTAATAAATCAAAGTCTAGTATTCGACCTAACACACTCTTGTTAAAATATGCATCGAATTGTATGATTATTTCCGAAAACCAATCCCGTTTATTTATCATGTAAAGACAATGGCTGTACAAAACACCACGAATCTCGATAGATCTGGTTCTGATAGACGTTGATTAATGTCTGTCTATCTGGTGAATAAAAAAACTTTGTGTTTCAGTGGTGGCCGTGACAAGGAAAGGTGTTGAGTTGGTGTTTCATTGTAATTTTTTTTGTTAAGTCTTAAGCTCCATGTTTGTACATTAATTTAGATACGAATAAAAATATTTTATACACATTATTCTTTATTTTATTTAACGCTCTTATAAAGTCATTGAAATAATTCTGGTTTTAATAACATAATTTTTTTAAATTAATTAAAATAAATTTATTAACTAGCCTTAACTTCAACCCAAGTTAATTATAACAACGTTATCAATAAAATTATAAACGTTGCTCTTTGTCGTTCGCTATTTAATTTATGTAAGCCTCCAATTTTATTTTTTTCCTGCAGCTTTAGGGACTGACCGACAGCGGAAACTATGTTTTATATTTATACATTGGTTGATTTAGCTGACCAACAGAGAACATAATTAGCTAGCAAAGTCGGAAACTGTTAATTAAATTATTATATCAATAAAAATAACATCAATACAAGATACAGTTAAAAACATATAACTGTAGTTATTTATAATTTATTCATTTTTGCAACTCCACGGTTTCCTCGTCGCAGCGACATTTGATTTCGGTGACATCTGGCGGAAATAATGGATTTTTTCAGTTAGCTGAAGGTGAAAATTTAATCTGTGGTGATAAGAGGCGAACATCGTTTCCGTTCACATTCTTCACGCTTCTAAAAATGCCTAAAATCTTTAAGGAAATTCATCTATTTAAGATGATGTAAATTAAATATAAATTAAATATAAATTAATCTAAAAAGAAGTTAGCAAAAACGACATAATAAATGAATATGTTACGTATATGAATACAAGTTATTAAAGTACGAGTATTTTCGCTATCAAAGTTCAGTAAGTACTTACAAAAAAAAAGATTTTTAATATGAATTATTTAATGGAATAATAATTTTCTGACACTAAAATGTCCCATAAAATATGGGCTTGCATTAACAGTCGTATAAAATCACTTTAAACAAAGCTGAAATATTATTTAACTCAAATACATTCAAATCATGTTTATTGTTAATGGTAGTTTAAAAAACTTATTGGCTTATTATTACTACTTATTATAATCAGTGTAAAAGAAAATATGTGTCAAAAATAATGTTGATTATTGTCAGACATTTCAAAAGACAACCTTACTCTTCCCTTTACCGCAAAACGGAGTAAACTCACATTAATCAGATGAAAGTTATCCGGAACCTCAATACGTTATGTATGAAGTAAATCGAAATGGCAGTCGGGGCCGGAAGTCGTCACGTTCACGCGCGTGCGCTTCACTGCGCCGCGCCATTTGATTTCAGGAGATATTATATAGAGCGGTTAATACTATCATTGAACTACATTACTAGCATAAATAATTATACAATAGTGTTTGACGCTTTGTAATCAATCTGTATGTCAGTCAACAAATGAATAATTAATAAATAAATACATAATTCGATCCCACTGCTAGGACAGAACTGAGTGGTCGAGAAAGTATTCTCTCTCTTTCAGTTGACGCTGGCTAAGTGCGGGTTGGAGAATGTCACAGACATGTCCTTAAAACCTTTCAAAGTTTGGACTATGCCTGTTTGGATTGTTAAAAAGCTTCTGGGCCGGTGAGCGGTCGTGATCCGTATACTTACAGTGTGGTCCTGAAGATGTCCCGCGTACTGGGATGAAACAGCTAACCAAATTCAACGTACAAAAAGGTTCCATATGGATAGTTTTACATATATATGTAGATAATGACCCGCCCTCACTTCGCTTTGGGTACCTATTTATACATATAATTATTTAACACTACTGATTTAAAACAACCGCATCAAAAGCTTAGGGAAGGACAGACAGCGACACGCTTTTGATGCGGTTTTTAGGGAAGGACAGACAGCGAAAGAGACTTTATATTATGTAGTGATTTCGTAGTATCATCTCCATAAAATTCTGGTATAAGGTATGCCACATACGGCGCGCCGTCACTCAAGACCGGGGCTTTCACGCACCGCCGGCGATGCGGTTTGAACCGGATCCACTTGCTTGATAAACTAGATAACTCGCGTCAAACTAGTTTCAGCTTACGGGAACTTTGTTTCTTCGTGACGTCTTGTAGATGTTTACCTGTTTGTAAATGAGCACAGAAACAGAAATTTATACCGAATTTCTATCTCTGTAGGTTTATTAGAGTTCTGTCAAGCAAATTATATAATATTTAAATAGTTTCGGAATTAAAAATGACTTGTATTTATTCAAGTCAACTTGTTAGGTGTCAATAAATGAATAGCAAAGATAATAAACACGTTGCATTAAGACGTGTACTAAACTTCAAAATGTTTTATGATAAAACAAAGTAATAAACTTATTGTTACCTTATTATTTACGAAACAATTTGTGTTGTTTGTTGTTTCCGCCAACCCATCCAGAACAAAACAATTAACTTTGCAGAATACATGCAAACTGTCGAGACGGCTGCGACGCGCTGCAAATCCGACAATCCTCGAGCAAATCTTCATAATTCGATCTCAACGCAGGGTTGGGGGCGAACACACTCGACCCAAATAAAAACCCAAATATTATAAAAATGTTTCTTGAAACGTCGTCTCGTGTTTAGATAAAACTGCGGGTTTATGGGTAGATGCACGACGCTTCATAATTAATTATTTATTTATTCATAAATTTCAGTCAGAAAAAGCTGGTAACTTAAGAGGAAGAGGAGTCTAGTAGTAGACGCGTGTCGCGAATTTTAATAAAAATACAACTAAAATTTGACATCAAGTTGAAATTCAAAAAATTAATTATTCATCTTTGAGTATTAATTAAAGATACTGTTATAAATGAGTCGGAAATTGGGTTGAAACTAAAATTTATAATTTCCTCCCAGATGGGTTGAGTCTGAATCAAAATTTACAAGACAGTGCGACGTGCAACGAAGCGTAACGAGCAGGCGACCGAGAAATGCCGATCGTAGCGGCGCGTAGAGCTACGACGCTACGGCGTAGCATTGGAGCTACGAGGCGGAATGTCTTTTACATTATTGTGTAGTGATAGAAGTTATATCTTAGATCAAATCTATGAAAGTTTTTTAAAAAATACTGTTTTTATTTTGAACAATGAATAAAAAATAAAACTGATTTAAGTATTAAACATTCATTAGATTTTTGTTTCAATTCTACATGACCTTAGTAAGATTTTCGAATTAGTTGCATAATATATTGCTATAGTGTTTATTATTTAAACAATTTAATATTTAATTTATGAAAACATAGCACGCATATGCAAGCAAAGTTCGGTAAAACAGTGTAACTTCACATTGATACAGTTACTGTAAACAAAATTAAATACTAACTTCGTAACCATTGAGCATAATAAATTTGGTTCTACGGTATATAAAGGCTTCCTAATTTCTTATTGGAATATGCAAACGTACTTGTCTCTTATTTTGTTAATTTCAGCCTTTCCTCGTCTCATTCGCGACTGAAATAATTAGAATTTCAGATTGAAATTTCCGTGTACACTCGACGATATTTACATGAAATAGAACTGTTATGACCAAAGTTACCTAGTATTTTAAGTAACCATGGAGTTTAATTTTAGATTAAATTAAATTATGTTTGTTGTGTCAGCCTAAGAAAAGTACTAACCACCCTTTCTTTTCCTCTTTTTCAGCGTCATTTTGTGGATTCTACCAGATTTACTGATGTCATCACCTAGTCAGTTTGACGTACCTCAAGGAAAGATATGGAGTAGTACAGTTCTTATGTAGGCACCACACTTAATAGTTCCAGTATTAGTAATATGGGTTAATGATCAATAATGTATTCCAGTATAAAATAATAATACAAATATATACACTAAAATATATTTTGTACGTCCATATGCCGCTGACTGTACGTTGTAATATGCGAGGTTAATGAAATTTAAATATTGTTTTATTAATTTCGAAATATTTCCTCCAAACCCTGACTGAATCAAAGCTCGAATAATATTTTGGTTATGAACCAAATATTTGCAGAAATAAATTATTAATTTTAAAGGTAATGTACCAAGTGAAAGCTGGTTTATATTATGTCATAGTGGGCCCTAGGATGATTTCGGTAGGAAGTAATTTTTTTATGATTATTGGTATATAGTATACATACATTATCAAAAGTTACAAGTCAGAAATAAATTACGACCTATGTGGCGCAGCGGGCGAAGGTTTGCCTGCGACGCAGGAGATTGCGGGTTCGATTCCTGCATCGGAACAAAAATTTGTACGGTCTGCAGATATTTGTTACAGCGTCTGGGTGTTATTTATATATGTAAAATAAAATAAAATCTAGGTATCTAAGTATGTATTATTTATTCTATTGAGTTTTTCAGATTATCTAGTGCCCGTAACACAATCTTCGAGCTTACCACGGGGCTAAATACTCGTATTGCTGTGTGAATTTTCCGTCATTATTTATTTTATAATTAGTGTGATTATTGTGTGAGTGTGTATAAGTTCATAAAAAGTTACAAGCCAGAAATAGCGGGACAAAAAGCAAGTAAATATTAAATTGAATAATGTCATAGAACATAATGTGAAAAAGAGGATTATTTTGGTCCGTGCGTGGAATAATGGCTGCCGTAGCATGAGAGTCGAGATCAGATCAGCCGAATGGAAGCTGAACCTCATTTCTTCTTAACCAGCCCTTCCTCAGGCACCACGAGACTGGGAACTTGGAAATATTTTTAATATAATAGTTAAACCTAAAAGTGGGTACACATGTACGTACTTGCTCGATAAACTTGCTCGATCTCGAGCAAGTACGAACGTACCATGCAAGTCTCAAGACAAATGCTCGAAGCCAACCAAAATGCATGGTACACACGCAAGTTTATCGAGCAAGTACGTACGTGTGTACCCACTATAAAAAGTTAATATGTATAATAAAAATATCTATCTACGTATGTATATTTTATTAAGAATGTTAGAAATCTAGCACTACTGGGATAGATGTTGATGTGTGAATTGTCCAGCAATGTTTATTTATTTATTGACGACCTCTGTGGCGCAAAATCCAATTATTATCTATGTATGAAGATAATATGTAAGATTATCTATCTATGTATGTATATTATATTAAGTATATAGAAATCTAGCACCCGTAACACAAGCTTTGAGCTTACCACGGGGCTAGATTATCGTTGTGTAAAATTGTCCAGGAATATTTATTTATTTATTTAAATATGTTTACTTTTAATGTTGGATAACGCCAATGCTCTTACTTGTGCAATACCTATTCTCTTGCCACCCCAAGGTTGCCTGGAAGAGACTGTTTTTTGTGATAAGGCTGCCCATTGTGTCACTGTTATGCGTCTGTTTCTTCCATGTATTGTCCTGTATATTGTTGGTGTTACAATAAAGCTATTTGTATCGTATTGTATTGTATTTACCAATAGACGGGCAATAAAATTGTATCTTGACTGCGATCGAGGTGATTGTACAAAATTTACAATACCTCTAAACGGACCCACAAAATATGAAGCTATAATTATGGCTGTTGTGATGATGATTATGAAATAATCGTTAAAAATTGTCCCAAGTCCATTCTAGTCGTGGCCTCCTAAACAATTTTCTTCGACCGAGCCGGTGTATTCTCAGAAATATAATTTAATCCCGGCACAATAGGCGCAGCCGGCAACCGTGAACAGGACATATATATTTTGCCAGAAAATCGGAAATTATCGGTTTTTACGTGAGGTGAATTTACTTTTGTCATTGCGGTGAGCTAGAATAGTCACTGGTACTTAAACTGCCGATATTTTGTAGCATTACATTCTTAAAATTGTTTTCACGACGTCGCTATCCGCCTAAATAACTAGTTTATTTAAATTACGAAACTACACACCAAATTTCATAAGAATCTAGAAATAACAGGCGAACATACATATTATGTACATACGAAAGCTTTTTTTCAAAGCTGAAACGAAGACGCTTCTTTCGCTCGGTCAATTAAAAGACATAGGTACGTTATAATTGGCATTCAAGCAGTAAAAAGTAGCATTTGTGTTTTTAATTGTATGCTATTATTATTTATTTTTGTAATTTTATAAGTACAACAACAAAGTTATTCATTAATTCTTTAGTATTGTAAAAACATTCATACTACTATATATCCGTTCTCCCATAAATACTGACAAAATCTCGCATATAAATAAGCAAAGGATCTCTGAGTTAACATCCACGTTTCACCCAACATACGCCGCCATAATGGTTAATAAGATTTTAAGGACGCGAAGTCAAAGAACCCCTCTGTCGCAATACTTAATTACGTAATTCCAACCTCAATACGGGCATATGAAATAGGGTGCTTATTATTTTGGTAAATGTATCATATTATATCATATCGTGTTGAGACAGTTTGAAAAATAAAATGGTGTACTTCTATTTAGCCTGGTTTTTAATATTGGTGACTGTGTTGGTATGAAGCAAAAACTGCTAAGATGAGAGCTATGAAGCAAAATCGATTTGGCTGAAAATTGTTAACTTTATACCAGGTAAAGAACATAGGATAACGTCAACCTCTGTATACATGATTTTCTACATTTTGACGTTATCAAAAGTTTTTCTACGTTTTTAAAAATCCTGTATATTATTGGTTATTCTAAACAAAATGAATGTACAAATTATAATGGAAACGATATAACTCGGCACAGTTACAAGCGCCATCTTCACGGAGAGACTGATGACTTTTGCGAGTATTTCAGTATGTATACGTTTGCACGAACCAAACGTATACATACTGAAATATCAGGAAACTCAAAAACATTTGGATCATGTTTCGTGTTAATTTATGTGTTGACAAATTTGTTTTAGATATGTATAACTCTCGTAGGATCAACAATATCTAAATATGTTTAAGGTAGGTATGTAGGTATTTTCCCTCATCATGTCCACAGAGTAGCACTAGGTAATTACCAGCTAATTACCGAGCCCACGCGAGCGGTACTAACACGCCGTGTGATTTCAGCTCAATCTTAAATCTCGCGTTTAAGGGTTAAGCTACGCGTGATTTTAATTTTGTCAGGTTTTTGCAAACGTATGATATTTTACGAAGTTTTCTGTCACAGTGTGAAAACGTTAACAACAACACGAATTGGCGTCCAGAATAGCGTACAATAATCTAATAAATTTATTACGATTGGAACATGAAATCGTCTTGAAAGTAGAATTTAAATCAGGAAACACTTGCTATAAAATTATACAAAAAATATTGGATTTCTAAGTTAACCCTAGACTAACTATGTTTCACTTTTTTTTACACTAGACTAGTAAAATCAGTACTTACTGATATCCATCGGTTTTTGGCAGAAAATA
The DNA here is from genome assembly GCA_963691955.1 of Chloroclystis v-ata. Taxonomy (NCBI): domain Eukaryota; kingdom Metazoa; phylum Arthropoda; class Insecta; order Lepidoptera; family Geometridae; genus Chloroclystis; species Chloroclystis v-ata. Next base: position 6,410,398 of record OY829909.1, on the reverse strand, counting down.
CTTAAAAATCTCCCATCTGTAACCCCTTATCCAATTCCCAGGCGATCTAAAAGTAATATGCAATCATGCAGGTGATAAGTTAGCGTGCAATATTTCCGGTTGGAAAAGCGGGAAATTTCTCATCAGTAGCGCTCGTGTGATCGGCCGATGCTACTTAATTGGATGCAGGAATCTCTTTCGATCTACTTAGTATAGGTTCAAATTCGTTTATCATTAGATATGATATTCCTGTACTTATGAAAATATAATATTAAAAAGGTTATAATTACTCATTGGGTTAGAGATTCTTATTCCGTAAGTGATTAGATTTTTTTATTGCGTTATCAAACTCTACAAAGCTTTCAGAACATGCAATTTTGCAGGTTCCTCACGATGTTTACCGACCGATTGCAGACCGTGAAGCGTGTGAATGTACGTATACATGCTTACTATCATCTTACTAAAGTTTAACCTGTTTTTCATTGTTTTTGTAAGTAAAACCACGACCATAAACTTCGTGATAATACCCCTATCTAGGATATCCTAAAGCATCCTAAAACACAGATTTACTAAAGCCCGGATCAGCGTCGAACCATCCGTTACGTCTAATGGACCAGGAGATTAATAAATGATGCTTAAAATTCAGCCTTTTTTCGGCTGACCTAATGGTGCTTAAATAATTAGACAGTTTTTTATGGATGGACTATATGGTGGCGTTTTTAATAGGTTAGTATCAGAAAGACAGCAACGAAATATTTTTATATGTTATCGATGTGTTTTGCTAACGAAATCTGTCGATATTTATTTGATGATTATTAAATATTAACGTATGTAGGTAGACGTTTTTTTTAATAAGAAAAAATTACAAATGATTACAAAATACAATAACAATTATCTACACCTAAAGAAATCACCGAGGTTAGTAAATAATTGTTATTATGAGTCAAATATACATTAAGAGTTTTTGTGATTAGATTAATAGGTAAGCGATTTACCTTTAATTTTTATCTTAATTAAAGATAAATTAATGTTACAAAATAATTAAATTATTTGCAATATTAATCATCATCATCCGTCAGTTAGCACAACGTATCGCGTAAACGTAGTTAAATTCTGCAGGCGTGTAGTCCACCCATTCTAATGTTAACGTGGATTTATTATTGGGTTCGGCAGCTACTGAATGAGTTATTTTTTGGTATTTTTATTTATTATCTTTATCTGTGCACCGGGTTTTATATTGCAAACGTTAGACAATAGATGTAGGTAACGAGGTTACAATGGTTTTATCGTAGACCCCAGTATAGTAAAACCATTTCTAAAATGAACGCCCCTCCACCGAAATCTGTATTTTTTTTCTGTGTATTCTGTTTTTCTGTATTTCCTCTCACACGTTGAAATCATCACGGTTTTGTGGAGGGGAGTTCATTTTTAGAATGGTTTTACTATACCTATATTGTTCTCTTAATCTTGGCGACATCTATGGCATAGTGGACGAAGGTAAGCATGAGACATGAGAGGTTGTGGGTTTATCTTAAAAAAATGTACGATGCAATATATTGTTCATATCAACAAGTTTGCCCGCTTTCAATCTTACATTTTAAACCTTCCCTGGACTAAACGAACATTCCAAGACAAGCAAAATTGGCCCGGCTGTTTCCGAGTTTTAGCGAGACTAACGAACAGCAATTGATTTTTATATATAAGCATATTAGTATATATTAACATATTAGAAATAAATATTATAATTATAATAAATCTGTTCCAATTTTTAACTTAAGAACTTGTTAATATTTCGGGATATGTTAACATAATTAGGAAGCTTAAGACGGGATTTAAAACGTAAATATGACTTTCTTTAAACTCTTGTGCCTTGGTGCATTTATAATTTATCAACATAATCATACAAAAATAACCTCTGAATAATACATCATTTTTCATAGTTCACCATTTATTGAATCTCGAATAGGTATAATTGTGAATAGGTATTTACATTTTATATATGCATATATTCTAATATACATACTTATTATTAGGTCAATTCTACATATAAATAAAGAAGGTACAGAACCAATATTGCTTACGAGTATAACAATATATAATAGGATTTTTATAAAGCAGATTATTTTATTCTTTAACAAGATTAAAGCATTATAAAATACGTTATTACGTCACATATATATATATAATATTATATGTTAATATAACTACATATATTTTTGTTATAATAGTTTTAAGTTATCTATATTCGGGAAACGACTACCTATTTATTATTTATATATAGACGATATATAAGAGACACCAAAATATAAAATTAGGTAAAAATTATTATTTTCTATTTATCGTTTCGGCAGTGTTTTATTTCTAAGTTTCTAATTCCTTCTAAGTACAACCCATTTTACCTTGAAATATCAGTAACAATAACTGTATTACTTAGTAGGCAACATATTGGTAATATTAACTAGTAGGTACCTTTAATATAATATAAATTAATGTTCATGGACTAAGAATATATTTTTGAGAATCAAAATGTATATATTATTAGGTATTTAACTATTTACCCGATGATAATATAAGTATGAGATGTGAATTATATCTAATAATTTAATTATTATTTTGATATGTAGCTACAAGCCAATGTTTATTATTTTAGAAATCTGGTAAAACTCATTCAAGTATAACTAGTAAGTACACAAGTACTTATTGTATGAATATTTTTTTTTTACGAATTAACCAAAGTTAAATGGTTAATTATCTACCTACATAATATTTAGTATACATGATGTTTTTAACACAACATGTATTTTTTTTTAATTTGGATGTTTCATTTATAAAATAATAAATAATATTTTTAAATTTTAAAAATGATGAATTTTTAAATAATTAAAAACAAATTGTTTTCTTGTTAATTATTATTATAACCATTTATACTATTTTCTATTAAACTATAAAATATAGTTATGAAAGTTTTGTCTAGCGTCGCTACGGAAATGCTTGAGCAAATTTGTAAAAAATCACAACATTTCTAAATATAAAATGGACGATTAGGCTACTAATCGAACAATATGTAAAACAATTTACTTAAAATTGGTGTTCGAATGAGCAATATCGTATCAGATAATTATTAAAACCAGAATTGTTTATTTTATTAGGTACCTGTACTTGGTATTTGGCACATTATAATATTAATATAATTTATATCATGGTATATTCATAATATATAACTACGAACAAACTTTATACTAAACACGCTCAACATTATTAGTAAGATAATTGTATTTGTAATTTATAACAGTATAACATATCATATAAAAAGCTGTATATATAAACAAAGATACATAATAATTTGCTATTGCATTTATGCAACAAGGATATAACGGTAAATAAAAGAAACGAAAAATAATTTGAATACTTTACTTTTTCAAATTATATCTATCACAAAGATTAATATATCTCAAATTAATAAAATCAGACTTTAAAAAGTTACACATAAATTAAAACAATCATAAGGCCGGTAAAGTCGGTAATTTTGATACAAAAGACACAAAAATATTACAAAATGTTCCAAAATTGAGCAAAATGTTGCCATAATTGAAAAAAAAATAGATCGAAATATATTTCGAAACGTATTTTGTCTAAGACATAATTATTTTGTATTCAATTTTATTAAACTACAGGCAAAATTAATATAGGAAGCTCAATATGTAATTTTAAAAATTATCGGTAGACCGTACATGGCTATTTTAATCAGATTCCAAACATAATAAAAGTAACAGTCTCTTTAAATCTTCTTTAATCGTTTATAAGTGTTTAAGAAAAACATTGTACGGTAGGAAATAATTCATTTAAAATGAATAAATGCTGAATTCACACAGCAACATCTAGCCCAATGGTAAGCTCGAAGATAGCTGGTATACTTAACATATAAATTTATGTTCCGAGCCGGGATTCGAACCCGCAAGCGGACCTTCGCCTGCTCTGCCAGAGATTGCAATGAAATAGATAAGAATTAATATTTCATTCAATGTTTATACCATGAGTGATTGTTAACTTACATAATATGCTACAGTTACATTTAATCTGATTAAGATAGCCATTTCACAAGTTTCAATATCAGTTGATATGTTCAATGTACTATACGTTACTTGATTTTGTCATCCGCATGTTCATAAGAATGATCAACCTTACGTGTTTACAATAACAACTATTTACAAATACGACACCTTATATATGGTAACGTATATAATATACTAATATCGAGATTATATTTAGGCCTAATTATCGTTTATAAAGACCAAAATGCGTAAAACAATACGAGGCGAGAGCGAAAACTAGTTGCAAATTTTCTATATAGTTAGATATCGAATATATTATTGAATATTGTATAATTCGACACATATTTGGACCAACAGTATAGTTTAGCTGCTTACGTAATGCAGTGTATAAGCTATTGAACACTTCTATTAAAGTTACAATTAATATTATTTCAATCATTTTAAAAAGTCTATTACATTGAATTTGAATGTAAATCATCTGCTACTAGTCACTCGGAAATTATAAACAATCAAAAATATACATTAAAAACCTACTATAAATATAACAGCCCCTACATTTTACTATTCAATAGTAAAACCATTTATTTATCTAATATCATACAGATTATAAATAGGTAATGGTTTTCAAAAGCGGTGTCGAAATCGTAATAACATACGCCCATACGGCTTGTAAAACTAACATTCAGATATCGAATAAATATAGCCATTAAATCGTCACTATTCGAGCAAAATCGATTCGATCAACAATCGAGGAAGACTAAGGCTTAGGCCTTGTATCACTTACAACTCTTCGGTAGAAGCTATAGGTGCCTTTAACAAAGGGGTCTTAGGGCTTCTAGACCCATCAGTCGCTCTTTGGAAATCCTCATTAGACAATGAAACTGGTAATGGAGCAATCTTTAATTGGTGACCATTTAATTTAATTTCTGTTATCGAATGTGACCTACCATGGTTAGCTAAAGGTTTGTCTTTGTTAGTTGTGGTCATAGGGTCATGTGTTGGGGTCTTGGCTAGGGACTGTGTGACTCTGTTGCGATTAGATTGTTCTCTTAATGCCATTTGGTACGCCACTTCGAATGCTTCGCCGAGTGTTAGGATTACTTCTGTCGCTTGATCCTGTAACAGATAATTAGGGAGTTAGGGCTATATTGAATCCATCACTAGCAACTACTCTATTTGGTGCTCTAATTGGTGCTTAAATTTTGGTGCTCTTTAAATCGATGCGCAAAATAATAAATAAGGGAATACTTCGAATCTATAAACATTTATTTTGAACATAGAGTGACTGATGGTTATTCATTAAGGTCAGTTAAACGCAAAATGACGAGGTTCAGTGTAAGTTTAGACTAACTTAATTTTTTTTAACGTAATACAAAAGGTTCTATTGTGTACACTGCCAAGACATTTCATACCCTTTTAGAGCTTACAACAATTTAGTTTTTAGTTGTTCAAACATTCCATCATTTGGGAATACTTTTAAAACAATACAAAGTTTTTTTTATTGGATAATGTGCTTATATTTCAGATTACAAAAATACAGACACCTCAGACAAAAGTTTAGTAAATAATAAATATTAATAATAATAATATGTCTGGACAATTCACACAGCAACATCTAGCCCCGTGGTAAGCTCGTAGCTTGTTACGGGTGCTAGATTTCTGATAATAGATACTTAATAGAATATACATACATAGATATATATTTTTGTTATAAGCCGCGCACTTAAAGAATTGATTTATAAATGGCGTCCGCTTGCATGCGTTCTCGCTCACTATCTATCGCTGTCTATACTTTTATCCTTGTTTTGCCAATCGTACCATACGTAACGCCGCCATTTTCAAATCAATTTTCTATCTGCGCGGGTTATATACATCATAATAACACACCCAGACACCCGGAATAATATAAAAGGTTTAGGATTAGCTCACCATGGTAGCAACCCTGAAGACATGGCAGTAGTGGCTCTTTGTGGAGTGGTCTTTGGTGATGTAGGCGAAGTGTGTGAGGTCATCAGCGTCCTGGCACGCGCAGTGAATGTTGCGGATCTCGTGCTCGCACACCAACTCCTGATGACAGTTACACGCATGAGAGACTAGATGGCGCTGTTCTTAATAATGTGCTGTTGAGGTTGTTCATAGATTTTGTAAATGTCATTTTTATCCTAAAGATCATTTGGACAAGTCGGATAATAGATGGCGCTATTGGTGAAGAATGTGCTATTGAAGTTGTTCATAGATTATAAGGATTTGTTTCTGTAAAATCCTAAAGATCACTTGGACAAGTTGGACATAAGTTTTGGACTAGGCTTCATAAGGCATTTATATAGAGGCACATTGATATAATATTTAAAGAGTTATTATCGTAACATTCTATTCTATTCTAAATAGCTTTGCATTTTTTTAGTATTCAGCGATTTTAATCCCAAAAGCAAGAGTAGCCCAAACCTAAACTACCTTAAAAATTATCTTCAAAAATCTAGCTTATAAATATTAATGAGCCTCTATAAAAATATCCTTTTTCGATAGAAAGATACCAATCTGTGCTACACCAACTGTTCTCAAGCAAATTAACGATAAAAAAGTATATTTATGTTCAAAAGCAAAACCTTATCAACCGAAATCAAAAATAAATTCACCGTAAAATAAGAAACAGACTGTTATTTCTGACAATATCAAAAAAGTATAACAACAACCGAAAATTAATTATCCCAGTTAACTAACCGTGAAGGGGTATAAAAAAGGTTTAGAAAAAAACAATCTTAAGAAACAAAGGTTCGGTCATCCACCCGATCAAGTGTAAAAGATCCATAATTAAAAGTCGAGGGAAGTCAGGGGTTTGATGTAGTAGATCACGTCCCTCAACGTGCGCCCTTTATTTAAGTGTATAGAGTGTAGTGGTTGGCAAAAAATCCCTTTGTTAGATTTAATTTAGAAGATTTTAGAAGTTTGCATACCTACGTTACTAACTACTGGGTAAACTATTTTATCGACTACTAGCCGCCACTAGCTATTACATACTAGATAAAAAATTTGATGATTCTCAGATTCTCCATAATCTGAATTTGCGAATATAATGTTGTCGACTCAAAATCAATATTTGTTTATGTTTTGTTATTCATATAAGGTTTCGATCGAGTCTACCGTACCCCTTAACGAAATTAATAATATAGGTAAATTATTGGTGTTTGGTATTAATAAAAAATAAATAATCTCATTATTATCTTTCTTTGTACTTTTATGTACTTAATACATTATTTTAGACCACTGTCTATATATTTATAACTGTCCAGTCCATACATAGGTTGCCTGGAAGAAATCGCTCACAGCGATAAGGTCGCCCATTGTACTCCAAATGTGTGTATTGTTCGTTCTGTTTTTGTGGTGTGCAAAAAAGTATTTTCAATTCTATTCTATTCTAAATAATGTATGTAAACTTACTCTAGTGATTGTGTTCAGGAACTTAACGCCTCTGTAGCTGATAGAGAGGATGATGTCGGGCGAGTCTCGCGGTTCTTTGGTGCTTTTCTTCAACTTCTGAATGGACTTCTTGGTGGATTCCGTACCTCGAAGTTCCTTTACCACGGTGGACCCTAGGTACTGGTGGAAAAAACAATAAATATTAAATATTGCTGGTCAATTCACACAGCAACATCTAGCCCCTTGGTAAGCTCTGAGCTTGTGTTACGGGTGCTAGATTTCTGATATACTTAATAGAATATACATACATAGATAAATATTGTTTTATTACACATAAATAACACCCAAACACCTGGAACAAATACTTGCACATAATACAAATTATTGTCCCGAGGCGGAAATCGAACCTACAACCTCCTGCGTCGCAGGCGGAACTTCGCCCGCTGCACCACAGAGGTCGTCAAAATGTAAATACAAAATTACTTAATATAGTGCACTAGGTATGACTCGTCAGAAGACTGTTCTGAGAACTTTAAGTTTGAAGGACATGGTGTTCAACCCGTACTTGGCCAGCGTCAATAAAGCCCTAATCTATGTGTCCCAGCAGTCAGGACTTAAATTAGGATGATGATATGATAATGTTTACTCACATTAGCTACATAAGTAACCGCCCCAGTAACCAGCACAAACGGCTGATGTTTCCACTGAGTCTTCAGAGCTCCCGGCACTCCAACCAGCAGTTCCGAAGGTGCTCTGATCTCCAGATCCGAGGGTCTAGGTGGCTGAGGAGCCGGCCTGTTCTTCTTACTGCGCTTCAAGGTCTCACCACCAGGCGGCGCTAGTGTCGGCACTACCGGCGGCGGTACAGGCTTGAGATTCTCGCTTATAGGTAGTTTCTCTTTGATTTCTTCTTTCAGTTGCTGTATGTCGTTTTTCTAGAACAATCGGTTTGTTGGTTAGTTCTTTGTTTGCATAGGATTTAGAGATTTATGTCGTTTATTTCCATCAAATCCAAAGATCACTTGGACAAGTCTAAGGGTAATACTATCTGATCAAATACTATCTGATCATTGATAAGATAAGATAATTCTTTATTACACACACCAATAATAAATAAATAACATAAAAAACATAAAAACTACAAAAACGTATGCGTAATGGGCGGTCTTATTGCTTAAAGTAATTTCTTCCATATTTGATAGTTTCAAGTCTATGTTTGAGTGTAACATCTATTAATTACTTTTGTTTATAAGACTCGTCTAATCAACGAGAGTAGGTTTATTGATTTTATATTCCAGCCCCGTGGTAAGCTCGAAATTTGTGTTACGGGTGCTAGATATCTGATATACCTACTTAAACTTACTTAACTTTTTGACTTACTTAATAAGATGTTTGAGTAAAATCTAAAATACGTTTAAAAATATTTAAATTCATACAACAGTATCTTCACACGTAAATCCAATTTAATTAGTTCGCAAAAAACAACCACGTTCGACTTTCGTGTCACAAAATAAAAAGGCCACCTGAAAAAGCAGCACAAATGAATAAAACAAGCCCCTAATTAAATCTAAAGGGTTGCCAACAAAAAACTGAACAAAAAGCCACTCGCTTCACACCTCAGAGGTGCCAAACAAAAGTTAACTGGCAAAATGACACGACGATGGCGGCAAAATTTAATTAAGGCACTATGCCATAGACAAAAGTCAAAACGTAGAGTGAACGAGATAATTTGACAAGTGTCATTTGGTAATAAAAAATAGTGTGCATTCAGCATTCAGGTTCTAGTGAATAGAATGATCTTCCGGCGGCTGATTTTGAATCAGATCGCGGTGGATTCTAGATAAGACCTACTAGATGTTTGCGAGTTGAACTCGATTGGTTTTTATTCGAGAGCTGTAGAATTGACTAAAGCTAGGCAGTTTCAGTGGTAACCTAATAAGTGTATAGTTAGGAAAACACTTATTGGCTAGGTACTAATAATTGTTTACAATGACAAATTATCTATAGGTACTAATAATAAATCTGTAAGGGTCGGTCATGGAGTAAGTTAGTTTGTTTTCAGAGATAATGAGTTTATAGGCTCAATATAATGATACTAAATACTTCTGAATTTGGAGACTTTTTTCCATATAAAACATTGTGTTTCTAATGAAATAAAGTTTTTGACGTTTACTTAGTAAATAACATAGTTATGCTTCCTAAAACTTTAGCATTATCTAGTATACCCATGTCTTAATTTAAATGCATATAACAATATCTCCTCTATCCATCCTAACATAAGTTTGCCGCTCATTGTAAATCGCTCTTCACCGATAAGGCCGCCCATTTTATATTATAATGGTTTATGCTTGGTATTCTTATGTGGTGTATGTATAACAAAGTGTTAAAATCGGAGTTACAATATACTCTCTCTCTACAGTTTTTACTACAAAACCCATGGTAAAGGCCCGACATAGGTACAACCGCAGTTAAAGTACCCCACTCAGGTCTACCGTACGATGAATGGAAGTCTAATTACCTATACGGAGTTAGCGATGTGTGAAATTAAAAAAATGCACAGCCACTGACTGAATGCAATACATACGTTCACGTACATACGGGTATGCAGTTATACGTTCTAGCACGTAAAATAGTTGGATTGAAACGTAATATTTGTAAAAGATTTTAGCAAGTTAAATAAGATAGAGATGAAAATATTTATTACTATAAATAATGTTACATACAAAAGATAGGTAGATGTATGGAAAATTTGAAGAATTACTTTTTCTACATAAGTATTTTTAATGATACTTTGAGTATATTTTAAAAGGAAATTTAATGGTTGCATATTTTAACTTTTATGTAGTGTTTAATGCAAAAAAACTGTAAGCATACTTCCACTACTCTATATAACTAAAAATTTGGGTTATTTATCTTATTGCTCTGCATTTTTCTTTCAAGAATTCTTAGCACTAATAATAATAAGCTAATTATTTTAAAGTCTGAAAAAAAAACTGTCAACAAGTCACTACATCACAAACCAGTTTAATTAAAGAACCCATAAAGCTGTCAGACGATCAAACTAACATCATAAAATCCCTTCTCAATCAACGTTGCGCCCTTAAAATTGGAATGAGATTAAAATGGCTAATCCTCGAGAAATTGCTCATCTAGCTCCTAATTACCTACGCACGTGTTACGTCGCTAGGCAATAGCAGGTGTGATAATATCCGATATGGTACCACTTTATTGTGAGTAATTTGAAATGTATCTCGCTTAGGGGAAGGTGGGGTGATTTGGTGAAGGGTGACAGGGTTTGGTAGGGAAATCTATAGTATAAAAATCAATGCCACTAACGGCTGGGCCGATTAAGGCCATTTTGGTTTTGAAATAGTCGTAGTAGCATAGGGAAAGTTGAAAAGGTGAGAATACATGGGAGTAAAACGGCCGATGCCATGGGCGAGTCAGCTAGTTTTTATATATATATAAATATATAGATATTGAGTTTCCAAGATGAAACTATGAAAATTAATAATATAAGCCAAAAATAGTTTAACATTGAATTGAATCACAGTCCATAACACCCCTATTCACGTTCCCACTGCTGGGACACAGGGACTTCTCTCTTGGCGAGAGAGATTAGGCCTTAATTCACCACGCTGGCCAAGTGCGGGTTGGTGAATAACACATGTTCTTCAAACTTTGAAAAGTTCTCAGAACATGCCGGTTTCCTCACGATGTTTGCCTTCACCGTTAGAGCACGTGTTTTTTTTTTTTAAAGCACACATAATTTTTCAAGAAGAAAAATCAGAGGTGCGCGGCGGGGTTTGAACCCACAGTCGTTGATATATTAATATTTGAATCGAAAGCTCATAACATAACATAACTTACATTATTTATTCGAATCGAATGCGTAATATGAGGTTACGAAAACAATAAAATACAATTTGTACATATCGGATAATTAAAATTCAATAAATAACACTTTTGGTGACTAAAGCGGATTATAAGTTTACATACAGAAATGACAATTATTATACAATTGATTTCAAATTGTATTGAAACATTCATAATATACAGTCACAACAACAGTTACATAATAAAGTTTTGATATTATAAAAACTAGCTTTAATAAGTTACACCTCTGAGAAATAATATCGGTAATAAATAATTGAATCCACGGGTGATAAGAAGGCTTCTATTTCGGCCAACGAATTAGCATTGCCATTCAACGTGGCAATAAATAAATAAATAAAATATTTTTTATAATCATATTGTAAATACTTTTTGTAAATATCTGTAGCTACTTTCCTGCAAAGATAAATATCAAACTATCAACAGGTAAAAAATATAAAATCCTTGACAACCAAACGTTAACCTTTGACGGATTATCTCAACCCTATTCACGCTGCAGCGACGCGGCAGAAATTCCAAAATTAATTGAAAGCAAATTAGCCACTTCGCCGATCACTTTGCCCCAATTCACTCCTACTTAACCGATTGTCTGACTGCACTCCGAACCGTATCGTAGCAACACCCCTGACTCACAATCGTTTACTGTTGACTGAAGGATATCCTTTTTACAAGGTTTCCGATCTGAGATTGCTCAGTTTATTGCTTTCATATCTATCATTCACGTTCAATGCACTTTATTGTATTTTTTATTATTAAAGTTCTAGAGTGGTGACCACGGATCGGTAAGCGCAGCGTCGGACGTCCACTAACAAGGTGGACAGATGATCTGGTGAAAGCGGTTAGCTCGCGGTGGATGCAGGTCGCGTCCGACCGCAATAACTGGAAATCATTAAGGGGGCCTATGTCCAGCAGTGGACATCCAACGGCTGACATGATTATGATGATGAATGAACGTTGCGGCAAAAACTTGTAATCTTACGATCCAATCTAAAAGCGTTGTTATGTCATCTAAATAAACATTAATATGCATGATTCGTTCATACATCGGTGGCATGGTTATGAGCTAACGATTACTCTATCAAAGGCCTATTCATATTCCGTATACACCTATTCTATGGTAATACCGGTGTTTTAGCAATTTGGTTTGCTAATTTATGATTTGCGAACGTTTGTACTAAGGTATTACGCACCTGTAACCTTTTTATATGCATCTCGTCATAAGAAAATACTTCTTGATGTTTTTGTGGGGCTTACGATAAAAACTATATTCGCTACTCGATATATTTCAAACAAGACTGGTTTTTCTTGGGATTATTCATTAAACGTATTTCTTAGCAGCAAAAAACATGATGCCTGGTTGTCTGTTTTTACTTTATGTGAATTGTTTTAAAATATTTTTAATGAGAAAAATGTACAGGTAAATAATATAATGGAAGTCTTCATAAAGTGCTATACAGCGCCAAATTAATAATGATCATAAAAAATATATATTAATTTATCACAACATATAATATAAAATAATTAAATAAAAAGGGTACTTATATAAAAAAAAGATTTCCATTCAGTGTAGTGCTGTGGCACATACCAAAGCGCTGTTCTTCTATGGCCACCAAAATGGGCTTATTGTCATGTGTATGGTGTCATTCACCAACCCGTAGGTACTTGGCCTACGTGGTGAATTAAAGCTTAATCTCTCTCGTCAAGAGAGATGTCCCTGTGTCCCAGCAGTGGGAACATAAAGGTGTTATGATAGTAAAATGTAGAAAACTCACCAATATGAGATCAGTAATGTCTTCCATATGGTTGTTCAGTGGTCCATTCTGCTCTCCAGACACCGAAGCCAATATCCGTTTCCGATGTCCAGCCTTATTTATCTCTAGCACGGCAGTTAGTTCCACTTCCCATATCCTCCTAACTCTGTCCATATCTACATACAAATGCTTCCTAAAAGTATCACTATATTGTTCTAAGTTAATCTGTCTCAGCCATTCGTCCACCGAGCCATTTTGGTTTTTATTACTTATATTATTATTGTTATGGTTATTGCTTATTTCTGATATTTTAAGAGGTAATTGCTTTGTTGACTCTAGTATTTTTTGTCTATCGTTTTCTTCTATACCCATTTCACGGAGATCTGTTTCGTCGAGCACGCCGTTCTAGAATAAAAAAAATTGTTTTAAGAAATCGTTAGATGAAAAAGTAACATTTTACGTTTCAAATTCTAATTAATCTTTCTTAAACAGCGATAAGGAGAGACAATATAAAGAGCAAAGAGGAAACAGACCACAGCGTAACGCTCCAGAGGAAGACTGTTCTTGCTGTGGTCGAAACATCGAGAGTATTTTATTTTAACTCCTTTGTAAATATGTAAGTAATTCCCGTTGTTATAAAATGAATAGTGTAACTCACGAAAATTTTGTAATAAAGTGAAATAGCAGTAACGAAGTGATTAACCTATAATATTTTTTTTATCAATAAATAACTATTATGACTATTATTATGACTATTAATGTAGAATGAAACACAAGATTTTTTTAAAGTAATAACGAGGTAATACTCACAACAAAGTCGATATCATCATAACCGCTCTCTAAGAACAGACTCTCGTAATCATGGAGGCCAATGCCGGAGAGCCAGAGGCCAAGGTTGGAGGCCACGGAAGGACTAAGGCTGGACTCCGAGCAGCTGAGGCCTAAGCGGTTCGTGAACTCCTGTTCTAGCTCCGAGACGAACACGGACTCTCTGACTAACTTGCTGCCGAATGAGGCCATAATCTCTGATATCTTGGCCCATTCCTCCTGAGAAACAAAATAAGGGTTAAGAGTTAGATTTGTAAGAGCAATGGTGCCAGCAAACGATTCAAATAAGATTAACCGCGCTGTTTTTTATAAATGAAGGTTATTGGTTTCTTTGATTTAATATTGATATATGTATATATAAACTGAGAGTTGGTTTATTAAATCTAAATATACGAGTATATAAAAGAAGGTCGTATTAGTTATACTATTCCTAACTCAAGGGCAATATGAATTTCGAAGTAAGAGTAAGTGCATTGGATAATTTTTAGCGAGGGTAAAGCCGCGGGGCGGAAAGCTTGTATTGTATTATAAATATTATAGTTGTAATAATAAAAAAATAACTTATTTAGATTTATTAGAGCAATGATGCAAATGATTTAAATAAGATTAACCGCGCTGTTCTTTATAAATGAAGGTTATTGGTTTCTTTGATTTAATATTGATATATGTATACCTATATAAACTGAGAGTTGGTTTATTAAATCTAAATATACGAGTATATAAAAGAAGGTCGTATTAGTTATACTATTCCTAACTCAAGGGCAATATGAATTTCGAAGTAAGAGTAAGTGCATTGGATAATTTTTAGCGAGGGTAAAGCCGCGGGGCGGAAAGCTTGTATTGTATTATAAATATTATAGTTGTAATAATAAAAAAATAACTTCATAGTTAGTTACTTAGGTATGGCAAGGTAAAGATAATATCTGGAGCAGGAAGATTTGTTTTTTGTAATATATTTTTGGGTTATCTCTCGTTTGCATTCACTAAATAAACATAACTTTATTATGTTATCGCACTTTTTTACAAAATGAGCATCTGCCTTGTAGATTATATTAAACAGCTTGTTCATCGTTATTCTTATTTTTTTTTTGTGTATTTTGAACTATTTTGTTGGTTATTAAATTTTATAAAATTGATAATATTCATGATCAAGTAAATATTCAAATATTATTATATTCTCATAATTACATTCGTGTTTTAAAACAAGAGAAATTAACTTTGAACAAGTTACTTTTACAGAAAAAAAAAGTTAAATAATAAATTAAGTCAATTAACCCTCTATTGCATGAATTATTAAAATTGTAACAAAAAAAATATTTGTTTCATATAATGTGTTTTATTAGGGCTTAAGAGACAAAATATAAAATAAAATAATTAAATAATCTTCTTATTTAGAAAAAAATATCAAAAGCCATTTTTGGCTTCCCATGCATTTACGGTGATTACGCTTACGCCATATTTGGCTTCCTATGCACAACAAGTACCAACACTCATACAAAGTTAAATTCTCTAAAACAGTTTATTCAAGCAAAGAAAAACGTCACATTCCTCAAATTTTATATAAGAACGCAAAAAACAATAATTTTGGCATGATTGACGATTATTTGGTACCGATTTACAAAAAAAATGTTCAATTATCCCTGATGCCAATTTACATGATCGCACTGAATTTAGAGGTTGCGCTTATATCGTAATCTTATGTGCCCTTTGCCGAGATGCATGAGATTTTACGCGTACCAATTTGTGTGTACCATATATTGACGAGGTATGTTCGGCATTATGTGTACCAAGACGCCCTCTTTATCTTAGATGGTCTTGCCAGCCTTGCAATAATGTTCGGTAATGACAAGCTTGAAATCAAATTGTGACATGGTATACGTCGGCACAAAAACATCTTCATCGGATTCGGATAAATAAATATTGTCACCTAAGGGATCTATCGCCAGAAATATAATTAGTGCATTTATCAGTATCATAAAATCCTGAAGAAAGCATTCTGGAAATATAGAAAAAAAGAACTCTAAATGCATACGAAGCCATATTTGGCGTAAGCGTATTCACCGTAAATGCATACGAAGCCAAATATGGCTCCAATATAAAATGGTGAAAATAATAAACAAAAAACATATATTTAAAGAAATCTTCAACAGGGAATAAAAACAGAAGCTCTGAAGAACATTATTATTATTTTTATAAGCAATTTTCTTACAATTTGCATTTTAATTTCAACAACAAAACTGTAGTAAAGTTAACCCTCTATTGCATGAATTATTAAAATTGTAACAAAAAAAATATTTGTTTCATATAATGTGTTTTATTAGGGCTTATGAGACAAAATATAAAATAAAATAATTAAATAATCTTCTTATTGAGAAAAAAATATCAAAAGCCATTTTTGGCTTCCTATGCATTTACGGTGATTACGCTTACGCCATATTTGGCTTCCTATGCACAAGAAGTACCAACACTCATACAAGGTTAAATTCTCTAAAACAGTTCATTCAAGCAAAGAAAAACGTCACATTCCTCAAATTTTATATAAGAACGCAAACAACAATAAATTTGGCATAATTGACGATTATTTGGTACCGATTTACAAAAAAAATGTTCAATTGTCCCTGATGCCAATTTACATGATCGCACTGAATTTAGAGGTTGAGCTTTTATCGTAATCTTATGTGCCCTTTGCTGAGATGCATGAGATTTTACGCGTACCAATTTGTATGTACCATATATTGACGAGGTATGTTCGACATTATGTGTACCAAGACGCCCTCTTTATCTTGAGATGGTCTTGCAAGCCTTGCAATAATGTTCGGTAATGACAAGCTTGAAATCAAATAGTGACATGGTATACGTCGCCACAAAAACATCTTCATCGGATTCGGATAAAGAAATATTGTTACCTAAGGGATCTATCGCCAGAAATATAATAAGTGCATTTATCAGTATCATAAAAGCCTGAAGAAAGCATTCTGGAAATATAGAAAAAAATAACTCTAAATGCATACGAAGCCATATTTGGCGTAAGCGTATTCACCGTAAATGCATACGAAGCCAAATATGGCTCCGATATAAAATGGTGAAAATAATAAACAAAAAACATATATTTAAAGAAATCTTCAACAGGGAATAAAAAAAGAAGCTCTGTAGAACATTATTAATATTTTTTTAAAGCAATTTTCTTACAATTTCCATTTTAATTTCAACAACAAAACTGCAGTAAAGTTAACTTGTCACAAGTTTGCGGACGCGTCGGAGAAAAATGAAAGTATACTGACAGGTGACATTTGCTATAGACAATAAAAATTGTTTTCCGTTTCAGTTTGATGTACTTAACATTATTACAATAAAAGTTGAAATTTTTTGTTTAAAATTAGGGTAGAAAAAATTTACTAAAGTTAAAAAGCCAAATATGGCTCTGTATGCAATAGAGGGTTAACTTGTCACAAGTTTGCGTACGCGTCGGAGAAAAATGAAAGTATACTGACAGGTGACATTTGCTATAGACAATAAAAGTTGCTTTCCGTTTCAGTTTGATGTACTTAACATTATTACAATAAAAGTTGAAAATTTTTGTTTAAAATTAGGGTAGAAAAAATTTACTAAAGTTAAAAAGCCAAATATGGCTCTGTATGCAATGGAGGGTTAAGTGACTTGAATCATTTAAATTATTATATCAAGCTAGAAAAATAAATAACAACGTATAATAATTATAATAACCACTCCTCATGGCCTAATTATTATAATAATTATTATCGGAAACAATATTCTCACGCTGATTACCAACATACCTGATAAGAGTTCGCTAACATGCTAATTGTTTGAGCTACTTCCCCTTATTTTTCTCTCTTATAAATTACATGAGCTGGAAAGCTCAGAATACAAAATGGATATGAATTCGACAACAAGGAAGAAAATACTAGCATTTTAACCCTAATCACCATCATAATAACCTATATAACGTCCCAAAATAGGCACGGGTTTTTCGAGAAGCGTATAAATAATAATCATCATCATTTCAGACATCGGACGTCCACTGCTGGACATAGGTCCAATATAATTCCTAGTTATTACAATTTAAAGGTATATTAGATGATCTTATATATAAAATACAAATGGAGGAGGCCTTTGTCCAAAAATGGACAACCAATAAAATATACTTAATTAACAATTTATTTATGTAACTATTTTTTTCTAATTATTAACAAACAAATTTTATTTGAATCTATGTTATTTAAGTTATTGGAAATAAAAGGCTATTTTATCTTAAATATAAAATAACTATATTTTAACATAACCAGCTGTATTAAATCAGCTGTGACAACACGCAACTTTGTCCAACACCTGCCTACCTGCATGCAACACGGACGAAACTGATATCATTATCAAAGACACAATAAATTGAGAACGCCCGCATTCTGGTGACAAGATAGCTGTTTTGTAATCATATTTGATCTTAATTTTTTCCTCAACAATACTCTCTGTTTTTTTTAATTTTAACAGAATTATTCCTATGCTTAAAAGCTTTTGTGATTGGATAATTGCTAAAGTTTTGTATTAATAGTTTGTCTTAGCTGTAAGTTTTTCTGAAATGTTTTGTATCTCAATAATACTGTGTGATTTTTAGTGTAGATGTACCAAATACTAAACGGAAAGATTAAAGAATAATCCTTATGTTTTAGAATATATTACTACGGAAAAGGACAACAGGAAAATCTAAAAACCGCAGGATAAAAGCTAGTTCTAAATAAGTAGAAATAACTATAATATACATAAATCGTTTCTTCTTCGTGACCGACAAACATGACAACAATAAAATCCTTGGTGACCAACGACAATTTGAGTGACGCATGTTCTAAGGCAGACACAACGTTCAATTATACGGACAAAGACAGGAAACATTAAAATTATAAGTTTTGGACTTAAAGTTGGCATTGTCTGTGCGGTATAACGGCTCTTTCAAAGAGGATACATTATTTTTACCATACCTTGCCATTTCTTTGTAGCTAAGTGGCGGTTTTGTTTCGCTAGACACTTTGTTTACTTGCGAGGTAAGTATAGACCATCTATAGCAATTATTTTTGCGAGAATTCCTCCAAGTTTTAGCTAGCCGACCCGCCGACAGCTTTGGTTGCGTTTTAATAAAGCCTTCCTCGATAAATGATAGTACATTTATCGAGGATCACTGAAATATTTTTTTCAAATCGGACCAGCAGCGTTTCCTGAGATAAGCGAGTTTAAACAAAGAATCAATAAACTCTTCAGCTATATAATTGACGACCTCTGTGGTGCAGCGGGCGAAGGTCTGCCTGCGAGGCAGGAGATTGCGGGTTTAATTCCCGCCTCGGAACAAAAATTTGAACGATCTGCAGATATTTGTTCCGAGTGTCTAGGTGTTTATTGTATAAGTAATAAAAATATATAAATATATTGCTGGACAATTCACACAGCAACATCTAGCCCCGTGGTAAGCTCGAAGCTTGTGTTACGGGTGCTAGATTTCTGATATACATTTTTAATATAATATACATACATAGTACATATAATATACATATATCTAGCTATGTTTGTATATTATATTAAGTATATCAAAAATCTAGCACGCGTAAAACATGCTTCGAGCTTACCACGGGGCTGGATGTCACTGTGTAAATTGTCCAGCAATATTTATTTCATATATACCTGCTCATCAAAAGGGCTGAGTATCGACAGGCTCTTATCCGCGCTGTGATTGGAGGAGGTGGTGTTGCTGCGTCGTCGCACGTCCTCCTCCACGCTCGCGCCATTGTCCGTCGGCGAGCAGTCGTACACGGACTTTAGCTTACGGAGAGTCTTCGGCCGTTCCGCCGGCATCGGCCGCAGCCCTATGCCGTCGAGGGTCGTCGTGGAACCCTTGAACAGGCCTGCGAACAAGGAGATAATGAAATCGTAAAAGTTTCCTTGATACAAGCTTTGCTTAGTGAGGAAACTGACAGATATCCTCTACTTTTGTTTGTCTACGAACAAATGAATGTACCTGATTCATTGAGAGGTACTTTTTTTAAATGAATTATTTTTTGAAAAAAACAATTTTATCGGGGAATTTTTATTATTATACGAAAGAACTGCTAAGGGATTAACGGCTAAGGGATTTATACATATACTAAACTAGCGACCCGCCCTTGCTTCGCCTCGGGTACCTAATTATACTTAATAACTTTCATCTTAAATCACTCTACTCGAAACCCAACGGACGTCCAACGAAAATCGACTAGATTTATTTAGTTAAATTTAATTCAACTTTGTTAGATTTTAAATGATTTAAATGGCCTGATTTTAATGACATCATCACAAATATAACATCTACAATTTAGCGGAACTGAATGCTACCATTGTTTTATGTTGTAAATGCAATTGAAACTTTATTCCCAGAAACTGTGATAACATCGTTACATTACCTACAATAGAGTTATTACTGCAGCCGAACATAATCTAAAACTGTGATCTCTTGAACAATGCCGAACCTGTTATCAAATTGAGAGAAAATAAATTAAATAAGAGGTCAGTTATCGTGTACGTCATATCATAATTCATAGCATTACGATGTGTTCTGTGCTAGATCGCAATGAGACTATATCTAGGCTTTACATCTTAAATAGTACTATTAGACATTCATCTATAATGGATCTTTGATAGACATGACATGTATTAAATAGATTTTTTCTAAAAGAGTTTAGTATAATTTTTGTATGAGCTAGCATTTAACAGTGTTGTTCTTTATGGTTTTCAACATGTACTTAAGTTAAGGTTTTTCAAGACAAAACAACTCCATATTAAATTGTTTTGAAACTATTATGATACATACGACAGCCGAATCAGTAAAAGGTTTAGAATTTTTTAATTTTAAGGTATTCATTTTGCGTACATACTCGTTGCAGACAAAACGAATATGAAGTCAACTGTATATAGTATGTCAATCTAACGTAGGTTGATTTCAAGCTGCTTAAATAGAAAAAAATATTTATCTAAAACTGTAATAAACACAAGGCATTACATTTACGTCTCCACTTTGCATAATAGGCCGGGATCCGTAGTACATGGAAATCAAGTGATTACTAACAAACTAATTTTTGGTGAGTAGCTTCGTTTCGATGAGACGACCAAAAATATCCTATACCCAAATCTCGATTGTGGTAGCTAACAGAGATATCAAGGATTAAAAAAATCAAGGATGTAAAACCGGGATAACGGACCACGAAATTTGTCGGACAATATGTCCGTTAGATTTTATATATATTAATTAAGTATACAACAAAAAATCAGCTGGTTAGTAATAATAGTAATCATTTAAATTGACCTCGTTTTCGATACATTTTCGAAATGGCGGACTCTTTGATCAAACCATAAGTTTTGTAGGACAAACATGTTTTTATATAATTTAGATAATTATCTTGAGATATAACATATTGTCCTACAAATTTCGTGGTCCGTTATCCCGGTTTTACATGCTTGATTTTTTTAATCCTTGATATCTCTGTTAGCTACCACAATCGAGATTTGGGTATAGGATATCTTTGGACGTCTCATCGAAACGAAGCTACTCACCAAAAATTAGCTTGTTAGTAATCACTTGATTTCCATGTACTACGGATCCCTGACTATAAAGTCCAACATAGAGAATAAATAGAACAGGAAAAACTATGTGATTCAAATAACATACTAGTCCGAAAAAAACGACCGTTTCAAATACCAGTATAAATTGTCAGTCGTGACGAATCGTTATTTTATCTGTGGCCATGGTAAAAGAAAATGGAAAAGATGAAAACGGTGCCAAGGCTTAATATAGATAATGTAATCATAACTTATGCAAGGCTGAACACACAATTAACTTGATAGGAATACGTGACAGAATAGTAATGTTACCATGCACACCATGGTTCTGTTATTTTTGGCAGGTTTTTTATTTGCAGTGGCAAAAAAAGTTGGATGTGGTATGATTCACGTCATGAACTTAACATGTCGTGATTTTTTTCTTGTAATAGTTACGTAATTAATGGACAACTTATCGTGTTTGAATAATTAAACATAAATACATTTAAAGTTATGTATTTTAACAAAATACTGACTATAATGATGTTAGGTCTTCCTTCCCTATCTTACGGTACCTACTGATAAAATGCATTCTCTCTTGTTGTAACTATGTAACTACAGACAAAACTGTATACCTAAATA
Organism: Chloroclystis v-ata; assembly: GCA_963691955.1. Lineage (NCBI taxonomy): Eukaryota > Metazoa > Arthropoda > Insecta > Lepidoptera > Geometridae > Chloroclystis > Chloroclystis v-ata. Next base: position 6,388,263 of record OY829909.1, on the reverse strand, counting down.
ATTTTCTTATATAAACTAGACTCAGTTAATGATACGGAAATTCTCAATTCTAAAGAAAATATGCTCTGTTAAATACAATAGTCTACAAGATACAATAGGTAAATTCGGGTTAACCAGACATCGTTGCATACATCAGCCGCGTGCGCATACCATACAATTGTGCCAATTTACGTGAGGCATTGCGAGTAAATAATTCATAATTACGTAACTTTAAGGCGCAGAATATTACTAGCAAAATATTAAGTCTAGACATCGTCTAAGCACTACAGAAAAGTGCCTAAATACATCCTATAATAATCATTTTATAAAGTATATCATAGATTTTATTTACCTGCTGACATATTTTTTATTTTTAAGTGCATATCGGTATTTTTATTTATTTTATTATAAGTATACCTATTTATGTATGTTAGTTTTTATTTTATTTTAAAAAGCCAAATCACAGTATAAATCAGTTAACGACGTTTGTGACATTTGTAAAATTTAAAAAACTTATGAAACTCGATGCACCAACGAAAGAGACAGTGTCGGAGTATACAATGGACAAACAATAGCCCATTGTCACTATGTGGTAGCGATGAGGCATTGTATAATTATATAACGGCGAACATAAACATACCCTGTACTTAAACATACAGACAGACAGGAATTTATGTCAAAACAAGTTGAGTCGTGTTAGATAGAGCACACTCGACTTTCGTTCCAAAGGTCGTGGATTCAAACCTCGCATCTCTGGTTTTTATTTCTTGAAAAGTGTTTGTGCGCTTTAAAAAAAAATTGATCAAACAGTGTAGGCAAACATCGTCAGGAAACAGACATGCTCTGCGTATACTTTTAAGTTTGAATCCGTGGTATTTATTTATTATTTCTTATTATAGCCATACTTTAGATCTGTCAGACTTTGTGTAAACAACAAACATATTAATATGTTTCACATACCGATTATAAAATAAATTATAATTTCGCAATAACTTTCAATATTACATCTTTATGATGACATTTATTAACATCACGTTTTATTAAGAAATAAGATAAAAGTAATAGCTATTATAAACACGTATTTTATGCATATTTTGCAATAATTATGCATACCAATTTTTGTTAATAAATTGTATGTAACAGTACCGTAGAATTTAGTTTATTTTTTATATCACATTACTTACAGTTCCCCATCAGAATCATATAAAAAAATCCCAGAAGATATGAGAGTCGTCATGGCAACGACACTTAGAACAATTCCTCACTTTTTTCGCACATAAATATACCGATTAATATCAATCAAACACGTCAATTATATTGACATATGCAATAAATCGATCGATTGATTGATGTTCCGTCACTCGCGTTTGCATATAGAATATTGAGGTTATAAGGAAAAATAATGTCGAAATGCGTTAGTTCGTCTCGCGGACGGCTGGCCGACTGAACTAACCAAGAATTGATAAGACATTTATCGACCAATTTATTAATCTGCATCAATTTATACAAGAGACAATTGATTCAGTCTGGGCTTTGGTAAATCAAACGGGTATAGGTACCTACTGATAAAATACCTTACACAATTACACATAAGTATCACGCATTTTTCAAGCAGAACAAATACGTTTTTTACATACTAACAATATAATGAAAAAGTTTTGCTACCACTTAATATTTAAACCGGTCAAGCGATTGAGATATAATATGGTACATTCTAGCTCTATTTGAATCTCAGAATAAAATATTAGGGTCTTTTGTACCACGTTAAACATTTACAATTTTTTCAGAAACGATATCTAATACAATACAAAAAAAAAACACTTTTTTGTACACCAAAAACAAAACACAAAAAGAGACACGTACAATGGGCGGCCTTATAGCTAAAGAGCGATCTCTTCCAGGTAAAATAAAACTTAACCTAAAAGTGATCCCTTATTATCCTATGTATTTTTTAACGTTGACCGAAATTTGAAAGATAAAAATTAGATTTGTAATAATATTCGTATTTCAGCTTCGAAGTCAGAGTTATGAGACCACATGTGGGCATTATAAGTTCTGCGAATTGTGTCTCATATCGTAAGTGTCACATTTATCTGATAACGCGATATGCAGCCGAAAACGATACTGTTGATACTGTTGACTTGTTTTTTTTGAAGATGTTTTGGTTGTTTTTAATATATTAATAACTTAAATTATATTGGTGGATAATTTACAGACATAATATCTAGATTGTATTGAGCACGAAGCTTGTGTTAGGCTTAAGATTAGGTACAAGATATTTGATATCCTCATTGTCATTAAAACAATAAACATTCCACGAACAATAATCTCAAAGTTTAATATATACTTACATTTAAATTTTGAATATATGTATAGTATTAGTCAAATTAATAGACAACCTTAAAATTATACAGACGATATTTCTTTATCTCGATTGAGTGAGTGAGTGAGAGTTAAAGGTGCATTTTCTTCTTAAATTTTTATAGCATCTTTTAATAACGGTACTTTTTAACCGTCTTAGATATGTTACTATCATCGACAGTAAAAAAGTCTGATATTTATCTAAATTTCGAATTACTTTCTAAACGAAATAGATTTAACTTAAATAGTCACATAAACACCGGGGTTTCCGATAAAAAGTCAAATTTATTCGTTGAAAAGTGACGACATTATATTCATTTTATCTTATCTTAGTAGTAGTTAATGTAATAAATTAACTAATAACCATTAAGTTAAGGTAAAGGGAGTTTTTTTTACTATACACTATACGACTTGACAACCTCTGTGGCGCAGCGGGCGAAGGTCCGCCTGTACCGCAAGAGGTAGCGGGTTCGATTCCAGTCTTGGGACAAAAATTTGTACGATTTGCAAAAAATTGTTCTAGTGTGTAAGAATGTAATTGAAGTTACTAAAAACTATGACGGTTAATTATTTTAGGTCAACAGGTTACATGACTAATTAGTTGTTATTATTTTGTATTACGCAGAATAAGTCACAAGATTGGCCTTCAGTGAATACATGCCTCATCCTAAGACGCTGGCTAACACTGTACTAACACTATCTGTGCCCATGACACACGCTCGTATCTACATTGTGTCTATTTTGAGCATTTAATGTGTTAACATAGCCAAAAAAAGTTAACAAAATTTGTACGATCTGCTGATAATTATTCCGGGTTTGGGTGTTATATACATATACATAATGTATAATATATATATATATATATATATATATTATACCTATGAAATATATCAGAAAATCTAGCACCCTTAACACAAGCTTCGAGCTTACCACGGGGCTAGATGTTGCTGTGTGAATTGTCCGGCAATATTTATTTATTATTATTATTAAATCCCTTAGTCAGTTTTAACGACTGCCATAAGAAAAGTGGGTTGTACTATTCTTATACCGGCACCACACGGCACATTTTGTAAGTACTTTCTAATATTTATTATTTTCTGCCGCCGCCCTTCGACATAACTAGTTAATTAACATAAAGGTCTGAGCATACATGTGTAATATACACACCTAGCGTGTAATAGAACACGTGCGTGCCAAGGTTACGAAGGTTAACACACATTTCACTTTATTTATGGGGAATTTGTGGTATTCAAAATAAATGTAGTTTTAAGTTAATAGTCAAAGTTTATGCCCGGAGTAAATAGTATTTGTAAATGCTGCTTTTAATGTACAATAGCAATTTATATCATAGACTAAATCTAATCAAAGATATACATACTACAGGTTAAAAGTATGCAATCTTTTTAATTTTGTATTTATGTAAATAGTAAATAAATAAAAATTAAGAACTAGACATTTAATTAATGGTTTAACTGTAATGTTATGTTCTGAATTTTTTTAGTAAATAAATAAAATAAGTAGTATTATTATACCAATGTTACTAGAGCAAAACTACTTTCAGCGAGATGATAAAAACAATATTCTAATGCAAAATAATTAACATTCACACACCGTACGTGTTTTCGAATTTGTTTGAACTATATCTTTGAATCCATATTTTAACAGAAAGAATTTGATAAAATGCAGATCAATATTTAAATAAAATACAAAAATCCACAGTTTTTGTATTTTTCTTTGTCTATTATGTTCTCGAACAGTATCCAGAGATTACCATCAAAATTACTGTAACTCAATCCTTTATCTTTCACCACCAGATTTTTTAAGAAGCCCACAAATAGAACTTATTGAATAAGCAGAAAGCAACTGTAACATCTTCGAAATAGAGTCGAAAACAACACGAAGCATTGAGATGAAATTAATATATCAGGTTATAATGAAATTTGATAGTGACGAGTTAGTTCACCCAAATGTAACATAAGTAGTTTTTTTTTTACATTTCGGTTTTTAATGTTTTCTAAGTAGATGAAATAGTCTACTCTTTGATCCTTTTGAGGCGATTCAAGCACTTGACATGACAAACATTCTACAGCTACCTAAAAAGTTTGACTGTTAGGGATAATTTTAAATTATTTTTCATTATCACAAAAATAACTTTTATCTAATCTAAAGCTTAAACTATCCATTTATTGGTTTGTTCGTTTAGCTTTGAATCTATTAGATCTAATGTTGATTCGTATATTTTTATATAACTATGTTAAAATACCTAACAAATATTTTGACTAGTACATACAATATCATAATAGTAATAGGTAAGATTAATTAGCAGTACGATTCTTTGCAAACAAAATTATGATATTAGTTTTAATTTATTTAATAATAATTCGTTTGCGTATGTCGTTTGTGTAACCCTATGTTTAACTTAGAAACGTGACTCAAAACATTTCAGCAATCTCACAATAATAGGAAAACGTAATTCTAGAAACCTATTGATGCAATTTTTTCTCCAAAAAGCAATATGACGTGGACAAACAAACGCAACTTCTTTATCAGAATTATACTGATATGGAAGTAATAACATGTGAAATCTACTGAATTACGCATATAAATAAACAAAAGTAGGTTTTTTTTTCAAGATATTAAGCCAATTAACATTGAGAAACGTATTGTAAAGTGATTAACTTGATAAAGAGACGAGTTGATAAGATTAATTTATGATGTTAATGACACGAATTTAAGATCTGTTTTGTTATTGTTTCGATAGTAAAAAGAAATCTATACTTATTATACGAAGAGAGGTGGCCACGGGGCTAGATGTTGCTGTGTGAATTGTGCGGCGATAGTTTTTTTTATTTACTTATCTAAAGAAAGTCACTGAAAATAAATAAAGCAGGAAAATCATGAGTTTACCGTAAGTTATCATTTGAAATCGTCACTACGTGTCAACATGCAGTCTACCATGAAAAGTACTAGATCACGGAAATCACAAGTTCCCATGATTCACTCTGACTCACGACTCACAAACATGACTCATTCATGCTAAATGCGAATTATTTGATAACTGCTGTTTTTATTGAACAAACGTAACCTTCGTAGTGAGTTTGATAACAGCTATTATCAGACTCATTGTTATTGTTTATGGTTATTCAAATGTTTAACAACTTTTCATAATTTGCTTATGGTTATTCATTGATTTTTGCAACTTAACGAAGGTAAAAATGAGATTAGTTCGTTCATATAATATGCAGTATGACCTTAAACTAGCATTAAGGCCAACAGTGGACGTTCGGCAGGTAAAGTGATGAAAATAATCGTGTAGCACGTATAAACATGTTTGTGTGTTTGTAAAGGACCTAGCCTTAATCCCCACACTGTGGACAAAGGTAGGTCGTTGACCATAAAACCCGTTTCTACTATCGCGCAAAATATTTTTTATTTGTTACATTTGCGCTCGTTAAATATTACGAACATATTAAACCAAATTTATGCCGACAGGATTTACTAGAAGTAAAAGAAATGTCAAGAGGATAAAAAATGACAGGTATTATCTGTTAAAAAAAGTATTAGTAGGTACGTTTTTGTGATAAATTAAAAAAATGGTAAGGTAAAATATAATTTGCATAGTGTTGAGAATATGTGAGATAGAGAAGTATTAATTAAACTCAATATAGTTTATAATATACTGTCAATAAGCGCAAAACCATTTTGGTTATCATTTTCAATGCTTGACACTCATTCAATTAAAAATAAAGCCTTGGTGTTTGTTGGTGATTTTTCAATCACAGTGTATAACAAGGTTACGTTAATGTACCGATTGCATAGTAAATTTATATAAATAAATGGTTCTCTGGTTGTTGGTGTATTTCCAATAATATACAGGGCGTATATCATCAAAAGTGGAAACACTGAGTCAAGTCCGTTGCACTATTGCTGACCTTGTCGCGATAAAATAATTCCATTTCTGTATAATCTCCGTAACAGAAGAGGCGTGTGTTTTCTTGTTATTATATCACATTATTGTTAATAGTTAATAATATGTTGACGACATCTGTGGCGCAGCGGGCGTAGGTCTGCCTGCGACGCAGAAGGTTGCGGGTTCGATTCCCGCCTCGGGACAACTATTTGTATGATCTGCAAATATTTTTTGGGGTGCCTGGGTGTTATATACCTACCTATGTTTAATAAAAAATATAAATCCATGTATGTATATATTTTAGTAACTTAATCAGAAATCTAGCACCAGTAACAATAGGTTATCTAGAGCTTACCACGGGGCTAGATGTTCCTGTGTGAATTGTCCAGCAATGTTTATTATATTTCATTATTTATTTATTTTGATGAACCGGAAAAAAAACAATAAATGCTTTAATATTTTAAGCATTAATCGTGAGGCTGAGCTGCTTAGAACCATTACAAGACCCAACCCACAAGATTAAGGTCATTAAATAAGCTTTCTGTTACTCGGACATGTAATTTTTATGGCTTAAATTACTTTTAAATTAGAAACTTACGGATCGATGTAATTTATCAAAGTAAGACTAATGGTGTGTAAGTAGAGATTACGAAAGTTTCTTGAGATCTCTGATTACTAAAATTTTATGGTCGATTTGATTCACTATTTTCTATCCGAAGAACATAATTTAATCTAACTATTGAACTGTATTACTTTTCAGAAATGAAGAGATACGAAAAAGAACGCCATCGACATAGCCCAGCGGATAAGCTCTTTAAAGTGGCAATGGGCTGGCAATATCGCGAGTAGAACGGATGGCCGATGGGACCGAAAAGCATGTTGATTTCGACCTAAGCAACTGGATATCTTTAAGTTTTAAAGATTTAAGTCATTTATTTCCATAAAGTCCTAAGGATCACTTGGACAAGTCAATAAATACACATAATAATACACATAATAAGGGAGGTATATGCCCAGAAGTGGACCTCCGACGGCTATGATGATGATTATTTTTATTAAATTATTGCGGAGTTACTATAACAACAGCAAAGTAATTGACGTAAATACATATTTTTTCGTAAAATTTGATAAATTTGGTAATTGAATCGGATGTTCTCAATATAACTTTAACACATCATATCTAGAAATAGTATTATAAGAGACATTATTTTAATATAAGATAAGAAACTAAAACCATAGACAAATAAACAAAAACCTTGTGTAAGGGGACAGTAAAAATTCTTCTGATGTCCATCTAATAATTCTTGTGTTAAGAAAACATTAACAAACCTCTATAGTGAAATCGGCACAACAGTTAAACAGTTACATAAATTCCCTTCTAAGCGCAACAGTACATAAGTTGTATTATCAAGAACACAACGCATTTATTAGAGATACCTGTACTATCGAGCACACATTCGTACAACCTTGTCGTCAATTATTAAGACCTACTTCTGGTGAAGGTGCTAACAGCTAAGGGCCTCTAAGGGTGGAAGTACACGAGTGATTTCAAAACTGATTTAAGCAAGCAAAGCATGATTTGTACCTAGATGGTGGTATGTTTAGTCCTTGAACAAACCCTTTAAATAAATAAATAAATATAGCTGGACAATTCACACAGCAACATCTAGCCCCGTGGTAAGCTCGAAGCTTGTGTTACGGGTGCTAGATTTCTGATATACCTACTTAATAGAATATACACACATACATAGATAGAAATGATTTAATTTGCAAAGTGTGCAATAAAGCTATTATCTATCTATCTGTCTAATTTAAAAGGTTTGTTATAATAAGTTAAGGTCAAACAAGTAGAGTTCAGTCTTAACTTTAATCGGGAATTACATTATTATATTATTTATAAATCCATATTAAATAAAGCATAAATAAGTTCTGATATGAAAACCGTGTAGACATAAAAAAATACTACATAATTTGTAATAAATGGAAATCATTAAGGGAGGCCTATGTCCAGCAGTGGGCGTCCAATGGCTGACATGATGATGATGACGACATAATAAGATAAGATAAGATAATGCTTTATTACACACACCAATACAAAAATATTTACATAAAAACTACAAAAACGTATGCGTAATGGGCGGTCTTATTGCTTAAAGCAATTTCTTCCAGACAACCTGAGGATGGAAAGAAAAACTGCAGAATGTAACTGGACGGTGGATAATTTGTAAAGTCAAATAATAGTTTTATAATTAAAAAAACCATCGATGTGATTTAACAAAGGGGAACTACCTAAGCCTTTGCTTACGTTAAGCTTTATTATTTTATCGTGAATACCGAGCCTTGTACAGACGCGAACAAATGCACGTGCTCAGCTAAACACTCTCCAAACAGTCAAAATACCTTTAAAGGTCACGTTTGAACTCTTCACGCAACATAAATACACTTATAGTTTTGACTGTACAATATTTTCACTTTTCTTATTTGATCAAATAACAAAGAACGAATACTTTCATTTTAAAGTATTATTCGAGAGGTGAATTAAGATAAGTTTTATAAGTTTTCTAAAATATCTATCTATGTATGTATGTGTATATTCTATTAAGTTTAAGTAATCTAGCACCCGTAACACAAGCTTTGAGATTATCACGTAGGTACGGGGCTAAATGTTGCTGTGTGAATTGTCCATCAATATTTATTTATTTTTATTTAATTTGTAATATGTATTTAAAACGTATGTGTTATTTAATTTTCCAAACCAACACGAATCATGATGTGAGAGATAGGACAATCGAATTATTTATTTATTGAATGCTAAATATATTTTAGTTATAATTAAATTAAGTTGATATTATGCATTAAGGAACCCAATAGTCACTAACCCGTAGGTATTTGGCCAGCGTGGTGAATTAAGATCTAATATCTCTTGTCAAGATATTAGTCTCTATGTCCCAGCAGTAGTTTAATTAAAAATCCAACAACAAATTAGTACGATATATAAATTCACAATACCAAAGGGCTCAATACACCGGAAGAACGGATGAACATCCGGTAACAGGTAGCCATTTCCGGTCTATAGTGAAACGGATAATGGCCACTTGATTTGTCTGTCTGTTTGTCATGTTATGTCTATTGTAAGTGCCTAGTAAAGTACTTATAAAAAGGTTTATGGTAGATATTGTATGGAATGATTGATGGTGTAAAAACATTTTAGAGATTTATGTATACGCTTCCTATCTCACTTTCAAAAAAACACTTCTATTATTTATCTCCTGAACTAAACCTTAAAGTTTTATAAGTTGTTCATGCTTTGTAATTGTATATGAATATAACTAGCAGTCTCCCGCGGCCTATGCTGTGAATTATAAATTAAAACGTGATTAACAATATCCTGGATTATTTTCAAGTAGGTACTTATTAGCTATCTTTTTGTTATGTTTCAGGATACGCGTGAAAAATCATGCGAAAACTGAACGAATTACAATCATTTATCAAAACAATCAAAATTTTCGCATTTATAATATCAGTACTATTTTGAAGTGGTTATGGTACTATTGTAAATTAGATTAAGCTTTATGAATAAATGAAACATTTATTCATTACTAGAATATAGATAAAGAAAATGTTTCCCATTGCATGCTCTAAAATTACATTTTAATGCATCACGTGCAAGAAACCATTTTACCCAAGCTCATATTCTTAACTTTATCCTTATTTTCTATAGAAAAAACCCGATGTCTCTCCATTGTTCTCTTATCTGATCTCAAACACAATGCATTTATCACCGCATTTAACTATAAACCATATTGCAATGCATTAAGATTCAATATCAAACGAATGTTTAAAGTGAAGATGTATTTTTTCTCCCGAAACTGCACTTTAGATTCTTACACACAACATTCAATTTATCATCCAAAAGTTCTTCAAATATACATTTTGAACTTTAAGTGGTACAGATATGGTTTGTTTTAAAGTTTGATAGTTTTGAAAAGGTTTCTGCTCTACATTTTGAATGGGATTTAATTTTGTATGACGCTTTTTATATAAAGTTCATTTCGATGACAATGGTGATGAATTATTACAAATTAGGACGCTTAAGTGAGAATACTTAAGTGAGTTGGAAAGTAAGTATCAACTGTAAAAATTCTTATTTACTTTTATTACATTGAAACAACCAATGGTATTTGTAATAATCGTGAACAACCTATCAAGTAAGTAACCTATCTGTTAAATAAATCAATAGGTATTGAATTAAAACTTACTTATGTGTTTCCTAAGCGCACTTATCAGAAATAATGGTCGCCCAGCTAGCAAGTGGCGCGTGTTCGACTCCCGCTTTAGTCGAATTTTTGTATTTATTTTAATTACACATAATAAATAAATAAACATACCCATTTGGCCCTTGTTCTCGTTCGCGTAAGCGGTAATGGTAATGGACAGAGGCAAAGTCACGGGAAATCAGCTGACATTCTCAAATAAAGAACTGTCAGCTCATTGCCGAGCCGGGCTCACAGTTACCTTGAGAGAAAATAACAATAAATATAAGTATCGAACTAAAATAATAAATAAATAAAAACAATAAAACTAAAAACGAAAACAAAATGAAATGTAAGATAATCTAACATAAACAATTGTAATTTCGTAAAAGGTTGATAAATTAAATAAATATATTTTAATATTTTACGGAATATTCTGATATTTTTATTCTAATTTTTAATATTTTTAAGGATTGCTCCCTTTAAAATATTTTAAATTAGAATAGTTCACACAACATAGGTTTACAAGCTCTGGTTGTGTTATTTTATTAAGTATGAAAGTACCTACTATCTGGAAGCCTAACATTTTGAATAAACTCATTTTCTATCTATCTCTCTTTACCCAAAATTGGTGGCAGCTCTCTGCCTACATATTATTTCAGCCATCAGAGGAAGCTAATGACAGCGCGTGGTCTATGTCATGACAACTGACACTTGACATAGCTAAAGCTTAGCAGCTAGGTCAGTAAGAAAATGAATGATAATACATTTAATATAACGTCTACCTGCGGGTTCGAATCCCGCCTTAAAACAAAAAATTGTACGACCTGCAGATATTTGATCTGAGTGTCTGGGTGTATAACAAAAAAATCTATCTATGTATATTATATTAAGGGCCTCTTTCACGAACCTCAAGTAAAGTGTTGATTAGTTAATTCTCGAATAGCGCTAATCAGCAAGTAAAAGCTACAAGTATCTTTTGTCAATTTCACAAACGAAAATAGACCTTCGAGTAACAACTTACTGGTTAAGTGAATGACGTAAAAAATCATACGTTGCATTCGTTCAATCATCGTTCGATAAACGTCAAACGTCATTGTCAGTTGTCAAATTTCTTGTCATTTGTTTGGTAGTGGTGTTTGTTTTTGTGTCTGGTGTATTCGGAAAGCGTCCGTTGAATCTTTATTAGCTAGGTAGGTACCTACTGGTGTAACATGAATCGACTTGAGGGTGTAGAAGGGATAAATTAAATGTATTTTATTTTATTTAAATTCCAATCACTTGATGACAAATAACCACTCACCTTTGCGATCTAGGTATTATTTTATGTTTTATTAAGGTTTACTGCATACTTCGACGATATTTCTATGTATGACGATATTCATGCCTAAACAGCCTAAACGAATCTGGCAAAAAAGTCAGTTTCATCTAGGTCCGTAAAATAATCAACACGGAATTTAAACACTCGAATCCTAGGTGCTCGCTGCGTCGTCAAATGTTCTAAATCATCCAATTGATGATCAATCAAGTCAAATAAATCCATTTATAATATAAAATTTTAAATATTCGATGGGTATTATCTGAGTGCCGACGCAAAATGACAATGGACAACTTGTACCTACCCTAACTGTAAAGTAGGTACTTACTCGTAAACCTCCAAGTAAACACGCTACTGGGCAGATGTGGTGACGAGTAAGTTACTGGTCGGTTAATCTTATGATTAGTGCTACTCGAACGTCGTGAAATTGGCACATGACGTTACGGGTGACTTTAATTGATGGTTAGCTTAATCGACACTTTACTTGAGGGTCGTGAAAGAGGCCCTAAGTATATCAGAAATCTAGCACCCGTAACAGCTTCGAGCTTACCACGGGGCTAGATGTTGGTGTGTGAATTCTCCGGAAATACATATTTCTTTATTTTATTTAGTATTTCGACATGCGAATGTGTTGCGAAAGTTTGTATGTGATGGATTTTAAAGGACAAAAATACTGAGATTTAAATGAATACCACAATACAGATAGCATTGAAGTTTGTAATATTAATAACAATTGTATCAAGGAATATTTATTAAATAGGCAGTCGCAGGTAAAAAATTACGTCGTTATAGTACTAACTAACATATTTAAACACCATGTAATATTTTATAAACTTCTAACGTTACTTAAATATTTTTGTAGAACAAAACATAACATACAAACAATGACTGATCTGGATGTCCTACTCGCCACTGTAAGGATGTTTTCGAAAGGATCGCTTACAAAAACGATTTGTTTATATAATACCTACGACGGTCTATATTTTTTGCCCTTCGTATTAATATATCATATTTTGTTTGCTTTAAGTGTAAAACTAAGCTATTATAAAATACGCTGTTTATAGACATAACAATATCAAACATTTATTAGCATATAAAGTTTTTGCCAAACCGTTCGCTTATAATTTGACAACAAGTTGATGAATTGGTCATTTCTACTTATAACCTAAGAGCCCGTGATGGCCAGACCTTCCTTTAATTCACAAGCTTGAAAATTCTTTCATGTGTATGTCTAACATAGGTAAGAATAACCCCCAAACATGAAACCTGGATCGCGGTTCCTTTGGGAGATAACAACCTTTTACCTGTTATCTCCCAAAGGAACCACGATCCAGGTTTCATGTTTGGAGGTTATTCTTACCTATGTTAGACATACACATAAAATAATTTTCACGCTTCAGAATTAAAGGAAGGTCTGGCCATCACAGGTTATTAGTCTATACTAAGAGCCCTGTCTGGTCAGACTTTCCTTTAATTCACAAGCGTGAAAATTATTTCATGTGTATGTCTAACATAGGTAGGAATAACCCCCAAATATGAAACCTGGATCGTGGTTCCTTTGGGAGATAACAGGTAAAAGGTTGTTATCTCCCAAAGGAACCGCGATCCAGGTTTCATGTTTGGAGGTTATTCTTACCTATGTTAGACATACACATGAAATAATTTTCACGCTTGTGAATTAAAGGAAGGTCTGGCCATCACAGGCTCTTGGTCTATTACGCATTACTAATCATTTTAATTGACATTGCATATATGCCCATAAAACTTTAAGTGCTTTTCTTTCTCGTGGAGTTAGTGTATATTCAATAAAAGAATGCTGTTGGCGTTCCATTTAAAATGAATAAACGGTTGGAGAGAGTGAAAACTAGTACTTAAGGCAAAAACAATAAGATGCCTTCGTCCGCGAGTTGAGAACCAGAATAGACATTCTATATTTAAACCAGCCGTTAGCAGCGCGGGAACCACATTCTAAATTCGTATTATTTTTAAAATTCGAATCCTGACGTCTCATCACGTTCAAGGTCGAGGGGAGTCATTCAACGACTAATTTATTTTCTTTTTATGGACTACATCTGGCACACATCATGGATTTATTCTACCACAGTAGCTATTAAATTGTAAAATGTTTATTTTATCGGTAAATAGGAAGGGATTGGTATTTAATTGGATCTAAACCTTGGTAGCAAGATGGCGTGGGTTTTTATTGCAGTATTCCAAGCGTATAGACAGAATCTAAATCGAGTTTATGAATACACAAGCAAGTTGATGGTCATACCTCAGTATTGTTTACATTAATTTCAATATATATAAACAACACTATGTTATACAATTATGCTATTAAAATGTTGCCAAAAGTAACTACATACTTTTATGCCGGTACAATATAATGTATGTGACCCTACTTCGTCCGGATAATTAATTCTATAATGGCAGTTTCGGTATTTGGTAAAGCTAAGATTAGTTAAGTCACCAATGAGGTTATTTTTCTACCATAATTAGATCCAGAAATAGAGCAAAATTCACTCCAAATCTTCCGTTGAGGCACGAACACTAAATTTCCCTTATCCTGTTGACAGACAGATAAATTGGTGTTCTAAATCCCTCTACTGTTTCAACCAGTCATGAAAAGCCCTGGTTACAAGGACGTCCGTTTTAAATGAAGATCAAGAGACGTTGGTCAGATTCACACTGTTTGACTTTACAACCAGAATTTAAAGAACTCCTACTATCATGCAGTACTTAGAGGATGTCCGACATTTTTTTTATTAAAACTAGCATTTTTAAATTTGAGTAAGTTTTACAAAAACACCTTAATATGAGCTTAAGTATTTATTAAACCAGTATATCAGAAAGTAGCTTTATATATTTTTTAACATCCTTGAAAAAGGCCGACATAATATACTTATATATGCAATTTTAGATACCTATTGATTAGACTCGAGCAAGCTGAAATCTTTTTGAAACTTGGACCATACAAGTTTCAAAAAGATTTAAGCTGGAATGCCATAAATCGAATGCAATTTAGATTAGAAATAATTATACGACTTCCAAGAGCAAGATCCTTTTGTATGTCGGGATCATATTAAACTGGTCGTCTTAAATTGGTAAAGATGAGCTTTGTGGTGTACAGTTCGTACAACTTAGGTGTCAAGGTGTCAGTTACGCCTGCCTTTTCAAAATAAGAATTCTTCTTCAAACCATAAATTAACGTGTTTAAATAGAATAATTTAAAACAAGGATGCCCTATTGGTTTGCAAATACCCTAGTATTATATATCTATGTATGTATATTCTATTATTAAGTATATCAGAAATCTAGCACCCGTAACAAAAACTTCGAGCTTACCACGGGGCTAGATGTCGCTGTGTGAATTGTCCAGCAATATTATACTATTAATATATTATTTTTATTGCGGTAAACAACAAATTTAAACTTCACACTAGCAACTTGCGCGTTATAAAGGGTTCATTATAAATAAATGAAAAGCAATAATAAAATAACACCATACCTGTAATTGCTTTTAAATCATCGAGTATTTTCTCCACGAGGTCAACAATCCTAGAGAGTTTAACATTAATCATTAATAGCATACCGTTAGGGCCCATCACAACTACAAAACACAAACAAAGCCAAAGAAAACCCATCGTAAACTCCACCATATGGGACATGGGATATAAAAGACCATTCAACATGGCCACGTGACAGCTGAACCGTTTTTATACCCATAAAAACTCACAAAAACGCAATGTTTACGAAAATATAAATCAGTTTAAATCGTGAGAAAATTTTGTTACTTAGAAAACTATATTGAGAAAAACGTAAATTTATTTGAGAATAAGATATTTATAACTAGCAACCCGCCGACAGTTTCACTTGCGTTATCTACATTTAGTTCCTAAATATAATACAGTATATAGCCTTCTTCGATTAATGTAATATCCGACGATAAAATAATTTTTCAAATCGGACCACCGGTTCCTGAGATTAGCGCGCTCAAACAAACAAACAACTATTAAAACAAACTCCTCAGCTTTATACTTGTATAGACTAGCGGTGCCCGCGACATCGTCCGCGTTAAAACATGTTTGTATAAGGTCTTAATCTTATCATAACTGGAGCAAGATAAATAAATAGTAATTTATTAGCCTGTGTCCCAGACCTCACGAGATTTTCTTACCTGCAATCAACCATCCATTCATCTAACTCATTACCCTATTGTGTAAACGTAAACAAAGATGAATCTATTAAATCGCCTCTGTACGCAGCATGCGACATAACATGACGAAACTGCTATTATTTCAAGAACTAACTAGTATGTAGGTGCAAAACTGACGTTCTCTATATACCACCAATACTAGATGCTGCTCACACACAGTACAAAACTTTCGGTACAAAATTAACAAAAACTAGAAGTAAAGACATGAAATTTAAATAATTACAAACACAATATACTACAGTAAATTACGTATTTGTCATGGTTTGAAATTGTCTTCTTAGGAGTGACCTAATTATGATTATACTTATTAGATTTTTTATACCGCAAATCTACAGCAAACTAGCTCTTACTAACACTTCTCTCCAAAATAAACTTTATTTCATTTCATTATTTAATATTACCAAACGAGCGTAATATCAGAATATCACCTAAAACGTAAAGGATTATTCGATGTATTTCCTTATCAGGTTGACGGCCAATGTCACATTTACATATTATGAAAGATAAGTGGTTTTATTTAGGTAAAGTAATATATTTTACCAATTTCCTTCATTGGTTTATTTCATTGATAAAACAGTAACCTATTTCCGCAATTTTAGACATCTGCATCACTTCCCGTATAAAAATTCCCAACTATTCACAACATCCCAACACCTGTTCGACATTCAGTACAAAAACGCGCGGAGGTCTTAAAACCCGCTGAGAATCCTACGCACACTATTTATTGGCTTTGAATGGAATCATCGTTACTCGGGTACCATTATTGTAGTAAAATATATCTACTTGCATTTAGATAACTGTTATTTGTGTTCTAGTTTAGGGCTTGTTGTGGTTGTTTAAAGGTAATGGATGCAATGTGTCATTCACCAACCCGCAGTTAGCCAGCATGGTGAATTAAGGCCTAATCGCTCTCGTCAGGAGAGAAGTCCCAGTAGTGGGAACGTAAATAGGGATCATGAATGGTTACAATTATAAGGTTTATGACCCACCCAATCGCACGTTAAATATTTTAGTATTAAACTTGCGATTGTGATATTTTGTAATCAGGTAAAGTAAACATGAATCGATTGTGCTCAAAATTGGTAGGGAGTTAACTTAGAACCATGAAAAGGATATAATGGTAAAATGTATTTATTATAACGCGAGCGAACCTGCGGGCGAAAAACTAGTAGGTATTAGTTAAGATATGGGTTGTAATAAAATGATGAATCCGAGACTTGCATAGAACAGAAGGCAAAACGTGATTCAAACCGTTAGGATCCCCCAATTAAAGGATAACCGATCCACATGGATGTAGACCGGCAATGTAGTGATGTCCTTTGTATGGTAACTAGGGCGATTTGGCATGACTTGTAATGAGGCTGGTTTGGTCACGAATAGTGAGCACGATTGTTGAAATCATGATCCATATGTGCAGGTAGCTTCATGCCCAAAAAGGAAATTGGGAGCGAAACTGTAAATAGAGCATATATCTTGTTACTGTATGTAATTGGTCATGGGATATGTACAGGTATTCAACACGGTGGCATGATGGTTGATGAGTCAGCAGTGATAAAGTTAATCATTTATCTAAAAAATGTCATATAGTTAGTTAGTTTGTTTTCAGAGATATTAGTGTTTTAAGGCTCAATATATGATACTGAAACTAATTTGACGATTTTTAGACCTCTTGCGTCGCAAGACTACCTTCGCCTTGGCCACAGAGGTCGTCAAATGATGATGATAATTACATCACGATCGTCACGTCTGGTCAGAATCTGATTGCATTCTCACTGCCTTGGACAAGAGCTAATTACAGCCAATTAATGCTGAACACGTATACCTATATACTTTCCGAGTGACGTAAGTCAGGGGCCGACTTTATAGTAGCTTCCGACAATGACACGTGACGTCATCAGGAATGAGAATCGAAAATGTGCCAAGGAGTGTGTGAATCACGACACTGGATGTTTTCTAGCGAAAAATTGACAAAGTGTGGGTTCAAAACAAAGACATTTTAACCGGGTTCTGAATATTTCTCCATTTTGTCTAAGTTTAGGTGTTTTGTGACGTCTTTAGACATTGTGATTGATTCAGGTTAGTAGTTTTTCATAAGCAAAATATTTAAGTGATTATGTAGGCTTATGTAGTCGGTTTTCTCTGGGAAAATGGGCGAAACATTGTGGACATGCGAACACATAATCTATATTGTCTACACTTTTTGCTAGAAAAACTAAAAATATCACAATCAACCACATTTTCGGAAAATTTTATCGAAATTTATGATTGAAGATGACGTCGACCACACCTCTATGAATTCTTCTTAAAAAGTTATTTGCGTTTAAAACACGTATAAGCCCCGCACATTAAAAAGCTTTTTATAAATGGCGTCCACTCACATGCGTTCTCGCTCACTCTCTATCGCTGTCTATACTCACACAGTGAAGTACGCGCTACAAAAAAATAGTCAGTCAGGCCTAATTCGCACGAGAGCTTTTTTAACGTCCGTTAAAAAAGCGTTCATAGAACATAATAATTATGTTCTATTTGAACGCTTTATGCATACCCAAGTACGTGTTCACACGTCGGCGCTTTTAGAACGCGACGCTTTTTTATCGAGCAGTGTTGCATTTTCAACACAGAGCGACATCTAGCCCCGTGGTAAGCTCGACGCTTGTGTTACGGGTGCTAGATTTCTGATATACTTAATATAATATACATACATAGATAGATATTTTTTATTATACATACAACACCCAGACACCCGGAACAAAAATTTGCAGATCATACAAATTGTTGTTCCGAGGCGGGAATCGAACCCGCAACCTCTTGCGTCGCAGGCGGACCTTCGCCCGCTGCGCCACAGAGGTCGTTTATAAAACCTTTTCTCCCCTGTTGGTCGTTTCAAATCAAAGCCATAAAAATAAATTAAAATTAAGTTACACATCTTAAATAGTAAAAAAATTGGATTGCCCGATACAAATTCACCGTTTTGTTGCTAGTAGACCCGAATTAATTTAATTGTATTTATTAATATTTTATTATAATAATAGAAGATTTATTTATTACGATTTATTAAAAGAATTATAAAAAAATATTTAATTACCTATTTATTATTTTGTAATTTTACCTAACAATTTTACATTATATAAATAAGTATGCATTTTATTCCATTAACCAAAAAAAAATTATTATTTTACTACTTTAATTTATCTTATGTATTCATTTTATGTATTTTATGTATGTATTATTTACTATATCATCTTATGCGCACCGTTTAGATTCTGTTGCCCAATCTCTTAAGAGGCTGGTGCCCTCATTCTGAAGGTTAAAGTACATATTTTCTACTTATTTTATTACACTTTATTAGATACTATAGATAACAGATATGTTGTTATCATTTAGGAAACTACTGTGTCTCACAAAGTCTTTTGACTAAGAGGTCGCGGCAGAATATCAGCGTTTAATGGTAACCTAGTGAACACAATGCTGAGCCGTAGCCTATTTACTGCTGTAGCACACATTCTCCCTATACGTTAATTTTTAATGATTATTTCTACTAGTTTTGTTTTGTATAATATACATATTATGTATAGTAGTGTATTACTGTGTACTGTTCCTTTATGTGTCTATGAAATTTACTTCAAATTCTCTGTCCGATTCGTACATTTTTAAGCTAAATCCTTCTCTTGTGTCTTGTAGAGAACTAATAATCAATTAGCTAGGCAGGTCTTGTTTAAAAACCAGCACCAACAAAAAAAGTCATTAAGAGGCTGGCGTCAGACGAATTTCCCATACAAACGTAATACCAAAATTATTTGTAATTCGAGCATATTAGGTATTATTGTATTATTTAAATAGTATTTTTGTCTAGGTCCCTACAGAGTTTTTTTTACAAAATACTTATTTTAAATAAATTTAATTTTTTTAGTTTTGGTATTACGTTTGTATGGGAAATTCGTCGTGACGCCGGCCTGTTTGAGAACTTGTTTTGCCAACCGTACCATACCTACCCGCCGCCATTTACAGAATTCATTTTCAATTGCGGGGGTTATACGTACTTCCCGTTATTTAAAATACATTTTTATTACAAAATATTATGGTTTCGATAATCAGGTAGTCAGCAACATACAAGTTAATATCGTAAATACGGGAAACTTGTTGCAACAACGACTAATAGCATCAATTTCTGAAGGGAAATAGTGTAATTTACTCACTCTTGCGCAGCAGACATAGACAGAACGTCAGGTTTCGTAAGTGGATAAGTGTAAATCGATAAATAAATAAATATTGCTGGACAATTCACAGCAGCATCAAACCCCGTGATAATTTTGAATCAAAGCGATCGAAAAAAGTCAATAAATCTTATATATAAAAGAAAGTCGTGTTAGTTACTTCACTTATAACTCGAGAACGGCCGAACCGATTTAGCTGAAACTTGGTGGGGAGGCAGCTTAGAACCGGGAGAAGGACATAGGATACTTTTTACTCTAATATAATGCGGGCGAAGCCGCGGGCGGAAAGCTAGTAGTTATATAAATAAAGTCTATGTATCCAGCACTATACTAATTATTTCAGTTGCCTAAATCTATTAACGATGTTAAGCAAGTTATCAAACAAAACTAATGTTACGCTTACAACATCCCTTTATAAACAAAACTATAAAACCAATTAGTATTCCAAACAACAACGCCGATTGTGCATTGATCGAAGCATCAAATATGGATATGGTTTTAGTACGCGATCGTAAATTAATGGGCAATAAGCACATGAATATTCCAGTGCCGGCCTATGAATGTTACCACCTCATATTTCCCCTAAGATCTAAGGTTCTGTTACGGAGACTTGTACCCAGTTATAAGAAGAAACATGGGTTGTTATGATATAAGTTTGTTAAATATATTTTCATTCGGACTGTCCAGGTATACATAAATAATTTTTTTTATTATTTCAAGCTATTTGTGACCTGCTTTACTATCTTTATTATCAATTGAATTCTACACACCGCTCCGAGCTACCGTTAATAATTGAAGCAGCCTTTTAGTATACTTAACGTCTAAATAGCTTCCTGTGAATTCTCAGTACAAACGTTTACTGACTTCGCTTGTGAATATGAATTAGTTTCGTAGCGCAACGAGGAAAATCGTACATTTAATATAAATTATCAATATAAAAACGTTAATGGACTTGTATTAATATATTGCAGCGGTTGAGGTAAAAATGTCAATATATTTATAATTTTACATTGAACAAAGAGCAGGTGAGTTATTATTACTACCGAGGACTATGAATATCACATCGCAAGCGTTTGATCCAACGTTCAAACTTAGCAGGTTTCAAAACAGGTTTACCCCGGTAAAATCTAATATACAGGATGAAGAAGACATACAAGTCGCAGCGAAATTCTCACGAGAAAAACCAGTCAAAATAACTAACTTAGCTATAAATAAGATAATGATAGATGTAAGTGATGATGAATTTCGTAATACTGAAGAGGAAACGCACAAATACCGTCCAATTGCGATTAATTGTTGTAATCAAGCAATTGTGAGGACGATTACGTCGCTGAAATTAACAATGATAATAGAAAAATGGACGAAGAAACGAATGCAACCGTGTGCATTCAGAATAAGGTTCACAATAGAGTTGAAGCCGAGACACTAATAAAAGAAGTAGATACATACTTAACTTGTTAGACATAGAGAGACAATAGTGACAATTTGAGATTAAATGGCTCTGTTAAGTGTTATGAACAATACGAAATATGGTATCTATTATTTAGTCCAGACAGTTTAAAGCAAAAAATACACTTAACATAGAAGTAGAAAACTAGAAAAAAAGCTAACCCACACTTTGTAGAGTTTATTGTTTTACTACCATAGTAAAGCGTAATTTAGATAACAGATAAGCAGATAAAAAAATCTAAAATGTAACAAACAAAACGCAATTAGCGAATACATAAAATTTGTTATCTCCGTAATTCTTAACCCGAAATCATTGTCAATGTCAAATCATTCAACCGCAACCACACAAATGACCGCATCTAATCCCATTTCAAACCATGAAACTCCTACGTATCTAGATTACGTTAGAAGGTCACGACCTGTATAGACGATATCAACGGGGTCCATTTCGAGGTCAAAAACAAACCAGAATTACTTGAACCCTTTTATAATACCACAACTGATATGGTAATAGATAGATAGATAGTATTTTTTGGTGAAAACATGGCGCATTACATGGTTAGTAGTGTCTTAAATCCTATGTTAGGTTTATCTAGACACTACGAGTTCTCTAGTTGTATATTAATACTAAAAAAACAATAACGCACTTTAACAGAGTGTTATCATTCATCAACGCAACACAAACTAACACAAACGGAATGGGGAAAGCAGAAGATCTTACTAAGCTGGCTGTTATTTGATAGTAACAATAAAATGTGGCGTTACTGACAATCGCATTCTGTGCACCGTGACGAACGGTGGTGTAATTAGGACGATGGATCGTCATGCTTTCGCATTGTTGCGATTTTTGTAAACAAAAGAATTGGTTGATTTCATTCTGGTACTATAACAGCAGTAGCAATTTCCTCTGTCAGTTCTAGCCTAGTAACTTTTGGATTGGTTTAGATACTTCTGTATCGCGTCGCGTTTGTAGTAAAGGGTACCTTTCGCATATTTGCTATTTTTGTAAACAAAAGAATTGGTTGATTCCATTCTGGTACTATAACAGTGGTAGCAATTTCCTCTGTCAGTTCTAGTCTAGTAACTTTTGGATAGTTTTAGGTACCTATCTCCCTAGATATAATCGCGTCGCGTTTATAGTAAAGGGTACTTAGTACTTACCCATTACTATCAGGTAAATATGTTAAGCTTCAGATACAAAAACTGTCAAGGCTAAAGCCCACAGCGTCAAAAAGGTTTTTAATAACGCCTATGCTCACAAAACCGTAATCCCTCCAACCATCTCTTATCTCTTCTCAGAAAGCCCCAAAAGCTTTATCACCTACAATAAAACCTTCATTATCAGTACAAATACAGGCCCTAACAGTTCTTGCATTATGGTTCCTACTACCTGGAATTGTGGAGGTATCTTCTGGCGAAACTGATAAAAAGACCGTTGCCCCACCGTTTCGTGTTGAAAGTGGGTTATGAAACGTGAGGCCTGATAAAAGAAAATAGAGTTTATTGTCTTGGAAGTATCTCGCGATCGTGAAATCGATGGAGTATACTTTTTATCGGAAATGAAATTGTTACCTATTATGTTTTTCAAGAATGTTACACATCGACACTCATCTAGTGAAATTGTACATGTAGAAAAACATTGGACTAATATGGATTATTATTATTGTATTAAGACAATGAATAAAATAATTATGTAATCCGAAGATTTAAATTATTCTGTAAGTCAATGTATAAAATTGTAACAAACCTACAGTCTTAAAAAACATAAGACAAATTTGAAGACACAGTGACCCATAAGTAAAGTGACAAAATGATTCAATTAAAATAAATATCTCCAATCAATTCTCGGATGTTTCATGTATTTATATCACCATAAAAAACTCGTGATTGCTGTTGATCGAACACCAATTTAGGGAACACGCTTTGTTGTGTTAATTTAAGTGATCGTAAATTTTTTAGTAAAAGTTTCTCTCCGGCGTACTATTTAGTTAATTTTATTACCGAGATGTAATGATACAGGCTTTAGCCGCACGATTTAGCTAGATCACGACTTCAAGACGTTTATTACTGTCAGAAGTTTAGTCTAACATTATAAATATAAACCCAGGTTTTAATGTTGATAGATTAAAACCACTGGCATTAAAATAATTTGTATCGAGCATGTAGAACACATCATCGTCACAATAATCCATTTTACGTCCAACAATTATTGGGCACTTATCTTCCCAACAAATAAACAAAGGTAGGTAGGTATATGAACTAAAAAACAAAATAACTAAATAAATTAAAATTAATAATTAAAATATAACAAAATTCGTACAGTTTATAATTCATATCGTTTTTGAGTAGTAAACCTGCGTATTTATAGAAAAGCATTAAGCTCCTGCTTGACAATAAAACCTATAAACAATAAACTAAATAAAAACTAGAGAGTATTTTATTATATTTTCCCATTTCGAATACAAAATATGAAATTCGATAACATTGTGATAATCTGGTGCGCGCGCAGGCATGCGGCTAACGGCACTTTTGGGCAGCATCTGGGCATTAATGTTTACCATCAGCTGATACTTGAAAACCGGATACATGGAAAAAATGATATATTGGTTCTCAAACGATTCTTATCGATTTTAAACGATATAATCGCATACATCAATCAAAGAAAAAGAAACAAAAAACGTTTAACATAATTAAAACAACGTTTGAACCTTGGTTTTATAAACAATTTTGATGTAAGGTCAAAGAGCTGCATATGCTCTTCTACCACTTATCATTTAATTACATATGTATAGGTACTCAAATCATATTTACCAAAGCAACTATTACTATAAACAATGTGTTTTGAATACTTAAGATAACATTAAAATCAAGATCTATGTATAAAATTAAGATGGAATGCGAACCGAGAGTTGTTCAAAAACGAAGGCAGATCAATTTAAATTTCTAGTTTAACAGACAACAGGTTCTAGTCAATGCATAAATGCAACAAAAAAAGAACTTATCTAAGGCTAGAAAGCCCGCACTATAGAAAAAAACGAATCCTTATAGATCTTAAGCCAAGGCAATCAAGGTACCATCGAATTTAAAATAGTTTTTGCTTGAAGATAAAAAATTATATGTTAATAATGGTTCTTAAGTACTATCGACGAACATCACTTATAATAGAACCTTCAATAGGTAGCAGAAGTAATAAGAAAAAAGTCTATACAGACCATCTATAATAGCCAATTACAAAGATGAATAAAAAAGTATAGACGATAATGAATCAATTCAAAATATTACGAGTAAAAAAACAATTAAATAGGAATAACTGTGGCGAATGTTAGGGATGGAGGTTGGTAGCATATTCTTATTATCATTATTTTTTATTGTAATTGAACAAGATTCCTAGGAATACTGAAAGTTTTTAGTTAACCGTCAATTAAAGATAACTAGGAAGCAGTGTCGATTTAATAAGCAGTTTGTTAACTAAAGTTGATTTGATTAAACTTATGATTGTGATTATGTGCATAAGGGTGACATTTTCGTAGATATAGTCTCTGAATAAACCCTTTAAATAAGTTATTTTAAAAATAAATACGTTATTAATATAAAATAATACGTCTCTCAGCGCAAATTCTATACTTATCATAATAGATAGTCTCAAAGCAGACGATACGTGCGGGAGATAGGATCAATCCATAAATAAATTCTAATTGTAATTAGCGTGAGACAAGTTTAGTCACTAGCGAAAGTGTCTTAGATGAAACTGATAAAGCTAATATTATTATGGTTCAAGACATAGCATCTTTTGAAATAGAAACTAATATTTCTAATTTAGATCAAACCAAAAACGTAGACTTAGATAGTAGTAATTTATTACGTAATGAAGATTAAAGTTTATGTTGACAAAGAGCCAATTAGACCTACATCATTCGATCGTGTTTGAACATAAAATAATATACTAAATATAATGTCTTAAACAAATATGAACCGTTTCATTACAATGTTTTATTGGAATATTTGTACGTACCTACCTAATCATTAGTTTAACTTATAGAAAAATAAAATATCTTTCAGATTTGTTTCTTCTTAAAAGAGTTGGTTTTATATAGATACCTACTGTACTTATGTTAGTTAATATAAAATAATATCGAGGTTTAGTAAGTCAACAAACTTACAAACATTTAAACTCCTTATCGAAAATAATGAAGCATAGACCCAACTAAATGTTATATAATGCGTCAAGCGATAATTACTTATTGTTTATCTCGTTAACGCAGAAGGTTAGTTAGACAATGAGCTTCAATAATAATACAATAACCCATAATGATACTACCTAACCTAACCTGACCCATAATGATACTACGTCCTACCTACTGGACACTGGTCTCTCTAATAGAACCTATGAAATTAGTTTGGGTATTGAGTAAATCCCCATGCATTAACGAAGAAAGAAGATAAAGTTAACTTTATTCAAAATGTTTGGCGTACAGTAAGTTATACACTCAAATAAAATAATACAATCTAAGCTTGTAAACCGAACGCTGAACGAAAAGACGCTGACACAGCATTGATTTAGTTACGAGTTATATAGCAACCAATGCTGATGTTCCGTCAGCACCAATTTTTCAGATGTTACGGACACCCTGAACAATATTACAACTAAAAATATAATATATCAAAATTACATGCAAAATCGTTATGACGATATGATATGATAATGTCTCCGATCGCAATAAGTTGGTTATAGAGCATAACTACACGTTATATGTCTGTATAATTGTAATTCAGTATATCAGATACCACCCGTAATAAACTTCGAGTTTTACACGGGGCAAGATGTTGCTGTGTGAATTGTCGAGAAATGTTTATAATTATTTATTCTTAGATATTAGATACTACACACAACGTCAAAACTAGTTACATGGGAACTAATTCAAACATTATGCAAGCCCTTCGATATTAACCATCAATAAATATTAACGATACAATTTTCTAAATTGTGCAATATACGAGTATTAACGAATTCAAATATAACGTGAGCCGGATAAACATGTTAGAATGACCTCTATCAATGAGTAATATTAATGTATAGATAGATTATGTCGTGTGAATTCTTAAGAATAGTACCACCCTATATCGGGCGGTTGTCAGAGCAGTGTTGGCTAAGAGGGAGCACTCTCGACTTTCATTCTGAAGGTCGTGGGTTCAAACCCCGCCGAGCACCTCTGATTTTTCTTTGAGTGTTCTAATGGTGAAGTCAAAATTCGTGTGGAAATCGGCCTATTCTGAGAACTTTGAAAAGTTTTAAGGACATTATGTGTCATTCACCAACCCGCACTTGGCCAGAGCGTGGTGAATTAAGGCCTAATCTCTTTCGTCAAGAGAGACAGCCAACCTCTCTAGTAAGCCTGAGTTATAAATTGTCCGAAACCTACTTAGCCTACCTACCAAGGTTCCTATATACCAAGGTTCTATAGGAGAACCCATTAGTAGGACGTTATATATAATGTTTTGATGATAAGAAAAATAACACGTTAGGAACCTGATATTGACAATATGATTAGATGACTACTTAGTATCTGTGAAGTAACCAATGTTGTTTTCATTAGATCAACATCGTTTTACGTGTGATGACTCAAATTTTGTTTGCTTTTGATGATATCACAGATTCTCAACAATTAAACGATAGAGCACATGAACATACGTAGTTTTAATTAGATATTTGATTGTAAGCATTTGCCTTCGTTTGCTGTACGTCAACCAAACACTATTTATCTTATCTTGGACACTAAGACATAATAACTTCTAGAGATCAGAAAAATAAACGTATTTATACATACCGGTAACAGTCATAGATAAAACACTTTACAATCCACAGAACGTATTCAATCACTGAATGCACACAAGAACTGAAAATGATAAATTACAACGATCAATATTTTAAGTCAAACACGAGTGGCAGGTTTCATCGATCGAACGCTACTGACAGAACGGGAGTAATGCCATGCGCTCGCGCAGTATACACCGACCAAGTTGAGATAGTCACATTTTCCTCGAGAATAATTGAAATTGTGATAGTTTTGAAATAGCCGGGTTGTACTATGTTTATTCACCGTGAAACCGGTGTATTTTTAGATACCGGGCAGGTAATAACTTCTGAAGGGCCAAGGACTTCTGTTTGTAAAAATTGTAAATAGGTATAATAATTTAGGTAAGAGTGACATCTTTATTTATCTTCCCCCTTTTATATAGGACACTTTATATTTATCATTAATTAAAGGATTATTTAAAACAGACATATTATATCACTTACTTAATAGTAATAATATCAATAAACATCCTAAAATAAAACCAATTCAGGTTTGATTACTTCACACAGAAAATGAAAAAGACAGAACAGGTAAAGTTAATGAAACTGAAAGATTTACCGTCATTATTGTAAAAGTGCTCATTATTTCAGATCACGTCGGTACAATCGATTGTTTTTTCGATAGCATTAAATCTGAACAGAGGCCCCAATTCATTAGTGTCGTTAAACCGCTCCGAATAAGATCGACGGCTCGATTTGGACCAATAATACGGAACAGTGGGCTGGGTGGTGTCAATGAACGCTCCTGTTAGGATATCGGGTTATGTAACTGCATCATCATCATTAACAGTAGAGATTGTGTACATAGTAGTACATACTACACAAATAATCTTATTTAAAGTTAGTTATTATATTGTTTAGTTTTAAACTGTAAAATAACTATTTAATTTAATAAAAAAAGAAATTCTAAAAAAATATTCTATTCTATTAAATACATAGAAAATGGTTTAGGAAAATATACAAGATCACAACGTAACCTTGGTCCTCGAGGGGGGAGATTCTGTAATTTTGCCTAAACCATTTTCTAATCATTTAGAAAACTTAAGAGAGAGTCATTCACTAAAAATAAATATAATAGTGTTTTATATTTTCATTTAGTTAGATTTCGTAGAACATAAAACTAAATTGCTAAAATCCGTTTTAAGATATTGGAGTTACAGAGTTTTAAAGACATCGTTAATGTTTTTTGTATTTAATGTCGATGTTCAATATTTTCGAAAGAGTATATGCCGTATTAAGAGACGTTGCGATAACCCAATTAGCAAATCTTTTAAAGATCAATACACTTATCTAGCTAGTAACCACCCAATCAGGCGCGCCTTGGCATTTCTCGTACATTGCTGACATAATTATGACACGATAACTTTTATTGTTTACAGTCTGGTTTTTTGTAACAGATAAGATTTTAACGAAGACAGCTATTGCAAATATTTACGCAAAGTTTGTAAAATATTTGGATTATCCAAATATGTGAGCGATACAATAAAATAGGTCAGCTGTTTTCAGAAGTATTTGGGGAACTGAGTTACGGAATACGAGCCTAAGAATTCACCCGGACCATTATTATTCACAGGTAATATGTATTTAGGGAATAAAGTTCGAAAATTCTCGCGTAAGAAAAGACATGTTTATTACAGATAAAGAGATTCAATTTTATGAATAAGTAATTAAATATGTATTTTTTTATTTAGCTGTGGCATTATTGATGAAGAGAAAGAACGCCACTTTTTAATGCGAGTTAAAAAAACATCGTAAAGTAAAACAACACAAAAGAAGTCAAACAAAGCAAGTCAGATTTAAACAGCTGATGAGTCAAGAGGAAACACGTCTCCAACCCAGAAAGTTGGCGTCGCGATTGTCGAGACGTAAGCCATACACGGACTGCTAAATCCACGACTGCATAGTGAACTACAGTCTTCTACGAGCGTACGTTCATACACGAACTGCTCAAGTTCAACTGCTTCGGGCGTTAGCAGCACAGTGAAAGTGTATTATGCGGTCAAGCAGTCTTCATCCCTACACTGACTGCTTGAACTGTCGACTGAAAAAGTAAACTAACCGCGAGTTACCGAGGGCAGGGAACTGTTGACCCCTAACTGCAACAACAGGCCGTTTAAATTAATTAAATTTAAAACCTTTATTTTTAAACTTAACCTATATAACATAACGAAACCCTTTTTTAAGTAACAGTTTACTAATGATAGTGGATTTCGCTCTTCCGTTATCATTTAATATTGGTTGAATTTGGTTGAGATGGTTATCTTTGTATCAAGTAATAACAATGGTTTTAAATAATAGGGATGTACCGTAAATTTACTTTTTGTTATAGATTATACAATACTTAATTACGTCATTCCGTCCAATACCGTCTATTAATATAAATGGTTTGTTGCAGTCAAGCAAGAGTCAGCTTGAGACTGCCCATGCCCAGTTGATCAATGGATCTTGCGATCCGTGTATGGACTTTAGAGATGTAGAGATGGCGAGACATCGACACGTCATCGAGAGTGAAACTGGGTAAGCCCAAAGGCAATTAGATAAACGTGGTCTGATTTTCTCGGAAAATATAGCAAGTTTCCTATTTATAAGTTGTTTGCGTATCGTTGGAAGAAAGAAGTTCTTTGATCGTCGATGATTTAATTCAAGCTAATGAGGAAGGTGACGCTTTTATTATTTTTTATTTATATCTATTTTTATCGGTTGGTTTTTCTTTGTGCGTATTATTAACAAATTGATATGGGGTTAAATTCTTCTCATTTTTATATTTGCGATAGACTTGGGTTGTCTAAAACAAAGTATAAACGTCCAAGGTCATATAGACAGATTGACAAAGGATTTTTAACTGGAACCTTTACCAAAATGCAACACACAATCACTTTAACGATTGTCTAGACCACTTACTTGGTTGATATTATCTTAACACCTGCTAGTGTAAGAAAACAATTAACATACAGATGATAAGTATTAAGCATGTGGTTACAGCACCTGCGTTCATTACCCAGTAGTTTTTATTACCATCGAGTAATTGAGTAAATCCACAGGCTTCAGCATGGTTATAAAAAAACATACTTACCACTGACTGATAAAAAAAATAGAATATGTTTTAAGACTAATTTAAACACGCTACTCAACAGGTTTTTAGGTCATTGTTTTTTACAGTACTACACGATCTTTAACAATTGGCCAGCGTGGAGAATTAAGCCTAATCTCTCTTGTCATGACAGAAGTCCCTGTATCCCAGAAGTGGGAACGTGATTATGGCTGCTGTTGATACAATATTAAGAAGCATGTAGTAGGTAGGTTAAACCTACTCCTTTGCTGCAAGGTTTTAACTAATTTCTGTCTTCCTACAACCCTTGAATACGAAATAAGATACTTAGAATGAAAATCATCTATCCACTTTGATCTTTTTAAATAGCCTGTAAAACTTAATTTTCCATACTGCCTACATAAAGTATATTTTATACTCGCGCGTAATGACATATGCAAAACATGTTTAGCAGGAATATTAAAACATTTTACTCCATGTGTGACGAAACAAAGAAGCTATGATAATCAGAACGGACATTTTTTAGACCGTTGCTTATTAAACCGACTTAAAAAAAGAAGGAGATCCTTAAGTAGATTTTTTAACGTTTGTTTTCTCTTTACCTACTTACGATCAGGTAAACCAATTTGGATGATTTTGGGATAAAACGATTAACTTAACGTAATACAATTAATTAAGTAGGTAATAATGAGCGGTATCATTAATTATTTTAACTAGCACACAAATATATAAAGCAGTTATCGTTAACAAGTCATAGATGAAATATCACAATAGTAACTTTCCTTGGTGGTCCAAAAATACACAATCAAATGATATATCTAGTAATGAAAATAACGAGGTATCTGTTAGAACTCCACGACAAACGAAAGAACAGACATTGATACCTTATTGTAAAAGTCATAAGGTTTATATTATTTGTTACTTTTTTGCTGACGCCAAAGAGTAAGGAGTCTCGGGAGTAACCTTTATGTGTATTAAAATAGGATTTAGTTTGGTTTTTTGTTTATTTTCGGTAGACTGGCGACAAGACGGCGACACGGCGTTGATTCGTTGCGCTAGGTCATGTCGGTTTGTTTATTGGAGTATCTTTTATAGAGTTTGGTTACATTTATTTCGAAAATACAAGCCTAACTCGTCAAACACAACCTTGAAGAAAGCAATTACCTTGTTCAAATACAAAAATAAATAGAAAGATTTAGATAATTTACTACCCATTAATCTTTTGGAGTAGCGAGATTTCTATAACATGAGTTTTTTCTTGAAAGAGGATTTAAAATATTATTTTACATAGGTAGGTATGTAAAATAATATCTATATATATCAGGGTAAGATATTTATTTTCGAATGTTTGTATAATTAAAAAACCTTGTAAAATTATATTTTTTTCATGAAATGTTGCATATCATGAAACATTTTACATCTAAAATATTATTATACATAAGCATATGGTTTATTTCAGGCTAAGATATATATTCTTCAATGTTGGTATTAATAAAAAAACCTTTTATAATTTAAATATTTCATTGTACATTGGATAAATATCAGTAATTATATCCATTAGTCACAGATTAATAACCAACCAGATACCTCATAACAGGCGAGGACCGCGCGCCAAACATATGGTTAAACCAACCATATGTAAAGCCCCGCCTCGAAACACGGCTTTAGTTGCGACCAAGTGTCAGACCCGTGAACTTCATATACGTTTCTATAGTCTAACGCAAGTGAAGAGGTCAGCTTATAATGGCTACTCGTACGAAGGACGTTCACTTGTCTCTTTTCCGCATTGCGCTTATTGCATTCGTTGTCCTTCTCGGCGAAAGCACGTGTAACGTAATTCTAATCGATATCGTTAAAAATAATAGACGACGTATATTAGCGGGTCTCTCGGTATTATTGTATGTAAAAATAAATAAGTAATCCATAAACCGTTTAAATATGTTTATAGAGTACTTACTCAGTAAAATGAATTATTAGTGATAAATTTTTCTAATATCATTTTTTAATTTTTAAGTTCTACAGATTTGTGTATTCCAAAAATAAATACATATCTACCTACCTACATGATGCTATTTTCATTTTAATATGAAATTTTAAAACGAATCATCGAAATTAATTATCGACAAATTCGTTCAATGTTCCCAACCCGCGACCTAAGTGCGACCTTGAAATAGCCAATCACAACGCCTTTGTTCCAGTCCCCGCAACCCGCGCCTTCCTCCAATTTCGGTGCGTTTGAATCGGAACAAAAGTATTATAATGGACCATCTAGTGGGGGTTATCTGTGCCATTAGTATACTACCAGTTCCTGCTTATTCAAGATGATCCGTCGTATATTTATTTTTCCTTTATTTATTTTATTCTCTCGCATATGTAAATTCCACAGTCTTGTTTCAGTCTCAGTGCAATTAATTCGCCTTGTTATCGTGCGTGTGCGCTCTTTAAACTCTTGCGCATAAAAGTGTCAAGTTTTTTCATCCTGACATTTGTCATTATTGAAAAAGGAT
The DNA here is from genome assembly GCA_963691955.1 of Chloroclystis v-ata. Classification (NCBI taxonomy): domain Eukaryota; kingdom Metazoa; phylum Arthropoda; class Insecta; order Lepidoptera; family Geometridae; genus Chloroclystis; species Chloroclystis v-ata. The sequence goes on along the minus strand of OY829909.1, from coordinate 6,355,153 downwards.
ATGCCTAATTAGACTGCGCGTTGCGTTCAGAAACCTTTCTGGTTTTTTTATAAGAGCACAAGGCAGGTTTATTGATATCTTGATAAGTAGATAATTACTTAACCGGAGTGATATTTTAAAAGGATTTCAAAAAAGTAGGTTTTCAATACGATTGTATTTTTTGTTTACCTCAGAACTGGTAAGCTGATTATGATGTTTTGTTTAAAAGATCATTGATTGTTTGAAAGATTTAAGATGCCGTATGGTCATATTTAATAATATCCTGAAGTAGCATCCGTATTATAAAATGGAAAATAAAAATATATTGTAAATGTTTTATTTTGTCCGAAGAAATGTCTTCTTCATTATTATTTACTTGCACGCAGTTCAGTCGATAAGTGTTTTATATCTACACATAAATAAACATAAAAACTTATGTTTCGCGTCATACATCAACTTCTTAAAACACTTCTAGCCAACTTTGTATTATCTGACAGACAGCATAATTTGACTTCCAATCAGAAGCCATTTTTCAATTAAACTTTGTCAGTATTAAATTTAATGCCTCCGAAATCGTAACCGTATAATATAGTGATAAATTATCTTGTCAGCGTGGCTTGCTGTGTTTGATAGTAAGGGTTATTCCCATCTGAAAAATGATGAAAAAAAAAAAAATGATGCGAAATTTTATTTCTAGCTTGTTACAAGTATGAGAAACTTCACTAAGGGATTTCGAACTAAATATTAATTAATTAATATTAATTTAATAAATAATAAACAAATAAATATTGCCGGACAATTCTCACAAAAACATCTAGCCCAGTGGTAAGCTCAAAGCTTGTGTTACGGGTGCTAGATTTCTGATATACTGTGTGAATTTTCCAGCAATATTTATTAATTTAAAAACAACGTTACTCAAAGTAAATATATCTAAAACCTGTATTGTGTTGCAGTCACTAATAGGTGAAGGTTTTAGAGAACATTTATTGAAATAAATTGAAAATCTATTCAGAAACAGTAAGGTCAAAGGTATAGCTATGGCAACCGGTTGAGATGGCAGATAAATCGAAGAATGCAACGAATAAACTTATTGCATTGGATTTATTGAGTAACTAGCTTTTCGCCCCGCAATATAATACAATCCGCGGATATATAAAATGTTCTCGCTGTGTAAGGAAATATAAGTCCTACTCTTGGTTCTAAGCTTCAATCCCATAAATTTTCAGCCAAATCTTTTCAGCCGTTTTGAAGTCACAAATAGTTTAACTAACACGACAGTATTTTATATTTATAGATAGCTTAGACGATATAATATAGTAAGAAAAATATGGCTGAACCCTAAAAAATGTGCATAACATCTTCATGTACCTACCGAAACCTTTCCATTATTAGACTCAAACAATGAGTTCTCGTAAGATTCAGACAATGTAACATTGAAACTCAAAACCACTGAAATCAAATCTAGGAATACCTCTGCCAACATGCCAGCGCGTTTAATTGACCTCAAACCGCAAGGAAGACTCGACGCGACCGCAAACTTTATTAGAATAGGCTGATGAATATTGCTTTGGAAATGAACACTGGTATTATTATATTACTTACTAGATGACCCCGCTCGGCTTCACCCGTTTTTTTCACCTTTTAAACCTTCCCTGGACTACTACAAACATTTCAAGACAAAACCAGCTCAATCGGCCCAGCCGTTCTCGAGTTTTAGCCAGACTAACGAACGGCGATTCATTTTTATTTATATAGATAGACTAGCGGTGCCCGCGACTACGTCCGCGTTGTCTGTTCTATATGTATAATAAAATATATCTATCTATGTCTGTATATTCTATTAAGTGTATCAGAGTACCCGTAACAGAAGCTTTGAACGTACCCCGTGTCTAGATATTGCTGTTTGAGTTGGCCTATTTGTCCAGCTATATATATTTTATTTATCTATAACTAGCCGACCGCCAACAGCTTCGCTTGCTTTTTTTCATTAAAATATAGCCTATAACCTTCCTCAAGAAATGAACTATCCTGAGATTAGCGCGTTCAAACAAACAAACTCTTCAGCTTTATAATATTAGTATAGATATGTATAATGAAACAAGATAGCGATAAAAATCTTGTTACGTGAAACGCTCAACAAAACTATAACATTAAAAATGACAAACGAAATATAAAACAGCGGGCTTTTTATCGACACAATAATGAGCCTTTTTAAATCACTTTTATAAACATTGGCGCCAATGCTGGATCCAATTAAACCTCGCCTTTTGTTCAGCTCAAGTTGTAAATTGGCCCAATAGTCATTCACCTACTCTTGCCACTATAAATTCATATAAATTACAACATCCAGGTTGTTCACGCGTGCTCATAATCGTGACAGATTTATGATAAGATCCATATGAGTACATTTCAGAGTTTTAAGGCAATTGCAAAGTATTTACGTGCTTTATGGTTAATAATAATTTAGTAGGTATCTAATTATCTGAACTTTAGCTAGAAATAATTTTGTAATCCGGTGAATTTATGTTTTTACGATATGTAATAAACTTCTTCATTTTAATTTCATTTTCTCTGTTCTTTGTACGATCAACCGTAGGTCAATGAAGGGTTCCTCTAAAGCAAAACTCTTGTGAGCTTTTAGTACCTAGTGCCTAGAAATCAGTTACAACAGTCTATCGATTCTAGTATTCCGACAGTTATTCTAAAGTGAAATCATGCTGAACGTTTCATAAAAATACCTAACCAGTGGAAAATAATTCCCGTCAGAAAAATCACGCGTCCGCATCAAACACACCAAATATTGAGGCTTTTTGTAAAATATTTTGCGGGATTTTCCGTTGAACAATGTAGTGTTTGTTTGCCGTCTGTTGCCGTTTGGCAAGCCATCGGTGCGTGTCCTTGTTTGCTGGATAAATATCCCGAAAAATGGGGAAAAACTACCAACTCGGGAGCAAATATGCCGCAATTTAGACGCATTGTATTTCGGGAGCTTAAATATTTGACGGCATTGATGCCAATAAATGTCATGCAGCGTTCGGTATGGAGATTCAGTTAAAATAGTGACAGTAGCTGGTGGTTTTTTGGGGTAAGGTAATCTATTTTGGAGGGAAGATTTATGTGGTCCTCTATTATATCACTATTTTTTGAGGATCGCTCAATTATTTTGGCAAGATAGATACCTAAGTTCCTAATACGCACTAGTATCAATTAACGTACACCAGTTTCAAATTATACAGGGTGATTGGTAGGTGAGTGCAAAGCTGCTAGGGGATGGTAGTGTGGACTATTTGGAACCATTTAAGCCATAGTTGTCTTAACCGAAGTCGGACTATTTTTTTTTTATGAATTTTTTACGGGATACAAGGAGAATACCCAAAATTTTACAGTTAGTTGCTAATAACTGCCAGTTTAAAAGGCCACTTAATTATTTTTTGTTTAATTTAAGTTAAACTATTATGTGTAAGCAATCTACCAAAACTTGTTTTTAGTTATCTGAGTCATTAGCCATTTTTTTACAGACATTTCAAACTTACGAAAATGTTCTGCGATTTACGAAAACCATTTTTGACGTTGTTTAAAAAAAAAACTAATGGTGCTATTTTTGTTCAAACCTTTTTAAAAACATGTGTGTTTATTATTCTTTCTTTTGAGGTATCAATTAAGCGAATATCTCAAAAAATATTGAAATTATGATCCAAAAACCAAATTGAGGGAGAAAATTCAAGGCAACTTTAATGAAAAAATAGGCAGATTATCGAATTGCTGAAAGTGACATAAACCACGTGGAATCTGGAGTCAACCCAGGCAGACACAATCCTAACGTCAGTTGGTCAGTTTTAAATATTAGGACACCTCTACGAGCATTGGAAGATCGTTTTGAAGAAATCCCAAATAATTTTTACCATTTAAGGTATCTGGTAAGAAGTGGGGCCCAATCAAAGTTCTGCTAATTACTCCAGCCCACACACTGACAGAGAATTTCCTCTGTACTGACACCTGCTTTTTCCAGTATCGATTTCTGCCCTTGTTGGCCTGTTGGTGAAGGTTGTAAAAGTTTGTTATGCCCTCTCTGGAAAATTTACTTTTATTTGTCCACAAGATTGATTTTAAGAATCACGCATTGAAGATGCGTTGATGTCTCTGTTGAGGAGAAAACGGCAGAATTGGATTATTTTCCCGGTATCTTGCTCTTCCAAACCTGGCAGACCCGGGCCATGGAATAAATACTTATCATTTTTGTGCATACTCCACATACACATCTTCTATTGTGAAATGTTAAGATTTTGAGCTACTACGCTAGTGATGGTAGTAGGATCCCCTTAGAATGCTGCCAAAATCTATTCATCGACCTTAGAATTGTGTCTGCTTATCTTATTATCTCTGAATCTGGAGTCATACACGCATAAACCACTTATTTATGCCACTTTCAGCAATTCGGTAATTTGCTTTTTTTCATTAAAGTTGGCTTAAATTTTCTCCCTCAATTTGGTTTTTGTATCATATTTTCAAAATTTTTTGAGATATCCTCTTAATTAATACCCCAAAAGAAAGAGTAATAACCACACATGTTTTTAAAAAGGTTTGAACAAAAATAGCACCATTAGTTTTTTTTTTAAACAACGTCAAAAATGGTTTTCGTAAATCGCAGAACATTTTCGTAAGTGTGAAATGTCTGTAAAAAAATGGCTAATGACTCAGATACCTAAGAACAAGTTTTGGTAGATTGCTTACACATAGCTTAACTTAAATTAAACAAAAAATAATTAACTGGCCTTTTAAACTGGCAGTTATTAGCAACTAACTGTAAAATTTTGGGTATTTTCCTTGTATCCCGTAAAAAATTCATAAAAAAAAAATAGTCCGACTTCGGTTAAGACAACTATGGCTTAAATGGTTCCAAATAGTTCACACTACCATCCCCTAGAAGCTTTGCACCCATCTACCAATCACCCTGTATTTCTGATATTTAAACCAAGACGCACGAGCGACTGTCAGCTGGCATGTTGTACGGGCATTGAATGTGTCAATAAAGTATTTCACAATAAACAATCGATGGAACAGAATTGATTGTTGATGACTTCGACTCTGCTTCAGCTGAAAAGTCTATCTTCTAGTTACTTACCAGCAAACGGCATATCGCAGACATACTCTTCAACCCAGTTGTCAGTGTTGCCGCTTCGGTCCGTGGCACCACTTGCGACAGAAGCTGCCGACGCCGCGCGCAGAAGATTCACTTCCGTTTCCGTGTAACTGTCGCGAAGTGCCGATCTTCTTTTGTATTCCTGGTGAAATAAATAATAAGAATAAATATGTACAATAAACATTTTTTTATTTCTTGAATAGTTATCACGTTATATAGTAGTTATCATTATCTTGTTATAGTTATCTACCTGGTAGATGCTGGTATATTCTACCAGCAAATCGTCATCCCACCTGGCTGGAGAATGTTATATCTATACTTTTTACCCAAAGTGGCCAAGTGCGAGTCGGACTCGCTCATGTAAGCTTCCGCAGCAATTGTTTATACGAAATTAAAAACTATTTCATTATAAACAATTGCTGCGGAAGCCTACATGGGCGATTCCGACTCGCCCTTGGCCACTTTTTTATGAAATCTTAGTGCGGTATACGGAATACGTCTACTTACCAAATTTCAACGTTTTGCTCTTATAGTTTCGGAGAAAAACAGCTGTGACATACGGACGGACGGACGGACATGACGAATCTATAAGGGTTCCGTTTTTGCCATTTGGCTACGGAACCCTAATAAAAAGTATTAGTACCTAGCTAAGGCAGGACACAAAAACCTAAATACGTATGAATTAAATGTCATTATTGACATTTTAATAACTGATTGTCAGTCGCTGTGAGTTGTGGCGTGAACCAAAACAAAAGCGTGGAAAATTCGAGATAAGTTTTCCGACATTAGAGAAACGAAACAACAAGTATAAATAGTTGGTAGGCCTAACGATAGAACTCAATGAAAGTGTTGTTACTTACCAAAAATTAGGAAGGTTATCAGTTAATTTTTGAAAACCAGCCGATAGCGAGTTTTTCACTTGGATAGGCTTCCAAAAAGGTATTATGGTCACTAATATTTCTGTATTACGTTGTGTAGTTGAAAATAAAACAGAACAAAAAAACACTATTCAAAAATTATCCTGATTGAAGTAACATTCTCATTTAATGTTTGCGGACAAATAATACTAGGCAACTTACAAGGTGCGATGTTTACTACATAAATAGCGTAATTGAACAACATATTCTTGCAATAAGAAAAATCTAAGGCACCTTATTCTTAAGAAATGCACAAGTAACCTCAAAGATTGCAGTCAAATTTCAAAAGGCGTTTTGAGACAGAAATATCATATCTGGATTTAAGACGTTCTTCGTATAAATTTGGTTTAAATCTCGTAATAAATAAATAGATTCAATATTTATGATGAGCTTAATATAATTAAGAAATGTTTTTGAAATAAATACCTCAAAAATAATAAGAAAAATGAATTTGAAAGTAGGAATAAAATAATACAATACTTAATCTAAGGTACAAAAATAAATAAAAGAAAATAAAATCGTAGACATACTATTTAATAATACAAGAAATCTGAACTTATCTCAAAACTAAATAAATTTTAATAAAGATAACAATTAAAACTTAAAATAAAATAGGAAGGTACAAGGCGACGCAGAAGGAATGTCACATCTTAATAATTTATTGTGGAATCTGTTTTTAGGATAGAATTAATAATAACTTTTTAAATGGAAAGTACCAATAATAGGAGTTTTACCAATAAGCTAATTTCTTGGGCAACAACATTTCACTGCAATTCACTGTGAGTATAAAACATATAATTTTCTATATATTAGAAAACTGTTATACTCAGATGTTTTTTATAAATAATGTCAAACAAATAGTTTTCGCGGACATTTAGCCTTGAAAAGAGTTGCGCAAGTACTTAAATAAAAAAATTCTAAATTCTATCCGTTATAACATTATTATTTCTAGTTTTGGCCATTACCCTCGCACTCTATACTTTTGTTAATAATAAATTCATATTTTGGAAGTCTTGACCAAAATGATCATTTAGATTTCAGTCTAATTAAGTAGTCAAATACTTTTCGAACAACCTTATACGCCTACTAATTATAAGAATCACATGTTATGATGCACCTTATATCTATAAGATAAATACTGAAAGTGTCATGTAGTAGGATAACATATTTATGGTTAAAAATAAACATCTAAATTTCATTGCTACTTAAGAACAACAAATTAGGAATAAGCCAATTTCTCATTCTTACTGTTTTAAAAGGTTATAAACATGATTTTTGTTTAAATTATCTTAAACGCAAGAATAATACTTTACTACATTGTATTTTGTATAAAAAAATCAGTATTAATTAATCAATTTAGTAATTTACAAAAATTTTCAAAACACAACTTCATTAAAAATTTTAAGGCTTTGTTTTAAATAAACTCTGTATTTTGTGGCCTTTTATCACAATCGTTACTAGTGTTAGTAAGTATATCTCATCTTATAAAATAATCTATTTAAAACAACAAATAAATGAAAAAATATAGCACCTAAATTAAATATTACTATAGCACCTACAACCGAACACTAGTATTATGTATTTACAAACTATACTTAATTTAAAAGCACCATAAGCATAAAACAAGACTAGGTGCGAAATATATAAGAGTTGGCAATATATTTTATACTTCTATGTAAATAGTAATTGTGAGCACACATTTTCGTTAAGGTTTTACAAATAGAGTATAAATAAATATATTTATTTTTATGTTTAATACTTTTATCTTGCTAACTCTTGTATATTTTAAATGAACTGCATTAAAACTAATATAATAAACTCAACTTTTATTATTATCACCTTGAGACTTTTTTCTAATTCTTATTTCTTCTACAACTTCCATAATAAGCTGAAATTATACAAAAGAAATAAAATGAAAAAGAATAAAAATTGCGTGATTTTACATGCCCATGCGTGTTAGCTAAGGTGTGGAAAATTAAAAAAACAATAGGTAAAATAATTGTATAAATTTAGAAAATCATTCACATAATTTGTAATAAAGATTTTTAATGAGCTAAAAAATAATAATACTAAGGTGTTTTAGAAACATTGGATGTAAAAGAGAGATACAACAATAAACATCTTATATACATTATGTATACGAGAAGATAGCGTATCAATTTTTTATTATATATTTTCTTAGTTCAAAATGAAGATTTTAAGGCAACCATGAATTCAGAATATTATTACTAGGCCATCTTCACAATACCTCGCACCCGATTGCATGTCGTATGCCTTCATCGTTGCAAATGCCTTACTTTGTATATCGATACTCCCTACGTATCTCCGTGTAACTGACAGTTACACACTTATTATGTTTTGTGCATTTTGGCATCTACACAAAAAAAACTTCATAATGTTCCTAACATTTTCAAATCTTTATAGCTCTATAAAAATTCCTGATTTTCCTGTCAAATTTGTGTTTTGCAGATACACAACAGCTATACATAGGAAGTGTCGATATAAAACAGCACAAAACACTGTTCATTCATGAACGTGTTATGCGAGCAGTGTAATCTACATTTCCAAGATAATCTTTGTGATTTTACGGACAAAATCTGAATCAATCAATATAACGGTTTTAATTACTGTTTTTAAAAACCGAATTAACCGTACATCCAGTGTCCTAACAACACAAGACTATCGGAAAAACCGAATTAACCGTACATCTAGTCCTAAAAGACAATACAAGATCTTCAATGAGGACTAACCTGGCTCAAAGGCCTGATGCGTTCATGGATACTGTTCTCAGCTTGCTTCGCCGATGGAGGGGGGTGTTCCGGAGTGGGGGGTTGTTCATAATGCGTCGGAGATAGCGGAACATGCGCCCTCTGCCCTTCATAATAACGCTCACAATCGCTCGGACTATTCATGGATTCGTCCAACAGACTTTCGAGAGAAGACCGCTCTTGCTGTGAGTATTTCCGAACGCGTTCAATCGTTCTCGGTTCCTCTTGAGGGTTACGTCGAAGCTTTCGTCTTGGATTCTGCTCTTTAATGACGACGTTTTCGTACATAGCGGTTATTGCGACGGGCTGCGAGCGTTGTTTGAGGCTGGGGCGTGGGTTCGGTATGGGTGCTACTCTGGGCGAATGGTGACTTTCCTCGTATTCGGAATAGGAGAGTTTGCTCTCGTAGTGGTCTACGGAGCGGCCGTGTTTGAGATATTGTTTAGCACCCTGTAACAAATATTATTATTCTTTAGTACATTTGTATTAGATGACAAGCTTGATAGAGGATTCTACGAGATATCAGTGATCAATTATAGTCTATAGTCTGTATATCCAGGCCATGGTAAAATCATAAACTAACACTAACCACAATCATACAAATATAGATTTAGATAGCAGTCTGACTACAATACAAAAGGTAGAAGTGACTCTTTCCAAAACCTTTCATTCTCTTAAACTTTAAACCATTCAAATCAAATGTTATATAATTTATCTTAGCGTATTTGGTGCATATTTTTATTTATTTATCATGGTCTTGTTTCAAGTAAAGTTTGTAATAAAATAATAATTTTCAGTTCTAAATGCGTCCTTGATTATTAGATTCAGACATGTTACTTAGTCACCATTAGTATCTACTCAATATGAAGTCAGTGTTTAAATATTTAAGCAGACACTTTACCGCATCGTTACTACTTAAAATAGAGCGCGAAATACATTTAATAAATATTATTGAGATACCTAATTAATATTATTACTGAAACGACAAAGAAACGCATATAAGAGCAAAATGTGTATGTGACTACAAAGCATTTATTACAAATAATACCTGTTTTCATCAATATTATTTTAAGGGTATCCCCCTTATTTGTTTTCTTATTTGTAATATGAAAATAAATATCCATTAAATACACTTTCAAACGCGACTTTACAGGGTCAACATATACCTACTTTACTAAACAGGAAAATGTTGACCGGCAAAGCGTAGAGCTGTAAATTATAATAAAAGGAGATAACTCCAATATAAATGAAATGCCTAGAGAGTTCATATTGAAATAAACGAACCTTTTACGTTGAATTTTTGGTCAAAAGTATTTAATATTTATATTTTTGCTAAACACCTAACGATGTCCATGTCGACTTGACTATTGGCTCCCTTATTTCATAGTAGGTAACCCTGCATGCAATCAAATTGGGAATAAATCAAGAATGTTCATGCTATACCATTGACTACAAGGTAAGAATATGCCAGAATATTCGAGAATGTTTCAGAACATTTGTTTATGTTCTACGTATGTACCTGTATATCACCCAAGTCGCCCTGACTCCGTGTATGCACCCAGAGTTCATAGCTACACCCTGACCCATTGACTGACTACAAGGTAAGAATATTCGAGAATATTCCTGAACATTCGTTTAAGTTCAACGACGCGTCTATACCTGCGTAACATCCAAGTCGCCCTGACTCCGTGCATGCACCTATAGCTATACTCTAACTAACCCATTGACTGACTAAAAGGTAATATTCAGATCATCCAATATAATATATATATTTTTTTATAAAATAAATATTGCTGGACAATTCACACAGCGACATCTAGCCCCGTGGTAAGCTCTAAGCTTGTGTTACGGGTGCTAGATTTATGATAGACTTAATATAATATACTTACATACATGTATATAATATACTTACATACATGTACATGATCTGCAAATATTTTGTTCCGGGTGTCTGGGTGTTATACATGTATAATAAAAATATCTATCTATGTATGTATGTATATTCTATTAAGTATATCAGAAATCTAGCATCCGTAACACAAGCTAAGAGCTTATCACGGGTCTAGATGTTGCTGTGTGAATTGTCCAGCAATATTTATTTATTTTATTTGTTCAAGAAAGTTCTAGAATATTCGTGGACGTTGTACCTGTATATCGTCCAAATCGTCCTGACTCCGAGCATGCACCCTGAGCTCATAGCTATACCCTGACGATGGAGAGTTTGCGTGCGTTGGGGACACAGACAGGTTCCGTCGCGGAGGCTTCTTGGGTGGAGTGGGCTGTAAGGTGGCGGGTGTCAGACAGCACAAGGTAAAGCAAGGGCAATACATGTCAAAATGAAAATACAAAAATAGGAAGAACAAATTCGTTTCAATGGAACAATAGTTTCCATCTTTAGCACGTTCCCTGTGTATGACCCATTGGTGGGGCATTTCGAAGTTCTGGTCGTACATGACACACATATGGGTCATTTATACCCTAATATAATATCCAAAAAAAGCATTTCCATTTGGGGGTCGACTTCATGATTTTGGCTCTTGTAATTTATTAGGTTATCCTAAATAATGATAAAAATTGCTTTATAATGTCGCATTGTCGTAAAACCATGTCTGTAATTAATATTAACTCAAAAAAATAAGTTTGTATTTTATATTTTTGCGTGTTTTTTGGCTTATTGAATCTCGCAGTTCAGTGGGTAAATTATTTCAAAATGTTTTGGTAAGAGCATACATCGCTTATGTGCTTTTATTATTTACAATATATAATGCATTTGCTACTGTTTTGTGGTGCGTAATGAAGTATTTTCTATTCTATATCTGTGGTTTGGGAATTTCAATAACAATGTTGTCAAGATCCAGGAAACGAATGTATTTATTTAACATATTGACGTCAATCGGTCATCCTACTTGTTTTCAAAAATATTTTTACCTATACACTATCATATCAATGTGTCAGTTATAGAGATGTTATTAATCAGGAATATAGATAGTATTTACTTAAAAGCACGAAGCTTAAAATGTTGTGGTTAGCCTTGTGGTGGCGGCCTAAGAATCACAAAAACTAAGCGTGTCCCAAAAGCCCAGCAATGGGTTCTATTGAGGAAACCCGTGCCCAGTAATGGGCCGTAATACGCGTTGTTATATAACTGAAAGTGATGTACTACTCGATATTATGTAAGATATAAATGGCAAAATGTATTTTACTGCAAATTGCTGTTAAGAGCCTATCTTTCACAGCGCCATTCCGTCCGACTATCATCGCTTTAAGAGAATGAGTGTTTGCAATTGAGTAATAGCGAATTTGAATGACTATAAGGATGATATAAAATGAGGTACGAGTTACAAGATTAAGGCGTTTTAGAACCATTTTTATTGTTTCCAAAGGAAAGTCGTGTTATTTTGTAAAAATATAGTGTACCAATAAATATGGAGCAACTTCGTCCATGAACCAAACAAAAATGAATTTTGCGAGCGCAATATCAGAATTCATACAATAACATTAATAATAACACGAAGTCCTTAAACTTAATTATAATTACCTAGACTTATAGATATTTCATAACTATATAACTACTTATAGATATTTCATAAAAAAGGACCTATGTATCTTATATATTCATATAAATATTAGGAATAAAAATGGCGATTAGGAGAAAAAGACTCAAGTTAATCCATGGTTTATTTTTTAGCTATTTTGCTTTTCTTTATGCCTTTAAGTTTTCGTTTTTCGTAGTTCCAAGTAATCCACTTTCATATCTACAACAGCCTGTGACTTGGACCACACATAATGGCACAGGGGGCCTAAGTAATTCGATACTAAGCCGCGGCTGAGAAGCAAATTGGCTACAGCCGGTCAGCGAATGGACATTTTCTGAGCAGAATGCTATTTGCGACTCAAATTGACTCAATAGGCCTAGTTAACTGTGCTTATCTTATTGTGTCTATTGTTGATAAGGTATTTTAGATAGTGCTTCTGCGTTTTTTAATTAGTCAGATGCAATAAAAAACCGTGTTAGCAAAGGGGGAATATCGCAACTTCACTGCATAGTATAAAATAAAGTAGCTTTTTCTGTCCCTATAATACTTATATTTTTAAATCTATACGCAACAGTATTTGATGCATTTTTTAATAGTATGATTCAAGAGGAAAATTTATAAGTTAAGTACTCAAAGCAGGTCGCTAGTAAAAGAGAGAAGTTTATACATCGTAGCAATGTGTACGTTAAGATGATGCTTATTTATGTTGTAGTCAGCATAAAAACGACGTATTTTGAATATTTTATGGCTTTAAAAATAACTTAGATAAATCTCCTCTCCGCACAAATATATTCAACAGATTGTCAAGACTGGCAAAAATAAACTAAATAAATAATCTATTTTATAACAACGGGAATAACTCACGTATTTACAAAGGAGTTAAAACTTAAAACACTCGACGTTTCGACCATAAAAGCATTAACGTCCACAAACTTGTTTCAATAATTTCAATAACGTTAACGTCCTAAATGGTACGATTTCCATAGAATATTTATGCATTACGCACAAGTCTGACAAACAAACACTTCACTTCATAACCACATACGATCACCTCATTAATGGAGCGCCGCGCATAAAGCTAATACTCCGTAAACAAATTAACAAGAAAACTACAAAGCTGTAATTTTCTAAGAAGCGTGTTTGGATTGCTACATCAAAGGGTTGAGTAGTAGATTGTGTTATAGGATCAACAAATCGATTGCACTCGAGAAAAATTTAGCAATTTGCCGTGTGGCGTTAATCTGAGAATAATACTACCGCATCGCGTGACCTAGAGGTATGTATATTAGAAGATAGGCTGTAGCGTCTTTCTGTGTATTGTATTGTATAGGGGTTTTGTTAAATACAAACATTTCATATGCTTAAATAAATAATAAAAAATCGTCGAAGACTTATCGCTCGCGCAAAAAGGCCATAACGAAAAAAAAATTCTGATTTGTCCCAAGGAATCGAACCCATCAATGGCATCTTGTGTTGCATGTGGTTGACAGACTCGCCACTGTGTGCCACTGCGGCAAAGAGGTTCGCCATAGATAATAAGATAAAATATAAAAAATCTGATTGGAAGTGACACAGCTACGGTACAAGTTTATGCGCTTACGCACGGCACATTAAAACGGCGCCAGTACGCATGGAACTCCATTGAAATGTGTAAATGAGGAATGAGAGCATTACCGTGACCGATTGCTTGCAATCATTCTCATCATCAATGGAGATGTTTATAAGTCAGTATTTCTAATATCCAAGATAACTAACCAAGTAGGTAACTAAGAAGATAACTAACAAAAATGTCCCTATTTCCCTTGTTCACGCCATAACGCGTAAAAGGCTGAGCCGATTTAAGTACTATTTGTTTTAAAAATGTCATAGTAGCCCAGGGAAGGCTCAAAAGGTAAGAAACCATGAGAATAAAGCGAGCGAAGCCGTAGGCGGTTAGTTATCTATATTTATCTAGGAAATCTTTTAAAATAATCTTTAAACAGAACACTGCCGTCAACAGCAACAGACAAGACCGAATAAATATGCTCCAGAATCGATTGTTTAAGAAATCGATCCAGTAACCCAAATCGATGTTGAAAGCACCAATAGTTAATAGTTCGGGCAATCGTTTACAATAAGTAGCGGGCACATCTGTTTGAGGCCACATGCTATGATGTAACATCACATGGCGTTTATAATAACTGCTGGAAAAATCTAGTTCCGGACTATACTATAGAAACAATTAAGATATATTATACCGAATAAAATATATTTAAGGATTTATATTAATTCATGAATTAAATAGCAATGGTATTTCTAGTAATATTGCATGATGCTACAATATAGAACTCAACAAAAAAAATTAAACTATATAACGCGTGAAAAGCTCTGTGGCACATACAATGCTCTGCTTTTGTAGAGTCAAATGTAGGCTTTGACTTTGCTAAATCTAACATCATTCATTTCATCATTTCACCCATATTAACGTTTTACTGCTGGGACACAGGGACTTCTCTCTTGACGAGAGAGATTAGACCTTAATTCACCACGCTGGCTAAGTGCGAGTTGGTGAATGGCACATTTCGATGCAATATAAAGCCTGGTTAGGTTAAGCTAATAGTTTTACAAATCCATGCACAATTTCCGACCATAATCCAACAAAGTACAGTATTATAACTAATCAGTAGGATACGTGTTCAAATCGTATCTGGCGCGCGGCCAAGCCTACCCGCTATTTCCGTAAATTCACAACTTTCGATATATCAACACGAGTGCGAAACTGTCCGTGTCGTATGTGAGAGGTTGAATTATTCCGATTTGATATAAGATTAGTTTCGAGGCCGAATTTAGTAAAACGAGCGCTTGAAACGTCAGAATGGTAGGTAAATAAAAGACACGAAGAAGAAATATATGGAGTATGTAGGTATAAGTAATAAATTCGCGAAGCTTATTAAGTTTTGTAGTTTACGTCACAAACGTACCAAGATAACTAAAAGTTTGTCTTAAATACTCGTTTATATGATTTGACAGTACACAGAATGATTGCCTGTTTTCTAATATGAGTTCTACGCTTCGACAAAAGTCAAATGATGAGTAGGTAAATAAGACGAATGACAGAAACGTTTCAAATAAAAGGAGTAGATTATATCTGTATACAGTTACAGAAACGTCCATAATCATATACATAAGTTTTAAATTTAAGATTATTTTTGTAACTGTAAATTAAGGCAAATCCTTATATTGGTGAATACTTCAAACGTTTCGGCAATACCACAGTAACAAAATCAATTAAAATTTAAACTAAAATATTTACGTGTTATGTATAGGTTAAAGAAAGAAATAAATTATTATTTTTATTTAATATTAAATAACGGACACAAATCGGTTGCCAGCTCAACATCAAAGCTATGGCCTTAAAAGGAAATAAAACCTGAACATATAAAACGAGCTATCGCGAGGGCAAAGTACAATTGAAATATGCATCACAAATCCGATAAACAGGGAAATTAGGTTATTAAGCCCTTGACATATCCCCTTTTCACCAGTCAGGTTATTTCAGTAATCCACGCATACATTCCAGCCAATAGATTCAGACATTTAGGTCAATCTGCGCTATCAAGGACGGGATTAACGCTTATCAAAATAACTAAATATAAACTGATATGGGCCATTATTACTATCACTGACATCCTCTATTATTGACTTATAGATAACTAAATCGACCTATTAAAACAATCACTCAAATAACATCAATCGACTTACATTTACATTTATCAATTACACACAACACAAAAACACAAATCACTTTCACTCACACACAATAATCTATTGATATAATCGATACACTGTGATAAGGTTATCATACGCGACGCGGCGCAAGCGTCGATGTCTTGCGCATTCAGCCGACTGCCTAATTTCTTCACATCACTCGCACATGTGAGAAAATGAGTTCATACACTAACGTACTACTAAAAATAGATCGCCTATTGTTGATGGATTGAAAACACAAATTGCCAAGGACATTGATGGAACAGTGGTGTGAGGTGCCGGCCGGAGAATATCTCTTCGTGTCTTCAAACATAATATGATTTAACTAGCTGTGCCCGCGTCTTCGTCCGCGTTAAATTATGTTAGTGGCCACGTTTTATCATAACTGGAGCAAGAATTTAAATAGCCTATCCGGTACCCCAGATTACTAAATGTTTATCTACCAAATTTTATCAAATTCGGATTAATGAATATATAACATAATATAATCTGAAAACAAACCAACTTACTCCATGACCGACCCTTACAGATTAATTATTAGATAGGGATAAATATCAGCGTGGTTCTACGTATGTAATTACTTTGATTACCAAACCGCATGCTGAGCTTTGAGATAATATCAAATTCCTGAAGAACTTCAACGAGTTCTATTGGAGAAAGCCATGACAATTGATGAGAAACAAATCCGAGGGACCAAAGCTAGTAATAATATAGATTGGAAGAAATCAAACGCGAAAGAATTACAAAATAACAGAAAACAGTTAATTGCATTACGTGGGAAATAACTCATGATACAAAATTCCCATGATCTTTTTATTAGTATTTCAAAGAAAAGTGGAAAATTGAGAAGTTTCATGCCCAGTCGGATGTAATAATGTTTTGTTACTCTTCATAATATTTTATGGCATCATTACGAAAATAACAAAGCCATTCCGTGACTTCATTATGCAAATAACGTGACGATAAATTATTTAATTACATTAATGGTAGCGTGACTGACTCTGCAAATCAACAGGTCAACCGAAACCACGATTTGATTTTAACCTTATTTCTCCTATACATGTATTTTATAAATAAAACACTTGAACTTCCATAAACAATTACTGCGAAGTTATCGATAGCAATGCAAGACATCGAACCCAAGTTCGAGTTATTGCGTAATTTTAATGTTTCTTTAGACATGGTTTACAGACAATGCGACATAGGTTCTTTTACGTAAACTCTACAATATTACGGAACAATGTGACACGAATTAACCATTTGCGTAAAGGTAGGTCTTGGATACGATACGCACAATCTTTCGCTCAAAAAAATAGTTATAATTTGACATAATAAAATAAATTATTTACTTGTCCAAGTGATCTTTAGGAATTTATGGCAATAAATGACAGAAATCTTTAAATATGATTGTAGAGTACAGCTACGAGTACAATCCTTTTTATTTCATTGAGTCAAATTATAACTACTTTTCTGAGCGTATGTGTCAGAGGATTTTGTTTTCTGTGCGTATGATTGCGTATCAAAATCAAACCAAGCCATATAAAGTAGATAAAAGTAAACTCACCGAAACTTTGCTATGCTCGTAATGCTGGATGAGATGCAAGGGCGCGCAACTAGACGCAGCGCTTGATATGCTCAGCGCGTCCCCCTCGCTCGTGCCTTCGAAGTCATCCCACCGCCGCCGCCCCGACCCACTGCGAACAGCCCCCACACCCCGCTCAAGCGAAGCACCCCCACTGCCCCCACTGCCCCGTGGAACACCGCTATCGTCCTCCCCACCAGACGACGAACTAACAGACCCAACGCTTATACCACTCTCAAACTTAGAAGACTCGAGTTTATCATCTAACGTACTGTTACTCTCCTCCAAAATCGTTTCTATCTCCGCTTTAGCGTTAGCGGAGTTAGCTCCGAAGCGGAAGGAGTCACTGTGCACCCATCTTTTAGATTTAATCGTTTCAGCGTCGGATTCGTCGTCTGAATGGAGAGTTCCGTCGGAGCCATCGTCGGAAGATTCTCCGATGCAGGATTTGAATGATAATTCTGACTTGATGGTAGCGTCAGAGTTGCAAGATTGCAACGACCAATTACCAGAATATTCCGAGGAGCATGATTTACGAACAGGCAAACGATTATTAGACTGAGTCGAGCTAGTCGACATTGAACGGTTTAAAGAAATCACTTCAGCTATGTCTTTGATAGAATAAGGACGAGCGGATGAGTTTGATTGCAATGTGGAAGGATGAGATGACAAACTAGAATTATTTGACATTAGAACGTATCCTTGCTCAATAGCATTTTCGATATTTTTATTTCTCTCAACAATATCACCAAGGTTTACAACCGCATATGGTTCCTCCAATTTTTGCGAAACTGATTGATTTTTAGGCCATTTAGTGTCTGTCGAACGCAATGAATGGTCTAAAGTTATATCTGGAGTCGAAATACTCTTTTTTATAGCCGAAAATTTTACTACTAAATCTTGTAATGTTTCCCTGCGCTTTGAATGTAGTTTGCAGGATCCTGAATCACAAAAACATTGAAAAGAGGTGGAGAATATTTCGCATCTATCTTGTAGAGCTTCAACATCGATTGTTACACGTTCTTCGTCTTGATTTGCCGCAGAAGACAATAAATCTTCGGCACTCTTGTGGTGTTTTGGAGGTCTGGGTTTACAAAAACATATAGCGGTTTCGAAATAGCTATCGCGGTTCTCATTAGGAACTTTCGTAAATGGTGGAACGTCTTTATTGAGTGTTTCCCTATTGAAAATATCAATAAACTCTTTTACAGTTGGAGCTTTGTAGATACAATGACCAGTGCCTCTTATATGGTAGTGAGCTAGAGTTTCCTTTAAAAACTCATTATTCCACTGGGGAAGATCCCTAACTTTAACAGAATTTCTATCTACTTCTATGTTAGTAAAAGTTTTATGCCTAAATAGTACTTTTTTACTACTTTTATCGATTTTATTTTTATTTATGGGTAACGTACCTGTCATTGACAAGTATATAGACTTCTGTTTGTCATCAGCAGCAGAGCTAGCAATATCATCACTACAGTCTACATTTTCAATAGCACTCGCATCACTGCTTTCAGAAGAATTAGATGCGTTCGATTTAGTTCGAGAAGCGTTTGTTTTATAAGTCTCATTATAAAGTGGCGGCATTTTGGCGTGCCTGAAAGACTTTGATTTTGCTGATAGTAAAATATCTTCTAGATTTGTTTCATCTACCATAGAATCCGAAGACATAGTAGAAGTCCTACTCGCGGAGCGCGAAGAATCTTTATCAAATGATTCATATCGTATTTGATTTGGAAAAAGTGTTCTTTTTGGCGGTTCTGGTTTCTTATCCCGTAATAAAGTAACATTTTCGTACAAAACTTTCTTTTCTACGTGATCTAATGGAAGCCTAACAGGAACATGGAGGCGCGTAGCAGGTGTTGGTTTTGATTTTATATTCGTAATGTTTTCATATATTGAATTTTCTGTATCAATATTTGTGTTGTTTTTGAAACCTGGTCGAGGTATAGGTCGGGGAATTGTATTGTTAACAATCATTAATTCAGTATCACTAAATTCATAGGATTCGTAGCACTCGTTTATATATGTGGCAGATCCAGAGGACTTGTGGGATATAACGGAGAGTCTATCTCTAGGTTCAAATATATTTATCTCTTTATTAATACTCTCGTTTACATGATGACTATCACCACTTACTTGCGTAAAACTTAGGGAATCTGTACAAGATTCTTGATCGCTATGTTCATTATTCTCTGATATGTTTGGCAGGGATGTCTTAAATCCAGGGCAACTTCTATTACTTCTATTAACAACAGAATCCCTATTAAGTGTACCTAATCGATCTAAAGATATCGTGTCAAACTCGTCATTGCAAACAACTTCACCTGTATCATCCTTTTTCGAGAGTATCTTGAAAAATTTGCTGTTACCTATTAGTAACGGACTGTTATTTTTTTGATGATCAGATTTTTTAGGTAAAACGTCGACTTCAGACTCAGTGCTATTTGATATGTTAGGAGCGGAGTTAAACTTAGCTTTTAAGCCCAAGCATTTAGAAGCAAGCTTTTTAACAAAGCTTTGTGGATGGATTTTGATAGTTAGTGAAGATGAGGACGGTGGTAAAAAGCTTTTGTTTTTGTTAGACATTTCTTGGGTCTTTGGGGCTTTCCTGTAAAACACATAAAGCAACAAAAATAAAATCAATATTGCTATAAAATTAACATACAAATAATAATTATCGATGGGATAGGAATGTCGTAGGATTAAGCATAAAATCAACAAAAAATAACACGAAATACACTTATTTTTATATCCTATTCACGGCCAATCAGATCTTTATTTATTTGGGCGGAATCCAATCGAAAAATACTTTTTTAAGTTGTGCCGCTTTATAAGAGAAAATCGATTGTGTCCTACCCCGAGTTTGCTCTTCATCGACATGTTCTGTATTTGACTCATCAGATTTTACAAGAGGAACAAACGTTACTTTTGTATTACCTACTGGAAGATCTTTTATATGATTAATATTATTGAGATGAATTTCATCATCATTAAGCCTGTTTTCACAACTTAAGTATTGGCTAGCTTCTTTATCCTCATTAGACTTAGTTAAATCGCGACAGTAACATGGCATTCGATTACCTTTCATTTTTTTGAAGGGAATTATGTGTCCATGTAGTGTTGCCGAGTTAATTATAGAAGGGTAAATGTTATCGCATGAAGAATCAAATTTACATCCCTGAACACCTCTCATATGCATTTCCTGGCTCTTTTCTCCATATCTATAGAATTCGGGTATAGATAAGTTACGAGTAAGCATTTTTTCGTTTCGTCTTTCGTTTAATTCTCTATGTATATGATCAAAATTAACATATTCATCACTTGAACTTTTGACATCATGAAAATTAATAGGAGCTACAGGTATCATTGATAAATAAACAGATTCACCAATCTCGGTAGCCATATTCTGAGCTTTCATATTATCCGTCATATTATTAATTATTTCGTGATTTCCATAGAGTGGTTCAGAATTGCTCGGGAGCACTAACTCTGGAACAGTACATTTTTGTTTATTTTTATTAGTTTCATTTTGGAGTTTATCTATTTTTTGCAAAATTGTATTAGAAATTGACATCTTTACATTAGGAGAAAGATTAGGATTAGGCTTACTTTTATTATCCTTTGCAATATGTCGTGATGGCTCACTACCTATCGTTTCTGATTCTAAATATTTGGATTCAAATAGATATGTTTGATGTTTTACCGGAGATATGGTACTTTGGTTTATACTTTGTTTTAACTGTTTGCCTAAAGTGTCAAGTCTCTGTCTTGTCTCTTCGTGGTAATCGGGGGACAAATTCGTAGAATGATATGATGGTGATAGTTGGCTATTACTATTACGATGAGCTAAGACGCTCGCGGGTTTTTCGTTGCTCAAACGTTTGACAATTGTGCGACTATCCTTCACTGAAGTCCGGTTAGAGCTGCTTTTTGGCGTAACAGTGGACAAATAATTGAAGGAACCAACAGTATTACTTTTATGAACTGTTACGTTTCCCAAGCTACGTTTATCATGATGCCCATGATATTCTTTTTCATTTGTATTAAGACCAGTGCAATCTACATAATCTTCATCGCTACTGTATTTGGGATCATTGTAGTAAATTGGTTCCTGTTCGGTTGGTTCTTGGTCGAACTTTGACCAATTCATAATAATCTTCTCAAAGACAGGTTTCCCTGAAAGTTTGGCTAGTGTCCTACTTGACATAACATTTGCATCAAGATCTGATTTTAAATGATTAATTTGAGATGTAAGAAAACAGATATTTGTTATATGTGCCTTATCTGTAGTATCAAATAATTTGTATTGTTCATATTTTTTTATCTTTGCTAGAAAGCTATCAGTTCTAAGTCGTTCAGAGCATAATTCCGGAGATTCTGCAGACTCTAAATAACTTTCACGTTTAGATGACATAAGCAAGGAAGAAGGTTTAATATTTGATGTATGAGTGTTAGTCACATTTGTATTTTTGGGTGATAATGCATTATTTTTTTCATGCCAAGCATGCCTGTAATAAAAACAATCCTATTTCAGTTATCTATTATTGATACAGTTGTAAGTGCATAGTTCAAGATCAGTTTCAAACCTGACGTTTAAAACATAGCATAGGAAGTATAAGAATCTCGTTAATTTAAAGTTTGTATTTATACAAGAGGTTTCGTTTTATTTTGTGTGCAAAGTGCAGAGCCTCGCTCATCAAAGCGTAGTACGGGGGCAGATCTTTTCCAACATTAGAGACATCTCCGCTGGCCTTTTCCAGACAAATTCAAAGACACGGAAGATTTTAATGAGGTACGGCCATAGGATGTTTTCTCTCTTTTTGTGTTCCATCTATTATTTTCGCGTGAAGTTATTTTCATTGAAAATGTCTTTGATTATGCGTTTATCATTCGTTTGAAGCTCAAACGGTTTGTGTCAATGAGATTTTGTACGGCAAAGTAAATTTAAAAAGGTGGGGCAGGTTAGGATAAGATATCAAATGATTTTGAAAGGTAAAGTCCTCCAATTAATCGTGAATATGGAGTGAGAGGTTGCGATACCTTTGAAAGATTACGGAATTCTATTTAACTTAATGAGTACAGTACAAAAGGTTTTAAACAATTTCGTGAAAAGGCTGTAAGCTTGTAAGGTCACTATTCACTAACTTTGCATGATCGCATTATAAAAAGTTCGTTACACCAGTAAAGTGATTTTTTTAAATTACATCCGAACTATTTGTTTAGCTTTGGAAGAACAAGAATTTCTTCGTCGGCATACGTTATCAACTAACTAAAGGGATACGTTATCTAAATCAATTCTTAATAATTTTGTATGAAAATAATATTTACTTTATTTCAAAACAATCTCTTTTAGGTTTATACTTTTGATTTTGACTGTGCATTAAGTTAAATAAAATTCATACATGCAATTTAATATGGAAAGGTTTAGTGGAAAAAATAGAAAAGACCCGGACACCATGATTTGTGATATGATAAGGAACTTTTGTTCTATTCTACTGGCAAATAAGTCTACGTTAATAATAAATAATAATCTAAACAAATATGCTTATACTTGATATTAGCTAAAATGCAGAAGGCTTGCGTAATTAAAAAAATATATAACAATAACCTCTTCTACTAGATTTAAAAAACCGTACGCGATTAAAATACTTACTTGAATAAATATTTTCATATTTTTATTTTCTTTACTATTATTTAAAACTTAGGTTGTTTAAATCTAGTAGTTAACTATTAAATATAAATATTGCAGAATTTTATGGTTTCGAAATGTTTGAGTTGTGACCAGATTACTATACCATCTAGGGTCGATAACTTTTTACAATAAGCTAAAGAGGCGGAAAGTAACTAATATTATGACCTATTTAGCTTACCACGGGGATAGATATTGCTGTTTAATTGTCCAGCAATATTTATTTAATTTATTTAATGTAACGTGGTTAGACATTCTGAGGTATATAATCTAATAACAGCAACAACATTTATACAACAATAAGTATATAAGTTATAGATGTTGCTGTGAATTGTCCAGCAATATTTATATTTATTTATTTATTTAACTCACCGGGCTGGCGGGCTGTCATTAACCGGGAAGGGAGGCGGTTCATCTTCACTGTCGTATGAGCATTTAGATACGAAATCTGTAATAAAAACAATAAATCAATTTCCTATTGCTTTTAGAGCTTAGGGCTCCCACACAAAACTGAAGTTCAAACGTGTCATTTGTATAAATATAAATACCGAATGCCAATGAGGAATAGCCTTTTGTGTGGGAGTGATGGGCAAACTTTTTGACTGTCTGGCTATATTACCGAATTATGTACAAAATTCTTGTCGAGCACCTTACATTTTACTATTTTTTTGTCTCGGGTCGGTTGTATAATCACTTACAAAGTATGAACTAGAAGAGACAAATACAAATAATCTACTATATAAAAATAAATCGGATTTTCCTTCCTGACGCTATAACTCCAGAACGCACGAAGCGATTTCCACAATTTTGCATTTGTTGGAAAGGTCTCGGTTTATAGCAAAGTAAATTGTGGGAAAGTTTAAAACGCAGGGTGGAAAGCTAGCAGAGACAAATACAAATAATTTATTTATAACAAGTTACAAGTCATGTAATGTAGGATTTACCATAGATGTAAATAGTTAGATGGGCCCTTTCCATAGTGAGTCCGCGCCCGTTTTGTTGCCAAGTTAAGGTGAGCTAGTTAGCGCAGTTGGAATCTAACGAAAAAGATAGTAGTATTTGCAAATATCGTGGGAGAAAAAGAGATGACACTATTTTCACAGTACGCTTGGTTGTGTATGTTATGTCAAAGACAATGACACAGTTTTTGGTGTAGGGACGAATCTAACTATTTACATCTATGGGATTTACTTACTGTGTATAACCTGTCGAACTTCCTTCATAGAGTCCTCGGTATATGTGCTGAGCATATCGATCACAGTTCTTCCCTCGCTGTTGGGCGCGTTCAGATTCGCGCCCGCGTTCAGAAGTATCTCCACTATAGTCTTCCGCGCGTAACAGACCGCTTCGTGCAACGGCGTTCCGTTCTCCGTGTACAAGTTGGGGTGTACTCCCTCGGATAGTAGCGTTCTGACTATTTCACTGTGGGGGAATATCCGCATTTATAGTAACTGTGTAGTGTAGGGTATTAATGAATACTAATGACGAAAAGTTTTCCTTTACAATGGTAAAGGAAAACCTTTCGTCATTAATTTTATAATTACTCAACTGTTGTGCATACCTACTTAAACTAACTTTTTTTCGCCTTATTATGTACCTAATCCTACATTCGGATATATATAATGTAATTTTATTTACTTTCATGCGTTATTATTATTATTTAAAAACAATTTACTCTAATTATTACGAGGAATGTATGGCCCAAGAAAAATAACTTACAAATCAATATGTCCTGCAAACAATGCGACTAAAGGATTTATAGTCAAGACAGACAAAATTAACAGTAACAACAACAAAAAAGTTTTCCTGCCATAGATTTCTATCAAAACAT
Organism: Chloroclystis v-ata; assembly: GCA_963691955.1. NCBI lineage: Eukaryota > Metazoa > Arthropoda > Insecta > Lepidoptera > Geometridae > Chloroclystis > Chloroclystis v-ata. The sequence goes on along the minus strand of OY829909.1, from coordinate 6,329,961 downwards.
GAAAAAATTACAATTTCAATCGCCCCCGCTGGTGAGTATCAAAGACTATTAAAATCAATCCGCTATCGCTTATACCTTGCACGTATACAAGTTGAAAGGCGACATACGTGAAGCGTTACCAATTAACCCTTCGTCAGTGTATGCGGAAAATTGACTGAATGTCGCAATGTATAATATTTATGGATACGGTTAATTCATCGTCACTTCAAGACTAAGATACTCCGTTCTCGCTATTCACCTAGACAGTCGGCGAACAAAATCATTAAGTACCTAATATATTAATGTCTATATATTTATAAAACAGTAAAATAATTTCCATTTTTCTCATACTATCAAATAAATTGCCAATTAGAGCTAATTTCCTGATTTTTGTTAAGTCGTTTGTTTGTAGGTAGTCCAAGGGTTAAAAGTGAGATGAGAACGATCGAAGCCCAGGGCAACTTGTTTATAACATTTTGTTATAACATTTTGCAACTAGTTTATAACAAGTTGCCCTATATATGAGTCATTATTCTGTCATATTAATAAAAGAAAATAAATGAATTCAAAGAAAGTGATTATAATGTGGTCAGACTGAGTCACCTTACGCTTATTCAATATTGATAATTATTTAATTTAATATTATAATAATAATTCGGAATACCAACAGCTAAGTCAATTACATAGTCAAATAAATAGTTTTTTTTTTTAAACAAAGAGGTATTGAAATAATGTACTACTGCAATTAAAAGAAAATTATGGATTTTTCCGCGGTATAAAGAAGTATAATTATTTTCTTGATGGACCAAACAATCCATCCATCAACACAAGCAATCGTTCTCGTTTGTAATATTTGGTACTAAGGATAATTATTATTATTAGGTCACATTGCATTGCATATGACACATAATCGTTCCAGTAAAGTAGCGACTACCTCTATACCTATATAATATAAACACAATATATCTGTAAACAAACTAACTTACACCATGACCGACACTTACAGATTTATTATTAGTACTAGATGAAAATGTACTAGATGAAATTTTGCGGAGATATGGTGATGACTCAAAATCAATATTTTTTCATGTTTTGTTATTCACATAAGGCTTCGAACGAGTCTACAGTACCCCTTGACGTAATTTATAATTAATAAATATTGATTATATAATACCGCATCCATCTTCTAGAGCTACACTTACACAACTCCACGATCACAGTATCAGTTGATGCGTTATAACGAACGTGTATGAATATTGAGAATACGTCTCCATTATCAGTCGTATGAATAATAACTGTTGACACGACACTCGTTTTCTACAATTACTAAGTTTATACGCCATGTTTACGTTAAAAGATATTTAGGGTCAATTTCACCGGTACAGATAAAACGTCAGATAGTATATAACTTATCTTATATACCCCGTGGTAACACAAGTGTTACGGGTGCCAGATTTCTGATATATTAATATAATATTTACAGACAGATGTTTTTATTATATTATTATATTTATTATACATAAACCTATAACACCCAGACATTCTGAACAAATATTTGTACATCGTAAAGATTTTAAAGATTTAAAGTCATTTATTTCCATAAAATCCTAAAGATCACTTAGACAAGTCAATGAGTACAATACATTAATATAGTAACATTAAATTTTTTTTTCCGAGGCGGGAATCGAACAATCTTGCGTCGCAGGCGGACCTTCGCCCGCTGCGCCACAGAGGTCATAATATAATACGAACGAGGTAGAAGTATTTCACCACACTTTGCCGAAATTCATGGACTTAGCACAACCATTTCTTGAAAACTTATAGTTTGTTATGGATATAGCGCATTGGTATTTTACTGTAATGTTATATTCTGTATGTAATAATAAATAAATATAACTATAAGTAAAATAATATTCAACTCACTCTCGACCGTGTTTGCTCGCTCGATGAAGTGGCGTGTGTTTGAAGATCTTGCCATTAGTTGGATCCCTGTACGGATCTATAAGTCGGGGCCGCATTCGAAGTAGCTCACTCACAACATCTTTTCTATAAACAAAATAATATCATGTTAATACTAATTCAATTGAACAATAAAAAATAAATCTTTTCATGCATAAATAATAATGAATAGGGTTTTTATCTTGATTTGATTTAAATATTGCTAGACATTTCACACAACATCTTATGGTAAGCTCAAAGCTTGTGTTACGGGTAGTAATATCTATATCACATTGAATATAATCAATCCATATTAGGTACGTCAAATTTCTATTCAGGGGTCTCCCAAATAGAACCCATAATATTCCTTAAAGGATTTGGTACAATCACCGTGCTTACCACGCATAGTAACAACAAAACAATAACTCATCATCACCCCTATTTACGATCCCACTGCTGAGACACAAGGATTTCTCTCTTGACGAGAGAGATAAGGCCTTAATTCACCACGATCTGGTCAAGTGCGGGTTGCTGAATGACACATGTCCTTTAAACCTTCAAAATATTAGAACATACCGGTTTCCTCACGGTGTTCGCCTTTACCATTAGAGCACGTGTTTTAATACCTACATTTTTTCAAAAAGAAAATCCAGATATGAGCAGCTGAGTTTGAACCCACTACCTATGGAATGAAAGTAGAATGTGCTCCCACTTAGCAAACCCGGCTCTATAAACAAAACAATACCTATATGAGATGGTACAATCTTATAGAACACTCGGCGATATTAAAAATAGTTTAACCATACCTCTCATGTTCTAAACAACTTACACTGAGAAAACGGGCCGTTAGCAAAACGCGATTTTCACTCTGCTAATGGCAAAACGGTTATTTCCTACCGAATACTCGTTTAAAATTAACGAAAATGCCCTGCTAGTAACAACCGAGTCGATACGGTTATTGTAAAACTGTAAAAATAACATAACACTCTGCTAATCTAGCAGTTAAAACTGTTGATTTCAGCTACTTAAAATACTCGGTTATCATCTACCAACCGATTCTGTTAGAATCAACCGTGCATTCGTTTAATATTAACCGTGTAAGCATGCTAACATTAACAGAGACAAGAACGCTTAGATCTGCATTTTGAACTCTGCTATTTTAACCGTAACTCTGTTAATAGTTTAACCGTATATCTGTTAAGTGTTAACCGTAACTCTGTTAACAGATTAACCGTATCTCTGTTAGGTTAGGTTAGGTTCTAAAACCAACAGTTAAACTGTTACTTTAACAGTGTCACTGTTAACGATAGCAGATACTCTGTTAGAATACTATCTTCCGAGAACTTAGTCAGTGTTGCCACTTTAGTGGTTTTACCACAAAAAAAACGAGACTTCCTTACTACAACAATTTTATTACAGCCGAAAATATGGACAATTGTTCCAAATTTTCTGCTGTACATTTAATTATTAATCACACTATCGCATTAAGCAAGTACATTTAATTATTATTATTATTTTTTATTTCGGCCGAAAATTTGGAACAATTGTCACAGTAAGAAAGTACATTTTATATTAATGTTAATAATATTATTTATGAAGTAATTCAAATCATTTTTCTTTTTAACAGGGTGCAAAAACTTTAATATTTTATAACTTACACTTAAGTTTTAATTGTTATAGAAAACATTGAGGTCAATAAGTACCTACTGTAAACTGAGTAACTCAGGTAAAAAACAATATTATATAAAAATACCAAATCAGTTACCATGGGATATAAATAACCTCTAAAGGTTTCCATATAAACAACGCGTGCAAAGCCGCGGGCAGAAACTAGTTATTTGTATAAGCTAATAAGTTTGTGAAATTGTGTTATTGTCATTGGTATCTCGCAAAATAAAAAATACGTGTTGTGGTAATGAAACGTTTTCAGAGTAAAAATCGCGCATTTCCCTGGCAACACTAAAACTCAATCAAAAAGTCAGTCGCCGCAGCCATAAGCCAAGTGATGGCTGTGGCGACTCACTCACTGCCCCCTTCTATTGATACGTCGTCGCGTCGTAGTGTATCTTGGTGCGCATTTCTTTTCTAAAGTTTTCTATAACGCGAAGCAACCGGTTCTACACGTCAGCAAAGTGGTGTTCCAGGAACTTTTACCAACTACAAGACGCCGCAAAGCGACGCACGCGACTTCAAAATGGCGGACGAGGAAGTTTGCAATCTTTTGTCGCAGTGGGGTCTTGCGGAGTACATTCCGAAATTCCAACGTAAGTACGATACATTTTTGTATTTACCTAGAGCTTATAAACCCCGGTAAAGGAACTAGGTACTGTATTTACTACTAACACGGCCTCATCTCTGTCGTTATGTGAGAAAAAATGCACGTGGCGCTCGCGCCATGTTTGTAAAGATATTTTAATTTATTTTTCAAAGGAAGCAGAGGAAGTGTATGAAGCGCGAGAAATATAAATGTATGCCATAGAAATTCCCATGTCCATAGGGTTATGCTATTGTCAGCCTCTCCATTCCTACCTATATGTCATTTATGTTGCGCCACTGCCTCCTTCATAAGCCTTCGTAAAATAAAATATCTCCACGTAGGTAGGTAATAGAAAGAACACTCATGAATGTACATGGTAATACATTTTAGTTTCTCGTTGTCATTTCAGAAAACATGATAACGACGTTAGCAATGGCTGCTCTACAGTCAGACGATATAAAGGAGCTGTTCACTATTATCGGTCATCGCTCCATATTTAATAAAAATTGGGAAGACTGGCGTAGACTGATGCATCCACTCACTCACACTACACCAGTAGGTAATACTTACCTAGTACCTTGCCAACTCTATGTTAATTCAACACTAATGTTTAAAATATTAATTGATTTTTTTCTTCTATCGTTGTTTGATAAAAGGTTTCTTACCAAAGCATTTTTGAGGACATAAATCATAAATCATATGTCCTAAAAAACATCTATATATACATTGATATCCTGCTTATTTCTCATATTCTAAAAAGCTATTTTATTAACTTATTCTATTCTTTTTCAGGAGAATGAATATGGCGCTGACAATATCAGCATAAGTCAGCTCAGCGACCTCTTTATACCAGATAAAGCCACATCTACACAAAGCACTCTGCTCACCCAGGATGACATCCAAATTGTTGAAGGTGTTCAAATAGAAATTACAACTGAAAAGAATCTGCAGAATCTCCTCAGCGAAAGTAATGAAGGAAAAGCACTGTTGCATTCTGATAAAAGCGTGCCGCTCACTAACTCGCAGCGTTCCAGCCTTGTTCGTATAATATCAAATAATATACTAAAACAAAATCCTGATCAAACTGTAAAAGGAACAACGTATGCTGAGTGGACTCAAGAAATCATAGGACTCTTTCCTCGTGAGAAAGCAAGTGTTTACTTTCTCATCAAATATGTCATGTCAACAAGAGGGGCAGTGAATCGGTTGGGTGGAAAACTACCTGACCAAATAAATAACTTAAAGCGAAAATACCGTAACAGTGGCATAATACCAAAGAGAGTGCGTTCATACTCCACTAGCTCGCAGTCATCAATGGGAAGTGGCCCAGCTTCTCCATCTGCAAGTCATCACTTTGCTGTACAGGTTTGGAAGAAGATGATGACGACGAACATCTTAAAGATCATATAACCTGGCTTAAGAATTCGAGTGACCCGTGGATCACGGTAGAGGAAAAGTGGAACGCCACCAGAAAACTGCGACTTCGTCGACTACGTCAAGTCACAATTGACGAATATTTAAGAGAATTCCCAGCGCTGCAGAAACCGACCGGCTATAAACTCGTGAGTAAACCTTATTTATATTTTATATATATAGGGTTCTGTACCCAAAGTGTAAAACGGGACCCTATTATTAAGCCTCCGCTGTCTGTTTGTCCCCCTGTCTGTCTGTCCGTCCGTCTGTCACCAGGCTGTATCTCATGAACCGTGATAGCTAGACAGTTAAAATACCTAAGACTTGTTCTATTTTTTCACAGCTGGAAGCAGACTTCAACTTCTTGTATAGTGACAAAATAGCATCGCTAAAGGACGTCTTCCCTCTTCTCAAAGAAAAATTATTTGTTGCCTCCGCACAATCTAAGGACAAATGCGTGCGACGTCTGCTCACTTTGCGAGATGGTAAGTTTAATGCTCTAATAATACCTACTAGACTAGAAGCTGTACCTACCCTATTACACCTGGAATTTCATAATATGTGTAATTTTTTTCTACTATTCTGATCTCCGCTAACGTACATATTTACATCTACATATGTACATACATACATATACATACACATAAATACATATACTTACACATAAATACACCTTGATTTAAGCAATAAGTCCGCCGATTGTGCCATATTAGATATAAATTAGTAGTAGTCAGACAGTTATTTTTAAGCTTTTGATGATGGTACAATAAAGACGTTATCTATCTGTCTATACACATAAAAACATTCACAGCCTACCTTGCTAGGACCGCGTGAGTTGGAAGTTGGATGGCACACGACCTTGACTGTTTTTTTTTTTTTTCAGCTTCGGAGGATGCGTCAAACTTGGCAGCGCTTCTTCTTATACCGTCATTGATGTCCGTGTCGACTATAGCTTTGCCGAAACAAGCACAGCGGAAATCGTGGCGACCATCGAAAGAAGAGGTCCGAGAGGGCTTCGTAAACTACGTGACCACCGACGCTGCATTCAAACAGGTGATGGATGCACGTAGAAATAAATTTGCAGAATTTGGCTTAACCCTTCAACCGTTTGTCGCCGTCGTAGGTCCGTCAATGACTGACATCCAATCTTGCTTTGTAGTAATAAATAACGTCACGTACAGCTTTCCGAACGTATTAGACGCAGTGGACGCTTGCTTCAAAGTAATTTGGTCACTTGATGCCCAATATTCGTCTGAATGCCATAGTACTTGGTTATTTATTCAGAGGGCGGTGTACAACTTAACAACCCCGAACGACAGAGAGTCCACTTCGGCTAATACGTTACTTGGAGACTTGGGTCTTTAGTCCATCAAATAAAGTGATACAAAGGTACAACTCCAGAGGTCATTATGGTTTCGTGTTTTTTATGTGGTTCTGTTCTCACAGATTTCAAATCTCTCAGGTATCACTTCGAATTTAGGCATAGTGATCATAACTTTTTAACTTATAAATATTTCACTGATTAGGTAAAAGTTAGTTAGTAATTAAAACATACATAATACTAATATGTGGTTCTGATCTGATAGATGTTTTTTTTTTTCAAAACAAATACAAAATTACAAATTCATAAATGTTTTTATTGTTTACATGTCTTGGTTTCCTATGTGTAGGAAAACTATATTTGCATTCAATTATGATGAATACTTAGTAAATTCATAAATAAAAAACGCTTATTAAGATTTAATTAAGAGGCCGGCGTCAGACGAATGTGTTTTATTAGGTGGCAGGTTTTATTTCGTTTATTTGTTCTGATTGTTGATAGTTTTTACGATTCCACTATTTTCACTGTTTTTGTGTAACTGAGTTGTTTTTTCACTTTCTCCACAATATATGTTGTGACAAATTGGTTTATTTTTAAGTTTTTTACTATTTCACTGATTAGGTAAAAGTTAGTTAGTAATTAAAACATACATAATACTAATATGTGGTTCTGATAGATGTTTTTTTTTTTCAAAACAAATACAAAATTACAAATTCATAAATGTTTTTATTGTTTACATGTCTTGGTTTCTAAAACTATATTTGCATTCAATTATGATGAATACTTAGTAATACTTAGTAAATAAAATTTAATAAATAATTATTATTCTATAGTTGTGTAATTAAATATTATGTATCATATATGACTACTTGTAATGTAAATGTAAAATGTAAATGTTTCTAATTATTATTTGTAATGTGTAGGTACAATATTATAATAAATAATTATTGAGTATGTATTCTAATGTTTTATTTTTACAGCGATCCTCTAACGTAGCAGACCCACTCGGCAAAACTGGATACATACTCTGCTAGATTAGAAGAGCTACTGTGCTGACTAACTGGCGGATTAACTGTTAGTTTTTGGTGGTATTCTGCTTTAAGAAGCAGGGTAGTTTCAGTGTGGTAACCGAAGCTACTCTGCTACTTATAGCAGAATAACACTACTAAACTTAACAGTTAGTTAGCAGAGTTACTCTGCTAATTTAGCAGACAATGTATCCTAATTTAGCCGAGTAGGTTATGCTAATTTAACAGAGTAGGTCTGCTAATCTAACCGAGTAGGTCTGCTAATCTAACCGAGAAGGTCTGCTAATCTAACCGAGAAGGTCAGCTAATTTAACAGAGTAGGTCTGCTAATCTAACCGAGAAGGTCAGCTAATTTAACAGAGTAGGTCTGCTAATCTAACCGAGAAGGTCAGCTAATTTAACAGAGTAGGTCTGCTAATCTAACCGAGTAGGTCTGCTAATCTAACCGAGAAGGTCAGCTAATTTAACAGAGTAGGTCTGCTAATCTAACCGAGAAGGTCAGCTAATTTAACAGAGTAGGTCTGCTAATTTTACAGAGTATGTCTACTAACCTAACCGAGTAGGTCTGCTAATCTAGCAGAGTATGTCTGCTAATTTAACCGAGTATGTCTGCTAATTTAACAGAGTATGTCTACTAACCTAACCGAGTAGGTCTGCTAATCTAACCGAGTATGTCTGCTAATTTAACAGAGTATGTCTGCTAATTTAACAGAGTATGTCTGCTAATTTAACCGAGTAGGTCAGCTAATCTAGCCTGAGCAATAGTGCTGCAAATAACCGTTAAGCTCTGTTAATATTAACAGTTTATTTGTTAAAAGGCCTAAATACATAAGGTATATAATGATAGCAGAATCTCTGTTAAAACTAACCGTATAAGCGTAACAGAGTTAGGACGGTTACTATTAGCAAATAATACTGTAAGCTGTGTCGTAACCAATTTACACGGTTGTAAATAACAAATATACGGTTGCATTTAACCGTCACGTTTTCTCAGTGTAGATTTCAAGGGAAAATGTTTCAAATCCCAAACTATATCAAAGTTCCCACCCAGCATCTGAGGTCGGTAACGAGGTACTTAGTGAAACTTCTTCTAAAGTGAATAAGTTGTTGCGTATGTTTCAAAGACATTCTAACCACAGCAGTACACATAGCATAGTACACATAGATTTTAAAAATACTAACATCGCTCGCTGAATTGTTGTTGAATGTAATGGTTTGAATTGCTGTCTTGATTATTGAGAGAGACGTCAGCGTGACATTAGTTACTAGCTGTCACTGTCACCTGTGTCTTTTGAGGTTAATGGGCAGGCCATATAGCGAGAAGAACGGATGGCCGGTGGGGCCGAAAAGTTCTAGAGTGGAGACCACGGATCAGAAAACGCAGCGTCGGACGTCCACCAACAAGATGGACGGATGATCTTGTCAAGGCTGCTGGGTCACGGTGGATGCAGGCTGCATCCGACCGTAATACCTGGAGGTCATTCAGGGAGGCCTATGTCCAGCAGTGGACGTCCGATGGCTGAAATGATGCTTCACGTGGTACATTAGTTCTTAAAATTATGTGTTGTGGCTCTTAGTTATTAGTTAGTTATTTTGATATAATGGTCCCTGCGCTAAATTAAGCACAATTTGCCAGTGTCAAGTGTTTTATAAATTTTCAAAATTATAAAGTTGTTACTTGTGTGATCGCCATTTTGGCAATCGTTGTGGTTCTTAACATTATTATAACCCGCGCAGATAGAAAATTGATTTGAAATGGCGGCGGGTACGTATGGTACGATTGGCAAAACAAGGATAAAAGTATAGACAGCGATAGAGAGTGAGCGAGAACGCATGCGAGCGGACGCCATTTATAGATCAATTCTTTAAGTGCGCGGCTTATAAGAACCACTAGTGACAGTATCTGTCACTGACATAAGTGACAGTACCTGTCACTGTCAGCTGTCAAGTTACCTGTCAAACTGCACCGCCAAATCGAGCGCGTTCATGTCTTTGAGGTTCTTGATGGAAGCGTCCGCGCCGCGCGACAGCAGCATCGTGACTACGGCGGTGTGGCCAAACTCGGCGGCCATTAGGAGGGGCGTGTCGTGTTTGTGTGTCTATGGATAGAGAGTTTTATATAAAGAACAGATACTTGAATAATGATAAAGATAAAGAAAATTTTATTGTAAAATTGTGTTACATTCGGGTGGTAATGGAGAATGTTATACGACTCAACAATTTTTATCCATTTAGGACATACAATATTTATAAAATATTAATATAAAACACTAGCAGATCCGTGTGGTTGCATTTGCCAGGCTGTGCGATTTGTGAAACTAAATCATTCAAGGCGATACCCAAAGGCATAAAAATCACTCAATTTAGTCCAGGCTTTTAAGAGGAATTCAGTGGCACACGTACAGTACAATTATATAAATAAAATAATTTAAAAACCTTTAGGGGTATGTTTGAAAGACTCTAGCCTAGTAGTAGGGCATAGTATGGTGATTGTTTTTTACTCGTCTTTCAATTATTTCGAGCCCCGTGGTAAGCTCGAAGCATGCATGTTCTATGATGGTTCTTTGCTATTATCAAATTCAGACCGCATTACTCACATCATAGAGGAAAACATTGATTGATATTTCGAATTTAACATTCGGAAAAATACAATTACAATATGTACCACGTATTAGAAGGTATTACGTACGACACATCATATTTAAGTACAGCTACATGAAGTAAGTAAGGATGCATAATCTGCACACAGTGTCAGTGACCTAGGCCGGTTTTGTTCCAAGTAGGTACCTACTGCGCGCACCATTCGTTACAAATGACGCAAACTCTTGTGTTTTCTAAAGATAGTTAGCTGGAGGTTCAGGTGGAGTGGCGTGGCGGCGCTCTTGTCCCAAGATAGATAGATAGATAGTATTTATTGGTGAAAATTTGGTACATAACATGGTTAGTATTAGTAGCGACTTAAATCCTATGTTAGGTTTATCTAGACACCACGAGTTCTCTAATAAATTTATTTTAATTGTATATTAAAAGCTACAAACAATTACGCACTAAGACAGAGCGTTATCATTGAACACCGCTTGGTTACGTGAAACGGAACGCGCGGTATGCAGTTGCAATTGACAGGCGCGCTCCGCCAATCACGAGCCTCAGTCAAGCGACCAATGAGCGTACGGCCAGGTGGAGTGGCGTGGCGCCGCTCTTGTCCCAAGGCACGGCGCAGTGATGTACTCACCAGCTGGTCGATGTTGACTGGCGGGGAGCAGTCCAGCAGTAGCGCCGCCACCTCCGCGTGTCCGTTGAACACGGCCAGGTGGAGTGGGGTGGCGCCGATCTTGTCCCAAGGCACGGCGCAGTGATGTACTCACCAGCTGGTCGATGTTGACTGGCGGGGAGCAGTCCAGCAGTAGCGCCGCCACCTCCGCGTGTCCGTTGAACACGGCCAGGTGGAGTGGGGTGGCGCCGATCTTGTCCACGAGGCATGGCGATGCCTCCGCGTCTAGTAGTAGCTTGACGATTTTCCTTAGAAATATACATTAAATAATTAATTGACTTCTCTGTTGAATTGGGTGTAACCTGTAATAATAGATAAGTTGTGTGTGTGTGTGTTTGAAATAAAAAATAAATAAATATTGTTGGGCAATTCACACAGCACTATCTTGCCCCGTGGTAAGCTCTAAGTTTGTGTTACGGATGCTAGATTTCTGATATACTTAATAGAATATACATACATAGATAGATAAAACTTTAATCATAATCAGCCCTATTTACGTTCGATGGGACACAGGGACTTCTCTCTTGACGAGAGAGTTTAGTTCAATCAAAGAACATGCCGGTTTTCTCACGATATTTGCCTTCACCCTTAGAGCACGTGTTTTTCATAAAATCGATAGGTGCGCGGCGGGAACCCACGACCTTCGGAATGAGAGTCCATATGTTCCCAGCTCTTAGCCAACACGGCACGAAAATATTGAATAAAGAGCATCAAATCAAAGTCTAGAAAACTTTCGCATTTATAATATTAGTAGAGATTTAATATTTATTATATAGGTACCTACCTAAATTAGAAAGGTAATCTATATATTTTTATATAGGTTGGTACATTTGTTATTTAATGATGATTTAAATAAAAGCAATATATTAATAACTTTAAAGGTAACCCTTGCTGTGAACTTTGACTGTGTACCTAACCTACCAATAGTATGACGCAATAGACTATTGCCATAACCAATTACCCAGAACCCATTACAATCGCGTGTTACCACCATAAATGGACGAACTAGTACTTTTGGCAGGTACTGTTAATTTCCATTATTTTAGGAACTTTCTAACACTAAAAATAACTGTTCGGTTACCTTAATATAAACATAAATACGCATACATAGCTTCGTCGTGAGAAATTTATCATTTGTATCAATTTGTATGAAATAAAAACACCCGCGTGATAAAAAGGGAAACTATTTTCCAGAATACTTCCATCATATACCCGTCACTTGTATAAAAAATTATAAATAAAAACATTTATTTCGGGTGTATTGCGGTATATGATAAGATAATTATTATGTGTCACGAATTGATTAGATGTATTTGAATGATAAGTCATCATTGAGTTGTAAAGTGAACGTTAAATAGAGCAACTTTTTTTGGATATTTAATCTTTATCCATCTAAAAAGCCGATGACCTTAATTATAAGTATTAATTACCTATTCTTTTTTAAATTAATTACAACAAGAAACTCATAATTTTTTCATCATAATTATTACTCACGCACACATAGATTATGTGTCACGAATCCATTAAATGTATTTGAATGATAAGTCATCATTGAGTTGTAAAGTAAACGTTAAATGGAGCAACTTTTTTTAAATATCTAATCTTTATCCATCTTAAAAGCCGATGACCTTAATTATAATTATATATTACCTATTCGTTATTAAATAATTACTACAATAAACTCATCATTTTTTCATTATAATTATTCTTTACTCACGCACACATAGATTATGTGTCACGAATCCATTAAATGTATTTGAATGATAAGTCATCATTGAATTGAAAAGTAAACGTTAAATGGAGCAACTTTTTTTTAAATATCTAATCTTTATCCATCTAAAAAGCCGATGACCTTAATTAAAAATATTAATGACTTATTCATTAGGTAGGTACTAATTATTCATTACTACAGTAAACTCATAATTTTTTCATTATAATTATTCATTACTCACACACACATAGGTAGTAGAGACGAAACTATACTAATATTATAAAGCTGAAGAGTTTGATTGTTTGTTTGTTTGTTTGAACGCGCTAATCTCAGGAACCGCTGGTCCGATTAAAAAAATTCTTTCAGTGTTGGATAGTATATTTATCGAGGAAGGTTATAGGCTATATTTTATGAAAAAAAAAGCAAGCGAAGCTGTTGGCGGTCGGCTAGTAAATAATATACGTAAATAAACTCACTTGTTTCCATTCAAAGCGGCGTGATGTAGTGGTGTGTAAGCGTTATCATCCTTTACATTGACGCCAGGCCATCGACGTAAACTGTAAAAAAGAAAAAATATATGAGCAAAAATATTCGCAGTCGGTAGGATTCGAACCTACGCTCCCAGAGGGAATCTGATTTCTAGTCAGACGCCTTAACCGCTCGGCCACGACTGCTGTGAAGTTGACGCCGAAAATAACGACCTGTCTAACAGAGCGAATCTATGACATGTATATTACACACGTTTTTATTGAGTTTATTTTATTACACGTAATTTCTTGTGGTAACTTAACTAATTAAATAGTGTGTATCAACGATTTTATTGAGCTAATTGGCACGTCATTTCTTAAGGCAATACTTTAACTTAACAAATTGCATTAAAAAATTTCAAAACAAATATTTACTAAAGTCAATGACTTCCGCAAAACATAAAAAAACTGTCGTAGAGTCAGTATCTCTTCAAGACTTTTGGAACATTTTTCTTAAACAAGATAAAAGTAGTAATATAAATACGTGAGTAATTCCCATTGTTATAAAATGAAAAGTAGTAATAGTCTGTATAGATGTGACTGTAAAAGTCACTCAATCCACGTAACAAAAGTATTTATATATTAGTTTCTAAAATCGGGTATTGTAGAAAGATGTAAATTAAATAAATTTTAATAAACATCGTATCAAGAACTTGAATCATGAAACAAAACTCTACCTACATCTGAATCAACAAAGACGCAAGTTCTGACAGAATCATTAACAACATTTTGAGGGCGACCGTTATTGGTCTCAAATCACAATTACCGTCTCACGCCAAAACAAAACCACAATAGGACTTAAATTGTCTAAATAAAGCAGTACAAATAGAAACCGTTATAAAAATAAGACATTTATAAATAATCTTTTTAGAAAAGGATTCTCAAGGATACCATCATCAGATCATGACCTGATTGAAAAAAAAACCTCACACTACGGGACATGGGAAGTAGTTTGGAATTTTGCAAATCGGTCCAGGCGTATTTGAGTAATCGGTGTACTACAACAAATAAAAATAAAACCGAGGAATTGCGAACCCCCTCCTTTTATGAAAATTTTGAAAATCAGTCCAGGCGCCCTTAAGTAATCGGTAAACATACATTAAAAAACCGACGAAATAAGAACCTTCTCCTTTTTCGTAGTCGGTTAAAAATAGATCACATCGCAGAAACAATGTCAAGGTTTATCAGTCGAAATATCAACGAACTGTGTGACTCATAAGTATATGTTAATCTGGTCAGTGGATACAAACATAACCTTGATACTGATCGAATAAATAAAGGAATGTAGAGAAACGGAAATTGCGATGGACCGGACGGAGGTAAATTCGAGGAAACAGGTTCAACTTGAGGCTCGGAGGATGTTACGGTTGGAGAATTATATTATTTAACTTAAAGTATTCAAAGTCTAACTTAAAGTATGCTCGGGGTTTCCCTACGGGATCGAATCAGAAATGAGGAGATCCGTAGGAGAACGCGGGTCACCGACATAGCCCAACGGATTAGCTCTTTGAAGTGGCAATGGGCGGGCCATATAGCGAGGAGAACAGACGGCCGATGGGGCCGAAAAGACCTCGAGTGGAGACCACGGATCGGTAAACGCAGCGTTGGGCGTCCACCAACAAGGTGGACTGATGATTTGGCGAAGACGGTCGGGTCGCGGTGGGTGCAGGCTGCGAGCGACCGTAATGACTGGAAGTAGGGAGGCCTATGTCCAGCAGTGGACGTCCAATGGCTGATATGATGATGATGATGATGATTCTAAGTCATGTAGGCTTAGTTGTGAGGCTTTCATTCCGAAGGTCGTGAGGTCATAGTACACCTCTGGATTTCTCTTGTCTAATAATAGTACGTGAAGGTTAACATCGTGACCGAAACAGCAGCCGTTTGGCCGTCTAGGGAATTACTTATTGACGAATTATCTCTGGATAAGGCCGTTAAATAATGATGACATAGTATGGGAATCCCCCGATTACGCCAGTGTCGTCAAGAATTAATAATTCATTAAAACCAAAGAAGGTATTACTTAATTGTGGTTTTTAGGACATTGAATAGTATTATTCAATGGAATAGTGCTATAAAATATTAAGCGCGAATGTGCTATAAAAAACTTTGTAAACACTAAAACTATACGGAGTTAAAACGGAGTTGAGTGGAGTTTATTTAAGTAGGTATCTTTAATATAGATGACCTATATATACTACATATTATTATGAATAAAAATTGTGTTAATGTGCATGTGTTTATTTACCATCATAACACGGGCAATACTGGCAGAAAGCTAACACATGAAATAATAATTATAAATTGTATCTTAGCTTCGCCGGAATTACCAAATTTAAAATCAATAATATTCAAATTATAAGTATATTAAATTCAAATTCAAATTCAAAATTCTTTATTCCAGAAACATACATAAAAGTACACTTGGATAGGTCAATATACAGTTTTACAATAATATTAAAACTAGCATGAATCATGGGGTTGAGTATTACAAAACAAAGAGAGCGCTGAATCAAGACACAGCGTGGGCCACAGTAGCACAGTTTGGTGAGTTGGGATTACCGCGGTTTTGTGGAATTTCCAATACAGTTCCAAAAGGTCTCTTAAATCGGTTTGAAAAACGGACACCTCAGAATGACGATTGCAAAAATCAAATATGGATCAACAAAATAAAAATATTGTTTTGCCGTTGCCGTGTTGCTTTTAGTACACTTACATATATAGCAATATAGCTTTTATCTCTGTTTTGCTTTTCAACAATAATCTATTTTCGGTGTTTAATTAAACAATATATTGGCACATTTTCAATAAACGACTTTTTAACAACGCTTTTTCAATACGAATTAAAAACAAGACTAATGTACGCGTAAAGTTAATGCTTGGACCACACAAGTAAAAAACAATACGGTCGCAAAAAACGATAAATCAAGTCCCTGCAAAAACTATCTAGGCCAATATGACAAGCACACTCGCTTTCACTCAGCAGGCATCGTCTCACCTGTCTCTATCCAGTAGCTTGTCCTTAGCTTTCATAGTTCTAACCCAGTTTCTTCTCAAGGTATACTTCACTTCTTGAAAACCATCTCTCAAATCGTACTTCAAACGCAAACTTGTATCACTATTGCAGAAATTGAATTCACTACCGCAGCAGGTTATTGTTTTTTCGGCACTATTCTGCATTTTAGCAGACCACACTGTTCAACAGCTATTTAACTACTGATTGTAGTACCATAAAGTGGCTGACTTTCGGCAAAGATGGTAAGCGGTTACCGCAGCCTATGAACGCCTGTAGCATCAGATCTCGAAAGCTACCATAACACTGCCGGTCACTAACATCCTTCTGAATACCAGGATATTATGATATTAATGATTTAAGACACTTCCTAAGTAATCACAGATACGCCGGGTAAAAGATCTTTTTAGTTCTATTAAAAACAATTATTTACTTTAAGTTAAAAACAAAGAAAATGATGGTTATTGTAATTCAACATTCTTGTTTCTCAGTCTCTTTGTATATGAAACAAAACTTCTGCGATCAAACTGATACTATGCAAAACAATAGTAAGTAATATCGATAACGATAAGATAGGTAAAGTGGACCAAGGATTTGCGAATACATAAATATGACGCGTAAATAAATAATAGAACTAAATGAACTGATAGTTCCAAGAGATAATGGTATTAATAAAATAGACTTTGTCGGGTCTGTAACCATTTCTCGGCTCCAGTTAAATAATATAACTTTCCTTGATAATTTATTTATCTAGCGTCAAGTTTCAAATAGTATTTAAGTAGGTAAGTATGTAGTTTATGAGGAAAAATCCTGAATCAAACGCAGTAATAATGTAACGGCATGTGAACATAATAGGCAAGTTAATAAAAAAGAAATTTTAGATACCACAAGCTTCGAGCTTACCATGTTGCTGTGAATAGTCTAGTACCTACTTAATATTTTTTTATGTATGATATACTTACTAGAATTTATATACTGTCGCCAAATCTATGATACCTTTAGACCTTTGAACTCTATATAATTTTGTTGTCATTTCGACACCAAGGTACCCACGTCACGGGCCATGAGACTTGTGTTGAGAATAATACAATTAGTCATTCCAGTCAATATTGGAGTTTAGTAACTAAACTAGAATATTTAAGTATGCCTTAAATGTAACCTTCCTCTGTTTAAATAAAACAAAATATGACACCATTTCAATGGCGGAAAACTTCTAAAATACATAATTAATTTGGAATATGACTAAGACTAAAAGTGAAGCGATAAGCATTATTCCTCTTTTTCCGTTAGCCCTTAACACATCTGTGGGTAGGTGTCGCGTCTGAATAATGATATTTTTGTCACACTGAAATATTTACACTGCAGAGTCAAATATGTGACCATATTACGATTTCTACGAACCATATTTCATTATAGAACTTGTTAACTTTTGCGCGAACTTTCGCGATTTGTTAACATAATTATAATTAATCATATTTCATTTAATTTATGTAAATAACTAATTGTGTTTAAATCTTATACGAAAAATCTAAATCTTTATAATATGTTGGACAACCTGTAAAAAAACTAATAGATTTTCCGTTGAAAACGATTTTTTTAACCACGACCGTTTATACTTTATAATTACAGTAACAAAACTTGCAAAGCCTATTTCCGCGAAACATTTCGTAACCGCTAATCTCGTGCAAATGTTTAAACGTTACAGATAATTTCTTGGAAAGTAATACACTATCGGTCTTTTCCCCTGTTATCTTATAACTGCCACACCATATCCGCAAAACTAGATACCACAAAAAGGCGAATTCGACATAGATATATAAACATATTTATAAACATATTCTCGACTAATAATAATAATTTATTGCTCACATTGGTATCGCATTATCAGACTAGAGGTTAGTAAACAAATAGGACAATAGCCGGTTTCAATTGTTTTGAAGATAGCGCTGTTTAGTTGTCAACATAATCTGCTAAAGTATCACCATCATCAATACACCATATTCTATCAGTGTGTTCGTACACAATCCATACTATTCATACTAATATTATAAATGGGAAAGTGTGTCTGTATGTCTTTCACAGCAAAACGGAGCGACGAAATTACTTGATTTGTTAAGTGGAAATAGTCAAAGGGGTGGAACACGGGTGTAGCCGCGGGGCAGAAAGCTAGTTTCTAATATCAAAGTCAATGAATCTAGAAATTTTTCTACCTTTCCAAATATGCTGGAATCCTTAATTACTAAAATCAATATATTTAAGATTAAGAACCTATAAGTTTGAAAAGTTCGCGTTTCAAGGCACTCAAACGAAAATATATTAAGTTAAAAAAAACATCTTAACAAACACTTACCGTAGCATACCGTTCAGCATCAACATCCGAAACGGATCAATGCTTTTCTCACCCGGCATTTTCATCACAAAATCCTTGTCCCACAGGTGGGAAAAGCACAAAACGATATTGTCACTTCACAACTCAAATTGACTGTCACTTCACAACTAGCCAGTAGTCAAATATTCGTACGAACTGAACGTGCAAA
Source organism: Chloroclystis v-ata (assembly GCA_963691955.1). Taxonomy (NCBI): domain Eukaryota; kingdom Metazoa; phylum Arthropoda; class Insecta; order Lepidoptera; family Geometridae; genus Chloroclystis; species Chloroclystis v-ata. Next base: position 6,310,966 of record OY829909.1, on the reverse strand, counting down.
CCGCGGAGCAAAAATGGCGACAGCACACGAGTCAGCTACCGTACTGACTACGTTACAATCTGTGATGTTTGGCAGAGATGAATCATAGACAGCGGTTAATGGTTGTTGCGGTAAATTTACTTGTCTAACTGTTTAAGGATAGTGTTTCGCAAAGCGAATTCGGACGTCATCCTAAAGGAATATAGGTAACTACTTAAAAAAAAAATTGGTGGATAAATCACACAGCAACATCTAGCCCCGTGGTAAGCTCGAAGCTTTGTGTTACGGGTGCTAGATTTCTGCTTAACTTAATATAATATACCTAGAAAGATATTGTTTATGCATATAACACCCATTTCATTCGGAACAAATAATTGCAGATTATAGAAAATGTTTGTCTCGAGGCAGGAATCGAACCCGCAACCTCTTGCACCCGCAATGTGAGTTTTAGTCGCTTCTCAGCAAAACGGGTCAATTCGGAATATTTTGGTTGGAAAAGTAAAAAGGCGATTTAACTTATGTGTTTCAGTTAATTTGTATTGTTATATGTACCTAATAAGTGTTGGGATGTGAGAATCATATCAGCACTAATGAGTCATATCCTAAATATTTATAATAACATCATTTCATTACATCGCCGAGTGGTGAAAGCTTACTTACAGAGTACTTAATGGATACTATAAATATTGCTAGACAATAAATAAATAAATAAAAATTGCTGGACAATTTACAAAGCAACATCTAGCCCAGTGGTAAGTTTAATGCTTGTGTTACTGGTGCTAAATATCTGATTAATTTAATATATAAATATAGATAAATATTTTTAGGTACTATTCATAATTAACACCCAGTTACAAATTTTGGTGCCGGGAATCGAACCAACATCCTCTTGCGTCACAGGGGAACCTTCGCCCGCTGCGTCACAAAGGTCGTCACTATGAACAACTAATAACGACTTAGGTATAAGTCTCCCAAATAGGTTTTGGTATGATACAACACCACACCACACTTACCAGTTAATATGGTGATCGCAGTTTAGAACATACCAAGAATACCAACAGAGAACAGAGAGCTGCATCTACTGGTATGAATCGCATGGTCCAAACGGAATGGAAAGGGTGGTACTTTTCATAGGCCGACACCGCACGGCTATTTGCCACTTCATAACCGATCGTGCGTCAATGGCATTATTTTTTTTTATGACTATTGATACCTAGATACATAAGTATTGGTTTATACGTCAGGTAGCACGGTAGCATTCAAATTATTCATAGTAATACGTAGTTGCTTACCACAATTGAACACCACGTAAGTATTGGTCAAACAGTTGCATTGCAAAAGAAATTAAATAAACTATGACGTCCAAAGTTTTTCCCCGAGCAAAACATGCAGGTTGATCGAATTAAGTAGGTACCTTCTTAACAATATCTGTGCCCATGACACAAGCTCGTATCTACTGCACGGTGTGGCGGTGCCATTGAACTTGGGCATTGAATGAGTTATAACGGGGGTACAGGTAAGTAGTACTTAGATATGTATTATAAATAAATAATAAATAAACAAATATTTCTGAACAATTCACACAGCAACATCTAGTCCCGTGGTAAGCTCGAAAATTGTGTTACGGGTGCTAAATTTATTTATTTTTATTTATTTATTTATTTTATAAGCATTACACTATCTTACTTATATACTAACTTAATATAATTTACATACATAGATAGATATTTTTATACATATATAACACCCAGATACTCGGTACAAATATCTGCAGATCGTACAAATTGTTGTTCCGAGGCGGGAATCGAACCCGCACCCTTCTGCGTCGCAGGTAGACCTTCGCCCGCTGCGCCGCAGAGGTTGTCATAACATATTGAACTATTGTAGTTTTGAACAATATTAGAACACGAAACGCTAACATTAACATACCATGTCTAAATAAAATTGTTTTAGAGTTTCCCGTTATTTCGGTACTGTTTAGAAAAGCGCCATCTTAGGACTGATGACATTAGCGTAAATGTTCAACAATTATTACCTACACATGAATTAATTATTCTTGTTCGATTAGGTATTTAATAAATCAATAGTTACTTAATAAATTATAATAAAATCTCACAAATATAGGAACCCATAGAATACTAGATCAATGGCAATTTTTTTCAGGTTTTGATGATGAATTACCTAACTTATGTATCACTCCGTTTTCAGCCACTGCGGCCATTGAGTTAACATAACTTCAGTTGTATAATACCTACTTCATATAGCTTCATAAACTTAATTGTCAGATCGGATTCGTAATACTGTTCGACATAAACATCTCAGAAATAGCCCAAGCACTGAATTATGTAGGTACTTAAATCTTCCTCATTGGCGAATTTGAGAACAACAATTCAGCTCGAATAATAAATCAATTAGGAATATGTAGAGCAACTACATACTTTACATTAGGGTCACTAATATAATAGAATAGAAATGAATATATACTGTATTGCTATCCTCCTTGCTATAATACTACCTATATCTATATAACTGATTCCAGTCTGTTTTAAAAACAGACACACAATAAAAACTTATAAATAAATCATTTCAAGTACAATGGGCGGCCTTATCGCTGAGAGCGATTACTTCCAGGCAACCTACATACCTATGTAGGTTGCCTTATGTAGGTTGCCTGGAAGTAATCGCTCACAGAATATATTTAACATGCCGGCCTCGCTATAATACTGTCTATATCTATATAACTGATTCCAGTCCATATGTATGGACCTCAGAATCAGTTATCTAGAATCAGTTATATAGATATAGACAGTATTAAAGCGAGGCTTAATGTTAAATTTATATTAAAGAACAACAATAAAGAAACAACTGCTTACTAACTATTACTGCACTAGATTATAATTATTATTTATTGGAGAATAATTAAAGGCATCTAATATTCCATGGAGAACTCAATAACGGGCTATGTATTTTCCGTGTTTTAATCAGACACACGTGAGTAAAACCACAAATCTCCTTCGGGGCTTTCCTACTTTTAGAGTTATTGCTGATAATTCTTTAGGTCAAATTAAATTAATTAATTAATCAAATCTGTCCTAAGTAACGTCAATACACTAATTAGTGATGATGTGTCCAAGTTAATCATTGTGATTTATGGACAAAATCAATTAATCAGCCTTTATTATATTATAGTATCAACTAGTCTGCCATGGGCTTGTTGCAAAGAACTCTGTTTTTCCTTCTAGCTAGTGCGAACAAGCTTAAAAAATCAGTTTATTATAAGTATTGGTATTATTTTACACCTATAATCTAGTTAATTTATTAAATGAATACATTTCTATTGTACTGTATTCAATTATATAACCAATCCATGAAGAAAAAACCCATATTCATTGTTTGCGCTACAGCAAGCAACTATTGTTGACCACCAAATGCTGTCATAAAATCAATAGGCCCCAATAAAATAATTTACTGTCACATTTAAAGACTTATAAACTTTGTACATAACTTTGTACAAAGTAATTTGACATTATCAATTGACTTCATGCTTTCACCAAAAGTTAAATTAAATTTTACCAACTTTACTACTTAGTTAGTACATCAAATGATGATGATTTGGAAAATGATATTAGTCATTATTTGCCACTGTAAATAAATAAATAAATCTATTCACAATAATTCTGCTATTTTATAAACTTCTTTCTACATTTTGTAATCAACAAAAATGAACCTAATGCTCAAAACATATTCAATGCTAAGTTTACTTCTAGTAAGGAAAGAGAGGGAGTGGGGGAGGCATTTGCCCAGCAGTGGGATACTACAGGTAAATCATAATCGTAAGATTGCTTCGAAATACAATGGGTGGCACTGTATTTACACTGATAACTCTAAGGGTGGTGCACAATAATATAGCCAAAGGGCTGGATGATGCTAATGATTTTTACCATTAACAGGTATCCACTCAAAGTCCCTGAATAAAAATAAAACAAAAAAACAGGTATCTAATTCAACCATTGTTCTGCTCCAGGACAGACTAAATCAATAAAGAAAATAAATAATAATAAAGGTTGCCTGGAAGAGATCGCTTTTTAGCAATAAGGCCATTGTATGTGTCGTTTGTGTTTTTTATTCATGTTTTTATTTGTATTTTTGGTGTACAGTAAAGTGTTTTTGTATTGTATATCACACAAATCACCATAAAAGCCAGAAGAGGTTTAGTCTAATGTTATAAGTACTTATGACAAAGGGAGTGTGATTATGATTTACTCTGCCTTTAAAACACATTTGCTTTTACCTACCTATAAAAATAAATAAATAAATATTGTCGGACAATTGACACAGCATTATAGCCCCGTAGTAAGATTGAAGCTTGAAGCTTTTCAAAATAAAATTGATTTAGATATTAGGGTAGAGAGTAAGGTATATTTGTATTACTTTGTTATTGCTTACTTTTGTAGAGCAGGTAAAAAATAAATGAATACTAATTGAACAACAAGTCATGCAATCTCGTTTAAAATCATGCTAGATTTTAAAATCAGATTATGCTGTTGAAATATAATACAGAGACTACTGATACTTATATATAATTGACCTAGTTTTTTCAAAATATGATTAAGTTGGTCCATTTTCTTGGTGTATTATGTAGGGAGGTTATGGAACCGGTTCAACCAAAACTCGATAGTAATAATGATGGATAGATCGTAATAGAGGCTTACTACATGGCTCCTTTCGATATCCTCTATAAGGAAAGTCTGTATAACAAAAGTTTTGTATGAAATTGAATGTGATTATATTAGGTACCTACATATTAGAATAAAATGAGGAAAATATTCGGTAAGATTTCCTTAATTCAATAGATAGACTAGCAGTCGAGACTGTTCTACACCTTCAAGTATTTAACGATAGGTACGTAAACACTTTGACTAAGGGATAACAATAAATCCTTCTTGATTTCGTATAGCACGCCACACAATTCCACATCGATTGTGCTACTAATAGGAAGAAAAATTCAATAGAAATGTACCTGGGGCTATCATAACGCCCATATTCAAACAAAAAACATGAAAAATATTAAAAACAACAACGTACCTTGGAAATGGACCACTCCTTTTGGATAGTTGCGCGATTATTTTTTCCACTGTGAACCTATCGTTCGTGCGAGCCGCATCTAATAACTCTTGACCCCGGCCCATGGCCCGTATTTATTGTTCACCAATCACAAAAATAAAAGTTTTTGCAAATTCATGTTTTACACTAAATTTACACTATACACACTTCATTGATCGCGCCGCCATTTTTTAGGATTTGACGTGACTGCCTGCCTGCTGATTGACCGAGCGAGATAGCAAGGGCCGAGCTGAGTGTGCGCGCTCTAGTGGCTGTAAAAGGGATCGATTGATTTGAGATACTTCATTTTCAATATCATTTCAAGAGTTTTGTATGAAATTGAATGTGATTATATTAGGTACCTACATATTAGAATAAAATGAGGAAAATATTCGGTAAGATTTCCTTAATTCATTAAATATAAGTACCTACTAGCAGTCGAGACTGCTAGTAAGTATATTAAATACACCTTCAAGTAGGTATCCTACGTAAACACTCAAATAATTTTCGAATTAAGTTCCATATCCTCTCAAGCGTTAAGCGTTCCATTAACGGACATAGAAAACTTTGCCGCTTGCGTCCTGTCAGAGGACCCGCAACTGCTAAGATCACAAGGTTCAGTTCCGAGCGTATTTTGGCGATCTTATAGTTCCTACTCTCTCGAACACATGAAAAATCGTATAAGAATGAACTGACTCTCGCTCTCACATAAAAAATCGCATGTCTGTGGTACAAAAAAAAAATGAAATTTGTTGTTTGAATCTGTGACTAGTTTGGTAGCACTTGCGCGATTCACTGCACTGAAAAAAAATTGTATGGAATGTATGCTATTTGTTTTTTAATTTTATCATATATATAAGATAGCATAAAAATAATACAATATTACTACCACCAATCGTTTATTTTTTTGATTATAAGAAAATTAAAGTTAAGTCTAGGAGGTTCATGTTATTTCACCTCTAATAGTTGCTATGTTAATCAAACTTAAGTGAAAGTGGTATAAGAAATTGCAAAAATTTATCTCATTTATAAAATTAACTGTAGTTTTACATGATTCCAACTAAATTTAGAGAAAATCAAGTTTTTCCAAACCTAGGTCACAAAAATTTGTGCTCAAACTCTTATCTGTGAAAAGTCCTGTAATGGGGTCCACAGATACGGACAATTCGTCATTTAGATGCCTCACGGCTGAGAGGATATTTTCTTTACGTTTTAGTCAATTTATTCACGTCGTAGACTCTTTCTTTTTTTAATTGTTTCTACAATTAATTACTTATTTCATTGTCATTTGAGACAGCTAATAATCCTTTATATTCAAATTCTTGTTAACAGGTTTTCACACAATGTGTCATAATTAGTCCGGGATCCGTAGTACATTGGAATCAAGTGATTACTAACAAGCTAATTTTTCGTGAGTAGCTTAATTTTAATGAGACGCCCAAAAATATCCTATACTCAACTTTTGATTGTGGTAGCTAACAGAGATATCGAGGATTAAATATGTCGATTTGATGATCCAAAAAAATTGATAAGTAACCGGTTGTTTTTTAGTTATATCGTAAGATAATGATCTAAATTATATGAAAAAATATTTGTCCTACAAAACCTATGGTTTGATCAAAGAGTCCCCCATTTCCAAAATGTATCGAAAACGAGGTCAAAATAAATGATTACTAACCAGCTGATTTTTTGTTGTATACTTAATTAATATTTATAAAATCTAACGGACATATTGTCCGACAAATTTCGTGGTACGTTATCCCGGTCCTACGGTCCAAAGTTGTAGTACACATCCTCGATGTAAAAATAATTACTATCAAGCTGAATTTTCGTGAATAGCTTCGTTTCGATGAGACGCCCAATAATATCCTATACCCCACTTTTGATTGTGGTAGCTAACAGAGATATCAAGGATTAAATATGTCGATTTGATGATCCAAAAAAAATGATTACTAACCGGTTGTTTTTTAGTTATATCGTAAGATAATGATCTAAATTATATGAAAAAATATTTGTCCTACAAAACCTATGGTTTGATCAAAGAGTCCCCCATTTCCAAAATGTATCGAAAACGAGGTCACAATAGATTATTACCAACCAGTCATAATAACTTATTTTTAGGGTCCCATAGCCAAATGGCAAAAACGGAACCTTTATAGATTCGTCATGTCTGTCCATCCGTCCATCTGTCCGTCCGTCCGTATGTCACAGCCATTTTACTTCGAAACTATAAAAGCTAAACTGTTCAAATTGTTACGTAGATGTAGTGTGTGAACCGCACTAAGATTTTAAATAAAATATTTAAAAAATCCATATAAAGAAAACTATATATCTATGAAAAGGTCTTTAAAAATCATATTGAAGTTTCCAACAGCATTTATTTCTAAACTAAATGATTCGCACGAGAGACTCTGTGAAGGAAAAATGAGTGTGGGGGGTAGGTACACTAACTTCCAACTTCAAAAATACGAAAAATAGAAGAATAAATCGGAATGCGATGAATTCATCATTTGAAGATAGCAATGTAATTAAATGTGTGCCATACAGTTAACTGACCCTGCAACGCTTGAAGAAGCGATGTCTAGTACCGATAAAGAGCAATGGCAAGAGGCTATGGATGAAGAATATAAATCTCTATTAGCAAACAATACCTGGATTATGTCTAAATTACCGCCCAATAAGCGTGCAATTCCTTATATATATATATAAATACTATAAATAAATATATAAATACTTAATACCTACAATATTTTTTTACCTAGATAACTATAAAATAAAGTTATTTAAATTTAAAAAAATCACTATCTTATCCATAATCACAAAAAGAACTCTCTTTCGGAGGATCGAACTCGGTGACGCACAGTCACCAGTCAGTGACAGGAGTTCGATCCTTGCCATTACGCCAACTGAGTAGATGCGATAACAGACGAAATATGTCTTCGATATAATTACAAATTATATTTTATTGCGGGTGTGTTGTTACACTGACGCCGACTTAACTTTCTATGTTACAAATAGGCAAACTTAAAAATTACAATTCTTGTCGGACTAGCGATACCTACCTGTTTTTTTGTAGGACATTGTTACATTTGGGCAAGGAACACACTAACCTATTCAGTAATATTTTTGTCCTACAGTTACTAATGAGATAATTGGTCTTGTGGTATTAACAATGTCTAGGCGTAGGACCGGGATAACGTACCACGAAATTTGTCGGACAATATGTCCGTTAGATTTTATAAATATTAATTAAGTATACAACAAAAAATCAGCTGGTTAGTAATCATTTATTTTGACCTCGTTTTCGATACATTTTGGAAATGGGGGACTCTTTGATCAAACTATAGGTTTTGTAGGACAAATATTTTTTCATATAATTTAGATCATTATCTTACGATATAACTAAAAAACAACCGGTTACTTATCAATTTTTTTGGATCATCAAATCGACATATTTAATCCTCGATATCTCTGTTAGCTACCACAATCAAAAGTTGAGTATAGGATATTTTTGGGCGTCTCATTAAAATTAAGCTACTCACGAAAAATTAGCTTGTTAGTAATCACTTGATTCCAATGTACTACGGATCCCGGACTAAATCTCTTACAATTTATAAAAATAAACTTTAAAAGAAGAACAAAGTTAAACTAACTCATAGCTGGAGAGCCGAAGAGGGGATTTTGGGATTTACTCGAGCGTGTCAGACTATGACACAGGGCTTAAGTAACTTGTACCCAGACCTCACAGATTACCCCCACCGTGGCTATATATCTGTGCCAGACCTCCACCAAAAATAAGTTCAATTAGGTATTTGCACGCGTTTTTTTTTAACCGTTACGTACCTACATTCCAATGGTGTACAGTGTACACGATCAGAATAACATACGTAACGTAGGTACCTATATTATTAAATTGTTAACTTATGTTTTTAATTATATAGCCGCTTCCCACCAATGAAACACATCGGTCTCATAAAACTTTTTTCTTCATAGTAACTAAGCGTTGCAACCAAATAGGTCTCGTTGACGCTCGAGTAAATCCCTATCAGATCTAACATCGTTGCCTCCCCTTAGTATTAGGCTACAATCCTAAAGTAAACTCGAGTCAGTTACATTGCATAAATAGAATCGAGTTAGCAAGTACGAATGGATTCTTTCTGATTCGAGTAGTCGGAAATGGGTCCGGCGTGCTCGAATCAAAATAAATTGATGTTCGAGTAAGTGAGTAAAAAGCAGGAATCGAGTTTCATTCAAGTCAAACCGTACTCGGCACATCACTAATGTCATCCAATTACATGACATTGGCGTTGACTGACGGCAAAATACCAATAGCCATAGCCACACTTCACTTCACAATGTGAAGAAGAAGACTTACATACTTCATTCAGTCATTTTGTATAAATTTTCATTGTTTTTATTTCATAATATTGCCGCAGAGTTTGTGCATAACATGTGTTTTTTTGTTATATTATTTAATCGAAGTAATTTCAGTGGTTCAATACAATTTCACGCTGTATTTTTATATGTGAAGAATACTTGTTCAACTTAATCGCTTCTAAGATTTAGGCGATCAGCTGATTTCAATAAAAGTTCACGAAACAAACTTTTATAAAAAAAATAAGTACAAAATGATACCATTTGTAGTGAAGTGTTATGTTTTGATATTGTTTATTGGTGTGGCAAAAGTAGTGGCAGAAGGTATTTATAACAAAAAAATATATTTATTATTTCAGTTTACCTTAGCATTATCCTACCTGCATTAAACTTAAAATTACGTTAGATGTTATTTACTATTTATTAATAGGTAGGCCTTATTTAGTATTTAACAAGTACTGTAGAAATGATGATGATAAAATACTTATAAGTACAATTGATGTTTTTCTATTTTCAGATTTTAATATTACAATACCCCTCAACAAAACTACATTGGTATATGACAAACAACTCTATGGTGACTTTGTAATGCTAAACAGATCTTCAATTTTGAAAGTTCAATTCAGTGATGTTGGAAAACACTTATCATTCATCATATTCCAAGTACACAGTTATTTAAACAATGTTACTTTGTACACTAATTATACAACCAAAGTGACTGGAACAAACATAGGCCTCCACACTGAAGACATGGGTACTGAACATTTTTTCATTCAAAATACTCATGCCAATGTAGTTACAAAATTATACATTGCTGTACATGGTTATTCAGAACACGGTAAGTTTAGAACCTCTACTTTTCTTCTACAGCCTAAAAAATAAAAAACATATCACACATTTCATAATTATAATATAGCTTAAGTTTAAGCTAAGCTTTTGGTTTATATTTTTAAGATTTGCCATAATTGGCGGCTGGCTTAATTTTCAAATCTCTACTTAAATATACATAATATTATTTTGTCTTGATGACAAAATTTACAATTCATTCATTTTCATATTCATATTTGCATACACGCAAACATTAATTAAACATAATATTTATACACCTATTAACAAAGGTATATCATTGGCTTAATTTTCAAAACTCTAAAAATTTTAGAAAAATTGATTTTAATGCCATCCAATTTTTGATGGTTGTTTTTGAAGTATAAAGATGGCATTAAAATCAATTTTGCAAAAAATTTTGGAGTTAAGTACCTACAAGTTTTGAAAATTAAACCAGCGATATGTTACCTATTTCATGTTATTGATTAAAACCTAATTAATTATATAAATGATATGATATGAGCGTGAGGAAACCGGCATGTTCTGAGAACTTTGAAAAAAGTTTAAAGGACATTGTGTCATTCACCAACCCGCACTTGGCCAGCGTGGTGAATTAAGGCCTAATCTCTCTCGTCATGAGAGAAGTCCCTGTGTCCCAGCAGTGGGAACGTGAATAGGGGTGTTATGAATTATATAAATGAATAATTATATATTGTCAATATTTATAGATCCTATCCCTGGAGGATGTAATATGGAATTTTCAGAAGTGTCAGTTAATCCATTTTTGAAGATAACTTATAACAAGGATTATGTTTATGTGGATGCGGCACCAGCCAGAAATAAGCTAGATACGCTATGTGTATTACCAATGGGTACCAAATTGTCATTCTACGTAATGTATCTACCACCCCAGAACTTTGGTGAAGATGTTTATTTTGAAGCAGTGCATGAGATGATGAACCTTAAAAGCTTGAAAATGAAAAGTTATGTAAGTAATTGTAACACACTTATTATAATAATATTATAATATTAATTAATTATTATTAATTACTCCAGCAATATTTATTTATTTATTTATTTATTTATTTACACTTTAAAAATGAAATGGGAATCATCAAGATATAATAGAATTTGGGTGTTCTATATATCGATACACAAAGATATGTAGGGGTACATATCTTTGTGTAACTGCCAGATACACAATTATGCGTTTGATGTATTTTTGACATCTACACATGCCAGTCTATCATTGTAACTTACAAAAAGACTGAAAGGAAAAAAAACAAGTGAAGCGCGGAGTGAATAACTGGTCGTGGAGATAATTTGCTTTTTTATGTGATATTTCACACCAAATTATCTTTGAATTACCATAATAGTAGCTCCAGGTGGTAGATAATCACGTGTAGTATTAGTTTTCGTGTAAGTATTTAGTTTAGTGTTAGTTTTAGTTTTTTCCATCGGCGTCTTGACGTCGCATGGAGGACGCCATGCCGGCATCTTTGCCGGTTTTTTTGGACCCTGACCCGGACCCTCCAGATATATTTCAGGAAACAGTAAGTTCGCCAACAACAAATGCCACTAAGAGACGATTAGTCTCAGAACATAGTCCACCAGCCAAAAAGGTGATTGTTTCACCTGAGCTGACCTCAGCCTCAATACAATCTGTTTTTACTCACCCTACCATCATTGTGGGCTCTATACATCACTACACTGATAAAGATAATGGGCCATTTATTGTCCATGTCACACGCTCAGACAGTGACGATAATCCTTCAGCTGTGCTGAAAACTATCAAATTTGGTCAATTTTTAACTACAAATAAATTTAGCGATATTCGTGTCGATGGGGTAAAACGAATTGGTAGAAACAGAGTGTCAGTGGAATTTTTGTCTGCAAAAGCAGCCAACAATTTCATTGCATCCCCAATTCTTGGTTTGGCTAAATATAATGCAGTTATTCCTACTTATAATGTAACCAAAATGGGTCTTGTAAGGCAGGTTCCAACAGACCTGTCAATGGATGAGTTCGCGAAGGATGTCATTATTCCCAGAGATCATGGTATCATAATTAAAGCTCGACGCCTAAATAGGAAAGTTGTAGAGGACAACAAGGTAACATGGGTGCCTACTCAGTCGGTGGTTGTTACTTTTCATGGTCAAACTTTGCCTTCGAAGATATTTTTATATTATAATTCCTTACCTGTGGAAATATACCAATTCCCCACAATACAGTGTTACATGTGTTGTCGTTTTGGCCACACTAAGAATCAATGTAGGTCAAAACCAATCTGCTTCAAATGCTGCATGGATCACCCTGGTGATTCATGCGAGATATTAGAGGATAAGGCGACGTGTCTTCACTGCAAGGGTCAACACTTCGCAACTAGTAAAAAATGTCCCGAACAGGATAGACAAAAAAAAATTAAATCTCTAATGGCAAAAGATAACATCTCATATCAAGAGGCTAGTCAACAGTGCGCTCGAGTTAATCGTCCATTCTCTGAAGTTGTTCAGGACATCCCCAACTCATTTCCTTCTCTCTCTTCTCAAAGCTCTGACTTCATAGACTCATCTCAAATAAACTCCTCACAGTCATACAAAAAAACTACATTTATTTCTCCCCGTGCTAAGCCTCTTCTAGGAAAATCCTATAATGTGGCTGCTCATAGGGACCTTGTCTCAAATCCTTCATCTAGCCTTCCCAATGGGTGTGCTATTAATGAAAATAATACATCAAATGATGGCTTAATTGAAACTCTTCTCTCACTGCTAATCAATATTCTTACATCTAATCCATCCATCTTACCGTCCAACGTTGCCCCTAAAATTTCCCAGATTGTATCTCTTGCATCCCAATATGGATCCAGTCATGGTCCTGCAATGGAACATGCAAAGTATGCGTGCAAAAAAGCATGAACTTGTTTACTTAATTAATAATTTTCGCCCATCGGTCCTTGCCATCTCGGAGACATGGTTAAAGCCTGATTCCTCATTTAGGATGTCGGGCTATGCGTGCCTTCGGGATGACAGGACCGATGGGCATGGGGGTAGCGCCTTACTAGTAAGGCGCTCCCTTTCCTTTTCCCCAATTACTCTTCCGCCCCTTCCTGATGGTATCAACGCAGTTGCCGTTGGTATCAAAACCTTTAATATTTCTTTTGTTTCTATTTATATTCCTCATCCTGTTTCTTCCTTGATTTCTGATATTCTGCTCATTTTCTCTTCTGTTCCATCGCCTGCCATAATATTGGGTGACTTTAATGGCCACAACACTGTGTGGGGTCATGGTTATTCTGATATGTTTGGCTTATCCCTTCATGAAATCATTGATGAAGCCAATCTTTGTGTTCTTAATGATGGTTCACCCACTCGTCGTGTATATCCCTCTCAAAATCCGAAAAGTGCTGTGGATCTCTCATTATGTAGTCCTTCGTTGTTCCCGAACATAGTTTGGAAAATATTATCTAACTCTTATGGTAGTGATCACTTTCCAATAACTTTATCCATTTACATTAACTCGCGAAATAGTGTCATTCCTCACTGTAACCCTTCATCAACTATCAGGTATAGAACAGTAGGTACAGATTGGTCTGCTTATTCTGACTCTCTTGATCTCAAATTAAACTCCTCTACACTGACATCAGATTCAACACTTCAGGCTTACAATACCCTTATTGATTGCATTATCTCTAGTGCTAAAGAACATGTGCCTATAAAAAAACCAGCTAAAGACTTCAGAGTATCTACCCCTTGGTGGGACTCTGAATGTACTACAATGGCTAATGTTAGGAATTCAGTAGAAAAATTATATACCGAGTCAATGACTAAACAAAATTTTGTAGCATATCAAAAACAATCTGCTAAATTTAGAAGAATAGCCTCAAAGAAAAAAAAAGAAGCATGGTCCACATTTTGTGAAAATTTGTCTCCCAGAACTCCTTCAACTCTGATCTGGAAACAGATCAGACGTTTTAGAGGGTCATCTTGTTTAGATAACCTTTTAGCTAATGATCCATCATCATGGCTTGAGGCCTTTTCGGATAATCTTGCTCCACCCACAGCTCCTCATTCATCCTCATTTCCATCACCATCATCTTACTTACCTTCTTCTGGCGCTATGGACGCCCATTTCTCTTTTGATGAACTTTCTCTAGCCTTGAGTGGATTGACTGATTCATCTCCTGGCATAGACGGTATCCCATATTCATTTCTTGTAAATTCATCTGATTATGCAAAAAGATATTATCTATCTATTGTTAATTCTTTCTACGATCAGGGCATCATCCCTGACCAGTGGAAAACACAAATAATAGTCCCTATCTTGAAGCCTGGTAAGGATCCATCGAGCCCATCCAGTCACAGACCTATAGCTTTGTCATCTGTAATGGCTAAAGTGGCGGAACAGATGATAAAGCGTCGTCTTGAATGGTTGTGTGAAAGTGGATCTTTACTGGGTAAGTCTCAGTATGGTTTTAGGAAAGGATTTGGTACAATCGACAACCTTACAATGTTAACTTCCGATATTTACATAACTTTTAAAGAAAAAAAATATTTAGTTGGTGTTTTTCTAGACGTTTCATCTGCTTACGACAATGTGCTCCTTCCAACTCTTAAGAGCAAGCTTATCCAGCTGGGAGTCCCCGTAAAGTTAATTAGATTTGTATGTAACCTTCTGATGGAGAGGTCTGTTGTCATCAGATGTTCTCAAGGTCTTCTTCCTCCTAAAAAAGTTTGGAAGGGTCTTCCTCAGGGATCTGTGTTAAGTCCTTTACTCTATAGTGTTTATACCAGTGACCTAGAAGAGTCTGTTAATTCTTTCTGTGAGGTACTTCAATATGCTGATGACATAGCACTTTATACTATTACCTCTTCTGTAGAAGATGCAGTATTGCTTCTCAACTCTGCTCTAAGATATCTTGTAGAATGGCTAGAACTTCATGGCTTATCCCTTTCAGCTCCTAAGTGCACAGCTGTAGTATTTACTAAAAAAAGAGAAATTCCAGCAGTAAATTTAATGATAGATAATGAATCTATACCTCAATCTAATCAGGTTAAGTTCCTTGGATTAATTTTAGACTCCAGAATGTCTGGTGCTGCTCACTTCACAGCCATATCACAAAAGTGTGAAAAAAATATAAACACCCTACGAGTTCTTTCTGGGGTATGGTGGGGTTCTCACCCATACACCCAGAAATTGCTCTACAACGCAATAGTGAGAAGTCACTTTGACTATGGACAGTTCCTCTTAAACTTGTGTAATAAACCTGGACTCGAAAAAATGGACAAAATTCAGTCTAAATGTTTGCGCATAATACTGGGTGCTATGAAGTCTTCGCCAATTAATGCTTTGCAAGTGGAATGTGGAGATCCCCCTCTACACTTGCGCAGACAATATCTTTCTGACAGGTATCTCCTTAAACTGGTCCAAAACTCAGCTCACCCCCTTATTAAAAAATTAGACCGTCTTCGTGAATTATTTAGATATTATGACTCTAGTAAAATACCCTGCATCCTTCGTAGTTACTTAACATTCTGTCAAATTCGATACCCCACAGTCCAATATCCTATAAATCCACTTTATCTTACTCCATATGAATCTTTAACCTACCAACCAAACATTCTTCTCTACTTTGGTATTGACAAAAATGATCCTGGTGCCAATAATTTGTTTAATGCTACAATTGCTTCAAAGTATAGAGGATGGCATACTATTTACACCGATGCTTCCAAATTGTCTCCGGATGGGGAGCTTGGTGCTGCTGTTTGGATACCATTCACTAGTATTAGTCTTAGTTTTAAATGCCCTCCTTCAACATCAGTTTTTACTGGTGAAGCTATAGCTCTTCTTGAAGCTATACTTTTTATAAGGTCCCACAACTTAAATAACTCTATTATTTTTTCGGATTCCAAAAGCTGTCTTCAATCTATTCTTTCTAATCCTTTTAGATCTATTTCTCGATTTCCTATTATTCTTGAACTACGAAAAGCTCTGTATGACTGTAATAGCCTGGGTATCAACATTGTCTTGGCATGGATTCCTGGGCATTCAGGAATTTGTGGCAATGAGACAGTTGATAATCAGGCTAGTACTGCCATTCAAACTGGTTGTCTTGACCATTATAAAGCATTTTGCCATGATCTCTGTTTAATGTCAAAAAATCTTTTACAAAAATCTTGGAGAGCCCATTGGGACTCGCTTAAAATGTCAAAGGGTAAGCATTATTCTGATGTGCAAGCAGATATACCTATTACTCCTTGGTTTTTTAAATTTAGAAATTTTAAAAAAATTACTACATCCGTAATATGTAGGTTAAGATTAGGTCATTGCTGCTCCCCAGTGTTCTTGGCCAAACTAAGGATTAGGGATAGCTCTCTTTGTGAGTGTGGTTATGATGAAGGTTCTGTAGATCACATATTTTTTAATTGTCCTATTAGGTGTCCATCTCTTTATAATTTCCTCCCTTCCAATATTCCTCATCCTACATGCCTTAAATCCCTGCTATTTCTTACTTTCTCTCCCCCTGTAATTTATGCTCTATGTAAATATGTAGATTATCATAACATTAAGTTGTAATTGCAAATAAGTATGTCATATTTTTATGAATATATTTATGTTATTTCATTAGAATTTGTTTATGTTGTTTTAGATACCATCAATCTATGGAAATTCAATTATACTAGTAATATGGTAATGTTCTCTCCTTTTATTGTTAGTATCTCTACATTACCATGCTTATGAAACTTTGACGTGGACGCTTGTAAACTGCGACAAGTTAAATCGCACTTGGACACTGGCCAAATTGCTTTAACAAAAAGCAGCAAGCCATAAACTAAGAAGAAGAAGAAGAAGAACTTACAAAAAAAAATCACCTAAGTTCAATTTCACCTAAATACGTACTAGGCTGATATATTATCTACATTTCCATAACTTTTGTGACTCACACAATTCATTTCGAAAGTCGAGAGTTTATTAACTCCTTTATAAATAATGAATATAAATGTCTTGTTTGTCTAGTAATATTTATAAATTAATATGTATTTATAAAGTACTGTAAAGTTACAAAATAATACAGTTGAACACACTGCCAAATAGGTTGATACTCCGAATGTTATTCAGGTTAAAAATATCGACCCTGCGTGGTAATGAAAATTATCTACGAAATAATAACATATTACAGTTCATTGCCCGATATAATTATCTGAAGATATGTATTATATGTCATTCAATTATTTAATTTGTGGCACAATTAAGCGACTATGACTTGATATACGTCTCATAATGAATAGGTCATAAATCATAAATTCTCAAGTGTTATTACGAACTCGATCGTGAGAAAGTTAACGATCAAATCAGCGTCAAAAGTTGGTAGGATCAAAGAGAATATAAACACTACGTTATAGGATATGATAGTAGGAATAATAATAATTGGGTAGGATAATCAACTGTAGTGTCAAACTTTAAGGATATTAAATTTTCAAAAATATTCATTTATTTATTTATTGAAGAAAATCAACAGCCCTTAAATATTTTATACAGTCTTATATATATATTATGTATCATACGGCCAATTACAGATTTACATTATATAATAGACAAAATAATAATTATTATTTATTCGATTATAAAAATATGTTTTCACAAATACAATAAGTACAAAAATCATGCTTTCTACCAAACTGTTTAGCATCATTATACATACGTATTATTACGTATATAGATATAACGGGTAAATTTAGTTTGTGTGGGATTTGTAAATGGCGGAAAAATTACAGGCAAAAGGAATTCCCGGTAATACGCATCACGATATGATATCGTGGTATATCAGCTTACTAATATAATAATTAATTGGTTGCGGGTTCGATTCTCTCCTTGGAACAATAATTTGTATGATCTGCATATATTTGTTCCGGGTATCTGGGTGTTATATATGTATAATAAAAATATCTATCTACGTTTAAATATTCGATTAAGTATATCATATATCTAGCACCCGTTACACAAGCTTAGAGCTTATCACGGGGCTAGATGTTGCTGTGTGAATTGTCCAGCAATATTTATCATTCCAACTTTCCCAACCCGCGATCTTAGTGCGACCTTGAAATAGCCAATCACAACGCCTTTGTTCCAGTCCCCGCAACCCGCGCCTTCCTCCAATTTCGGTGCGTTTTAATCCGAACAAAAGTATCCTAATGCGGTATCTATTGGAGGCTGTGGTCCCAGCAGTGGGAACATAGCGGTTATTCATTTTGTACAACGGGAATTACTCACGTATTTACATAGGAGTTAAACAACTCTCGACGTTTCGACTACGGTGTTGCCACCGCAATCTCACTCCTCCTGATAAAGACTGCTCTTGTTGTAGTCGAAACGTCGAGAGTTGTTTAACTCCTATGTAAATACGTGAGTAATTCCCGTTGTACAATATGAATAGTATAACTCACGAAAAAATTTTAAAAGTGACATAGCGGTTATGTTATGTTTTAGATGCCACAATCGATGCAAACTATTTGGAACAATCGTCGCATGGTTATGTCTTACCCGGGTACTGGAGCAGTTTATGTCGCGGTAGCTAACGCAGTTAATTTAACCACTGGACATTTATACGAGTCTCGATACTCTGTGTATGTGCCCGCCGTTAGTTATGCGTGCTCACCTCCGGATGATGACTGCGAACTATTGGGTAAGTAACCATAAGTAACCATAACCGTTGCGTCGCGTCGCGTGTTCAAAGTGTGATTCTGGTCTATAGAAAACCATACATTTGATTCGGCTCAACACGCATCGCGTTTCATCGGGTCGCGACGCGTTTTAATAATGTGTTTCCGCCTTAAGAGCTCTGTCTCACTAGGACGCCATGGCGTAGCCCGGATACGACTCCAAGCAGTTAATATTGAAATGTATGTTACTAAGTACCTAACTCACTTGGCGACGGTGTGGCAACGTAGCCAATTTGGAAGCGTAGCCACACGCGACAGCTATGTGGCTACTGGCTACTCTGGCGACTGGTGTTGCCACTATAGCAATCAGCCGCCATTTTGGACGCTCGCTCAAAGAGTTATTTGTATTTGATGCGAAAAAAAAGAAAAAAAAACTGACTGTCGTGACTTTCGTTGCCAGAAGTAGCCAGTAGTAATTTTTCAAAAAGAAAAATCATAGGGATTTGAACCCACGACCTTTGGAATGTCAGTCGGAGTGTGTAATTCTTGATAATTAACTTTTTTTTCAGGGGATTGGTTGTCTGAATTACTGTGCGCATCACTTCTCTTCGTGGGGTTTTTTATTTGTTTCTTTGGACATCGCTTTTTTAAAACCCATACATTTGTAATCGGCTTATTGGATGGGTTCTGTGTATGGTACATATTTGTATCTCTGATTACGGATGCCTTAGAAGTAACAGGTATGAGTTTTTTTTATTAACTAGCGTCCCGCCCTCGCTTCGCTTGTGATGCTATAATTATACTTGTAGACCTTCCTCTTGAATCACTCACCTATTAAAAAAAACCGCATCAAAATCAGATTTTTATTTATGGGATAGAAGTGCATTAAAATTTGGATTTAAGATAGGAATGAATGTAAACATACATTCGTCTTTACATTTTATTTTTTATATTGATTGACTCACATAAACTTTCTAAATATGTATTAGAAAAAGGTATAGAAAAAATTATAAGATCACAACTTTTTTTGACTCCCACTCGAGGACCAAGGTTACGTTGTGATCTTGAATTTTTTCTGTACCATTTTCTTATAATATATCGTCATTTTTTCGTAAACTTTCGCTAGACTTATAATATGTTGTTTTTTTTAGGAATTCTGGCTATATCCCTGCTTTTCGGTACATTTACCGGAGTAATTAGACTATTATTGTGGTGGTTCTATGGATTACCAGTGTTAACAATTATAATGTCGTCATTCAACGTTGGAATTTTAACCGCCGCTCTTATAATTTACTCTATTCCAGGTAATTTATTTATTTTTAAAATTTACCGGTTCACAAAATTATATATAATCAACTGAGTCAGCTTCGAGCTTACCACGAGGCTAGATATTGCTGTGTAATTTTTCTTTATTTATTTTATTTGAGTTTATGTTAGAGGTTTTTATTTTTAGAGTTTGATTAAGAAAGGGTGTCCTGCCATAATTCAGCAAAGTTAATAACGAAAAAACATTAAAACAAAAACACACAAAAATAGCTATTATAATCTTCTGTATCAATACCTATTTATTAGTCACGTGCTAATTTATCATTTGTCTATAAGTACCTCTATGTATCTACTTAATTTTTAGTTTAAGAACTGATACAATAGCTATAAGTAACTAGAAACACCTTACTTTATGTATTCATAACGAAGAATATAAATAAAATAAATAAGTACATATTATATAACAATTCACACAGCAACATCTAGCCCCGTGGTAAGCTCGAAACTTGTGTTACGAGTACTAGATTTCTGATATACTTAATAAAACATACGTACATAGATAGATATTTTTTATTCTTCATTTAAAACACCATATACACAATTACTATGTGTGTAAGTCAGACCTAGCTATAGTAATTATTATATAAATTTTATTATAAATTTTTTATTATATAAGCACTTATCGCATTGTATAACTCCATTTTCCCGTAGTTGTATTCACACAAATTGCAGTCAATGGCCAGGAAATAGTACATCACTTACAATCTTCCACATTATATTTTCCGCGTAAAAATATATTTTATATCCTTGTTTGTGGTTGAAACATTGATTTACCGACACACAAGCTTTAAGTTTTAACCGTGAAAAGCAATATCAGATATCTAGCACCCGTAACTGAAGCTTCGAGCTTACTTCATTTATACAAGATATAAGATTTTATTGGTAAAGTGTTACAAGTAATTTAGATACATTTTTGCGTTCCAATTACATGTTCATTACATTCATTTTATAAAACGGGAATTACCCACATATTTACACAGGAGTTAAACAACTCTCGACGTTTCGACCACAACAAGAGCAGTCTTTATCAGAAGGAAGGAGCGTTCCGCCGTGCCCCGTCTCCTCTCAGGTCGCGCGCGCGTTTCTCATAGTTCATACTTTATTATTATGTATTGTTTTAATTATGTTCATTAATTTGTTTTGTCAGTCAATTTCCGTTAATTCTAAGTCTGAAACGCTATAGAAAATAATGTTTAATGTATTTAATATAATGATGATGAATAATAAAATATACGAAATTGTTTCAGATACGTGGGCTTTTGTCATATATCTCAATGTAGATATAACCCTCTGGGCTTTTTTCGTTATAATAACCACTTTAGTTACAATTCTCCTTATCATTTTTAATAAGTTGTCTATGTTTATTTGCTACGGTGTTGTCGGCGCTTATATTACTATTTTGCCTATCGACTATTACCAGGGGTCCAACTTGAAGTATATTCTGATCTATATATATAAACGGATAACTGTTACACATTTTTATAAGGCTTTGAAGATGACGACTTATCAATGGAAAGGTAAGTTACAGTGAAATATTTATTACAATTAATTTACCCACTTCAATTCATTTTACTTATATTTATTTAAGTGATTGACTCAATTTGACTCTCACCTTAATTTTCTAAATTATTAGAAAATGGTATGGAAAAAATTCAAGCTCTTACGTAACTCCTCGATAGCGTAGTGGTTAGCGCAACCAGGGCTAAGCTGAGTGTCGTGGGTTCGACTCCCACTCGAGCACCAAGGTTATGTTGTGATCTTGTAATTTTTCCCACAGCTCACGCTGGTCTTCCGTAAAAACCGTTAAAAGTACGCGATAAAGATCCATAATATTTTTTTTTTATAAGTTCTCCCCAATTTTTTCTTTAATCATTAATCTAGCGCGATATCATTCCAAGTTGCTATACAGCTCTGAGTCACCATAATTCCGTATTCAGATTTATCAATTTATCTTCTTTTTATTAATAAATAAATATTGCTGGACAATACACACAGCAACATCTAGCCCTGTGGTATGCTCGAAGCTTGTGTAATTAATTAAAAATTGATATTTTGCAAGAATATCAAATATCAAATGTTTGATAGTAACTATATCGGTACACCGCCACTCCATGATTCAATAGTTCCTATCCATCCTTGCCTGGAAGAGATCGCTGTTAGCGATAAGGCCGCCTATTGTACATTTAGTTCAGTTCATATATATCAGGGGATATGTATTGTTTTGTCTTTTTAAGTGTGCAATAAAGTCATTATCTATCTATCTATTTTGTGTTACAGATAAATAAATAAATATTGCTGGACAATTTTACACAACGACATCTAGCCCCGTGGTAAGCTCAAAGCTTGTGTTACGGGTGCTAGATTTCTGATATACCTAATGTAATATACATACATAAAGTTATTATCTATCTAGTTAGTTAGTTAGAATGGCTCAGTTTTCCGCATTTAGATGATGAGATTTTCTAGTATAGCCAGCCTAACTCCGTCCAAAAGCACAGAATCCTCCTGGGTCTTCACAGTTATCTATCTATCTATCATGTTACTATAAAAACTGTCGTGGTTTGATAAATTCATATTGAGATAAACGGGCAATACACGAACCTTATTTACGTAGACTATTGATCAACCGTTTCGTCCCAGAACGTGGGACTTCAGTGCAGTGCACTGCGGACCGGCGAGCGGTCGTGATCCGTGTCCTTGCAGTGTCCTTGATCCTGAAGAAGTCCCACGTTCTGGGACGAAACGGTTGATCAATAGTCTACGTAAATAAGGTTCGTGTATTGCCCGTTTATCTCAATATGAATTTATCAAACCACGACAGTTTTTATATTATAGAGGTATGTATTGTTTTGTCTTTTTAAGTGTGCAATAAAGTTATTATAATCTTGTGTTCCTTACAGATGGTTTACTACTGACCCTCTGGCTGTGCCTGGCGGTGGCCGGTGGCACGTACCAGTGGCGACAGAATGTGGGCCGGCCCCCCTTCCCCCCGCCGCCCCGTAGCGTGCGAGCGAGAGAGGAGACACCCGCCACTGTCACAGGCGGACCCGCGGCCGAACGGAGGTATGTGTAGCTCACTAGTCTGTAGGTTGATAGTCTGTAGTTCAATAGTTTGTAGTACAATAGTATGTAGCTTAATAGTCTGTAGGTTGATAGTCTGTACTCTGTAGGTTAATAGTCTGTAGTACAATACAATAGTCTGTAGCTCAATAGTATATGGCTTGATTTTATGTGGCTCAATAGTCTGTACTGTAGCTTAATACTATATAGTTTGATTTTATGTGGCTCAATAGTCTGTAGGTCAATAGTCTGTAGCTCGATTGTATGCGGCGCAATAGTCTGTAGCTCAATAGTCTGTAGCGCAATAGTCTATAGCTCAATAGTCTGTAGCGCAATAGTTTATATCGCAATAGTCTGTAGCTCAATAGTCTGTAGCTATAAACTTAACTTAACTAGGCACAGAAGGATTATTACAGATTATGGTAGTAGTACTATATCTGAAAAAAAAACCCTTCTCAGCATTTGCATTAAGCAAAACAACGCTGTATCTTCCGTAAAAAACCTTCCAAGTCACAGATATACAGACTATAAAAAAACAATATAGACTAAAAAAAAAGTAGAATAAGGCTAGTATTAGAATATAATCTATTAAAAATAAGTAAGGTCTTAAAAAGTGTAAATGTAACAGAAGGGCTGTATAAATTTCGATCCAACCGGTGGTGTCGTTTTGGTAGTGTCCAGTGGAAGGAACGAATTATTGATAGTGTGATTAAAAACATATTTATGATGTTCAATTTTTTATTTCAGGTTAAGCGAAAGAACACCTCTTCTATCATAAACATTGTGAATCTACAAATATGGACCAAAGACAAATAAAACTATTTGATTTGATATAATACCAGGAAGAAGTCGATCTCGAAAAGAATATGCCTACATAATATATTATGTTCATAATGTGGATTATGAACAAAACCCAGTGAGATTTTATTCAGGTATATCTTAAACTTTTTATTCTTATCTAATTAATGTATTAAAATTTCTAAGATGAATTTTATAATTTAAGTAAGGGGTTTTTAAAAAAACATTCAATAGATATTTATTTTGTACGGATGGTGCTACTAAACTTGCGAATGTTGGTGTTCTTAAAATAACCATGTATATTAAAGTTGATGTACATTTATATTTATTTAGGATTTTTGTGCTCAAAATGTGCTTGAATAATTCGCATGCCAAAGTATGAAAAGGCTGATCCATTAAATTATAGATAAATGTAGATCTCTATTAGGCACAGTCCTAAAATTAAAAAATATAGATATATATAAATAACAGTAACTTAATTAGTTGTCTAAGTTGTAAATTATGTCAAACTTTTACCTATGTGCCATAATATGGTTAAGTTTTACTAAGTATAAAAAAATTTAATTACCTATCAAAAGATGTAGAAAGAATGTAGGTTCGTATTTAATTATTTGAAGTACCTACTATTTGTAGTTTCAAACTTGATTTTGCCTGTTAAGACTGCTTTAAGTGATTTTAAAGTTAAGATATAAGAATTTTCCAATTTTATAATAAATCTTATAAATAACATCCACCGTTTTTTATTCCCGTAAAAGAAGAAAGAGAAGACCACCCGTTCATATGTGGTTGTGGGTCTATGACAGAAGATACCAAACAAAAAAGTTTAATTAAGATATTATTTAAATGCAAAAATTATAATCAACTATTTCTTTAAAAACTCAACGATACGTAGGTAGGTAATTTAGTTGGATTCGGTAAAATATCATGAACTTTCGAATTCTCTTTAAATCAAAAACGTATGAATATACAATTAGCTTACACTGGATTATACTAAATAAAATTAAACTACCGAAGGGGAAAGGACAGACAGACAAAATAAGCCAATTTATTTAGATCCATTGATAATGCCATTGTGCGTATTATAGCGGTAGGGATGCATGTTAGCTTTAAGCTTTGCTGTGCTATTTGTCTAAGGCGCATAATACCTGGGACTCGCCTCGGAAGATTATTAAAATAATGCGGTAAAACTGAGTTTTTTTTAGGAAATATGTAGAGCTATTTCGGTAAAACTATGCATTGTTTAATAAAATACAACTACTACCAAACGAACGATTAGTACCTACTAATTTTATATCTGATTAGGTACCTATAAGACAAATTATGTTCTAAACTAAACCAACGAAAACAACAACTTAAGATATGTTTTTTTTATTGTTGAGTACCTACTTACTCGTAGAGTAGTTAATTGCGTTCCACCACGTCAGTTAAAATAAAAACACCCCAAATATTGCTTCGGTTAAATCCATTCTCATTCAAAGTTCTGTCTATAAATGTCTACAATAAGACACATTTAATCCTCCCATTGTCCACACCCCAGCCAAAATAGGGTGGCAGCTATTTAAAATAATATGAATCACTAAAATAAAACCATTTCAGTTGTTTTAAATGTGGAAACACGAATTTAGGGTTGCCATAAATTAAACAATAAAATAATGATTAATGCAATATTTATTAATATTTCACTGTTTATCTCCTCAATCTATCTTATACCGAATAATAATTTACATTATGCTTAAAATTCAATCTAACATACATGTTTACTCTTATACCATCAATATTGCATTTTTTATATTTATATGTAATGAAAATATAATATTGTAATATACAGTTCTTATGCAATAAGTTGTGCCTTAAAAGCACCGTTTTACAAACAAAATATACACAATTAAAGTTTAAAATAACAATAATATAATATGTTAAGAAATTGGCAGTTTATTTCAAAAATACATAATACTTAGCCAATAAGAAATTATATTAATTAGAACAAATAGTTTTGGTAACTAGATTTTTAAATACATTTTTGATTTCAAATTACATTTTAAAGGAAAATTTAGAACGAGAAATATTAAATATTGAAAAGGTTGTGAGTACCAAATTGGTATCGTTATTGAGAATCATAACATAACTCTACACAGTAATTGCACAAATATATGTTGCAAATAATACAATATGATTATTCTGTTTGACAATTTGTAAGCGAACACAAGGGTGGCACAACAAATGGTCATAACGAAGCTCATCGCCACATTTTTTCCATACAGATTAATATTTTCGCACCCCTATTGCATACATCAAAGGAATAGAAGGGGTGTAAAGTATTTGCGTGGGGCAACACTCAATTATTACAAAATGTTGGCACAATTTACATTCCAACTCAGTTTCTTCTACCCGACAATAGATGGCGCTGATATTCACAATGTCCTTACAACTAGTGACCACACAATGACATGCTTTATTTACAATTGGGTTACCGTATAAATATCAAAATAGTTTCACACCGGTACCCGAAACACAATCACTTTACCCTTAACCTAGTTTTGAACATCATCAGTTGCCTTAAATAAGAAAATATACAAAAATTACACTTCACGTTTACGACACGGAGTTGTTGTCTAATTCTCCCGCCAATTCGTGTCCGGCGGTCATGTTTATAGCGTTCATAGACAAGAGATGAGAGTCATAGTTGTGCGAGTCGCCGCTAGATGGCGCGTTCTCCGCGCTCGGGTTCTCTGGCATGAGGATGCGAGGGAACCCGAAAAGCTGCGATCACTGGAGCCTGCCCCAGTAGTTCGACGCCAAGTCGGGCCCTTGCGAAGGTATTTGTACAGGCACGCTCACTCCCGCTGATATTACACCTGTGGAACAAAGATGGCGTTAGCGAGGCGTTAATTATTGGCTGTTCCCTAACTAACGGAGTTTATATACTTAGATATTTTAATTGTTTATATATTAGTATTTTATTTTTAACAAAACAACATTAATTCTAACTAGAAAATGATAGCGTTCCAATAGGACTGTAAGCATCCTTTAAGCATTTTTCATTAAAAGCTAAAAACATAAACAAAAAAACTTCAAGCCAAATTAAGTTAAATAACGATCATAGCGTATGACTGCGATACCTATATATCGAGAAACTCAATCCCTTACATTTATTTTAATAACCGTAAGTGTACACTATTATCATATTATCAAGAACGACTGAACTGATTTGGCTGTTATATTATTTACAGCGGGATAATGTACCTACTTATATTAACGCGGGCAAAGCTTCGGGCGTAATGCTAGTATTATATAAAAAGGCGTTATATTCAAATGAACGAAGATAAATCTAGTTCTTACCACAGATTTACATCTATGGTTCTTACTAGATTGTGGTTGATTATTCCACTTTCAAAATTGCACTAGTAAGATTTACGCCAGAGTATCCTAAAAGGAGTATCCTATACGTCCCGTGTAAAGTTAAATTATCCCTTTGTATCAGCCAGCAATATTCCAGTAGGCCGCGTCCAGGCTAGTCAATCAAACCTTCATGTTAACATCTAACAGGATGGCTATTATCTAGCGGACGCGCCCATACGTCTAATAGGGTTCTGATAGTGATCCATTCCCGGTCATATAACTATATATCTTTAGTATAGTTCCTGTGCCTTAGTTTATTGGAATACTTCGTATTTTTACTCGCCTTGAGTATAAGTAGATATTTTATGTTTTAGTGTATCAACTGTCGTTGTTTACTGAATAAATAAACTAAAAACTTGTCATTAACTGAATTCTGGTTCCTAAATTTCTATAAAAGGTATACGTAAATATATTGGTTATGTATGAAGGTTGAATAAACTTCAAAATACAAACAAAACGTTCGAAAATAAAATTTCGTATAATTAAGTTTTTTTATTATTTCTAACTCAACATCCCGACATTTAGCTGAAACGTGATGGCATGGCACCCACCAGACAACATGCCATAGACAACCGTAGAGACATAGACTATCATAGACGTCAGCGATGATGAGTCCCGCTATTTGACGCTATGAAAGGGCTAAAGCGCTTTATAGCGCTGAGGGCTCTTCAAAGCTTATAGAATGTGAGGTGCCTAAATGCCGCATTTGTTTTTACGATAAATGCAGCCGTTACAAGTAAAATGTTACGCTTGGGAAGTTTCTGTTTTGAGAACAGGAAGCTTAGCTCTTGAATAGCTTAGGTTTTTGGGTAGTGATGATTAAAACGAGCGATGAACTTTATGATTTTAATCAGTTAGGATTTTTTTAATGAAACGTCTGCAAAAACCATGAATAATAATTTAGGTACTAAAATAATCACATCGCTTTTTAGTAAAACACTGAGTTTGAACTTATTAAAACCATTAAAAGCTCAATCAAAAACCAGACAAAACATAGGAAAGCAAAATTCAGAAAACAATCCCGAATGTTAAATCGAAATAAATACCCACTACAATTTAATCTCAATTTGTCACACACCGAACGCCACTACAAAAATCCATTTAACCCTTGAAGCATATGCACCTAATACGTTACATCATAATTAGAGTGAGCAATATCGATATTAGCCAGCCCCTAGCGTGCGGGAGTGCGATAACGCGTCGCCACGCCGCGCCGCTTCACATTCATTACGCGTTATTATCGCCGCTAAACAGCCAGACTCGTTTACCCGTTTTACCCATTTTACCCGTTTTACCCGTTTACGTTTTACCCAATCGTCTGTGCCTGTTTATGACGCCTTCCGCTGTAAATTGACGATCAATTTGAATAGTTTCTTGGGTGTTGTGTTTTGTTTCGGTTCTTTGGAATATGTTTTGTTGTGTGATTGTTGGCGAACGTTTAGTTCTAGAATGGGTTTTTGTTTTAAATGAAATTTGTTAGTTAGTTCTATGAAATTTGTTTAGATTTGATGTCCAATTCCAAAACTGATTTAAAACGCGATTTACTGCGTATGTCTTCTATTATGTAGGTTTTGTCGTTTATTCTGTTTCGAATAACTTTAGTAGTGATTTAAACATAATTTCTTAACTGAGGATTACCTAAATATATCCTTAAAGATATAAAAAAGCTTTGTTAGGGTAATAGTATTGTAGCCAATGTTTGATTAATTATATTTCAATGGAAGCTTATTGGCCTTTTTCTGTATAAAATCAACACATTCACCCCAGCATTTTGTTTGCGTCGAGAAACCGGCAGCTTTTAATCATGAAAATGTTCAAAAACATCGAGATCCCAGTAAAATTAAAAAACACCCGTCAGAAAGCGAAAAGTAGAACAAATCCGCATTATTTAATACCTCCCGAAGCTGGAAATGCGCCTGTCGAAAGAGCGCAAAAGAGTAAATGAAACGAGAGCGTGCATTTTGAATTGTGAAAAACTCTTTTGTTCGCGGTTGGTGGTGGAAACTCGGCAGCGAACAATGCCGCGAAACGCCCCAAACAACAATAATTCATGCCGTTTTCCGCCACCTACGGCTAAAAATGTCCGCCGAGTGATATATAATATCAAATGGAAAAGTTACGGCTTTTTAAAACAATGGCGGCGGCCGCCTCGGTTTATTCCGTCTCTGAATAATAAATCTGGATTTTTCTGTTTATGTATTTATACTTTTAGTGAGTTATGTTGCTGTTAAAACGGGTTATAACTTGATTTAAACGTAGACTATGTTATTGTTCTGGATATTCAAAATCGATTTAAAAGCCATTTGTAAGAGACAACGGCAAATCCAATCGGGATGTAGCGTCTATTTTTCCCCTCCTTTTTGTTTCCCGCCGTGTCGTGGTTCCAGACGCCCCTTGCTCTTGACTCAGCGTTTTTTTTTACGTTTTATTGCGAAAGTTGGTAAATATTTTCCTTCTTGCCAAAGGCCTCTCATCTATTTCGTCGATTTTGTAATGTTTATTTGTATGGCTCAGATTTAGCTTTACGTTTTCAATGCCTTTGCTCGAAAGGTTAATGTAATTAATTAATGGAATTGCTTTTGCTTTATGTAGATTTTGTGTCATTATGAATGTCGTTCTTGGTAATTTTGTACGGCTATGTAGACATTAATACTCAATAGGTATAAAATTACAAATTAACGTATTTGATATTATGATATATTTTATTGATAGGTACTTTAGAATTAACAACTATTTTTGAGTTTCTCGATATTCAGCACTGTTTCAAGCGCCATCTTTACGGGGACTTCAAACATGGCGTAACCAATAGGTATTGCTAAAAACAAAGGTTTCGTTCTCATCCAGTCCCGTACTTACCCGGTCCATTCTCACCCGATTATAATTAAGTTTATATCATATATTATATATTTTCCGCTTTTATGGCAAGTACCGGCGAAAACAAAGGTGCTTCGGGCGTCGTCCTAATTGGCAGCGATCGTACGATGGTGCGTTGCGTTTTTCATCATACGATCAAAGTTTAATTACTTTAAAATACCTAACTAATGTTTTGTAAGTTTTTTAAATAAATTATCCTTATTCTTATCTTTAGCAAAAAAGAAAAAAAATACACTGATGAAATCTGTATGTTTGAACTCACGACGAGAACGCATCGCACCATCGTACGATCGCTGCCAATTAGGACGACGCCTCAGAATTGTGTTCTATGATTATAAAGTTGTACTCACCAGTCCCACCGCCTCCTTGTGGTTGCGAATACGCGGGGTGCTGCTGGTGCGCCGCCGGAGCCCTAGAGTAGCCGCCGCCGCCGAGCACGTCTCCGAACATGTACGGGTAGCCGTCTCTCTGCTGCAGACACGACGAGCTCAGTCCGCCCGACATGGAACTGTCGGAAAGCGCACTGTCAATACAGTTTAAATAAAATAAATAAATAAAAGTAATAATGGATAGTAATAATGGATAGATAAGTAGGTAGTGATGGATTAAATTGTCCGAAATACCTAAACAAATTTTATTTTATTTTATTTTATTTTTTAATAATAATAAGTAATAATAAGTTTGAAATATATAAAAATATTGTCTATGGTTGGAAGTTAGATAAGAGTGCGCGCCACACAGCTGAAGTCTTACGGTTAATGCGGGAACTACAGTATTAAAAATGTTAATATGTAATTAACCAAAATTTCAGTCGGAAACAGCTATTCTAGTCTCACAAAATAAAACTACCGCAATCCGAGCAGCGTAAACACAAAATACAAATCCGCAAACTAAGTCAAAGAACATTGCTCAGCGTAAATTATTCATAGAGAAACTAGCCGGGAGCAAAACTGAGAAAACTTCGTTGAGTTAATTTGCGATACGACAAAAGCGAAAACTTGCTCACTATTAAAAATCAAATCGAGTGGAAGCCGACCTTCGAGAACTTGCTAGGTGCAATGGCGGGAAACAAAGAACAAGAGACCTTTGCCGCTCGATTTCACGCGCAATTCAATTAGTGACGCCGCTCGATCATAGATGGCGTTGAAGACTTAACGTGCTTTGCGGGATTGAACTTTCGTTTGAAGATTACTCAAGATGTTTGGTTATTTTATTAGCTAGATATATAGTCACGTGGTTTTGGTCAAGTTGCAATGGTTTTTCAACATTTGATTTTGGGATAAACATGTGTTTTGTCTTATACAATATTGTTACAAATACCTACAAGTAGCAAAAAAATTGATATTCACAAGAAACTGATTTTTTTGCAATATTTGACCTTGAATAACTATTTTTCCACACTTGGTATTCATGTGGACTTTTGACAAATTGTTTGTTATTATAGATTTCCCAACATTTATGCCAATTTTCAGCAAGGTGCAAATTAATGTAACCTATTTTTGTGTCTAATTTGACTGGACTATAAATAGTTTATGTTTCATTATAAAGTATATGTATGTTTTTGTAGCAAATACATTAATTTTTTTCTTTCTTTCTTTCTACAATAAAGTGTTCGTCCATTCATTCATTAAAAAGTGATGTCAATGATTTCTCTCCTCACCTATAGGTATCTCCCATAGTAGCGATAGGCTGAGGTATAGGACTATACATGGAGTTGAAGCCCCCGTTGAGGGGCAGTCGGGGGGCAGCGGGGGCAGGGGGCGACGCTGCGGGGGCATCTCGTCTCTGACTGCGCAACTTCTCTTCTCTCCGCCATTTCGCTCTTCGGTTCGAGAACCATACCTGTGGGAAAGAGTTCATGTTATTGCGTAAATAAGTGAGTGTTCCGTCTAGAACTGATGATGAACGTTTGATCGATAGTCGTTATATCGTCGTGTTAATGGGAAAACCAACTAACTATCAACTGTTTTCTTTGCCAGTGTTGGTTTTCCCATTAAAACGACGATATAAATTGATATACTTTTGTCAGATAAAAATAATATTGCTGGACAATTCACACAGCAATATCTAGCTCCGTGGTAAGATCGTGGTGGATAGTAGCAAAATGTGTCGAATTCTATGTCTATATAAGGTCAAGGTAAAAAAGAATATAGCATTGGTATGGTAAGGTAGGTACCTACTACAGTAAATTACCAAAAGCATCCTTTATTTTACAAGGTATCTCAATGTAATAAGTATATAGAGGTCAATAAGTTACTATTTTCTTCGAATATTAATGGCGTTTATACAGTATGTAGTTATAGGATTATATTACTAACCGAAATTATTTTGACTCAAAAAAACATAGACTTTCCTAAAACAATCATTAACTCTAAATGAAAATGCCAGTAATCAACTAATCACTAAAGGCAGGATAAGCACAATCCATCAATGAGAACAATATTATGACATTGAAACGTGGAACGGAACGGCGGAAGTAGCCCTCACGTGCGCGTCACTTCCGGGTGTCATGGCGACGACAATATGGCGCCTTCTTCCCGCGCTTTGTGCCTCCGGAATTTGTCTGTGCTCAGAATATTGTAACACCTCGCTTTAGCGGGTGGTAAATAGCTCTCGCTTACTTAGAATTTTCAAATTATTTTACTTGAGACTGAAATTTAAATTTTCCTAACCTAAAAGTACTTAAACGTAGGTAAGTTGTTTAAAAATAGCATGCTTGTTCTTGTTACATTATTTCAGTTACTTTCGAATCAACGTAATTTTCTATGTGAAAATTATAAATAAACGAATACCAAACGCATTAGGTATAGGTAAGTAAATTATGAAGCCAGAATAGGTTTAGTTGACTATTTTGGGATTTTAGGGTTAAGTAGTTTGGGAATAAGTATAGATTAGATTACGCTTACGTTACTAATATAACTGCTATCAAAACAATAAGGTTGGTACCTAGTTCCATTTGTGTATCAGACAGTACGTTTATATTATTTTCACCTATCTGTAACATAACCGAGCACCAAAAAAACTAGATCTATAAAAGAACAGAGTTTCTTATTTCAAAGCTGCTTAAGCTAGGCCGTTGAACTATAAAGCAAAGTACACACAACTTAGAGAAAATACGTAATACCTCCTTAGCTTTATGGGAAAGGAAATGCCTCGTTCAAAAAGGTTTCGCGCAAGGCAATACGTCATAATATTATTGCTTCGGCCTCCAACAAATTCGGTAGAATGTTACCGGCAATATTTTATTACGACCCTCGAGAAGACTGAGAAAGGGTCTGCATAAGGTTACGCGCACACTGGAGAAAATAAAATGGGCACAACCAAAGGTACAGATTTATTTCTTATTCCAAACTGTTCAGTAACATTAAACTCTTAGGGGAACGAAACTGATAATTTTAAACTGCGGATAATATTTTTTCTTGCGAGTTCCATTTTACGACACAAGCCAAAAAGTTAGTTTCCACTTGGGAGTAAACTTCTACCTAACTTTGGCACCGTTAACCGACAAAAACTAACACATTATGAAACAATGCCACGCTACAAAATAGCATTCTATTGTAGCGCAACGTAGCACGTCTACGAAGCTCTACGCGTCTACGCCACGTAGCTCTATTGTGTCTACAGCTTAACATTCGCAGAAAGCAACCTATTTTTCCATTCCTTAGATATTCCTGAACATATAATATTGCCGGTGACAGCTAATAGACCAAGAGCCTGTGATGGCCAGACCTTCCTTTAATTCACAAGCGTGAAAATTCTTTCATGTGTATGTCTAACATAGGTAAGAATAACCCCCAAACATGAAACCTGGATCGCGGTTCCTTTGGGAGATAACAACCTTTTACCTGTTATCTCCCAAAGGAACCGCGATCCAGGTTTCATGTTTGGGGGTTATTCTTACCTATGTTAGACATACACATGAAAGAATTTTCACGCTTGTGAATTAAAGGAAGGTCTGGCCATCACGGGCTCTTAGGTTATAAGGCAGACTACCTCTCAGCAATTTCCATTGCTCTTTTATAAATTGTACGCCTACCCTCATAGTTACGTCAAAATAGAGTTAGAGGGTTCCTTACCGAATGGGATTTTCCCATAATTTTATTAAATAAACGAGCCGCGGCCGCGGTACCCTAATTGTTTACTGTCTGGGCGTTTTCCGCATTATGTTAATGGAAATAAATATGTATTCGTTGTATGCATTTGGTTATTAAAAGTTGGTTCATTAACGAGTAGGAATTAAATATGAAATTATAAATTTCGTAAATTGACTTTTGTATGGAATTCAGATGGTTTGTTGCTGGATATTGTTTAGTTTCGTAACTTTAACAATGAGAAGTTATTTTGTTTGGTATGTTTTGATGGCATTTACGTATTTTGATAAAACGTACTGTATTTAGAAATTGTATTGTATTTGGAAATTGGGGAAACACCTAGAAAAGTACTAGCGTTTTTGGCATGTCATTGAAACATTTGGTTTACTAATCGTTTACTTCATCAGTTATTAAAGTTATTTAAGGTTAACTTCGTTACGTACTAAAAGTAGGAACGAATCAATTTTTACTACAACTGCTGCAACTTTGTAATAACGCGTACCTACATACTTCTATGAGTTAAAGCTATATACTTACCGTATGTAATAATTTATATAGTTTGGGAACAACCATAACCGTAAGTACAGGAAATACATCATTACTCCCGCAAAAGAAGATATTAATCGGAATAAAACAGGGAAAAATCTGACTCGATCCTTATTTCGGCTCAGCTCGATATACAACCTTATTTGTTGCGAGTTTGGGTGTTTTTTTGTATAACCTTTGATATGGAGGTGCCAATTTTTCAAAACACCTCCTCCCGCACCGGAAACGCGGCACGCTTCCGGTAGGCTCGGGATCGATAAACTCCCCTGGCCTTATGACAATACATTTGGAAAATATAGGATATTTAATATATAGGTACGATTATTATATAGTATCTATTTCCGATGAAAAACGTTCAATTTTTATATATTTTACAGGGCAGTCCGATTTTGATAATTGTTTTTATTTGTTTGTAATAGAAATTGAAATATTGTATTTGCAAACACGGGTCATAAGTTGTGGTTGTAAAAGTTCTTTAGATTTTGTGGTTATTAATGTTCTCTAGATGCATTTTTCCAACATATAATTTATACATCTTACTGTATAATAAATATTTTGTCAAAAATTAGTAGCACAGTTGGTTGGTAAATAGAGGACGATTCACCCAGCAAAATATAACCTAGTGGTAAGCTGAAAGCTTATGTAACAAATATTTGTCCAGGACCCGAATCAAATCTACAACCTTTAGCGACGGAGGTGGACTTGAGCTCTGCAGATGTTGTAAACATTTGGATTTTGACTTTTAGTTAGTTATTGAGAGGACTCAGGCAAGTCCTCAAGCCTAAAACGATGTTCAAATTATTTTAAAGAACTTTCTTGCATTTCCCGAATCCTGGTCACCCTAATTCGCAGACACAGCCTTGAACCCGGGGGCAACACGTGGTAGAATCCCTCCGAATACAAAATGATGTTCACTCTATTCCTTGAAAGCCTAACCGCCCATTAATACGAGCGAAATTGAGCTTTACCCTCCACTGTTAACGTCCAATGTGGCTTGTAATGCGATGCACATAGCGCTGAAGATTCAGCTAGGGATGTGACAACCCAGTTCAATTATAACTGTCGATATTTCGCGAAGAATAATTTTGTTTGAGGAGTGTTGAAAGCGGTACTGTATTGTTCGTATTATGTTTTTGAATATTATTTTTGATGTATCTATTTCAATTATTTTTGGAGTCTGTTATGTTGTGATATCTAATTTACATCATGGTGAATTTCGGAATTTGTAAAAATGCTTTTGCCAATGAATATCGCAATGATTTGCAATGCAGAGATCAGTATTTTTTTATATATCATATTTTTTTAACAATAGTATTTAAGGTTTAAACTGTCAAATGAAATAACACGGTATTTAATATAAGGTATAGGTAGGTTCCACGCTCAATAAATTAATTTGGTAGGATTATTAACAACTATCAAAACTGTTACTGAATCTTTGAACATGAAACGGGTAACATACCATGATTTAATTGTTTTTGAGTTTTTGTCCGTGAACATGGCGCTTGCAACAGTGTCGAAATATCGGAAAACTCAAAAACAATTAAATCATGGTAGGTATGTTACCCGTTTCATGTTCAAATATAGTTAAAAACCATGATAGTTTAAAAATGTTACTGAATCGTCAACATAGAACATGTTCTCAAAAGCGGAAGCTACTTTTGCAGTCTCAATGCCTCTTAAAGTAAAACACACAAAGCAAGACTTTTACTCTCTGTTTTTACTCAAAGTAGCAAAGCACGTGTAGAATATTAACTACGGCCGACGACACGAGGTTAATGTGGAGCTTAGCTGTCGGCATAGGACGCCATTTTCTTTTTTCTTGGCGCGAACAAGAAAGTCGAACTTTCCCGCTTTGTTTTATGCAGACGTTTTGGGCTTTACATTTAAGGTTTTGATGCATTTTACAGTTATATGATAGAGTTTCTTAAGAAAAGATGTAATAAAAAATTTACACGCAAGATTCGAACTCGTGACCTCAACTAAAGATCAAACTAACCACTAGACCATCGAGTCATAATATATTATGAAGATGATCAGATTTTGTCTTATTGTCCAAGAAACAGCCATATAAAACGAATATTACGCAAACTGCTAAAATATGATGCTTTTCCTAAATTAAATTTTAGATTTTAAATTACTTTGCAATTAATGCTACCCATTCAATCGTATCAGCATTACGGACAAAATAAAACTGTTAACGGTATATTCCCTATATCATTCACGCGTCATAAACAAAGACATAATTTAAAAGCAGCATGCACTTAGCAAAACGCGATTATATTTTAAACGTAATAAAAAAGAAAACGCTTAAAAGGTTGCAGTTCAAATCGCATTAGGCCATTACAAAACTTGAGAGATCCAAGTCGCCGTGATTAATGACGTTTTAAACTGTTGCCAACGTTCACCAGTGTCGGGTAAGTGCGCTTAGTTTAAAGTTATCGATAAGTTTCTGAATAGTGTGGAGTTTTAAATCAAGTTTTATCGACAGTTCATTTCACTGGAGTAGTATAGGTAGGTATATATTTTTTAGCAGTCGTGTCAGCTAAGTGGGATCGCACTTGACTTGCAATTTGAAGGTCGTAGGTACATACCTCTGGATTTTCCCCTTAAAATAATTATGTGCTCTTTGAAAATACGTGTTCTAACTACGTGACATAATATTCGTTGATAAGTAGGCACTTAGTTGATAAATTAATTCAGTTACATTTAATAAAGTCAAAATTAATAACAAGTTTCAGTTTTGTAGACAAAGTTATGTTCTTTTTATCTGATCGCATGATTAATTTATAAGATACTAAAATAGCTTCTGCTAATTTAAATAACACGAAGTATAAAATACCTACACATTCTCATTAATACTCCTATTATTCTCCTAAAATCAGAATAACAATGCGCCCATAAAAACACGCTCCCACAATATTTACTCATCTATGTAATAAGTATATTATACGTACATAAAGTATTATATTTACACAGACTCACATCGGCCCATAATAATATTGCCCTTGTTTTTTTAACATGTTTGCTAAAGACGCATCTACATGCGGCCCATGCCTACGCAAACAGACAGTGTAAACAGGCCCTTATGAACGCAATTGTGATGTTTTTAATAAGCCCGCCCTACGCGTGTTTTAGTGGATTTTATTTAAAATTGAATTAATTTGCATGCATTGATTGGACCGACGACCTCGGTTTTATTTTGCATTCGGTATTAAGTGTTTAAAGTTAATATTTTATTAACCCATCGTCCAGTAGATGTTTTAAATAGGATAACATATTGAATGAAACTATGTATTATTTATCTATTACTTAAATAAAATTTAAAATAGCATATTTTTTAAGCCCAACGCAGTAAAATACATTTTATTGAGTAATAAATGTTGCAGTTAACCGTAGGTATGCATATCAAGATATTAGGCTCCTAGCTTCGATCCGGCAAGCCCTAGAAACCAACCCGCACAATAACCGTTTTGATTTAAGGACTTATCTCTCTCATCAAAAAAATAAATAGGAGTGGGTTGCTTATGCTAGGCACAAGAAGCGTGTTTCAGTTTCGTAATAAGTCAAAATTTTACTTTATTTTTTGATATTAATGTTATAAATATCGTGATTGTTTATACCATCACCTCAGCGGTAGTTAGTAGGAAGTTAGGAGGAAATATAGTCTATATTGTATTTTATCTTGTACTTTTATGTATTTATTGTAAAAATAAATGATTTGTTAGTTTGTTTGATTTGTTTAGTAGAAAGTTAGTAATGTTCATCTCACCGCG
This sequence comes from Chloroclystis v-ata, assembly GCA_963691955.1. Taxonomy (NCBI): domain Eukaryota; kingdom Metazoa; phylum Arthropoda; class Insecta; order Lepidoptera; family Geometridae; genus Chloroclystis; species Chloroclystis v-ata. Next base: position 6,272,161 of record OY829909.1, on the reverse strand, counting down.
ATGTAATTTGGATGTTATTTTACCTGGATACGTGCCTCAGGCAATCCTATCTTTTCTGCAAGTCGCTCCCGCGCGAACACATCAGGGTAGTGGGTCCGCTCGAACTCTGAAATAAGAACAATCATTAATTTATTTATAACAAAAAACTGCTGTAACGATCAAGGCAAACATCGTGAGGAAACCGCAATGTAGAAATTAATACACTAATTATGTATCTACTTAGTAATACAATTTTAAATAAATGATTCTTATTTAAGGTCCTATTACAGTCCCAAAATGTAAGATATTAGTAACTAGAATTCTACAGCAAGCATTGATTAATTAACCCCACGTAGAACTTTTAATTAACCTTGCAATATCAAATAATCTCAGCAATAACGATCAAAAATGACTAGGTCAACATAATAATTGCTAACCGTGCCATTGCGAGAGCAGAGCAAATATTGGGGGACAATATTTATTTATTTACTAATAACGGGACAAACAATAAATAAGGGACAAAATCGGTTTATGAAGACTCTTGGGAGTCGTGGAGATTTCTGATTTATACGACATTAAGTGGTTTGAGGACCTATATTGTGTTTGGGAAATTAATATTGTCTTTGATTATGGTTGGAGTTCAAAGAAAACTGAACTACGGACTTTTCATTTTATAACAACGGGAATTACTCACGTATTAACTAAGACTAAGTTAACACTCTCGACGTTTCATATTGTTGTTATAAAATGAATAGTGTAACTCACAAAAACATTTTTGTCACAAAAAACTTCTTGCATTGCAATTGCATTGCAATCACTGCAGAACCTATGAGTTCTGCCTCACTATGAAGCCATGGCGATTAAGCCGGCTTCGTCTCCAAGCAGTTGATATTATGGCGACTTGGCGACGTTGCCACACCGTCATCAAGTGAGTTGAGTTAGTTGATACATTTCAATATTAACTGCTTGAAGACGTAGCCGGGCTACGTCGCCATGGCGTTTTTTTTTTATTGATGATAGACCCTTGCTTGACCACAATCTCACCTGATGGAAAGTGTCGATGTGGCCGAAGATGGATCGCAAGGGTCTAGAGGTACCTATTCACTCTTGACTTGAAGAGACCCAGATTATAGGTTTCAGGAAAAACAGCAACAGGCAACGCATTCCAAACTTTAGCAGTGCGAATAATGAAGGTCCTAGTGAGGCAGATCTTTAATCCTCATGAAGGTCTCAGTAAACTCACCTTTCTCAAGGCTATCTATCTGGTCGTTGGTGAAGGATGTCCGGTTCCGCTGCAACTTCCTCTTCAGTCGTAACCTCATCTGGGAGTCTTCGTCTCCTGAAGACGCGTGTTCGCTGTTCCCGTCTGAACCGGCTTCGGATTGGATGGTATCTGCTGTGGAGAGAGTCGGAAGATATTTGATGTTTCTGATTTGGGATATTCTGAGGCAGTTATTCTGTAAGGAGGTACTACTACGAGTATAGGCTAATAGAATAGAATAGAATACCTATACTTTTAGCACACTAAAAAAACAGAAATACACAATACAAACTTAATACAAAAACATTAATTAATTAGGTTAATGTGTATTTTAGGAGCTTATTTGTGGTTGTATTATTTCGGTGAAATTTTCTAGACACAATATATTTTATTCCTCGGGAACCATTTTTAAGTTAGGAGTTTCGCTCTTGTCTTTTGGGACTTTGTGAGTAATTTTTACGTGCAAGTGTTTACGAATTTATTAAAGACAAGGATTCATTTTGGATAACTACATTTTGATAAACCTATAATATACGATGCAACTATCCTGTCGAAAAAAAATCAATAGACTTTATTTAATTATATTAGTTCAACTGCAAACTTAGCAACAACATCACTAATGCTTTTAGTAAAATAGAGGGGCATATTTTACTCAAAGCACTTAGTAACAAATATTACAATTATAAAACAGTTAGAGAACTCATTGACAAAACTGTTTACAAGGGGAGCGTACTATCATCATAAACTACAAACATTGTACTTGACGTACTCAGCCAGATGCGTCAGCAGAATTGCACAAAATTACCCCAACGTTACAGACAAAAATTACCCACGCCGATACCCCCTTTACCCTTCTATGCAAACTGTGGCGAATTTTTACCCCAAACTCTCCCATAGGGATTCAAACTCAACCTTATGGAATTACGATACAAAATCCCTGAATCGAATCAACATGTGCGTTTGTACATTGACTTTAGATTGAATTTCGTATGCAATTGTAATTTTTTTGCTACATTCGATCGTTTTTGTCAGAGACCTCGCAGTTCTGGCTGCTTAAACCCCAAGTAAGGGCAGAATTAAACGTTGCTTGTAATGTTGTCGACAGGCCTCTAGTTAATTGATTAATTTGCTTTATGGTTACCACTTGAGGGGTTCGATTCTTGCGATAATGGTGCATGCCTTGCTGGTTTCTCTGAATGGGACGACTGTTACGCAATCTGCCGTTTTGTGGACCTTGCAATGGGCATGTGCCTGATAAGATACATGTCAATGCAACTATTGTAATTAGTAGAAGTTCGCGGAGTGACGTTTATTACTCATGCCTCGAACTTATGGGGCTAGAGTCTGATATTTATGTTTGTTTTGGTGTTTAATTATTTATTTTATGACGTGAAACTATTGTCTACCTTCTTGTTAGTAGATACAATTAAGTATCTAAATAATAAATTATTTATAAAAATTACATTTAATTTTACATGTTGTGGCTACTTGTACCTAAGTGTCAAAGTCAAAGTTATTTATTGTTTCATGTGTACATACGTAGGTCTTCTAATAATATAAAAATATCAACATGAGCCCAGGAAGGGCATTACAGTATAAGTGTAAAATATATTATTTTTTGCTATTGGTAAAATAATCTTTAAAATGATCCACAAGTGTCATTTTATGATCTAAACTCGTCGAGCTAAACGATAGCGGATCGACATGATTGATGCGTCAGCTTTTCTAACGGTTGACAATTATGATTGATCGCTCGCACTCGGACTGCGCCTTGCTGTTTACAAATAGACGCTCGAAATAGGGTGCAAGTAGTTGTATATTTTTTTGCAGTTTACATACGAATTTTAGAATATGGTTAAGCTACCAATCTTCTTAAATATAATCACTGTATCATCCCTTAGCCCCTTTACCAAAGAGGCTGTTTAGAGGTTAAAATAATTAAAAAAATATAGATTTTTTGCGCCATAAAATAAAGAATTAACAAACATAATCTTAGATTAAATTAATGTCGACGAAAATGGCCACTACTCGGTTTATTTCTACTGTGGGGCATAACATCCGCTACAATAGTATAAGTTAATTAACATTGTGCCTTGTATTTCATGATGTAAGTTAATTAACAATATCCAAAACATAAATACACCCAAACAACTTTATTTGGTCCCACTCAGACATAAAAGAATTCATTATAAAACCAATTCGATAGCCAGCACTTAGCCACAAGCCCGATAACAACCAAAGAAAATGATTGAAGAAAAACTTCCATTGGGGATGAAACACGAAAAATACATAAGAGAAAATAATACTAGGAAAATAAAAGGAAAGGAATAAAAGTGGGGGCAAAAAAATGGAGAAAATAAGCACAAAAGGGACAAGGAGGGAGATAGAATTGCGGGTTATCGAGGCGAACGAAGGCGGGGGCCGACTGCCGACGATTATGGGAGATCGATACTGTCACTCAAATGGACGGGGGAATTCATAAGCGGTAGCGAGTTTAGCGAGAGATAAAAGTTACAACAAGTTACCTTAACAAGTCATAAGTTGGACTTAGATTACGTTGTGATCTTGTAAATTTTTCCATATTTTTTTTTAAATATTTAGTCATGATTATGTTCCCACTGCTGGGACACAGGGACTTATCTCTTGACGAGAGAGCTTAGGCCTTAATTGACCACGCTGGCCGAGTTCGGGTTGGTGAATGACACATGTCCTTCAAACTAAAGTTCTCAGAACATGTCAGTATCCTTACGATGTTTGCCTTGGTAGTTTCTATTGGTATTACGTTAAAAAGGCTAGATCTTTTATCAGAAGTCAAATAACACATTGGTACGACGAGTATTTGTAATCTAGCTCTCACTTTAACTTATCTACAACTTGAGAATTACCAACTCGCTATCACTCCGACCAGTATACAACTTGATAAGAACCAAATCGCTATCACTCCGACCATGCTACAAGCCAAGAACAACCCACAACGGCCGGCAAGGCGCGACTGGTTAATGCGACATGGTTCCATCTCCGTTCCCTCTAAATACCGACGTATTCACTAAATATAAACACCGTGCCTATACATTGGAATTGCGTACAATCTAATAGGAGGAATAGCAGGCACATTCAGGAATAGGGGCTATGTTTTTTTAGTAATAGTGAAACAAAAAGACTGCTCTCGTTGTAGTTGAAACGTCGAGTGTATTAAACACTCGATGTTTCGACTTAAATATTTATATCAACTGATCATAAGTAAGACAAAAATATTTTTAATGCGTTTTGTTATAAGTTTACTTTCATAAGTCTGTGTATTGAAATAGGTAGGTATATGTATGTTTATTCTATTCTAAAATTATGTTAAGCTGAAGTTTACCTAAATCAAATATTTCTCAATTGACTACAAATTGGGATATATTTGATTTAGGTAAACTGTCACTTTACTATACTATCGATTTAGTTCGTTGTCTTCCTGAACAATTCAAATCCACATTTCGCTTACTAAAAATTCCCTCTCTCCAGATACCATCAAACAAAACCATGCTTTCTAATCAACACAAAACCACTCAAACGAGACCTGGTTCTTTCACGTTCCAGCCCATTTTACGAGTATCCAGGGACATATAAAGGTTCCAGATAAGTTGGTTGTAATCATCCATTTAATGTCCCTACACGGTCATCTAAATTACTTAGGGTAGATAAGGTTAAGTTTTTATTATTGTGACTCCGAGGGCAATTGTGTACTAATGTGGGAGGACTTGGGGCAAGAAAATTATCATGATTAGATTGTTTTCTATTATCGCAGCGAAGGTACGCCTGCGACGCAAGAGGTTGCGGGTTCGATTCCAAAAAAGAAATACTTATCTGCAAATATTTCTTCAGAGTGTCTGGGTGTTATGTATAATAAAAATATATTTCTACTTAAGTATATTATATTAAGTATATCAGAACTCTAGCACCCGTAACACAAGCTTCGAGCTTACCACGGGGCTAGATGTTGCTGTGGGAATTGTCCAGCAATCTCTAAATTAAAATTGTTGGTTGAATTTAATGTATTTAATTAAGTAACGTCTTCGCAATGTAGGAAATCGTTTTCATCTCAAAGAAATTATCCTTATGATTCAATTAGTTGAAAAAAAAATGCATTTTTAAAAACTTTCAAAACATAAAGGTTTGGCAATGCAATATGAGATCAATTCTGTAATACTGAACTCGCGTGTTCAGTGTTCATCGTCGAGTATCCTACGAGTTGAGGGCTCTTAGCTCGAAACCTTTGTTTCAATGCGTTTTGTAATCGATAGTTTAGTCAAGGGTTCGTTTTATTGTTTAAACTATTACTGACACCTGGCTTCAATCATGCTAGCAGTTGCTTTAGTAATAAAAAATATCGATTACTGTGATTTGTATGTGTAATGATGGTTGGTTCTAATGTTGAACAAGTCATCATCATAATCACTCTTCAAAGCGCACATAATTTTATGCAAGAAGAAAAATCCGGGGTTTGAACCCATGACCTTCGGAATTAAAGTCGAGTGCGCTCCAACTTAGCCAACCCGGCACGAACGAGTAATGTAGATAAATATTTACATACGATTTAATAAATTTTTCACTATTTAATAAAAATGTTAGGATGATGCAAAAGAAGTATCCCCTTATCCTTCATTTATCCCCTTCCGGTCTCATTTATTCAACGTATCTTCAATAGATACTAAAAAACAATAAATCTACAATAAACTAAACTAATTCCATAAACGTTTGCAAATAAGTTAATCAACCCGATTAGCGTAAACCACAGAATTTGTTGTGCGGGCTATTTCACGTGGCCCAATATGGTCGATATAGCCAATGTGGCCATAACCAAAGTTTACACGATGTACACAGGAATAACGAGGTTAGCAGAATTTGTTTGTACCCCATTGTAACACAGGGTAATCAAATTGTTTGCATTGAGTTTGATTTTAATCAATTGTACATAGATTTTATGATATTGGGGAAATTAGATACTGAATAAACAAATATTGATCTTCTATTTTGTATCGTAATCAGAATCAAAGTCTATTGATATTTGTTAAATAATGATAGCAATTTTAAAAACAAGCTAATCATAACTGAGATAATTTTTGAGTATAAATTATGTTAAAGCCTGTATGTAAAATCTTTATAACTGATGAGATTTTTTAAGTTTGTAGAGAGATTCAAATTTTATAGGTATTGTTTTTTAAATTTGTGTTATAATTAGTGTAACAAAAACGATATTTCTTTTACATAATTATAGAGATAGTTATCTCTGACAACAGACCTTAACTCACAAATATTTTACACTTAAGAAAAATGCAGAAAATATTAACAGCAAAAAGCCGTTCATGAAAAAATCTAGTGACCTTGTACTCGCTAAGGCGTTTTTACCTCGGAGCGTGTACAGAATAATCCTAATCCAAATTCTGCCATCTTTCTTTCAGAGTTCCAACTCAGAAACTTATTCGGTTGTTTTGAGTACTCAAGGAAAAAGGTTCTCAAATCGATATCGTATCGAGTTGTGAAAGTAGCGATGATTTCGGTTCATTCAAAACTAGTTGCTAGTTTACTTTTATAACGAATTTAAATATAGATTTTTGATGATTCAAGGAAAAAAACTATGTAGAGAATAATTAAACAAGCCTACAAGACCTTTATTAAATTGGGACAAAAAGGTAATTCCAGTAAAAAATATATTCGCTCCACAAAACGAGGGAAAGCAATAAATGTCCCTTTTTACATAGTATGTAGGTACCATTTTATTGTCTGGAAGTTTGTACATAGAGCCCTAGATATATGGGCAGTAAATTTGACCGTAGGCTACTAACGGTATAGGTATCTTACTTATAGGTGCTTCTTATTAGGTATAATAATAAAGACTTGTTTTATGATGTTAATAGTAATTTGGCTAGCCGATGCCACTAAATCCAAGAGTTACGGTATTACACTAAAGATCCAATAGGAGCAATCGGTTGAAAACTGTCTAGTTTTCACAAAGTGGTTTGTTGGTAGAAATAAAGTTAATCCTGTGAACATTTTTATCAAAGTTTATTGACTTATTCAAGTGATCTTTAGGATTTAATGGAAATACATGACATACATTTAAAAAGCATTTAGCATTTCATTTTAGACACGAGAAAACTAACCTTGATTATGTAATGGGCTAAAATTTCAATAGGTAGATGAGGAAGAATGAATGAAATGGTGACTGAATGAAAGATTGGTGACTGAACGAAGCGAATGAATGATTGAACGTATGGCCAATATTAATCTTGATGGAAGGAATTTATCGTTGTCAGCCGTTTTTAATATCGTGCGTTAGTTAACGGGTGGGTAACCCGGCAAATGTTTCGGAAGTAGACTAAACAAAATGGACGCAAAATAACAACTGCAATATTTTGGGAAACTATTTTGTAGTAAAACGACGCGCCAACTGAATGAACGCGAATATAACGATATTTTTTTATTTTATGCGTTAGAATAATATACTATTTATATATTACCTACTTTTCACTATCGTCTATTTACTAACTGTGTATTTTATGAACATTACAAACAAAATAATTTTTATTTCTTGCGTTGGAATAATTTATACGTTTAACTTAAAAAAACCAACAATGTCATCTGTAATTTCTACTCATATTTATAATTAATGTAATTGGCAACGAGCGTTGAGCAAAAGAAAATGAAAATGGTAATTATCGCGATAGAAAACCGAATGGTAATTTAACATTTCATAAAGTATTATATATAACTTTAATGTAACTTCCAACTTTAATTACCTAATATTATAAAAATGAGTAAATATATAGGTACACAAATTATATTATTTTACCACAAAATGCATCTAAATATTTACCATTGGCAAAGTTCAAGTCAAAAAAAATTAAGAACGCACCTTAACCCTCAAAATAAGCTTCCTATGTGAAGTCAAGAGTGTGAAGGGTTGACCTGTGACCTTAAGGGTTATTTTTGGGACAGCTTCACTTCACTGGCTTCAAGGGAGGTTTCTTTGAGCTAGGTTATCAAGTCAATCGGGGCAATCAACTGTCAACGTGAACATGGCTGTAACGGATTTTAACTTGTCTACTGGTTATTTCTAGCTTCCCGATTCACTCTTTGCCCGCTTTTTTTACAATTTTCCCGAGAAAAGCGATATTTTCCTATGATATAAATTATTGAGCTATATATAAATGTAGAAATATTATTCTTTTTATATAAACTTACGCTTTCAGTATGAATCATAATCATTAATTTTTGTTTTTGTTTTGTTTTTATTTTATTATGTAACGGTGTATATGGCCTTCCTATTGGCTGAAATAAATGATTTTTATTTTTTTTATTAATTTTTGTTTGCCTTACTGGGCTTCCTTACTGGGTATTCTCTATAGGTCTTAGAAATTTGATATAATCACCATATTCGCCTTTTGGTGAATGTAGTACTTAAGCTACATGTCTTCTGATAAATACTTTTCTTAGCCAATTAACACCCACAACTCGTTAAACCTTAGAAGTTTTATATCCAAATGTAACCAGAAAAGGCTCACATAAAAAATGTCTTAAAATGTGTTCGCGGCAGACAGCAAACAAAGCAGAAGTCTGGTGTATAATCTAGGTCGTAACAGCGAGGTGTCGTCGGTAAGAAACTCGGTAACAACGAACCCCACCCCCTAGTTAGGGTTGATACTAAGGTCCTATTATATACTGTGTTAAATTTTACTATAAAAACTGTCGTGGTTTGATAAATTCATATTGAGATAAACGGGCAATACACGAACCTTATTTACGTAGACTATTGATCAACCGTTTCGTCCCAGAACGTGGGACTTCATCAAGATCAAGAAAACTGCAAGGAACGGATCGCGACCGCTCGCCAGTCCGCAGTGCACTGATGAAGTCCCACGTTCTGGGACGAAACGGTTGATCAATAGTCTACGCTACGTAAATAAGGTTCGTGTATTGCCAGTTTATCTCAATATGAATTTACTGTGTAAAATGTTTTATTTTCGGTCGAAATTACTCCATTCATGAACACGTTAGAGCCGGAAGATTCGTGTTGGCAAAGTGAAACCTATGATATCTCTGCTTGAAAAATTATGTGTTCTTTAAAAACACCGACGGTCAAGGCAAACATTGTGAGGAAACCGGCATTTTCTAAGAACTTTGAAAAGTTGAAGGACATATGTGTCATTTATCAACCCGCACTTGGTGAATTAAGGCCTCATCTCTAAATAAGGATTGGATGTTGAGTATTGTAACTTTTAAGAATTATTTAAATCATGTATTTTCTTGTGTGCTACTGTTGTTTATAGCGTTTTAATAAATAATACCTTAAATAAAGGGAGTCGGTAAATAAGTTTTTGCGTAAAACGTACACAAGTTGTTAAGTACCTTGATTTCATTATTCTAACAGACTTTTAGAATTTACTTGAATTATTTATTTGGATTTAACTCCAAGGAAGAGTTTAAAAGATTCTAAGTGGCAGCCCTAATCGCAGTCACGTTTTCAAAGGAACAGTGGGAGCTTCAAAGTAAGCGCGAAAGAACAGCCTTCGTAATCAGAGTAGATGTATAGAATGTACATAAAACCAGGACTTTAGAAGAGCAAAACTACTTTTAACACGCTCACTGCGTTATGGGATCAAATTAGCCCATGCGTAACTTTCCGCTGGTGCGGCAGTCAAAATCGCGTTCTTTCACCCTGTGCGGGGGGTGACAATATTGACATTTCTATGAGTACAACAGAGACAAATATATCAAAATTCTTATCTTTTGAAGCCTAGCTTAATGGCGTAGGAAATATCATATGGGATTGCTTCGATCCCATACGCACTAGATAGAAATGATTCACGTTCAGTGCGAAGTGAGTTCAGAACGGCCCCAAAATTTTAGGACTCATAGCCGCACTGAGTGAGGGGCGGGCGGCGCGGGCGCCGCGTAGTGACGTGATGAAGTTTCGATACGGACGGACGCTGCTAGCCAGTGCGCCCGCATTTTTTACAAAATATAAGTGAACCCCATAATTGTTACTGTAAATCTTATTTTTTGACATTGCAATAGATGGAGGGTAAATTTGAACATTTTCCAAAATGTTTATGCTATTCTCAGAGGCAGTTCTGGTTGAAGATATCCTCTGAAAAAAATTCTATATTTTAATTGTTTCACCTCATCCGATCCACTTGACGAATCTTTATCACATAATATAAGTCTCTTTTTACAACGCTTATGAAAAAGACCATAATTAAAAACAAATCATATAAACTTATCGTGACTGCAATTTTGTTTTAATCCCATCCCTAGTTGAGACACAAATTGAACTTATTTTCAGTGCGATATGAGGCATAATTGATGGCATATATATATTTTTAATTTATTAAGTACCGAAATGTCATAACTCCGGGCGAAGCTAGTTTCAAGTTAAACATATATTTAAGTTTATAATGGTAAAGTTTCAAGCCAATATTGTCGTTTCTGAGCTAAATACGAGGTATTTTTAGAGACGATATTTTTTGAGGCCGAAAAGGCCCCAAACGCACTGCAAAAAAGTTCAATCTTGTCTCGAAAAGACCTCATACGCACTGGCTGAAAGTCTACGAAAAATGGTGCCGCAGTGAGCGTGTTAACGGGGTTTAACAAACAACAATCTTGAACTAAGTTCTTAAATTATGTTGTCATGTTAATCTGTGTTAGAAAAATTATGAGTTTTATTGGTGACTAGCTATCCGACGCGGCTTCGCTCGCTTTCAATCTGACTAAGGCAAACAATCAAATTTACGCCCATTTAGCTGCGTCAGACACATAGCTATAACACAGGAACAGCCGAGCCAATTTAGCTGGTTTTGGTCTTAAAATGTTTGTAGCCCAGGGAAGGTTTACAATGAGAAAGTATGGGAATAAAGCGTGCGAAACCGATAGTCAGATAGCTTCTTATAAAATTTAATACGAATTATTTTAACATTGTATGTTTTTGTATCACCTATTTACGTAGTAATTCTGTTGTATTGTATCACTAACCTCTCTTATGTTCTTCTGGTGTCCGGTTCAGCTGAGGCGGCAGCGGCGCGGGTATCGGCGCGGCCGGCGCGGAGGGGAGGCCGGGGTACCACCAACCCGTCGCCGCCTGACCGTTGAACATACGCAGCTTCTCATACACACTGTCGTTCTGCACTGACGCCGCTTGCTCTTTTTGAGATGCTAGGTTTCTTAGCACCCGGTTTATTGATGACACCTGTAAGGGTTAAGGACTTTTATTTAAAATTAAAATATAAAGACGTTTATTTTGACATATCATACACTAAAAGTACAAACACATTTCTTAGTATACGTTTTTAACACTGAGGACAAAAATCGATTTAAATCAACAATGACAATTCACTTGATTGAGTTGGTATTAAATTAACGATGTTTAGTTGTAAGCCTAAAAAGTTGCGTCATACGTCTTAACGTATCGCTTTATAAAAATACTTAAATAGGTACATTATTATGTATAATTAACAACCCAAAATTAGGGTACTCCAAAATAATAATGAACAAATATTAAATAGCTTAGAAACCTACATATGCCTTAACATAAATTAAGTAACACCCCTCATGTTGCAATCAACAGAATACCTATCTAATAGGAAATAAATTGCCCCGACCCACCCCTTTAACTTTCAAACACGTGTAATTTAAAATCTAATATGATTACTAAATTCCAATCGGGTTCCTCAAAGGGACAGATTAGGGCTACACCCCACCTCACCCTAAGGCCCTAAAAACCCCAATATCTATCTACTTTTGCCGAAATTCACGCATGCGTGAAAACAAGCCATAGATGTATCATATACCTCCATGCATATGGCAAAATTTGTAGTTTCATGTATTGATTTTAAGCCATGGAGAAGCCTTTTTAAGTTAAATAGTTTTTTGCTTAATAGTAAAGTAGGTTTTTTGTGTACATTACATCAAAATACCTAAGTACATGTCATTTTAGTGTATATTTTTTTAAGGAATTTGTAGGTTTTCGAAGTAACTAAATAAAATGAGGTAAATTAGGGCTTCCGCTTTTCTTTACATTTAAATTATTACAATCTCTATCAACCATGAGATCAATTTAATGCCTTTACCTTTTTGTCAAATTAAACAAATAATGAATCTATGGTTATTGGTGTAAAAACTCCATAACAGTTTCGAATTTATTTTTCGCAACCTATTCAGTTTCGAATTTGGAACTACTACAAGATTTTACCAAGAAGTTCGTAGTTAGTTACATACCTACTTATTCGAGATGTACGAATTCTAACCGCAATCTTCTAAATAGGTAAAAGTAAGTACAAGCGCGCTCGAATTGGGTTTAATCCTGTGTACTGCTAATGGAAGATAATGTGGGTCTTCAGAGAAACGCTAAACGAGGTACTTATGTTCCTTTATTACTTGTATTTTTTGTAGAACTGCTTCAAGATTTTTTAATAAATTAAAACTTAAAATAATAATTTAAAATGTCCCTTAAAAAAGAAATACGTGATTTGAAGTAGGAACTCATTTACATAATTTCTAATCGGACTTATTATTCCATTGTATGTCAAACACATTTTCAAATTAGGAACACCCTGCAAACCAATAAGAGAGATGCATTCAAAGCTCTATTCTGTTTCTGACAGCAACCCGACCAATCAGATCGCTGCCAGAGATTAAAGAGCTCCAGTTCATATAGGAATGTATAAAGATTTTTTTAAATTTGTATTTTACCCACGCAGACAATTTTTATTTATGAGTTTCGTTTAAATACGGTATGGCTTTTGTTATTAAAGGAATTTATGTATTTATTAGATAACTCTTACTAGAAATTTACTAATTATTCTTTATCTTATTTTACAAAATATGTTATCATACATTTGGTTTTTAATATAAGTTATAATATTTAAATGAATAAATTTCAGTAAAAATAGAGCTGTCAATTTAACGAAAATCGATTATCGGTAAAATGGAGATCTTTGTAAACAATACCTAATTTAAATTGTGATTATTAAAACCGAGCGACGGTTTTATGAAACCTTTTTATATTCATACGGAAGGTTGAACCCAGCTGCTGAATTTAAAAAGATACCAATTCTGTTTTGTCAAGTTGGATTACGTTATACATACAATTAACAGATAATTTTGAATGACAGTTGTTGTATTTCAATGACGTTTTCAAATAATTATATGCTTGTATTTCCATCTAGGATAAAAAAATAGAAAACTGAATTTTCGTGATTCCAAAAAAAACATTTTAATTGGAAAAAAAAGGTGATATAGGTATATTTATTAAATTTGCAAAAACCAGACCACTGGTTAAAACACATAAAAATATTAAAAAGTCGGCTGAAATAAATAAATTTTATTATTTTTATTTATCTAAAAATTTTGGCCGAAATAAATACTTTTTTTATTTATATAAAAACTTCTAACCGTCACCAACCGCATTTCCTAAGCGACATACGTCATTTTTCAACGGAGCGACTCGAATTAGTGATCAGCGATGTGTGTAAAGGGTCTAAAACTTTCGAATGTTACACGCACCGGGTGCGCCCCGCAGTGGATAGGGGGCTTTACAGATTTAAAAACACTCGCAAGCCGAATTGGCTTAGCATGTTTTGAAACAAACAAGAAAATGTAACGTAGTTTAAAAACGTGGCAGAAAAAGCGAAAATCTAAGGCGTCGTATGACGTTCTATTTTTAAAAAATATATTTATTTGTTACAAATATTAAAAAAATAATGATATAAATAAGGACATAATTGTTTGCTTTTACTTTACTTTTACTTTTTTCGGCGTTAATGACACGACGCGACGAAATGTACCTAGCTAATTCTTGAATTAATAATTTTACTGAAATAAATACCTACATAATTTTTATACCTGTATGATCATTGATAGACTTTATACTAAATATATATTAAACACTATACCAATACAAAGTGCAATTTGCGTGCACAACAATTCGTATAAAAGTTCCAAGAAAAACTTCGGTATTTATGCGCTAAGTTCTAAGTTGCGCTGTTTGCATCATTAACCACAGTTTAAATTCGTATCAACACATTCTGTGAAACGAGGCCTGAAATCCAACTACCGAACGAAACCAGATATCTCTCGACAGGCGCATGCCAAGACGTAAAACGATATTGTTGTAAAGGCATTTTTTGGCAGTTCACAAAAAATCTGGGCAAAATTATTTTAACCCGGGGTCGGCGTTAGTACGTTTAAAAAAAGCTGGTTTACTCAGTATCAAGTTTATGGGACACGCTGTGAATTCGTTTGCGATTTATAATTTACTTTTTTTTATTAATTTCATTAAAAAAAAGAAAAAACGAATTCACAGCGTCACCTATCGAAGGAGGAAATTTTAATTCAATATTTGTTCGTCATGTACAAAATTATAACGTAAATTGTAAATTATAAACATAGCGTCCCTTATCTAAGGATGATACTTTCAAAAGTAAGTAAGTATTAAAATGTTCTTCCTGTATAAAATACGAGAGACACTTCAAAATAAAAGCACGACAAACTCTCAGATAATATCGTATCTTTCCGACATCTAATTAAAACTGAACATAATTATATCATGTTTCGCGACCACGATGGTCCCATAGATCATTTTCGTGCTCCGGGCGTTCTTACGTCACGTTGACAGCTGACAGGTGTCACCGCGCTGCGCAAGCGCTTCTCATTAGGTGAGACGTATCGGATCTAGCCAGCGATAGTGTTAGAGATCCGAGCGTAGGTGGTCTCTAAAAAACGTTAGAGGTAAGCGAACGTTTATGCGGTTAAACGGATTCGCTTTGATGGATGGTTACGTGAATTTGTTATGATTTTTGACATTTTTTTTTCTTTAATCGTCGCGATTTTTGGTAATGGACTAAATTTTTATTTAACCTTATTTTTGAGGACTTTTATCTTTAAAAGCATGACAGTCCCGTTGTAACCTAATCTTAATTAGCAAACAATGAAAATCTATTTAAATAATGGACTAGGTTGAGATGTAGGTTTTATCAAACGAGTAGGTAATCTTTGTTGCTAGGTACATTTCAATCTTTTTACTAAAAACAAGCTTGTGACAGTTATCGTATCGCACAACGATTGCCCTCCTTTTGACATCTAGATTGAACTTACGATAATATTGGTCCTGACCTATTGAGATATCCGATAGCTTTTGAAGTCACTTGTTGAAAAGCGCATCAACTGATTAAACTCGGCCTTAACATGAAAGAAAACCCCACTTTTTCCTTTTGCGGGCAAAGCTATTAGTGAATGTGAATTCCGTTAGGGGACCCCATCAGAATTACTAGTCTATGGTATTATCTATAAACATTTTAACGTATACGCTTAACCCGTGGAGACCTGAGGTTGGGGGCTTTTTTGCGAGGGGAGAGTTCATTATGGATCTAAATTGTTGTCTGTGATTTGGCGAGTGTTTCTGATGGAGATGGGTTTAGATTGTAGAGCGAGCGGCTCTGTACTTTTGGATTAGGAGTTTTGTTACTTATGTGTTTTTTTTATTTAAAGTGAAGCAAACAGTGAACATAAATTTTACATAGGTATGCAAATAATTATACTTATGATTAATATACCTAGGTACTATAAATACTTTTGGATGTTAATATTGATACCTCCAACGTTAATAACTTTTAACAAGCTTTTTACCGTTCATTATTTATTTTTCGTGAAAACCTTGTTAGTTCGGAATACCGGAGTTATCAGTTATCATTATCAATGTTGACATTATTTTTATTTTCGTGATTTTACCTCGCTTACAAGGATCACTATTAGTTTTGAAAATTAAAATAATAATGTGTTTTCGTTTAAATTCAATCGTTTTTATAGACTAGTTGAATCATGCACAATTTCTACATAATCGTATTTATAAGTAGAATATGTTTATACCATCAACATATGCGTAAAATCAGATACATGACGCGCGAGCCTTATTTACAGTTCAAAGCGCCGAAATCGAGCGGGCCCCTCAATTAATATCTCTGAGGACCTCTGCTCAAAGTTAAGCTTGGAATATGTCACCGCGAGGGGAGTGGCAATTGTGCAAAACGACAAATTGCATGATACTGATGCTATTAGATAAATATAAAGATCAAAATCTCTAGAGACTCATAATTGTAGATGACTAATTTTATGCTTTATGGTTTTGGACACGAGAGCTTTTCTCATAGGTAAATGCTTTATTATGCGGTACAAAGTAGGTAAGTATTTCCTACTTGGCTATCTAAATAAAAAAATTCTAGTTAATTTTGCGTTGTGCTTTTAGAGATTTTAAAATGAAGTACCTACCAAAAAGATAAAGTATATACATAGCTATAGAATAGTACGATTCGAATTTAGAATACTCAGAAATTAACAGTGGTTATCGATAACTCATTGTCTGATTTGGTATCTATCAATGTTTGTACCTACTAATAACAAAGTTCGGAGTAGAACAAAACTGTCAATTCCTTAATTCATATCTAATGAATATTTTCACGACTCCATAACTCTTGAACCAATGATCCGAATTCGATGAAATTTGGTAGAAATTTGATGAAACATCTAGACGGGACACAGGATAGGCTCCTGTTTTAATAAAACGTGCATACAAACATAATTTAACGCGGACAGAGTTGCGGGCACAGCTATAGTTGAATAATAAGATTACCATTCGTGTCCCAATTTCAGTTTCAGAACGTGGGACCCTATTTGCAATCTGACACCAAGTAGCTACCGGCGGACACTACCAAGGCTTCATATTATGTAGCGGTATCGATGTGTACACCTTTTGTCACACTATCTACGTTTCATGGATTAAGAATTTTATGTTGGCCATTTTGAATTGTGTCAAAACTCTGAGGAATACTAATAGTGGGTTGGTAATAGCTAATATTCCCGGAAAATACAGTTTTGAATGTAGGTATGTACAAAATACCAAAAAAAAAAAATCTTCAACAAAGATTGGTTGATTGTTGCTTATATTCCAGGAAAATTATATTGATTAGTTCAAGGAAACACAATTGTAATATATTTTACAGTTTGTAATGCATCAAACTAATAATCATTCTCTAACTAACAGCTTCGGGAACTTAGCAGCAAGTAGGTATTTACACGAATTTTGTAAAATCTTTCTATAAAACGTTGTATCTTAAAACTTTACTTACTTTACTTTCTGAACAGAGTAGTGACATCTGGTTAAGCGTTAAATGTTACTTAATATTCAGTCTGTACAGACCCATATTAGGTATACCTTAAGTGGTCTCATTTTCGTTTACCTACACGCAAAACTGTGTAACTGGAGATCATTGTCGTGTTGTGACGTTTTCTGAGCTAAAGTGTTCTTCCGCTGTGAAGCTGTTAACAAGTTTTTTTATATACTTAACCCGTTTACTGCTCACATCGTGCAGTAGATTGAAAGGCACTCATAGTGTTATTAAGGTAACTTTTGCCTTGTGTTTTTAAGACTTCTGATTGTAAAATTACCACTCAAAATTACGACACTTATTTTAATATTTTACGATACTCAAAGGCTAAGTTTAAATTTAACTTCCGTAATGCTTTCTACGGATCATTTTTAGTTTAAAATAAAGTTTTATTATTTTAACGTAACTGAAAGACTCTCATCCAGATTTGATCAGTCTAGCGTTCCGACCGTCTATTGTTTACCAAAGGTTTTAACTTTAAGGCCGTACACCCAAAGTTAAGCTCCAAATACTAAAATACCTACTTCTATTCAATGAAACTTTCTGTCCCAACAGTTTCCACCCTAAATTCCCTCACATTTCCATAAATATCTGTGAACTTAAAACCGTCAATTTCAATGCCATCATAAGCTTTTGACGTTAATCCGTCAGACAAGGAGGGGGATATTACTCAATGCAGATCTTTTAGGAGTTCCTATAAGTATGAATGCGATAGCGAATGTTCTGTGCACTCACGCGTGAAGAGTGGAATTATAGTATCACGTGCGGGTGGAAAAAGGGCGTACGTGATGCGACGCTTTTCTAGCGCGTAGGTACATAGGTGTAGCTTTCATGAATGACCGTTTGGCAGTTTGAATTCGCTTATAGTGAGTTTCGTTTGATGAGTTTCTGGTTTGAAGTTTACTTTAAGTTTTAGTATCTTTGTGTAAGTGGCCGTTATAAGACTGGCATTAATGGTCTAAGAGAAAATACAATAGTATTAATATGCACTTAGTAGAGTAAGTCATTAAAATATAGTTGGTATGTATTCGATTTAGCTAACACTGTATTCAGAAATCGAAAACCTATTTCACCTATATAATATTTTATTTTTACCTGTTGTACCAAAGTTATAGTTAATTTTCCTCACAGAAAAAAAAATATCTCTAAAAATATTAATAAAAACAAGACAGAAAGCCGTATCGCAAATTAAAGAAAATGGCAGACGACATGACATCTCACGTACGCGTCACTTACGCCCTTTTACCTGCAAGCCACAATCGATTGTTCCACGTATTTTTGTCCGCTTTCTGTTGGTAAGAAACATGACGCCCATTCGACCGTTATGACTAGGCAACGGAACGCACGATAAACACCTATCTCTTTCTAACACGTGTGTAAGTGTATAACTGTACCGCTCACCTATTTGCCCAGTGGGCTGCGTGCGTACGACAGTCATAAAAATAGCCCCTTTGGCGCCGAATCTTCTAGGGGTATTTCGATTTTGCCCTCTCGTTAGGAGGAGGGTGGCGTTTATGATTGCTTATGGTATAGGTGTTTATCTCTGGTCGACGGTTTCAAACTGAAAGTTTACGCTTTTAAGCCGTTTAAGCCTGTTTGGTGGAGTCCATTACGTTTTCCGGTAAAGCTAATAAAATAGCTTCCTCAATTCCATTTAGTCTAGAACATTTTTTCTTTTTGATAACTGCGTTCCATGTTTCTAAATTCAAACGCCGTGCGTTCGAATTTAGAATGAAACAATTTCACCTACGCTGTGTGTACGATCAAAATAGGTAGATAAGTACCAAACCAATACAAATCAGTTGACATTTTTTTTCCTTCCATTGTGAACCCAAGTGTTTATTATGGCGAATCACAAAAACATGATTTTCGAGTTGTGACATTATTAACAGAAAAATTGGCTCGATGAATAGATAGAATTTACAATTTGCTTTGTATTTTTTGTACGGCAGATGTTCGTGGTATGTCTGCCTCGATTACACTCGGTGTCAATTCGGTCACAGCTTTATCGTGGCTTATTTCTGATATCTTGTACGAGAATGTTTTTTTACCTTTTTCGATATCTTTTTACGTTTTAAAACTCTTTGTAATTGCGAGCGAGTTCAATGCAGATGTAATTTAAAATGTCGTTGTTTTGTAAGTCTGTTGGATATGATGGTTCCATTTATATAGAACTCGTCCCTATTCGCGCTTTTGACGAAAAGATTATAATTTTTACATTAAATTTAAATATTTTATAGCAGGTTTATATGCAAAATTATTTTTTATGACATTATAAACTTAATAATATTGAAAGTATCTCATGTTTAGGTATGTATTTGATCTACCTTGATCTACCGAACTTTAAGATAAACTATAAACCTTTCAAACATTCATAAAATCGCACAAAAAAATTACGATAGAATACTCTCAACAGAATACACGAATAGAGTATCACAAAAACCGAATAAAACGCAACCTTCATCAATTATTAGAATACTTTTATGTCCACTACATCTTGAAAGGCCGGTTGGACAAAGGACCCACATAACATATGGTATAGGGTCTGCAAAATTGGATTAAAAAGGAGGATTTAAGTGATTCTGTCCAATATTATGCACAATAGATGTCCGTATGTTTGGAGTTAATTAATTTTGATGTTGTGACGTTTGTGACGGTTTGTTAATCCGCGTTTGAAGTGGAGGGATTTTAGTAGAGCAATGAACTCAGAGAGAGATTCCCAATTTTGGGTTAGATTGCCTCGGGTAACGGACTTTAAAAATTATTGATATAATTATTTATAAATATGATTGGTGCATTTCGTTTATTGAAACTCTCAACAAATATTTCACTTTCAAAATTTTCGTGAGTTATACTATTCATTTTGTACAACGGGAATTACTCACGTAACAAATAGGTTCGATTTTTACTTCAGAGAAGAAGATGATGATGATGATATATCTACATACTTAAAAATCTTGGATTTTTTCTGAACAATTTTCAAATTTAAACAGGCTAAATAAAAATAGGTCAAATATTATATTATTCAAATACAATAACAGTGTATATGGGGGTTGGTCCCGCTGGCTAGGCTGCGACTCTGTTATATAAATACATAATTATGTAAATAATAGAGCATCAAAAGTAGTACTTCTATAAATAGTAACTTATAGTATGATCATTTCTAATCTCAGATAAAAAAATATTACTGGACAATTTAACACAGCAACATCTAGCCCCGTGGTAAGCTCGAAGCTTGTGTTACGGGTGCTAGATTTCTGATATACTTAATATAATAAACATACATAGATAGATATTTTTATTATACATATATAACACCCAGACACCCGAATATTTATTTTTAATATAAATACTTAATATTAGATTATTCTAGATACTCACACTAGGTATATTATCGTTATTGCAGACATTCTCGCTGAGCAGACGGTCTCGTATCTCCCAAGCGAAGATCGAAGGGCACTCCCGCTTGTAGTCCGCGATCTTGGACACCACCGGCGTAGTGGCGACTCGCGGCTTCGACCCCCCAATGGCGCGGGGCTTAATGGACCCCGTCTCGTAATATCTGTGTGTAAAGCTGAACTTAGTTTGGACATTGGAATCTTATGAATTTGTCGGGAAATAAAATGTCGCAACAAAATTAATTAACTTTTTAAACTCTGGCTAGCTTTATTTGGCTAGCCGACAATTGGGACAGTTTATTTGTCCCAATTGTCGCTTTAAATTTTAATTTTCTATTCTTATTTGAACATAAAACGGGTAATTATAGCAATATTTAAATGTATTTGAGTTTTCTAATTTTTCGACACTGTTTCATGTGCCATGTTCATGTACAGACACGGAATATCGGAAATTTAAATCATGGTATGTTACCCGTTTCATGTTCAAATATAGAAAATTAAAATCTAAAGCGACAATTGGGACAAATAAACTGTCCCAATTGTCGGCTAGCCCAATAAATAGACAAATAAAACGCTAGGTTAAAGGCGTGATAAAGTTAGACAATACAGATAGCACAAGGTAAGCTTGATAAAACAAAACGTAAGGCCCCTAGCAAAAAACATCAGATCGTACATTTGAACCAGGGCGGGAATCGAACCCGCTAGCTTTGTAGATGGACGTTGGCCCGAAGTGCCTCAAATGTCTTTTATAAAAAAATAACAAAACTAAAACGAAAGTTACCTAAATAGTCATGTAGCATCTATGGACGATAAATACCAATAGTTTCAGTTCGTTCCTGTATATTTTAAGAGCATGGTAAATATTTTGTATAGATTCTGCACCCGTTTTCGTTAACAAAGTGCCGTTTACAAAGACAGCTTCCCTTCACTCGAAAAGTATTAAAACACAATTACAAGTAATCTCTAAAACTATCCCCTTCTAACTATCCAACTTCAAGTACCTATACATACTAAACATTCGCTTAACAAGCCAAATTCTATCTTATCACATTCGAAATTAGATATAGATTCAGATAGCATCAGGTATAACGTTACAAAATAACGTTTGCGGGCTAATAACGGTTTTTTGTTGCAACGTGTGCTTTATGTCTTTGATATAGAGGTTAGTTATTTCGTATAGTGTTGGGGTTGTATCGATAAGGACAGGATGTACTCAAGACTGCTATTGTTGGAATCGACATGTGTCGATATTAGTAACAATCGATTGATGGCAATTCGATTGTCGATGTACCGATAATGGAACGCTACTGTGGGATTACACTGTTGAAATGTGGGTTAAGGTGAATTTGTTAGGGTCAAAGGATTTAGTAATCTTCTACATTATATTTATGGGTAAAATCTAGCAGTACGAGAAACAGAAAAAATCAAATATTTTTTTTAGAAATTTTCATATAAGTATGAGTATTTATAGTAAACTAATATCTTTGATAATAAATGGGCATATAACTGAAATTCTTAGGTAGGTATTAATTTATAGAGGGAAATAATTTATAACTACTATTTTAGAATTTTCTATCAAATACATAATTATGGTATAGGTAGTAAAACCATTTCTAAAATGAACGAAATTATGAACTAAAAATTTTCATATAAGTATGAGTATTTATAGTAAACTAATATCTTCGATAATAAATAAATAAATAATAAAATAAATAAATAAATAAATATTACTGGACAATTTTACACAGCGACATCTAGCCCCGTGGTAAGCTCGAAGCTTGTGTTACGGGTGCTAGATTTCGGATATACTTAATAATAATATACGTACATAGATAGATATTTTTTATTATACATATATAACACCCAGACACCCGGAACAACTATCTGCAGATCACACAAATAGTTGTTCCGAGGCGGGAATCGAACCCGCAACCTCTGGGAAAAATGGGCATATAACTGAAATTCTTAGGTAGGTATTAATTTATAGAGGGAAATAATTTATAACTACCTACTATTTTAGAATTTTCTATCAAATACATAATTATGGTATAGGTAGTAAAACCATTTCTAAAATGAACGCCCCTCTACCGAATTCTGTATTTTTTTTTCTGTGTATTCTGTTTTTCTGTATTTCCTCTCACACGTTGAAATCATCACGGTTTTGTGGAGAGGAGTTCATTTTTAGAATGGATCATCTATACGTCATTTCATTATAAGGTTGAGACGTTTAACGTAAGCATGATTATTCTCATTATTATTGTTAATCAGAATCTCATGTCCCACCGCATGGAAAAAGCCAAAGAAACGATGCA
The DNA here is from genome assembly GCA_963691955.1 of Chloroclystis v-ata. Classification (NCBI taxonomy): domain Eukaryota; kingdom Metazoa; phylum Arthropoda; class Insecta; order Lepidoptera; family Geometridae; genus Chloroclystis; species Chloroclystis v-ata. The sequence continues at coordinate 6,249,012 of OY829909.1, read as the reverse complement.
ACAACAAACAAAATACAATAAAATAAATCACGCGTAATATGCCAAAGGCATTTTCTATGTTCAAAAACTGTTTTCAACAATACCAACTCTATTTATTCAACTGCCTTTGTGTTTCATTTGGAATAAATAACGGTTTAATTACTAGGCCACAAAAACTGTCATTGGGTCATCCCTATAAGTAAATACAGTATGTTGTGTTTGTTTAGGCGTTTGCGGTTATTAGGGTAAGTTCTATTGCCAGAGGCTTTGATTCGAAATTTGAAATATTGGTGCATTAAAACCTTGTCCATATTTACTAAGCGTAGAGGTTTTGATTCGAAATTTGAAATATTTGTGCAGTAAACCTTGTCCATATTTACTAAGCGTAATCAGGATGTTGTAACTGATAATTTATGTTGTTATTGGACTACTATTTCTAATAAATGTTATTTTTTTGAAATAGTATGGGAATGTATGAGACAGGACACATTGCACGCGCACGTCACGTTAGGCAAGCAGTGTGTCCTGTCTCATACATTCCCATACATTACAACTCAGTGGTATGTGCCGTCTACGCTTACGTGTACGTATACGCATCCGGTCTGCTCGAGGCTTTATAGTGGAGTCCAAAAAATATTAAATTCTCTCTTTTTTTCAACTTTTCTACTTATCACCAAAAAACAAGTGTAGGTAGGTAAGTGTACATGTAACTCATTAAAACTTTGAAAGTGAAATAATACAAAAAAAAATATCCGTGATCCCTTATGTACATATGTAGAAGGTGTATCATAACATAAGACAAGTATTGGTCCATCCTTCACAGATGGCGCTCACTGGGGCAACACTCACCAATGATTGTTTTTGAAGTGGTTATTTAAATATAATAGAGTTACATCACTTGAGACACTCCATTGGCTGCGCTGATAGGATTTCGCGAGGGGATTTGTTGTTACATCGCTTTCAAGTGGCTTTTAAAGGGATTTTGGATAAACTGATATTAAAAATTTTAAAATGAATTTATATAAATAAATAATTATTTCTGGACATTTTACACTTCTCGCCCCGTGGTAAGCTTTAAGCTTGTGTTGCGGTTGCTATTTTTCTGATACACTAAGGTAATATTATATACATATGCCTACATAGATTTTTTTATTATACATATAAAACTCAGACACATTGAATAGTAGTTGTACCCTGAACTTCATAAGGAATGATCAAATGTTCTTACACAACTATTACAAAACGATTTAAAATCACCGAAGCAGTTTAATATACTTTTTGAAACGATCGCCTTATCATCTTTGAGACCAATGCTGGTAAAAAATAAATATTGGTTTGCATACATAAATAAGCTGGAAAATTCACAAAACAACCTTGCCCCGTGGTAAGCTTGAATTAGTTTATTAAATCCCAGTTAAATTTGTAAAACATTATTTAAACAGTTCCGTTTAAAGTTCTCATCGAAACAAATACAAAGCTATTGTGCAAATGTTTATCACTTATTCAATCCACTTTAAGCAATACCGTACAAAAACCACGACTCTCCTAAAAGTCAGTGCACAACGGGGCACTTTCTTAATTAGGCGTCCAACCACGCTTGCCCTTTATAACCCAAAGGTAAGACCCCTTTAGGAACCCCTTCTATAATTGGCACGATAAGAATATACGAAATGGGGTGTATGGGAAAAATGAATTGCCGTGCACTTGTCAGCTTGCAGTTGTATAATGTTTTTGATAATCGGCTTAGTGATAACTTCCTGATAAAGATTTAAGCATGACATTATATTGATAGCTTGCAAAAAGTGTATGAATTGCTTTTTGATTTTGCCGCAGACGTATACTACTTAGATGATGTTTAAGTACATACTTTAAGATTGACATTTAATGAGAACGGTTTATTTTTATGGATTATACAGTTATCGCAAAAAGTATTTTAAATTAAATGTTCATTAACTTTAATGCAATATGAGTAAAACTAGCGATTCGCCCTTGCTTTGTCTTGGGAACCTAATTATACTCCCACCTTCCTCTTGACTTTGCCGACTTCAAAATCCGTTGCGTACTTTTAAAAGATTGAACCATACAGACAGCGACTTTGTTTTATACTATGTATTGATATCTAAAAAATAAACATTTTTATTCTAAAGAAATAAACGTCCATTATCGGATCATGAACGGTTTGGCCAGCTTACGTTATCGAAATTCCATTTTTAAATTCAGAAACCGTTCCATTACCCAAGTAAACCAAACATAAGTATTTAGTACTTACAAATGAATACGAAACAAAATAACAACATGTGCCCCGTGGCTACTAGACCCTACAATATATTTTATTTTCGTACAAGATCTCTCAAGTGACGTCAAGCGGTTCGGCCCGAGGGGTGCCAATTACTAGAACGTAATGTGTATTTTGATTTTTATTTAGGGGCGGTCGTGGGACAGCCCTGAAAAGTACACCCTGTATTAAAAGTCAAGATGTTTGATTGACGTCGTTTGCATTATTTTTATTGTGGATTTGACAGTTCTCGTGGACCTATTATTGTGTCACTCAGCACCTTACTATGTCGTTTCGACGTTCAATTGTTTGAATTATGAATTCTTTTATTTCTTTGATCGATTATTGTTTTGTAAAATATAAAGAAAAATCTATTAATCGTGATTTAGTTTATTTAAAACTATTGTTTTATAGTTGATTTCGTTGCCGTATTAAATGATATTTTATTTATTATTAGCTTTAATCAGGCTGTTGAGAATAGGTTTCAAAAAGTAGGTTTATCTTTATGAAAGGTATTTTCTATGATTCAATAGCGAATTGGCCTTTAATTGTACAAAAAAGTCAATATTCTATTTTGTTTTTATCTAAGAAATCTATAATTACTTCTTTCAAACAAAACTTACTTTAACTAATTCGAATAAAACAAACACATTCACCAGATCACCGAATTAAATAACAGTAAAATAGCCAACAAATAACGAATTAAGATAACACTTGCTCCATCATAGAGGGCCGAAATCCTCCTGATCTCCAGATAAAATCGCAATTAAGAACACCGTGGAAATACTGACACCCTACCCAATGGAAAGCACCCTTACATCACCCGCTGTCGATTCCCAGCACCTAAAGAGAACCAAAAACAATGCCTCTATGGGAATTTCGTTCTATTGATTAAGTCATACAGGCATACGAGTTATATCCAGTAGTTCTTAACCTTTCGGCGCCATTGTTCGCTTCTGGTGTTGCCATTGTGAAGCGTCTTAGGCGGTATTTATGGGAATTTCGTCAATTTACCGCGCGTGGCGTTGACAGTGTACGGTTTTGTATTAATTCGTTTATTTTGATTGTTGAAGCTTTGAGTTAACGCTATTAATAGTAATGACAATTGTTGTGGGGATTTGTTGATGCTGTATTATCAGATTACGTTTGGTACGTTAATACATTTATGTTGTCAATAGGTAGGTAAGTTTAATATCACAGGACTTATATTTATCATCTAAGTGATTGATAAAAATATACTGACATGTGAAAGTCATGTGACGAGAAGAGCGTTAAGTATGAGAGTAGATGGGTATGCCAGGAGAGGTAGGCCAAAGAAAAGATGGATGGACTGTGTGAAAGATGTGTGTGTAAACAAGTGGGTGTAGATATGACGGCTGACAGAGGAAAAATAGAAAGGAGATGTTGTGTTCCCACATAATGTGAGAAAAGGACAGGAAGATGATGGTTATACTGACCTGCCAAGTATCTTGGAGACGCAGCCGTTGGAGACCTGAAGGATGCGGCTGATGTCGCAGGGCCGCGCCCCCGAGTGGGCCAGCTCCACGATCTTCTGCCGCGTGGAGTCCGGCAGAGGCCTGCCCCATACAAACACGCCGCCCAGCTGGTTAACTACCCACATACCTGCCAAGTATCTTGGAGACGCAGCCGTTGGAGACCTGAAGGACGCGGCTGATGTCGCAGGGCCGCGCCCCCGAGTGGGCCAGCTCCACGATCTTCTGCCGCGTGGAGTCCGGCAGAGGCCTGCCCCATACAAACACGCCGCCCAGCTGGTTAACTACCCACATACCTGCCAAGTATCTTGGAGACGCAGCCGTTGGAGACCTGAAGGATGCGGCTGATGTCGCAGGGCCGCGCCCCCGAGTGGGCCAGCTCCACGATCTTCTGCCGCGTGGAGTCCGGCAGAGGCCTGCCCCATACAAACACGCCGCCCAGCTGGTTAACTACCCACATACCTGCCAAGTATCTTGGAGACGCAGCCGTTGGAGACCTGAAGGATGCGGCTGATGTCGCAGGGCCGCGCCCCCGAGTGGGCCAGCTCCACGATCTTCTGCCGCGTGGAGTCCGGCAGAGGCCTGCCCCCTACAAACACGCCGCCCAGCTGGTTAACTACCCACATACCTGCCAAGTATCTTGGAGACGCAGCCGTTGGAGACCTGAAGGATGCGGCTGATGTCGCAGGGCCGCGCCCCCGAGTGGGCCAGCTCCACGATCTTCTGCCGCGTGGAGTCCGGCAGAGGCCTCCCGTTCACGTAGACTCCTCCGAGCTGGTTGATGCCACTGTGGCCTGCGCTGGAGCAGCCGAAGAGGCCACCGCCCATTGCCGCGCTGTGCATGAGCTCATCTGGAATAGGGCTTTAGTTTAGTTTTGGAGTTTTTTAAAAGATTACTACTTGTACAGAAATATTATGTTTGGAAATATGGAGTTTGGTACGGAGACGAAATATCGGGAGACTTAAAACATTATTATAACATTAAGACAAATTATTTTTTAACTTAAACTTGGTATCTTTTTATTTTATTTAAAACATCTATAAGATAAGAGATTATAAAGAAGCTTTACGCAGGTACTCAGACTTGCAAACAATCTCTTTCAAAATCAAGGTATCCCGCAATTTAAAACTCAAGTGGATTCAAGCTCTCAAATCTTAAAGATTATTCATTTTTTACATTTCAACGTATTTTAAAGTATCTACCACAAAGCACGCAGCATCTAAAAAACTAACCCCTTAAAAATAATCTGCTTTGCAGAAAATAAAAAGGATGATCTTAAAAAGGGTTTCGCGGTTTAGGAAACCGCAGTTTTTTTTAGATATCTAATCTTAAAATGGGTTATTGTTATATCTTTTTAAAACTCCGCAGTCGGAGGATAAGGCTTAATAGTTCGCGTCTACCTATTTTAATCTCATAGATATTAATCTCCATTTAAATGATAATAATGATTAAAAAATTAGAAATATAGTTTGTCAAAAACAATATAATCTGCCTTAAAAATAATAAAATTGGTTGAATACCTGCTGTTAAAAACTAGCCGATTTGTTTTTAAAATGAGATTACTACAAATTGAAAACCTTGAAGAGCTCTTTGAACCAATAGGATAATCAATAAATATTATAAAATTATGAATCTAGCACAGACATATGTATTGGTAGCAGCGTGTCTGACCAGCCAAGTACAATCAATTTTACACAATAGACTATCAAATGCAAGCTACTGACATGGAAAATTTGAAAATACAGTTCCAATTGTAAAACCGACAAACCAATCCTTTTTATACCACATTGCAGATGGCCATGCACAATATTTACAAGCCAGTGAAGTTGAATAGGATATATTAGTGGTCGGTAGTGACGTATTTTCACCCACCCTTTACGCGTAAAAAGTGAACAATTGGGCGCAATTTGTGGGCGAATTTAGGGCAGGCTATTGATTAGGGCGGGTGGGGCAAGTTTATTGTTTTGGCCCTTTTTTTCGGTTGCGTCTGATTTTACTTCGTGCCCGGATTCCGAATGCAGAATTAGTTCTTTTGATGTTTTGGAATTTGGGATTGGTGTTGACGTTTCTTGAGTAGACTTTCCTAAACAGTAATGGTAAAGGTACACGCATAATGGACCGCCTTTGAGTCTAAATGCGGAAAACTGAGCCATTCTAACTAACTAATGGTAAAGGTACTAACGCGTGGAATATAATGTTTTTATCGGACTTTCTTTCGATTAAGTCTAGTTCTGACAAGTACATCAATAAACAATGTGAACACTATAGAAATCTTAAATTTAAAGGCACTTTAATGTCGTTTTTAGAATTCCGTAGTCAAATGGCAAAAAAACGGAACATTATGACACTGAACCTCGACACTTCTTTTTACATGTTTTGTTTTGCGATATATATTGTACCTAACGTAGAGGTCTCTATAGATTGTACTTAGAATATGGATACTAAATACCTATGTGTAAGGCTCATATTTCTACAAATACAAACTTACATGAATTTTTTTTTTCACAGATCATATATTATTTAATTTTACAAAATATAAATGGCAGGGTGCGAAAGCTATCAATCAACACCTGGAGCAAATAGGATCAATTAATACGAGACTACTTGTATTTAATCACACTTCGCCTAACAAGCGCGGCTGCTAAAGAACAATGGGACATCGGAGGCCAAGTAATAAGGAAGGCGCGATTTTTGCTTCAAAATCTACAAAAGGTTAAATTTTGGTTCGCAATCTTTTTTTTATTTGGTTTGGTTGTGTATACAAAGGTAAATTAGTAACAAATGACTTAAACGCGCTCGGTGTGCTACGCCGTAGCAGAGTTGAGCTATCGTAGCTATTCTATGTTCATTATAATTATATGGTTACTTTATGTATTCTATGTATAGATACAAATAAACATGTATGTTTTCCAACATCTAGCAAGTCTAGCAACATCTAGCCCCGTGATAAGCTCTAAGCTTGTGTTACGGGTGTTAGATTTCTGATATGCATAGGTATATAACACCCAGACCCGGAACAAATATTTGCAGATCATACAAATTGTTGTTCCAAGGCGGGAATCGAACCCGCAACCTCTAATATGGTCTCCAATATATAATGGGTTCTACCCCATAGTTGACGTTGGCTATAAGGCTATAAGGCCGCCCATTGTATGTCTCTTTATGTGTTTGTTATATTCGTGTGTTTTGTTTTTGGTGTACAATAAAGCGTTTTTGTATTGTATTGTTTTTATGCTAATAACTAAAATCATGTCAAATATAATCCGCTTCCGCTTATGCCAAACACCACAGTGTAGCGGGCACGCGTGTCGTATGAGAGGGCGTTGTAATTTCAGCGGTGCAATTCATTCAAGCGATTTATTTTTAATCCCCGTTTTTATGGCGACGCTATAAAACTCACTATATTTCAGTTACACATATAGTTTAAGTTTATTGTTGTTTTTCCTGAGCGAAACGGTGAAATTCCTCGGTAAATGAACCTCAGGTTTTTTGAAGTTATATTTTTTCGTAGTTTTGCACTGAATTGGTGCAATTTTGTTGAAAGTTTAGTATGTTTTTCCCGGTTTTACACTCGGTACTGAGAAGCAGACTTCGTTTCATTACATATTTTGGTTATTTTCATTCGATTCCAATTACGATTTTGTATTTTTTTCTTTTTCTTTATCATGTAATTCTGTGTTAAGAAAAATTAAACTAACCTAAGATCATCAAAATCGAGCGTATAAGTTGGAAAAATACGGTTACTTTTTTTCTAACGTAATCTATTAATCAAATTCCATAATTGTTTCTATATACTACCGTATATAAGGGTGACGACCCCGATGAGACACACCTGGCACAGACAATCTCCCCTTAAATACCCCTCTTATTATTATTTTGTATCTGTTTCTGAACCCAGGGGTGGTTTAATCGTACGGTAAAACGCCATTTTGATTTCGAATCCGGTTTTGAAATTGCTTATTATTATTTAAAATGGCTGTTTAGAATTTTATCTCTAGTTTTCTGAGCCGGTTTGATAGTTAATTATTCTAAATTTAAAATGTACCTAATGTATTCAATGCAGTTTTAATTTCTGTCTATAAAAACCAAATTTAAAAACATGTGCTCTAACGATGAATGCAAACATCGTGAGGAAACCAACTTGCTCTTGGGCAGCGTGTTGAATTAAGCTCTCTCATATCTCTCTCGTCAAGAGAGAAGTCCCTGTGTCCCAGCAGTGGGAACATAAATTGTAGTGTTTATGATGATTCTGAGCATGGCTGTGGTAGCCGTTCCATCAGGTAGGCAGATTGTCTGCCACCTCAGTTATAAAAAAATATTGAACTCAACACAAAACTTAAAAAAAAACATTCGTACGTTGAGTTATAATATTTCGTCACAGGCTCCATTCATACAAGTCGTTTGTCTGTCTAACATAATTTATAGAACCACGCCCCTAATCGACGGACAAACCATTCACAAACTTAATGTTATTGAGCTGTTTTTACGCGTGTTATAACTTTTTGTTAATGTGACATGGTTTGTTATTGTGAAAAGTTTGCGATATGCTAGGTTTTTTGGGCATAAGTTTATATCGCTAAATAATAATTTCTTTAGTTATCAATGGTGAAAGGAAAGATTAGTTAGTGTACTTATGCTATAATTATTAGATTAAAATAAAAATAACAGCTAAGATTGTTTAGTGCAATATATTTAAAGAAAAGCGTTATGGTTTAACGGATTAGATCCGTTTTAATGCAGAGTTGGACTGCATAAATTAAAGTGTTTAAAAATTAAGATGGTTTGTCAAACAGTATCAGAAGTATTTAAACTGATTACCAAATACTTTTTTATATAATTTTTAATACAAGTATTAGTGTTTAAAATACAATATGGCTCCTACCAGTAAAATTAAAAGAAAGACAGGATTAAGGATGAACAAAGAATTATATCCAGTTTTACCGTAAATTCCCCAAATCTTTAAAGAGGTAACTTTAAACTAATTTAAAAATCTAACAATCAAGTTCTAACCATTAATAAAAACATTAATACTTACCTATAAAAAAAAACTTGAGGATGGAGTCTCAGATCGTTTGACGTTTTCTGATTTTGGTCTTGAAATCAAATCAAATCAAATAGGTACTCTTTAATAAAACCAATGTAAGGAAACTACAGAAAGCGAACAAAGACGCAAGCGGGTCAACTAGTATCAAAAAGATAAGACAAAATATAAAAATGCATTCATTTCAAAATCGAATTCCACCCGAGTTCCAAACTCAAACGAAAACAGACATCTTCACAAAATATAATTACAACGCGCGCCAAGCTAACCGACCTTGCACTATCGTGTCACATTAGGCGACAGATAAAGACAAATAGACCGGAAAAACACTTGTTCGAGGGAGATAAACAGAGTTTCTTTGTGTCGGTTTTAATGATCGAGTGCCGGATTGTCATGGCGAATGGAAATTGCGGGATTTGAATTTTTCTGTTTTATAAAATGAGTTCCATGTTATTTTTGGTTGTTTATTACGAGAATATTCTAGTGAAAATGTTAAATGTGAATTCTATGAAAGGCCTGTTTACTTTTATCTCTTTTAAAAGTTCCATTTTTGTTATTTCACCTGTTGGTTAAATATGCCATATCCAAGGTATTAAGTAACTATATTTTAATCATTATTACGTAGGTATTTAGAAGAATGAAAAATTTTGAAAAATTTTTCACGGAAATTTTGAAAGTGAAATGTAACCTAGTTCTCGGTTTTTTTATTTATAATGATTCTACATTTTTCTAGTTTACTTCATAGATATTAAGACGTACTTTTGTACCTACAATGCACCACTAAATTCTTTGAACACTGTTTACCATCTCGACACACTTAAACTACATCACTAGTTACTAGTTAGGTTTATTTAGCGGGCACAGAATACTCAACAGTCAGTAAGATTGTTTGTGCAGAGGTCGTTGAACTGCGACTTGCAAAATCGGGATGACAATTTAACTGAGAAAAGAATAGCCGTTTTAACTAAAACGCGCGTAAATTGTGGATATATTTTTAGTAGGAACTGGACTTGGAAAGGGTTGAGTTTACTAACTCAACCCTTTACAAAGTCCAGTAGGCTATATACTAAGGCGTTCTATTACTCTTAGGTAGTGTTCAAGTATCATCATCATCACATCAAAACATAACACTTGATTTATTTATACCCAATAGAACCCTTATAGAAAGTACTTATTATAAAATGAACTGAATATAAAAACATGTGGGTACGTTACAAATATGTGTAACATAGGTACCTATTCTAGTACACCTTATGCATTCTGTTGCTTTTACCTCGTAGCCATGAGTAAACTCGCAGCTTGTGTAACGTATACTAGATATACCATAAATAATTGATATACTTACATATTAAACATTTGTAAGATTTGAAAAGCAATACTTCGTGCCACTGAGCTTGTCAAAGTTTCCAGTCAATGTACCAAAACTTTCATGATAACTTATAGATAATTCACAAGCATGTGAGTTTCAATCGAGTTCCAACAGTAAGAGCAACCTCAACCGAATCTCAAGTCAAGTTAGGAAGCTAGAAGTTGGTCTGTAACTCACGACTAACTCACAACTTGTTTGTTAGTTGGCAACAGTTACCTTGTTAGGGGCCACGTCTATTCAGACCTAGCACATTATGTCTTGCTGTTATCAAGTTTTTGAATTCACCTTAGAAATAATTTTTGCTATTAGCTCCGAAAACACGAGCTGGCGTCATGGACGCTGATAGGGTTAGCCTAGCAGAGATCGCTTTCAGCGATAAGGCTCATTGATACCCATGTTATTATAATTTTTATATTTAAATTTTCTAATTATGTTGTTTTGACTTTTCCGTCTATGTCCAGCATTAGATTTATATAAAGGGGCCAAGGATATACTTACCCCGGTATACCTACTCATAAAATAAAAAGAGAGTAACGAAAACTGAATACTATCTTAAACATAAAAGTACAGGGGGCGGCCTTATCTCTGAGAGCGATCTCTTCCAGGCAACCGTAGTGGAGATAATGAATACAAAGTATCATAAAATATTCAAAAGGTACATAAACAATTTTTATTAGGTACATAAAATATTATAGTCGTAAGAAAAAAGCAATGATGTTTACAGTGAGTGCTTACCTTTATGCGGCATCTTCCAGAAGGCCTCTGCCGCCGTGGTAGGTTCCCGCGGCGGCGGCACCAACCCCCCCACCAGCGTGGCGGCGTGCGCGGGCGCAGGCGCCCCCCTGCCCCACCCCCCGTGCAGAGCCACGCCGTACGCCGTCGTAAACCCCCCCTAACTCACCCCCCGAGTGGGACACAGCTCGACCCCCCCGAAACTAGTTTAAATTTAGAAGCACAGGTTTCAGGAATTCAATTTAAACCCCCCCTAAACTGACCCCCCCGAGTGGGACACAGCTCGACCTCCAAGACTAACGAATTCAACTAAGTGACACAGCTCACAGAAGCACAGGTTTGAATTTGGAATTATCTTTAAACCCCCCCTAACTGACCAAATGGGACACAGCAAGACCTAATTAAAATTTAGAGGCATGGGTTTGAATTTGGAATTCAATTTTGTATTATGTCAGGCATTGTTGGATTGGGAAAACCCCCCAAAATATAGTTGCGTGGAGAACTCTGTGTTCCGGTAAACCTGAAACGAGAGAAAGTTTTTGTTAAAGTCATGTTTATGGTCTTTTTCTGTAAGTTTTTGATGAATATAAAAGATCGTACAGAGATCAGAGACAATAGTAATTGAACAAAGATAAAACTACAAATATTTCGGCGAAACCAAAAGCTTCGTGACCAAAAGAAATGATTTTATAACAAAATTGACCTCAAATAGCATCATCAATTACAATCAACATCATTATATACGCTCCTTTGAAGTCCGTCCTTCTCATTTCTTATACGTTAGAATGGGAGGGAGAATACTAATTGGTAGATGATGGTGCTGATTTAATGTGAAAGCGCCATCTATTGTTGCATAGTAGGAATAGCTGCGTGGATCGACGATAATGATCGATCGATCAAAGATGGCGTACCACCCATAGAGAACGCCGAACGGTAGTCGAATCGTGCGTTGAATTGTTCGATTTTTGAATTTTCGTTGATTAGATCTTGACCCTTTGTGTGTAAGTTTTGTAGCATATTTGCTGCTGTGTTTGTATAGTATAAGCTTGGCATATACATATAGTATTGTTATGCACAATTTAATATTTTTTGAGGTTTCCGCTCAGATTACGATTAAAACAAAATTGTGCCTCTATTCTGGTTCCGTTTTAATTTGCATATTAACATGAGACCGTTTACCGATTAACGTTTAAAAAAATACATAATTATAATGTAATTAATAAACTTAAATATGTAGGTAAAAAATGCAAATTAATTTTATTAATTACAGATGTGCATTAAACGATTTTTGTTAACCTTATATATTTATTTTTTAGCTTCAGTTGCATTCATGCGTTCACGCTTTAGTGCATTTTTAATTTTTAATAAAGTTTTCAAAAACGGAATGTCATTGGTACCCAACCCCGGCCCGCAAAGGTCACAAATCACAAACCTCATTAGAACGCACACGCCGATACTCAACTCACATTAGTACACACTTCCCTTTGAATCTAGTCAAAGTGAGTTGAATTTACAGCCCTACCTACTTCCTTTGGGCATTGTGTAGGGGAACATATCAAAGAAACGTTCGATTGGAACTTGAAAAGATCAAATGCGACCTGAGTTGAGTACCTGTGACTTTTCCGATTGTGATTATGTATAAAATGCCGTCCCGGGATTTGTCACCACTGCTTCTGAATGAACGAAACGCAATGTTTTCAATCATCATATCAAAACGCTGTGAGTGGCAAACTCGACTTTCATTTTAAAGGTCGTGGGTTCAAACCCCGACGCGCACTATAACAATCCAGATATTTTTCTCCTTGAAAAAAATACGTGCGTTCTAAACAAGGTTAACAGTGAAAAGCAAACATTTATTTATTTATTCATAACAATTACACTGTCTTTACAGGAGAGCCTAATACGATTGTGTAATAAACAGGTCAAATTATATATATATAAACATTATAATGGGTTCTCATGAGTAGACTTATGTCCAGAAGTGGGATATATTAAAGGTTGTTAAGATAATGAGCTGCAAATATCGTAATTAAAAACAACTTAAAGAAACTGAATACCGCTTTGAAGCTAAGATCCGACTGATAAGGCATCTGTCCATCAAAAGATACTTTGTATTACAGAGTATATCACTGCGCGTGACTTTGTTTGATTTCTTTGTATTTTTGAGGCATCATTCGATGATGACTATGATGACGTTTAAGTTTGTTGATTCAATGACAGCCTACATAAAAGCCTATATTATTAGTTTTTTTTCGTAAAAACTTTGCATATAAATGGTAAAACCTACTCAACTTATCTGAAAAGTTTCAAGAATTACAGTTAATTTGTCTATACTTAAATTTATAGTTATAATTAGTTATTTATTAAGATTGTAGGTATTTATTTATTTTAATAGACCAAGATTAAATAAATAGATATGGCATTTGCTTTTCTCTCAGCTACGATAGCTCTATTATACTCTTAAAGCATATAAAACATATATCTAAATTAAACAGATCATAAAGTAGGTATATTATGTACATCTCAAGTACAGTCTGCGATAAAATTCAATGAAACATCGCGGCGGCACTCAGCCTCATACAGTAACAGAACTCAAATCCCATTTGCAACTTTTCAGACACGCTAAAGTGCTCTTGAATATCTGAAAATACCGAGAAAAAATACCTAAAATGTACAGAAAAAAAACACAGTTTTCGTTGTAAGTGCCCGTCTGAACTCAAAGGAACTAAGTTGAGGGAATGTCATAGAATACGCAGTAGTACAGATGAGTATTTCACTGTTGCTCACATTATTCGACTGACTGCTTTTAAATTACAAACGAGTTTTTCACTGAGTAATTCATTTATTATATTTCTTATTACATATTTTTATCTACTATATAAAAATAAGTCGCGTTTTCCTTCCTGACGCTATAACTCCAGAACGCACGAACCGATTTCCACAATTTTGCATTCGTTGGAAAGGTCTCGGGCTTGGCAAATAATTTCGGGAAAAGGTAAAACGCGGGCGAAGCCGCAGGGCGGAAAGCTAGTTTCTTATATTTTTATGTATACTTCATTCAAGCTTTAAAATTACTGAACGGATTTTAATGCAGTTTTTTAAATAGGTAGAGTGATTCAAGAGGACGGTTTATAAGTATAAATAGGTATCCGGGCGAAGCGAGAGCGGGTCACTAGTTCTATATATAATATGAATCTTTATCTATAGTTAATTTATCGCGTTTAGACTTTAATAATGCACGTTTGTTCAAACGATCTTGAATCTAAAACCTTAGTCTTTAAAGTCTATTACGCTATACCTCTCATCAAAAGTGCCTGAAGCCTGATTGTCGAGACTGCATGCAAAGCATTCTAAATGGGGCTAACGTCGTTCCGATTTTAAATTATCTTATTCTAGCTAGATAATGTTGGCTTCCGATAAGTAGTGTTGTTTTTGACATAGAGGTTCTGTGCGGTTAGATAGTCTATGATTTGAGATTCAATTTTCGAACGAGTATTTTGTTTTTTCGTTAGTTTTTATTTAGAAGCCCAAAAGTATTGTATGGGTTTGATGAATTCATTCAGAGTAAGAAAACGTGAAATATACGAATCTGAAAAAAGTAGTATGAATGTAGAGTCTAATAATCTTAGGAAAGACTGTTTCGATTTTTGAAATTATTATTTTGTTATTTAATAGGTTACATTTGACATTTTACAAATACTTTATTATAAGCGTGTTTAATTGTATTTTTCTTTTCATTCATCGTCAATTAGTAGTGTGGTTATTTTAATATCCAGGTACTTACCTAAAAGCTTTTGATTTTTATTGGAGACGAACTCCAATCTTTATACCGCGGAAAATAACTAATCCCTCGGGAAAATCCGTTTAAACCAGACAAAGCGGGCGGTAAGCTTAGTGTATCATGTAATTATTCCAGCGTATGTAGGTATGTAGCATAGTGAAGATGCCTTGTCTGTGGTACAATGCTTATTATTGATTTATCATGCCGACGCTACGCATGCCATAACCTACCGTGCGGTTCTACAGAGTACAGATAGCAGAAAAAAATTATAGTTTGAGTGTTTGTTTTCTATGTCATTGTGTGTGGTAGAGATTTTGAAAATATAATTGACGTATAAAATAAAATGGATATCGGATAGTAGTTTAGATTTATTTAAAGTCAATTTAGTATGGGAAAGATAACATATATTTTATGACACAAATTAACACTAATATGTAAGACATTCCAAATTTCCGAATTAAACTAATGTGAATACCTAACTTTTTCTATAAGGTAACTCGTCGAGTCTAAACAGATGAAGATTCCTAATATGGCGAAATTTGATTTAGAGATAGTTCAAGTTAAACACATAGAAAAACACCACTTCTTTTAAATAACATTAAAATTATACAAAGCCGCGAGTCGGCAAGCTTATACCTACTCAACAAATCTTACAAATCACAAACAATTTACGCTGCAAACGCTACCCGTCAGTTTTAAATCAATGTAACAAATCGCCCATTGCTTTGTGCTGACTGTACAGACGGCATTACGCCTAGATTGTGATGTATTTTCTACTCTGACAGTACCATGGACCATATTCAGAAGCATAAAATTATTGATGGGTTGGTTTAACGTTTGATGTATCACGGTGGAAGTGTTTTAAGGCATTAGAGTGTATTCAAATGATAAGCTGTTTTGGCCTATTGAGGATAATTAGTCCATGATCGACTTTCAGATAATTGAAAAAAATTTCTTTTACTTTGATGAATTTTGAAGATTTGTCAAATGATACCTACCTATTAAAATGGGTTAGCTGCATTTTGTGTCGTCATTTTGGTGTAAACAACCAAATAAGTAAGACACATTTCGTGCGTTTTGCTAAGCGGCAAAAAAATTTCTAAACGTTTGTCGCATTTTTTGCGTCGAGTAGGTACATAATAAATATTTCTGAACAATTCACACAGCATCAAGCAATATAATTATGTACAACGAAGTTTTCACCATAAAGCAGCAAAAATTTAGAAGTGTCATTACAATTATTAGATTCCTTGAAACATCAACACATTTTTTGCATAAACAAACTTTAACCCTCAACCGGCAACTTTTTAACCAACGCAATCGTACATACACATACTTGTTATATCAAAGGACATGTTTGAATATAAAAACCCGACTTAATTATGGCACAAGTATTAAAAGTATGGAATGAATAGGAAGAGCTTTGACATTGCAACTTAAAAAGAGGTTGAAAAGAGGCACTTCTCAAAATGGCGCTTTTTGAAAATGCACGTGACTTTTGATGTTGCGTTCCTTTGAGCGGAATTGTATGATTTAAAATTATGTTTTGTATTTTTATGACGGGTGGTGCTGGGTTAAGAATAATACCATTAACTTCAGACGATTTAGGGATTCGATCAAGAAGAAAATCCTAAGTTTGTTTTAGTTCGTACCTAATAGCTGTTTCCCGTGACTCTGTTTACAAACATGATTGGATCAAGAATTTAGCCTATCCTGTGTCTCAGACGTCTACCAAATTTCATCAAATTTGGTTAATTGGTTTAAGAGTTATGGATACATACATATCGAATATGAAATCTAAAAATCGTCAAATTTGTTCCAGTATCATAATAAACACAATATCTCTGAAAAAAAAAACTATTTAATTCGTTTTAATTCTATGTAATTAAAATTGATTCTAATCTATCTAACCAAATTAACTAAATTATAATTAGATAGGTAATTCTGTTAGAAGCCAAATTTATATTTAGTAATTAAAATTAGGTCTCTATAGAATAATGTAATATATCTTTCCGCTAAAATGATCAATGATAATTTTTAAATATTTTATATCTTGAACTATTCAAATGTTATAAAATAAAAGAATATAAATAATCCGTATAACATGAAAAGCTTTTTACTCAAAAATGCCGTATCTTAATCCTTATTAAAGTCTCATCGTCGGCGAGAAGGGTTAAAGAGACCAAAGAGGTGTTATTTTGAACCAAAGAGATTATACTTTTTATAGATTGTAATATCGTAATACAGGGAGTTGGAATTACCAAAAAGCTTCGGGTATAGAGATTGTTATACTTATCACTACATGTATAAAACAAAATCACTGACTGTCTGTTCCTATGTATGCTTAGTCTTTGAAAGTGCGCAACGGATTTTGATGCGGTTTTATAAATTGGTAGAATAATTGGAAGGTTTAAACGTACAATTAGGTACTCGAGTTTAAGTTTAATAGTCTTTACTTAGTTAGTTTTCAGATTACCTAGCACCCGTAACACAAGCTTCGAGCTTACCACGGCGCTATATTATATTGCTGTGTTTTAGGATGTTTCTTCGCATTTCACAAATAGTTTATTTGTGATATATGTTAGATTTTACACGTTTACACGTGTGTTTAACGCCATAAGTAGCGTTATTACTTATTATATACAAAAACAAGGTGAAAAAGGTTTTTTTGTATTTAAAGGTAAAACGCATAAGCCAAATTTTAACAAAAATGTCAACAGCCTAAGTAGCAAAATCACATTAAAACCGTGTAACAACGTGAGAAAGTATCAATGGTTATGTCTTTCTTTGTCAAAAATATGTCATTAATAGCAAAAAAACTGTCAATGTAGAGACACCCCTTAGAGTTGTTGTATAATAGCCATGTCAACACTTGAAAGTTCAGTTCAAATATAAATAATAGTATGATACAATGGCAACACATTTGCAACACTTTGTCGGCGCGCTTGAATTGGTTCTGAGCTTTATTTATTGATTTTTCGGTTGACTTTTGACAGCGGCACTCTAGTTTTCCGTTTGATTTTTCGACAACGTTGTTATCTTTGTCGCAAATCTGAACTTACACTGAGTTTTGTAATGTTACTAGCCGGCCTGCCAACAGATTTACTTGTGTTTTTTTTTATCTACATAGGTATCTATGGTTTTTATAATATAGCCTATTAGCCACAGGTGCTATTAGCCTTCTAAGATAGATGTATTATCTGACATTGAAATAATTTTCAAATCCGACCGCGGTTCCTAAGATTAGCTCGTTCAAACATTAATTACAGCTTTAATATAATTATTAGTATAGATATCTCTAACATGTTTAAAGTTATGTTATTATTTGTTAAATATTTTCTACATCCTTATATGATTTTATTTAATTACCCGGTGGAAGCCTTGTCTCATATACCTAATTATTTTGAATGCAGAAGTTAAATAAGATATTCTGTGTGATGTCACAATACACGTTGATTATTATTATATTATGAAAAATATCTGGGTTAAAAAATATCTGAAACACGTTTCAGTCATCCATTTTAGATAAAAGTATCTGAAAAAGTATAAAGATTCCCTCGTCACTGTCAACTATTGTGCTTCAAGTATCGCTTACCGCAAAAATTATCCGCCGCCAACAATACAAACGGTATATCTCTATTTAACGAAATTACAAGTTTTACACAATAGACGCGAGACGGTAACTTCAAACGATGTTTTCAATCTCGACTGAATTTGTTGAACATTTCTATTGTGCTTTGTGTAATTTCGTAATTAATTTTATACATTTGGCATGCGTATTGTGTTTATAATTGAGACATGATGTATTTTAGAATTGATGTTCTAGACTTTGATGTTTTAACACTAGCTGACCCGCAGACTTTTCTTGCGTTTCTTACGTTTTTGGTAATTACGGTATTTTATGTCATATAGCCAACCTATAGCCTTCCTTGATAAATATACCTACTGTCCAACACTGAAAGAATTTTCAAATAGGACGAACAGTGGTTCCCGAGATCAGCGCATTCAAACAAACAAGTAAACAAACTCTTTAGATTTATAATATTAGTATAGGAAGATAAGAACAAAGGTTTGAACATTGTATTATTTTCTACACTATTTTTAATATTTAAACTACAGTTGAGTTTACTATTTTTTTTTAATTATTTCTACCGTTTATATTTTATAACTATGTATACCTATTAGTTTTGTTAGTTATTCATGTTAAATTTTATTTTATATATTTAAAGGTCAATATTATTGTAGTGTCATTTATGACAATAAATACAATTAATATAATTTACATTTAAGATTATTAGAGCCGTAAAAAATATTCTCAAAAATACCTGTATCAAATATCATTGCAAAAACGCACAATAGAACCAAATGTTTACTATTACAAATTATCTACAACAATGATATTAAATGATTCTATTACACTAAAAAAACCCGCAGGATCCACCAAACAAAAATATCAAATTACTATAAAAGGGAAGCCTTTGTCAAACCGGCACAGGTAGACTAAAGATTGCACTTATCAAGGCTTTTAATATCTTCGAATACTTTCAGATTTATTTTTTATTCTAAAGTTGAGATAGGAGTTTTTGTTTTATGGCCGCCAAGCAGTGTATATTTTTTATTTGACTTTGTCTATAATGGGAATAGGTTTTAAATGTGTGCCTAGTGTATACAGCATTTTATTAAATAAATTTAAGTTAGAATACTGTAAATTGCTGAAGTGTATTATAAAATATGAATACATATTTTTATATTAGAAAATATTGTCTTGTAAGGAGCATTAGTTAAATATAGGCATTTAAATGTCGATATTGTGTTTTTGTTTTAAACAAATAACAATAGTAAGTTTTTAATGTTGATAAATATTATAATTTTTGTTGTAGTCAATTAATTAGCGTCTATTGTTGCATAACCTATCCAATTGTCCTACTATTGTGAAAAATCAAAAATAGATCCGACATACCTAAAATCGACCGCCAAAACCACTAAAGTCCAAAACCACAAAAAACTAAAATCCAAAATCACAAACACTAAAAAACCCACAGTCAGTTCAACTTAGCAAACCGGAATTCTTTAATTTGACAAGTTTCGGTGATCAGCGTACCGCGTAATAATCGAATGCTTCAGAGCGATGGAAGCTGCGATCCGTTTACGATGTCACGGCTCGGTTGCGACTGCCCGGCCATCTGATTCCAACTCAGCCGTGTGAGCACGGGGGGCGGGGCCACGCACACAGACAGACACCAACGTGCACACACGCGCGCGCACGCACACAGCCGCACGCCCACAGCGACGGCAGTCGCCAGTGCTCTCTTCTCTATGATCAGCCTAAGATTCCATGATTTCTGTTTTGTTTTGGGAATGTGACGGTGTTGCTGTTTTGAATTTGGAAGGTTACAAAAATTACCGTGAATTACCTTAAGTATTCCCTGAATTTTGTGTTTTTCAAGTTTGAATTTGGAAGGTTCCTTGCAAAAGTTAGTTTACCTTTTTCAATGTTTTTCACGTAAAATTCAGTTGCTGTTTTGTACGGCATTCGCCGTCAATACGATATCTGCCTAAGATTTTCATGATTTGTGTTTTGTATTGTTTTGGTGTTACGATTTTGAATTTGGAAGGTTCCTTTCAAAAATAACCGTATCTTATATTCTCTGAGCCTATTTGTGTTTTTCACGTTTAAATTCAGTTGTGTTTTTGTGTTGTGTCTCAGGATTTTCACTTCCAAAAATATTTCGTGTTTATGTTCGTTTAAATTGTCTAGTTTCAGGCAAATTCTGTTGTTGATAGGTTCTTTATGGTCGGGCTTGTGGGTCGTAAATGGGGAATAAAATATTTTACAACTTCACGTCAACTTGTTTATAAACGGGTTTCAGCTGGGTTAACTTCCGTTTTCTGACTTTTAAGCTGAATTTGTTAATATAACTTCTAGAATAAAATACTTAGGTACGTTATAATCATGAAGTTTTCAAATTAAATGTCGATTAATTGAGGTTTAAAGTTCAAACATAGCTAAGCTTTAACATGTTTATTAATAACAGAGATGTAACATACTTAGGTAGGTACTATTAAGGTACAAATTGCCGGGTAAGCAAAACAGAGTTGTAAAGATATAATAAAATTTATGTTTTACTAGGTACTACTTTATAAGAGATATTTTATATGTGCTATGGGTGGAATAAATCGTTTTTACATAATTAATTTAATTCATTATTATGACCAACTTTGTCTTATAATAAAGTTTTTCAGTTAACTTTCATGATATAGGTAGATGAAGATCTGTACAATTTTTTTACGCGGTTGTCGTCACACCAGCTAAAGGATTTATCTCAGAAGACGGACAGCATCTTTCTGCCCGCCTGAAACGTATTATATTCAATCCCTCAAAACCTATTTAATGGGTTCTGTTGAAGAGACTGGTCATTAGTGGGACGTAACGATGAACTGAATAAAATCTAAAGTCGCTACTAAAGTTTCGACACATTCATAACATAACACAAAACAAACAACATGAATCACACGATTAATTAGCAACACAATCGACAGTCCACGGCCATAACTGCGCAACTGTAAAAATCAACAAAACGCGTTCGCACGCCCAAACGCCACGCGCCGCCGTCACGCATCTTACATCAATTGAAAGTGAACTAATTTATTTCAGTTAATTTCACGCCCGTTCATAGTTATTGTGAGATTTTGCGATGCTGTGTCATGGTATTCGACACGGCTGGTTATTTCGCTCTGATTGAGACGTCATTTTTTCCGCGTGGTAGCTAATGTGTTTTGCGTAGGTCCTTGTTTGTAGGTTTTAGTTAAAACAACATTTTTTATTTATTTTTGTTATTTGGTAGATCGTTTTATTAAGTATATTTTTTATTTGATTTATAAAACTTACTATATACCTCAGCAATTGAGATCATTAATCACACACATTCTCAGCGATTACAATTTCTCGTTAGTTAGGTATTCTTAACCAAAAAACAGAAATTACTTACATAATAAAAAAACAATAACAAAGACCTAATGGCGTAATTCCAAAAAGTATACCTTTTATTGCAACTCCATCAGGTTTTATTATTTGTTTAGGGTCAAAGCTCGTGTTTTTCGTTTTACGCTACAATACGCCAGTCGGCCGCTCGATAGAATCAACCAGTGATTACTAAACGCAAACTAATTCAACCATCAAAAATGTGTTGACAATGCTTCTAAAAAATACAATAATGGAGCTTTTTCTTTGAAGAAAGTGTTTGTCTAAGAACAATGTGGGGCACCACAGCGGGACATCTAGATACGGGGCTAAAACATTTTTCTTAACTTTTTTTTGTTATTTGCTCTCGTACCTTTGCTGAATGGTATCCTTAATTTACGCACCGATAGTTTTATTCTTAGATCCGACTTGGATACAGATTATTGAACAGTTGTTGTAACGATTATAGAAAAATCGTAGGCTTTGATACATTTCGTACATTATGGAGTTACCAAGAATATTCAACATAAGAAGGCGTTTAAATTTGCCTTACTTATTTTTTAATAATCGATGTTTTTTTAACTCTTAAATATCCAATAATAACATCTAGCCCCGTGGTAATCATAATAATAATAATAATCTTTATTTGTATATTGTAAGCTCGAAGCTTGTGCTACGGGTGCTAGATTTTTGATATACGAGTACTTAAATATACCTATCATGTTATAATATTGCTAAAAACCATGATAAATTCCTTCCTGTTTTTAATAAAGTATTTTAAATATTGAAATAAAAATATAATATATTAAATATAATGTCTGCCTACAATCACACAATACCCTAAAGTACAAAACACGTATTTTTGAGCATCAAGATTCGCGAGCGGCAGCTGGGCCGCCTTACATGCATCAGTGGCGCTCGCAGCGGCGGCTTTAGTAACGAACGCTTTGTGCGCGCCGATGGATTAGACGAGCGAGCGCAAGTCACGAGCGGAGCGATTTTCGTAATGTTTTAATAGCAGTTTTTTTTATCGTAGCCACAGTTTTAGAAGATTAGATCTATGGAAATTTTGGACGTCTACCTATAATTATCCGTTACATAAAATATTGTCTATTTATCGCACGTTGTTACACTCTGTCTGTGTAAAAACATTATATACACCAATTTAAAGAATACGTAGAAAAGTGATGCGAATTTTACTAATGATTTTTTCAGAACTTCAGAACACAATAAATTACTCTTAGGTATATTAAATAAGTCACTTCACTTCACAAGTCAAAAAATACGCTAAATCGCTTTCCATTTATACCTTGGGCCACAATCTTGTATTAAAAAAGGAGAATACTTTCAGCGATAGGTTACAGATTAGAAGGGATGCAGCCAATTTGACGCGTCTTCCGCAAAAACGTGCTGGGTTGGGTAACCGCGTTTTGCCACTCGGGTCACGAGACAATATACTCCACCTTAGGTGAAAACTTATTGCGGTTATTACCTATTATCTATTTAATGTAACTATGTAGGTGCACCGCCACTCCAGCATTTAATGGTTCCTATCCATCCAAAGGTTGCCTGGAAGAGATCGCTTTCAGCGATAAGGCCGCCCATTGTCCCATATTTTGTATCTAGCTAGTTATTACTTATGTTATTTTATTATGTAACGGTGTACTATAAAGTAATTATTTCTTTTCTTTCTCATACTTACCTAGGCGGATGGTCGTTGAGGCCAAAACGTTCTCGAAAAACTGTATCGGCAAGCAGCGTTAGACGTTCACCGACGAGATGAATGGATGATTTTTTGAAAGCTGGTTCAAGGCAGGATATTTCCGCACGACCTGGAATTGTATAATAGCTACTAAGATAGGTATAGTAAAACCATTTCTAAAATGAACGCCCCTCTACCGAATTCTGAATTTTTTTTTTCTGTGTATTCTGTTTTTCTGTATTTCCTCTCACACGTTGAAATCATCACGGTTTTGTGGAGGGGAGTTCATTTTTAGAATGGTTTTACTATACCTATATAATATGTCAAACAGTGGAAGTTTTAAAATAATAAATAAGGCTGTATAAAATAAAAAAGTTGCAATCCCTGTCTATATGCTTCAATCTTTAAAACTACGTAACAGATTTTGATGCGGTTTTGTTTTTAAATAGCCAGAGTTATTCAAGAAAAGCTTCATAGGTAATTAAGTAACAGAGCGTCGGCTAGCAAACAACACCGCGCAAGTAATATTCCACTACTTTACAGGAGAGCCAAAAAACTGTTTTATTTTATCATTTTATAAGTAAATAAGCTGAATATCACCCTATGTCATTAATTAAGTCCTATCACTCGTTTGAATCATCAAATCCTTAGGAAATCCTTTTCCTATTACTTTTATTTGACTTGTGCGGTGTTACAGGTGAATTAGGCTGTGTTACCAGATACTTGTGCGGTGTTACAGATTAATTAGGCTGTCTTACCAGATACTTGTGCGGTGTTTGCCAAAGTATAAATGATGTAAATAAGCTGTGTAGAATTATTATTGTAAATCATGCATTGACAAAAAAAATACAATTCGCAAAGATTTTATAAAATTTCTTTATTGTATTAAAAAACAGTATTGGATACATAAGTGTAGTCAGGCTTGACTGGTTAATTTAAACTTATCACCAGAAAAAGATGGCTTAACTATGAGGTAGTTGGTCGTAGAAAGTATGGCACCTTTCAGGTATTACAGGTTTTAAATCCTGTAAATCTTGGTACCTACGATTCGCTATTGGCAATCTTCCGGTGTACAGTTTTGGGAGCTCATTTATTGGCTTTATACGATGAAGAGGTGTCGGCCTTAATGGTAAAGGCTTTAACTCTTCATCGAAAGATGTTTTGTACTTTATTATGCCATCTGGACTATACTCGAACACCCTTATATCTGTCACGACGGGATCAGCAGTTCTTTCAGGACTCAAGCTAGGTTGAATATTACCTTGAAAAGCTATGCTTGGAACAGGTTGGTCTTCGGCCGGTGCATTTATTAAGCTGGGAGAAAGGGGTGGTGAAAGCGGAACAGTAGCTTCAGACAAGTCATGCGGGTCTTGGGTGTGACTGTTCAGCAGCATGCGCCCCTAACAGGCTAGGAGATAGGGGCTGTAAACTCAAAAGCAAAACAGGAGCTTCATGCGACTTATCTCGGCTTTGGTGTGGTAGCCCATCTTCAAGTACATCGTCAAAAGTGGTCGGAGCAATTGGGGATTAGGGATGTTAGAGTTCCAGGCTGCGCATTTGAGCTTGAATTAGGCTTGTTATCAGTGGGTATTTCTATAACCTCATTTAACTTGGTATGTGGTGCACAAGAAAGCGGATAGACAGAGGCATCGTGCGGTTTACTTGTGATTTGGTTAGACAGGATATTAGTACAGCGAATAGGCCCTATTTTTAAGGTACATGGAGCGGTTGGCACACACTTAATTGGAGTAAGATCTTCAGGTTGCTTACTTGGTCTTGCGTTAAACTGGACATTGATATCCTGTGATGTTTTTGTTACTGATCGGAGACACACTTCGGAATAATTTAATTCAATATATTGATCACCAAGTTTCTCTATGAATGGTAGATTATCTATGTTTATACTAGTTAAATCCACACTCTTATATGGTTCTGAAAAAAAAACTCAATATTAGGAGAATCTATACAAATAAGTAATAAAATAAATATCACTGGCATCTACAAGTTAATTAATTATTTACTCATGAAATTTCTACCAACTTGAATTTCGGTGACTGGCTGGAGCTTAGGCTGGTTATCAGCAGGTGCTTGTGATGCACACAAAGGAGGAACAGGGACTTTTTCTGCCTTCGTAGGGTTAATTGCATCTGGTCAAAATTAAAGCAATCGACGAATGAAACAATACTCAATTTGTGATCCAAGACTGGCAATCAGATAGAGTAGGTACCTATGTAAAATTAAATTTGGCTTGTAAAATTTCCTCACCTTATCTGAACAGCCTATAATGGTCCACTGCTGGACTCACGCCCTCTGATAAGCACCTCATTGGCTTTTATCTCATGGGGGGTAATGCCCATAATCCCCACGCTGGACATGCGGGTTGAAGATCGCAGTTCGATGGAACATCTATTGTGCAAGAGGCGCTGCTGCCCGCCCTCCAGTGTGTGGGTAAAATTTAAATTTAAGCAATTATTCTTACCTAGTTTAATATTTTAAGGAACTCTGTAATGTAATAAGACAAGGTATAACACCGCTCAAATCGCAAACAGAAACATTGAAACACCGCTTAAGACAGAACCATAGGTTTTAGATGATCTAGGGGATTATTACGTACATAAATTGATACAATTGTACACATTATCAATAACTTACCCTTTTATCTGCGCCTTTTGTTTACTTTTATTACTTTTCACTGATATTTTTAAATAAAAACAAACTTTTAACTTGACACCTTCTGAACCGCGAAAAAAGTATGACGGAATGATGTGATGACTTGTGCGGTGTTGCACATAAAACTGACTAACGCAGTGTTACAATTTTTTGAATAACTTCTCCTGATTGGTCGATATGCTTGAATCTGATAGGTAGATCGAAGCGCGCGTAGGAACTGCATCCAATAGCATTAAAATGTCGAGACCGCCAATTTCGACTTGCGCGGTGTTGTTTGCTAGCCGACGAGAGGTAAACCGAAGGTGGCCTGCTTTAAAATAAAACCAAGATGTTTTAAAAACAATAAAAACTCATACCATTATTAATACCTACATTAAGAACATAATGGAATAACATTTAGTTTTAATAAATCCACTACTTACCCTAATTTTACATAGAAACAAAAGAATTGATAAGTATTCAAACAGTAAAATTTACCCTTGTGAATAGTACCTACCTACGACAAAAACTTGAATTTATAACAAGTTTAATAACAAGGGGAGTCATCGCCTTAAGTCTTTTGAATAATTAGTTATTTTTATTTACTATTTTTATTATGCGATGAGGGATCGCATAATTTTTACATATTCATTAGCTAAAACATTATGTACTTATTACCGTATGGCCGTTTGTTTTGGCTTAAGAATAGTCCTGCTTTACATAAAATATGCCATCTCTATCATATAGATAGCCCCGTGGTATCTAAGCTCGAAGCTTGTACTTGTGCTATGAAGTGCTTGATTTTTTTTCGATTATACAAATATTTGTCCCGATGTGGGAATCGAACCCACAACCTCTTGCCCCGAAAGTGCCCTTCGCCCGCTGCGTTACTGAGAACAATCATTCTGAAAGAATCTGATTAGTCTTATTGGAAATATTATGTTAATCTAAAATAAAAATTAATAGTTATTTAAATTACATTAGCATCTAGTTTTCTCAATCTAATATTACCTGCCTAGGTGGTTAATTTCTATACCTACACTTAAGCCTCCAGCACACCGGATGCGTATACGTACACGTAAGCGTAGACGTGCACGTACCACTGAGTTGTAATGTATGGGAATGCATTAGACAGGACACACTGCACGCGCACGTCACGTTACGCAAGCAGTGTGTCCTGTCTCATACATTCCCATACATTACAACTCAGTGGTACCTACGTGCACGTCTACGCTTACGTGTACGTATACGCATCCGGTGTGCTGGAGGCTTTAAGTGTTCTAAATCTAAACAATTGAATCTATATGAGATAGAAAAGACGTGTCCTTTCGATATTTAAAATCTCGTTCCATTTTCAAAATGTGACGCTATCAGTGCGTGTGGCGGGCTTTCCCCTTCAGTGAAAACTCACACAGACAAGTTTCCATCTTTTATTCACGCTCACAGACACATCTATACGTTTTAAACTTACTTCTACAACCGAAAAGGTGAAATTGACCTTACATTGATAGATTTTGTTAGTAACATAATAACAAAAATGTTAAAGAAATTAAATTTGTCATAATAATATCAAGTCTGGTATAATAAAATATAGTTTTACCTGGACGAGTTTTAAAATCATCGCTAAATAAAAATACGAGCTGAAAACCAATGGAATAAAACATAAGCATGTTACAACCAGACTACATAATTTCAAGTTAATCCATTCCTTACTCGCAAAAAAATTAAAATACATAAATCGAACGTTCCGATACGAAACGCGATGCATCATACAGCAAACACATGCGTGAGTTTTACCTCTTTCGCACTGCACGCTTTCCCGCATGGCGCCGTCTCGTTCCCCCTTGGGGCGGATACTGGGCTGTGATTGGTGGAGGGGGCGCGGGTCGAAACCCGGTGCCGACGGCATTTTGCCGTCGCTAGCGTCCGTAGAATTTTCCCGTCGGCTTTTCATCGTATGAAAATGTTTTGTAATTTGTGTGATGGTGTTTTTGTGCTGGCGTTCTGAAATCAAAATGTACATTTTGAGCTCTGAGTGGAGTAGAATTTGTAGTAGAGTATGGGTTGTATAATGCGGTGTTTACATAGATACAATTTTAAAAATATGCATATAAATTAAAATTCTTCAATAACAAAAAAAAATTCATTAAAAAATGAATTACTTAATTTAAAACCAGCGCATGGCCATCCTGTTTCATGTGCTGTAGGTATATTGTACCTACAATAAAATATTTCTTTATATTATAAAGCTGAAGAGTGTGTTTGATTGATTGAATAGGCTAATCTCAAGAACGGCTGGTCAGATTTGAAAAAATATCTCAATGTTGGATAGTACCTGCATTTATTTATCGAGAAAGGCTATAGGTACTACCTAAAATTTGCATGCATATTATTTTACTTTAGATTTTTTACTTGTAACTTAGTAATGTTATAAGTTTGACAAAATTGTAACAATTTAAGTCTTACACTGGAGAAGCCACTGGCTCCTGTAACACAGTGTATACTAGCTCAGGAGCCTATGGATCATATTATACTGTACACTACTTTTTAGTCAAATAAATAACTTTTTACTTTTTACTTTACTTTATAGGTATAGGCTATAGGTAGGGCTATAGGTAGATTACGTAAAAAAACGCAAGCAAAACTGTCGGCAGATCGGCTAGTAAGTATTTAATAAAATAAATACCTAAGCTGTAGGTTCTTTGTTAACAGCCCGACAAACTGTTTTGCAATTTGGTATTATGAAATGTACCTACAACTACTATAGTATAGTAAAACCATTCTAAAAATGAACTCCCCTCCACAAAACCGTGATGATTTCAACGTGTGAGAGGAAATACAGAAAAACAAAATACACAGAAAAAAAAAAATCAGAATTCGGTAGAGGGGCTTTCATTTTAAAAATGGTTTTACTATACCTAGGTATACTTTGGTCAGTAGGTTCCTTTTTCTCTTCGATTAGAACAACATAGCTTTTATCTCTGTTTGTATCTCAGTCTAGGACACTTAACCTAACCTAACCTTAGACACTTATCCTATATTATAATATACTAGCTTTCCGCCCCGCGGCTTTGCCCGCGTTCTACACTTTCCTGCGGAAATATATTTTTTTCTTTACACATTTATAATATTAGTATTGATAAACTTATATTATTTGTAATACAACCCTTTATATAAGTTTAGCTCCGTGAGAGCTTCAAGAGTTATGCAAATTATTAATGAATTTCAATTTACGTGACATTACAGGAAAATTTAATACCACACACTAACTTACGTTTTTTCATAAAATTTAATACCACTATGCCCAACATTTAGTAATTTTACCCGTTTATTACAAACTAGGTATAAGCCACCCTGATTATAAACAAACAACAAAACAACCCTATTTTCTATCAAAACTTTAACTCTGAACCAAAAATCACACTTTGCTAAGAGCATTACCGTAACTGTTTATAATCTCCTAAATATAGAAATTCTCTATTGTTTCGGCCTAAGCTTCTACCCCGCAGAATTGGTTTCAAGAGTTTTAAGCCTTCAGAAAAACACTGAACCAAAATTCAACCTTACGACTAAGAACTCAATGTTCATTTCTAATCGCTATACAATTCCTGAAAAGCGAAAGCTGTACCTTATAGGTTTAAACTCGTATTGAAAGAGGTGAAAGTTCGGCAATTCTCTGCTTAGTTAATTTGTGCTTTATTTTGTAGGGGTTTTGGCTTGTTTTCGCAGATGCAGGAATATAGGAGATAGAGTGTACACTACGGGTGTAATTGTATTGGGGATCAAAATCGACCCGCGGATTTAGAGATGGGACAGTGTCGATAATTTTGCACGGAAGTGCAGGGGATAGTGACCCTTAATGATGGTGCAGAGACGATTTGCATTTTTTCATAAATAAAGGAATCAATTTAAAGTATTCATCAGTCAGGTATCAAATCTATAATATTAGTTGGATAAATTAAAACCTAATTTAATAAAATTAATACTTTTTCACTAAATTGTTGATGATATAAAACCTTTTCTAACCTAACCTTATTATAATGCCCAAATAATATATAATAATACCTAATAATCTGATATACCTAATGGAAAATACATAACAGTGAACACCCAATCAATGCAGATATGTGTAAAATACTACTAACAATGATCTTAAAACGTAAATTTAATCCGCTATCAATTAGCTAAGACTATATATAAATTAAATCCTGAGATATATCTCTTTAAAGTCATGCCTGAACACAACATCACCTAGCACTCACATCCTGCTTAGATTGGTTTAATTTATCCGCAGCCAATTTTTATTGCGTGTTATATATAACACACAGTTGTTAAGTGTACAACACACAGTTTTTAACAATCGTTATATCTAGACTAGATACATAAATATTGTCTCTAATTAACTAAATTATGTTTGTTTCAATGTCGGAATAAACAAATTCTATAAGGGGTTTCCTATTTTCATGGCCTTGACTATTAATCTACAACATGATTTACCTACATAAATTAATTCTCTAAAAATCTACTAAAACTTAGGCTTGTAATTCCATAGATCTATTTCAGGTTAGGTGACAAAAAAATAAAACATAATTACGTATCATCTTCTGTTTATAAATAGTGAATGCACTCTCCGCCCGATTACGCATAGAGGCTAAGATTGCACGCCCGCCCGGTTTATCGATATATCGATGTTTATGCGCAGCGGAGCGTGTCCCAACACTATTTTTATAAAGGGGATAGACCCCAAGGGTGCCCTTCTATTTATTGTCGTGTATCGTTTTATTTTTATTTGTTTCACCCTCTTAATTGTCGGTTAATAGTTTGGCTGGAGTGACGATGGAAAGGTTGGAATTTTTGACTGGTGTTTTTTTCATTGATAATTATTAGCTTTCCGCTCCTTGTTTTTCCGCCTTATATTTTACAGCGGTAAAAAGAAACCAATGTCTTCTTACTTATAGTTAATAGAAAAATTGTTTGTTGTTCTTTACCTACTCTCAGCTTAGCTTAGTTCAGTTTAGCCAAGATCACAGATTAAAATAATACAATACAAGAAGTCTAGGTATAATTGGTACCTTAGTCTCATGATGAATAAAATGATGGAATCCTATCATAATGATAAAGAGTGATGAGAAGTTCATTATTAATCTAGAATAATAATATTATTTTTTGGGTACCTACATAATGTTAAAAAAATATTTTTAAAATTAAGCCTGTGATTTACCGTACCGATTGTCTACAGAACGTAGTATGTAATGGAAAAATATAAATCTATATAAATGGTTTATGTATTAATATTTTCTAAAAAGCTATTTCTAATACTACTAGCGACATCTATATTTTCCAGCCACGAATTTAAATATAAGGAGTCTAGTGTTTGTAAAGAGAGGGTTGAAAGCTGTGATTCGGAGGGCAAGGGAGGACGGAGGGTTGAACTTGATAATAAGCTTCCACCTCCTCCCGATAGATGTCACTGATTAGATTCTGAATTATCTGAGAAAGTTTTTTTTATTCATTTAGAATTTAGCAAATTTTCCTTTGATTTTTCCATGACTACTGTTGAAACCAACTTCAATGGCTTTTAATAATACTTTAGGATAATCTAAAGGTATTTTAAAATATTACATTGGAGGCTCAAATTTGGACCCTACCTGTTACGAACCCTATATTACATATATATAAATATATATTTGATTTAATTTTATACATTTTTTAATCTGCTATCATCCGCAAAACTATCAATAACAATAGACTCCACACGTTAATACCACTGTCGGCTTCGGTACATTAAAGGTTTCGGCATTTTTCGGCCTTATGTCGGCACCTTTCGGCTTTGTAAAGATTATGCGTTTGCGCAACAAAACAGGCTTCTTTAACCTTCCGCCATTGTTTGATAACAATTCGTGTTTGGTTTGTAAACATGTGTTTTATTGTTGGTTTGATGGGAAATTATAACAAGTTGATGCCGACAAGTTTTTTTTTAATAAAAAAGTAAAAAGAAGAAATTTCATGTTACGCGGCTTAGTTCTTAAAGCTCTTCTTAAGGGTTATAGATACGCGGTCATTATTAGAGTATTTTTCGGCCCCATCAACCATCTGTTTTTCTTGGCCTGCTCATTGCTACTTCATATAAGCTAATCCGCTATGTCGGCCTCGTTCTTCTACGTCTAGTCTTAAAAAAGAAATGGTCTATTTTCTCATCATCATCATTTCAGCCGTCATCCGTTGATAAATAAAAATGTGCAACGAAAACGCGGTTCGACAGACTAAACTTAACTTCATTATTATATTATTAAGGTAAAATAATCTCCTAGTATCTATTCGACAAGACTCAAACTATTTCACTTTCAAAATTTTCGTGAGTTACACTATTCATTTTATAAAAGCGGGAATTACTCACGTATTAATTAAGGAGTGTAACAAAACACCCGACGTTCAACGGCGACAAGACTCAAACTTTACATTATTTAGGTACGTAAAAATAATCTCCTAACTACCGTTTTTTCAATCCATATTTATAATATTTTAAATATAATTAATTACCACCGCATATCAATTCCGATAATCTCCATAATCCCCGAAAGGGAAGAGAGGGGAGGGGGTAGAGAAGAGGGGGGAGTTAAAGAAATCCTATTTTCATAGTTCACTTCACCGGTAGCCGTGATGTCGTTAGCACGCATCGCTGACCGCTCCCGTGAGGGGACTAAGATGGTTTGATACTTTTAAGACACTGATTTTAGTTTTATAAACTATTTTTAATTATGAAACACAGGATTAGTAATGTTTTAACGTATTTTCATTATTTTAAACCACCACGCGCCAGCAGCGAGGAGAAACTCCAGTCCTCCTGAGAAAGACAGCTCTTGTTTTAGTCAAAACGTCGAATGTTTAAACTATTTTATAAATACGTTATTTATTCCCGTTCTTTAAAATTCAAAACGTTTTCTAGACGAAGTATATAGGTTGTTTTCCAGTTTTTGCGAGACGAACAGTAATAGATTTGTAAATACAACATAATAATAAGTATTTTACTCTAAAATATGAAACAAAGTATCAACACAATAAATCAGCGTACAGTCTTAGATGTTTACAAAGTTATGGCATATTTTCAATTTAAACTGTGGGTGCGGAAGGTTTTATTGTACACGTAGACTGTAGCTTATAGCCCTATTGTGGAATTACCACGCATCATGCCCTTAGCTCTACAGACTTTATAAAACTTGGTATCTTAAGAAACACGCGAAAATACGGTTATTGTTTCCTTTGAAGGCATAGCTGTGTTCTAAGTTCTAAGTGTTTACTGTGTTTACTTCTTGATAATCTAAGTAAACTTTTGTTTAACCTTACGTAAGCTAGATCATATCTTCATTTGATCTAACTAACGTAAGGTTTGTTTTGTACGTCTGCGTGTATGTATGAAAATATAGAACAAAATAGTCCCTGTTTTTATTCAAAATTACAAAATATAGCACCTTTTTTAAAGACTAGCCGACCCGCCGAGAGCTTCGCATGCTTTTTTTTACGTTATCTACATATTATAGTTTATAAAATATAGCCTTCCTTGGAAAATATACTTACTCGTACTGTCCTACACTGAAAGAATTTTTCAAATCTGAACAGCGGTTCCTGAGATTAGCGCATTCAAACAACAAACTCCTAAGCTTTATAATATTAGTATTATGTAGATATCACATCTGGGACACTGGGACTACCTACTCTCTTCACGAAAGAGTTTTTGTATCTATCTAAGTATCTACTTATGCAGGACAAAGCCATAGACAGTAATTATACTCAAGGACCATTATGGAATTCCATAATACCAGTTTTCCCACACAAAACTTACTTACCCGTAAACAAATTATTATGATAACATAATTATCCTTCCGCCATTTGCCAACAATAAGTCCGGTGTCCTCATCGTCAACTCGATTATTGAAGCGATCTAATCGATTATATCGATTGTTGTTTTCCGATTGGGTAGGATGTCTTATTTGATGTGATGAAGCGCCATCTGGTTCTGAAATGTGACAGTTGATTGTGTTGGTACCTTCTCAGAAAATGCATATTGATTGTAATAAGAATGTAGATTGTTGGTGTTTCATCTTCGCTGAGACTGTATAAAGAAATATAAATGATGGTGGAAAAACGTGGGGGAGGCCTTTGCCCTACAATAGGATTATAGGACACCACAGGCTTATAAAAAAAATTGAGGTTAAGATAACTTATATATAGTTCTTGTCCAAAATCGAAAATTCTTAGGTTAAGATTATTATCTAACCTAAGTTTCTGAAAAATAACACCTAGCATTCCTAAACACATCATCTTACTATTTTTTCTATAGTTAACTATGACTACCTACCTCAATACTTTATGCTTGCGTAGTACAATAATATTCTGTGCTGTAAGAACCTACTTTTTCTCTTACCAGAGATGAGCAATCAAATTCCAAACATAAACTTGAATTCCACATGAATTTAAAAATCGAATTACCAAAACCATCTTCCAAGAAGTCGAGTGCAACGATCGTGTACTCACCCGACTCGCCCGCGCGGAAACTGTCACAATTTGACGTTTCACTTGACGTGACGTTCCATATTCAAACAGCCCGCCTTTTACTTTTATTTCCTTTTTATAAACGCATCGGTCATTGTTTTTGACTCATAACCCAACGCAAGAAGGTTTGTTATCAAGTGGCATCGAGTAATTATTTTTATTTTTTTATCGTCGGTTATCTCGATAACCTGTTGTGGGGTATCTTTATACGATGATGATGAATGGATAATTAAATGAAAGCGTTTTATGATTTGGTTAATTTACCAATGTTAGTGTCTCATTCATCTGGTGTTTAATTTCAAAATGCCATACTAACGCTTTGCTTGCTTTTACAAACATAGACAATTAAGTCAGTCAACTTCTAATTCTGAATATGAATTTGACATTAGAATATTTTACGGTTTTGATGACGTCCTGTGCCTAATGATTGCGATTGTTTTGACAATAAATTGTTGAAGTCTTCTGTTATTGTTAGCCTCTGTAAAGATATTTAAAATGTTTAATCATTCGATCTTTTTAAAGTTTTGCCTCCTGCTGACGTTTGCCGTCATGTTTGAAATACGAACAGTTATAAAAAAACTGTTTCGGGTTGTATAATAGTGCATTTCCAGTGAAGGGTTCCGTTAGCATTTTAAGATAAGATTGATACTAACTTTGTCTTTATCTAATATGATATTATTAAATATTACATTAAAAAGTATAGTACCACAACGATAGCACAGAACACAATAATATAACAACGTTTGCAATTGCTATTTGTTTGTAAATAAGTAAGTATAAAGTCTATAATTGTTTCCCAAGGCAAGATGATCTGTGTTCGAAGATTGTAGTTGACTGCGCTTGCCTTCCATTTACCTTTTGTTGTTTCAATTCAAAATGTAAATAAGCCAACAATCAGCCCAGTGGTAATCTTGAAGCTTGTGTTACGAGTGCTCAGCTTCTAATTTACTTAATATGATATACATACATTGATAGATCTTTTTATTAAGTATAATGCTGAGACACTTGGAAAAATATTTGCAGATTGTAAAAAAAAATTAACGTTTTTTTTTCAGGAGGACCTTCGCTTGCAGTAGCGGTCATCGGATATTGTAATTCCCTTTTTTCAATAAAACTGAGTAAAACTTTCAATCTTCGCCCATAGTGGACAATTTAACCCTAAAAAGGTACGTTCTTTTTTTACCACCGAAAACGGAACGCAATCCGATCCTCAAAATTCACTTGCTACCAAGTTTATTATTTGATACTTGGGGCGGATTATTTTATTTTTTATTTCGTTATTCAATTTTTTATCGCGTGATGGCGGCGTCTTTAAACTCTTTGCTGACGTGGGTGTTTGAATGGAGATAGCTAGTTAAAAAGGGAGTGAGAATTTTGAATCAGGAATAAAATAGTTTAGTTTAGTAATAGTTTTTTTAAATAGGTACAATAGTCTCAAAATAATTATGATGTATAAACGAGTCTTTATCGTGTTATTTTTTAAAGACTTCTTCACTTTTCTTTTACTTCTTCATATTGATAACAAATCGCGTTAATTTATGTATTTGTTAAGTTTGTTATATACCTACGTCAGAACATACATTTTCAGCGTTGTGACCTTCTGTCAAAAATACGTTTATTAGTTATATTCTAATACTCGTTACTTCCGGTATTCAGTAAGGTTTATGAGAAATACATAACAAATGAACTATACTATTTCTTAGAAGTTAACAAAGTAATCAATCAAAGGCAATTTGGATTCCAAAGAAAAAAAAGTACAGCTGATGCTATAAATTCTTTGATAGAGAAAGTAATGTGGGACCTGGATGGCGCTAAAAACACATACGGTCTTTTTTGTGACCTTTCTAAGGCCTTCGATTGCGTTAGTCACAAAATTTTGTTAGCAAAGTTGAATCACTATGGCATACGTAAAAATGAACTTAGCATTATGACTTCATATTTGGAAAATAGAACTCAAATAACAGAGTGTAATGGCTATAGATCAGAATCCTGCAAGGTAAATATGGGTGTACCTCAAGGGTCTATCCTTGGACCGTTATTATTTATTTTATATGTAAACGACATTGTAACTTGCGTAGACAGGGCTGAAGATATTGTTTTGTTTGCAGACGATACTACAATAATAGTAAGTGATAAAAATAAATCTGAAGTTAACATGAAAATTGATAATTTAATCTACAATATTAATGAATGGTTCAAAGCAAATAACTTATTATTAAATATTGACAAAACCAATATTATTAGATTTTTTTTAGGTAATGGACAATGTATTGACCCAGCTAAAGACACTATTATTAAGAACTCAGTAAATATTATTAATGATGTAAAGTTTTTAGGTATAACGATAGATAGTAAGTTAACATGGAATCGTCATATTGATTGTCTTGTAGGGAAACTAAAATCAGCCGCATACGCTATTAAAACTATACGCCAATTAAGTGGACTACAGGCTGCGATGGCGGTGTATCATGCCTATTTTCACAGTCTTATGAAATATGGAATATTGGCTTTTGGAAACGCTTCACAGGCTAACAGAATTTTTGTACTACAGAAACGTGCAATACGTTTCCTTTTACAATTAAATAAATTAGAATCTTGCAGAGATAAATTTAGACAGTTAAATATAATGACATTTACTGGAGAATATGTAATTCAAAATTGTATTTATGCAAAAATACATTCAGATCAATTAGGGTTACAAAGCAGTAATCATGAGTACAATACTAGGAAAAAGAATGATGTTATTCTACCAAAACATA
The DNA here is from genome assembly GCA_963691955.1 of Chloroclystis v-ata. Lineage (NCBI taxonomy): Eukaryota > Metazoa > Arthropoda > Insecta > Lepidoptera > Geometridae > Chloroclystis > Chloroclystis v-ata. The sequence goes on along the minus strand of OY829909.1, from coordinate 6,211,720 downwards.
GACTAGCAAAACTTAATAAAAGTTTTTTATACCTTAGTATTAAATTTTACAACAAATTGCCACTAGCAATAAGAAACCTTACTATTAAAGAATTTAGTTTTACTATAAAAAAATATTTAATGTTTAAATCTTTTTACAATATTGACGAGGCTTTAGCTGATGACTTTTGTATGTAAAACTAGAACATTATTATTATTATGTAACTTGTTGACCTATCCAAATGTACCTAATTGTATTTGATTGGACTAATAAATAAACTGAAACTGAAACTGAAACTGAAACTGATGCATGAAAACTAAGGTTTATTCTATACCTAACAATAATACCTAATGTATGTTTACAATTTGGAATGTCTCTCACTAAAGTTGAAAATATTTCTATTAGTAAATATCCTAATATATTCCTATCCGTCTAATTCTCAAATATATTTACACTAATTGTAACTAAAACTAATCTTATCTCACGATCAGAGCCTGGTGGTCCACCGACCACGCTGACACTCAGGCAACAGCCAAATTGTCAAAATGTCGACCGATCATGACAACTTCACTCGTGACGTTTGCTGTCAAACTTCCACCAACTGACAATTTGAGCCGTATGACGATAGAATACGGTTGTGGTTCAAATAGCATACAATTTATAAAGGCTTGTTGATCTTGTTTTCTGTTTAACAGCAGAATTTCAAGATCGGAAAGATAGGAGGTTGGATTTTAGTTTTATGCGTTATAAAATTTCTGTAAAATTGTACATTTATTCATGTGTGTTACAGTAATTATGTGTATCAAGTAGCGATACGTTATTAAGGGTTAAAAATTTAAATGAAAAATGATAATATAATATAATGATAATATCTTATTCATTCTCATAATTTACGTCGCAATACTGGACGCAGGTCTCCCAATAAATAAACGGTTTTGTCGAATTTGATATCGTTGCCATGGTTACCAGGTAGGTTATAATCTGCTATCAACCGACGATCGAATAAACTCGTTCACAATAAGTAGAACTACTTACATATTTTAGGTTCAAATTTTAAAATATAGAACGTAGAGCATGATCGCATGCTTGGCATTCTTCCGACACATTCCGGTCGGTTAGTCGAGCCGCCGGCGTGCATCGAGTAATTATTCGAATAATTGTCGTGTACCGATAAATTAGTCGCGACGAGAGTGTTGTTCGACCGCCCGCGACCAACACTGGTTCTCCATCTTTATTTTTAATTAGCAATTCATTAAGAAATACATAATAGGTACTAATTCTTAACTACATTGTTTTTTTTTTATTGGTTATATTTTTTTAATGTTTTGGTAATTTACACATAGCACTCATTAAAATATATCTTGAAAGATAAGCAAAGGTTATTGTGACATGTTAATATTATGAGTAACATTATTATCATTAGCTAATTTTTGATATTTTATATGAAAAGAATATCAAATAGTACGCATTTGTGAATAAATTATACCTACGAATTTTTAATATTGTTTATACAGTTTGAGAAACATTTTGTCAAATTTTGATGGATCGACAACGCTGAGGTGTCGAGCGGACACTGCTATCGAGTTGTTAAACTAATTGACCCGAATGAGTTCCATTTTCAAACTGATATTGTAGGTTTGGTGGTGAGGGATTTGACAAATTACAATCCAATTCATAAAATGTATTTTCTTAGAAACCCTTTAATTCATTACAGGTTGCCGTGTGGTGCTGGCCTAAAAATAGAATCATTACAAAAGACGAGCAGCGGCGTGTTTATAGTGCCAACATACCTAATAGATACGATTACCGACCCATGGTAATTAATTCTTAATGGCATTTAATTCTCCACGGTAATACGGGTGCTGAATTTCTGATATAATTAATTGAAGAGGTATAGAGATATTTTTATTATGGACATTATAACACCCAGATCAAACATTTGCAGATCGTACAAATGTTTGCCCCATGCCGGGAATCGAACCCTCAACCACATGTGTCGCAGGTGGATTTTCTCCCGCTCTGCCTCAGACATCGTTGAATATGATGAATATGATAAGATACCTAATTTAGACTGGAATGTATTTCTAATAGAATTTGATGTATTTCTGGATAGTTGCTGGCTAGATTGAGTATAGACAAAATTATCAGTTCATCATTCTAAATGTAAAATAATAAAATAAATGATAAAAGTTTGAGAACCCTATAAAATAGAGTCATTGTCACCTCGGCTACAACGGCCTGACTCCACCGTACAAGCGTACAACCCATTTACTCACACTCGCTTCATTTACCATAGACTATAGACTGCGTATTTATCGTACAATAAATACCTACCATTATTTATTATCACGTCATTATTTATGCCTTTTTAAACTTACTATAATAATATCAAAAACTTTGTTTTGTTTTCCAGTATTTCATTGCATTATTTATCTTTATGACCATTTTGCAATAGGTAATCTAGAGATTTAAATAAATAAATAAATATTACTGGACAGTTTTACACGGCGACATCTAGCCCCGTGGTAAAAAAATCGTGATGTGTTGGAAGAATGCCAAGCATGCGATCATGATCTACGTTCTATATTTTAAAATTTGTTATTGAAATTAACTTATTCAAACCAAAAGATCCTACATCAGTATTTTTAAAATAGCATGATGTTTTTTATACTATTCGTTATTAGTTACATAGGTACATTATCATTTTATTTTCTCTATGACTTTAAAAGCCATCGTGGGATCTTGAAATCATTCCGTTTTCAAAATCACAAATCGTTCCAATTCTGACAGTTTTCAAAATAAGCCATCGACTTCACAGTGGGGGAGTATCAAATAGTAACATTCTGTCAAGAAGTCATCATAACAGTCAAATTTTTTTCCCGACCGCCCAGTAGCTATTGGCCACAATCGTTCATTTTGTCATTATTGAGCAAAGTTAATTTTGCGTCGCAAGATTGGCAAAAACTATTTTTTTGTTGACCCTATACAAACCTTTGGGTTGAATTTATTGAATAAATCGAGCCTTTTAAAGCCTTTATAAAAAAAAATTCAGTGGTTGAGTGACAATGAAATATCATTATGATAATCCGATTTGGCTTTTGTTTGTTGAATTTAGTCGTAGTTAAAATAGTTCGAGAGTAGGTAAAATTCTTCGAAAAAGAAGTCTTAAGTTTTTAGTAAACAGCTTAAAAGCACTAGAGTAACGGAACGCAAGCTTTTGTTTTATTCTTAACATAAACCTCTTTTAAAGTTTCCTTTTGTTTATAAACGTTTTAACCTAAGAGCCCGTGATGGCCAGACCTTCCTTTAATTCACAAGCGTGAAAATTCTTTCATGTGTATGTCTAACATAGGTAAGAATAACCCCCAAACATGAAACCTGGATCGTGGTTCCTTTGGGAGATAACAGGTAAAAGGTTGTTATCTCCCAAAGGAACCGCGATCCAGGTTTCATGTTTGGGGGTTATTCTTACCTATGTTAGACATACACATGAAAGAATTTTCACGCTTGTGAATTAAAGGAAGGTCTGGCCATCACAGGCTCTTGGTCTATTTTTAAATGGTCTCGGCACGCTTCTGATTGTTTTCGAAAAACTCCGACATTAAAACCTTATCTTTTTTATCACGCTGGTAAAGTTTTACATAGCTGGTTTTTAATCCTTTAATTGTTGTATTAATTTATTTTGTGTGCTTATTGAGTACGACTGATAATCGAACCACATCTGTTTTTCATACCCCTAACTAAAGTAAGAAATTCATTTTATAAAAACGGGAATTACCCACGTATTAACTAAGGAGTGTAAACAATAGTTAATACGTAACCTTAGTTAATACGTGAGTAATTCCCGTTTTTATAAAATGAATAGTGTAACTCACGAAAATTTTGTAAGTAAAATAATGTAAGAAATACAAAAAATAAACCGAGCGAAATCGCGGGCGGCTGCATCTTATATTTATCTATATTTGAGACGTACGTAGTTAAGTAGCCGCATCAAAATCTTATCTCAAAACCTAATTTTCTATTTCAATCAAAACTTTATACAGCCTGAGGTCACAATTTAGCCAATTCTGTACCGGTCCATGATGGGTCGAGTTGGTTCAAAGGGTCGTTGGACGCTCATACATCAGCTGTCAATATGAAATGTATGAATGATCTATCGACACCTCGTGACTGACAGATGTACTTATAGTAAAACATGGATTTAGAGAAACAGAAATGGTGTTTTTTATTTAAAAATCAATGTGTGTTATAGATTTTTTAAGATTCATTTATTTAAATAACATCATCATATCTAAAATAAATTATCCTGTGTCTCAGGCTACAAGAAAATAAATACAAATACCAATACGTTTAAATATAATTATAATTAAATTCTATATGTATATTGTATGTTGTGCAGACTTATTTTCACCTGGTTTTTTTTTAGATTGTACCACACTATCGACTTATGTTGGATGTCGACAATAAGACTTATTTACGTTTCCACTGCTGGGACAGAGGGACTTCTCTTTTGACGAGAGAGATTGGGCCTTAATTCACCACGCTGGCCAATAGCAGGTTGGTGAATGACACATGACCCTCATACTTTTTAAGGTTCTCAGAACATGCCGATTTCCCCACGATGTTTGGCTTCACCGTTAGAACACGTATTTCAAAGCACTCATATTTTTCAAGAAGAAAAATCCGGATATGAGAGGCGGGGTTTGAACCCACGACCTCCAGAGTAAAAGTCGAGAGTTCTCCTACTTAGCCAATATGGCTTCCTAACCATTTATGATTCTATTTCCAGGAACGTTAAAATCTATCTAGATCTTTGTTGAAATGAGTTCTGTGACCACACAATATCATAAGAGTAATTTCACAGTGACCCCCCGTAGCCTACGGTAGCAGAGGTCGAATTGTAATTTAATTAATTCTACAATCTCTATTGGTATTCTTGAATACCTCAATTATTACGCTCCTTCGGAAATACATAAATATTTCATTAATTTTGATAGTTTGTTTTTGCCCAAACGTCGCTTATTTGCCTGAAATATAACACAGGATTTTTATCGTGGACGACCAATAAAGAGTTTAGATAAAGATAAAGAACAAATTCTAGAAAATTCACAACCCTTGTATATTCAATTACCTAGCTATTAAGTATTTTCTATAATAATTTTAAGTTTTAGTTTTGAATAGCCTATATGTCCTAAATCGGATTAAAATTGTTGATACTATATCAGAAATATGAAGGGAAAACAACGTGAGGAAACTGGCATGTTCCCAAGGAAACTTTGAAAGATTGAAGTCCTTCAAACTTTTCAGTATCATTCACCAACTCGCACTTGGCCACTTGTCGTGGTGAATTAAGGTCTAATCTCTCTCTCTGTCATCAAGAGAGAAGTCTCTGTGTCCCAGCAGTGGGAACGTAGATAGGTATGATGAATGTAAATAATTAGAATATACAATTTTATCCACAGTAGCATAATTCTATTGCATCAACGAATAAAGCTCGTTGACCTTTCATACAAAAAACCATGAATCATTTGAACTCCACACAACTTCCTGGCCTATCTTAATCAGTATAAAGTCTAAATTTATTTATCTCAATAATTTTAACTTATTTAAAACATGTCAAGATGCGTTGAAGCGCAAAATGGAAGCTACTATGATACGTTTAAATTAAAAATAGTGTAATTATACCGAAGAATCTGATTATCTTGACGAATACATAAATACATTTATATTTTATCTATGCTCGGACATAATCTGGATGTATCTAAGTACTAAATAGTATTATCGAAATACGAAATACCTAGTCCCGAATTCGTTGAATATTTTCATAGGGAGAAATATAATTTCCACTTATTATTTACTTTCACCTACTTTACACTCAATTCTAACACATCACGTTTACAACTTAATTGTTTTTTTTATTTTTCATTAGCTTTCCACCCCGCGGCTTCGCCTGCGTATACGCCTGCTATATTTTATCTATGCTCGGACATAATCTGTATGTGTCTATGTACTAAATAGTAATATCGAAATACGAAATACCTAGTCCCGAATTCGTTGAATATTTTCATAGGGAGAAATATAATTTCCACTTATTATTTACTTTCACCTACTTTACACTCAATTCTAACACATCACGTTTGCAACTTAATTGTTTTTTTTATTTTTCATTAGCTTTCCACCCCGCGGCTTCGCCTGCGTTATAACATTGTTCCTGCTGTAAAAAGTACCCTATGTCATTCCCTTGGTTCTAAGTTATTTTTCAGCCAAATCACTGCAACTTTGAGTTATAAATGGTGTAAATAACACGACTTTCTTTTATATAAATATACATAATAGTCTTTCTTTTCAGATGACAAAATCAAAGACGGGCTGCTGACTACCCAACAAGCATAAAAACGTCGGCTTGACCATCGGCTTCCATTGCCATTATCCAAAAGCACTCACAGACAACAATAATACTGAGGTGTCGGTGTATTACCAAACAAGGCCATTTATGCTCTAGTGCATATCTATTACACCCAATAATTGTGTATCTGTAATCCTCCGAGGAAGCTTCTTGTATCTACCGACTTACAGACTACAGGCTTTTGGCCAAAGCCGACGAATTTTAGTCCACTTTTGGCAGAACGCGCCGCTAAATCCAGATTAGCATTAAAAAAATGGCGCCGATTTGAAGTGACCAGTGGGCCGTTTGAAATTGGAAGTGTTTGGATTTGTATTAGGTAGTGGTGAATGCACTCGAATCACGGAGATGAAACTAAGACTCGAATCGATTTCTGAGTGTGAGGTGATATAGTTGAAGGTAGGTTGTTGTTCACATGTACTCGAACAGAATTTGATAATTAAGTTTCTAAATAAGAACGAATGATAACTACTATGATATACTTTTTCAACGTTCACAAACAATTTATTTTTTTCTGATTGTAATAGAAAAAACCTTATTAACTTGCGCTTCTAGTTTATTTAATTGAGAGGGAAAAATATTACTAACAGCTCTGTCCCGAACATTCTTTAAAATATTAATTTTAAAACTTTTCGTGCAATTATAAACAGAAAATAATATCACTATTGCTACCGTAATATTTTGATTTTTCAGGCTAAAAGTGTATTTGTCTGAACGTTATGATCTTAAAAACTACAGTTACTAGACAAATTCTAAATCTACATTGCTGTCCATCTATTTTCCAGGAAAGTCGTGATTACTACTGGAAAATACCTCAAAACCATCCAGTAGAAGACTAGTGTACACAAATGTAGCTAGCCAAGCATGAATGTTCTATTCGGCATATATCTGATGGATCTGCAAGCTTCCACCACAATAGGAATCTTTAAGATAAGGATTATCTCTCAAAGGGCCGAAACCTCCCAAGTCGTGGTAAATATTTTTTGCACCATTTGTGATTTTTACTTTTTATCATTTGGATTTTTGGATATTCTTGTACGGTTTTCTTTCTTTATAATCGATTCCTATTCATTATAAAACATATAATTACGTCTTAGGTACTTCTAGTCTTAGGTATTGTTGGACAATTCACACAGCGACATCTAGTGGTAAATGAAATTATATTCTATAAGCTACTATGCGACTTAAGTCGATATTATAAATTAAAATATAGCGCTTAATTTTAAGAGTTTCTTTATATTTTAACATCAAAATAATCACATGACTCCAAAAAAAACAAAATCGAATAAACCTCGCGCCACTGTTTTCGCAACGAAATCGATACCAAACACCGACACATCTCTAAAGAATCGAATTCTTTATTCGTTTACAAATACAGCTAATTATCAATTGGAATCTTGTAATGAATACGTCTATGTACTATAGAGTGGCGGTCGGTAGCGGTGCCTCAAAGGATGCGGCGTTTTTGACGCTGTTTCCCTTTGATTGTATGATACTCTTTCTCTTGAATTGTAAGGTAGTCTGTTGTATTTTGTGAGATACCAATAAGTTAGAAAGAAATTGCATCCACAATACGAATGAGGCTCAAATAGTAAATAAATAAAAATAATATTGCTTCGGAATTAGAGTAGAGTGTGCTCTCACTTAGCCAACACGAGTACGGTTCTGCAAATTTAATGTTTAAACCTCCTTAAAGCACTTCTAAATCGTAGTTATTTTCGAAAATCTTGGAGGCATCACGTAAAACGTAAAACCTAACCTAACTTACCACGGAATTATCAAAATAACGCAGGCAAAGATTCGGGCGCGTTGCTAGTAGATAAATGAACGATGAAAATATACCTATTTGTTGTTTGTACCTATTTTAAGTTGGAAAAATTAATATATGTTTCTTTGAAATATCTAAATAACACAGGCAAAGCCACGGGCGCGTTCATCATCATCATCATAACACCCCTATTCACGTTCCCACTGCTGGGACACAGGGACTTCTCTCTTGACGAGAGAGATTAGGCCTTAATTCACCACGCTGGCCAAGTGCGGGTTGGTGAATGACACATGTCCCTTAAACTTTTTTCAAAGTTCTCAGAACATGCCGGTTTCCTCACGATGTTTGCCTTCACCGTTAGAGCACGTGTTTATAAAGCACACATAATTTTCCAAGAAGAAAAATCAGAGGTGCGCGGCGGGGTTTGAACCCACGACCTTCGGAATGAAAGTCGAGTGTGCTCCCACTTAGCCAACACGGCTCTTGCTTACGGGCGCGTTGCTAGTAGATAAATGTTCGATTCCCGGGAGGCACACATCAAGCATCACGTGTCAGTGTGTTAGACGGAGAGATTATCTTCACAAACAGAGATTGGCCCCTCACTGTGCTCGTCGGGCTCCCGTTGCTGCGTAAGCGCATGTACCGAGCGCAAAACAGTTTTAAACGTTGCTTCAACCAAGCAATTATTTACTTAATAAAAAGAAAGGGATGGATGTCCGTTACTCTTCAACGTGGTACTAGTTATCTTGAAAAGAAATTAATAAATCTAGTACCTGTTACAAAGTTAGGTACAGATGGAACGAAATGGTCGATGAAATGGTTTTCCAAACTTTCTCATAGATATAGTTAATTCTATGAAATTCGCTTATGTCTATGAGAAAATTTGGTACAGATGTCTGTCAATATGTCACCCATCCAACATTTCTTGAGACCTGAGCTGCTTCTCTGTAATTTCTGTTAACCAAAATCAAACAACAGAAAATGAAAACAGTTCCTTTTACAACCGACAAAGGTGCTTTTGAAATCGCTACAAAGGGGGAAAAAACCTAGTTCATATAAATTAAATAAAGGCCAATTTCGTTACTTTTCTGCTATCGGTACACGTGATGCGCAAAGACAGTGGTAAGGTCCCAGGTTCGAAGCTGTCACGAGTCAGTCCATTCCGAGTCTCAGTAGAACGTTTAAATATTATAATTTTAAAACACTTCAATTTAAACAAGCACTGGGAATTAAAAAGGGTCAAATACTAGCGTATTGCCAAGCTAACTTGGGATTCTCGAGGTCTTCAGATAACAGATAAATAAATATTGCTGGACAATTAACACAGCAACATCTAGCCCCGTGGTAAGCTCGAAGCTTGTGTTACGGGTGCTAGATTGCTGATATTTTTATTAATAGGCCTCCGTTTAAATTTCCAGCTTTGCTTGAAAGCGGCCTGCATTCAGTTTCTTACAGTTAATCATTTGTCCTTCTAGAGGTCTCCAAAACTTTTTAGACCCTAGAACCATATTCTTTACACACAAATAAAACTTTATACGAATGTAATTTTAAGTTTATTGTAACTTAGCAGTAAAAACATAACTAGCTCAGTAAAATTTCACAGATTATCTCCGATACTTAATAGTTTAAAGCTAGCCATATCCTGTTTCATTTTTCTATTGATTTTCATTATCCTGTATTCCCATTAGATTGATTTTCTATGATCTATAATTTCCTTGCCCATCAATGTACTTTCCTGGATTATCTTTATCGCTATCAATAAAACCACTGTACAGTTCCGGTTTAGGTGCATCTCGTTTTTGTTGCAATCTTTTCTTCTTAAGCATTTCCTTCATCTGTTCCAGCTTTGATTTGTTTAGTTTGTGGAAAAATCCAGCTTCACTTTTTGAATCAAGTTGGCCTAGACCTCTCTGTCTCAGCTTCCCAGCATCCTTGCTTGGAGACTCTGGTGTTTTTGCTGCAAAATGTCTGCAGTTATTGTTAGGGATAATGCTGTAGTATGTCGGGATCCTTGACATTGGATTTATACAGTTCCAACCCCCGTTGTTTGTTAACTGGTAGGAGTTTGGGATTGATCTCATTCTGTCAGTGTATGGAAAGGGTATTGCTGGTCCAAACGTGTGGTTTTGAACCCTGGATCGCGCCATTTCCATTCTAGGAGCGTATGAGTTCAATCTATTTATACCGTCGATCATGTGTTCTCGATGGCTGCTGTTAGGGTTTTTCATGGGATGCAGTGCAGTTGATATTAACTTTGCTGTATTACCAATATTGTTTGACGCAGCCATCTTGGTGTTGAATCGAAACACGGCTCTGGTGGGGTTGAGCAGTACAGGAGTTGGATTGGACTATTTACATTGTAAAGTTTATTTGGGTTTTAGATTCTGTTTTGCTGTTTTTGAGGTAATGTCATTTCTATTGTAAACAGCAGAATGTCGAAACGGAAGTTATGGTCAATAAAAAAGTTGGAATAGTTGCAAACAGTTTTATACTGTTAATCCTACTAAAAGCATAAATGCGAGTCTGTAAGAAAATTCATACATTCTTACAAACCTGTAGTAACATTATTGCTTCCTAGTTTTCCGCCCGCAGCTTTACCCGTGTTATGTAGATAATGTAAATAAAGTAGGTAAGGCTATGAGGTAAGGTATGTTTTCAACTTGCTTGGCAAATACCTACGTAAAAAGTTGGGCCAACTCTCAGACTCGCCATATAACCGAAAATTTATATTTTAGATCTATATCGATTTAAAATTTATCTATCTCACCTAGTTTTAAACAAAATCAAAACCAAATGATAAATAAATATTGCTGGACAATCCACACAGCAACATCAGCCCCGTGATAAGCTCGAAGCTTGTGTTACGGGTGCTAGATTCCTGATGAACTTAATATAATATACATACAAAGAAATATATTTTTATTATTTAAAGAACACCGCAAACACATTTTACGTTAAGTTTATTTAATGTATACATAAGGGATCCGTTTTGTTGCAATTGACATGGCTATGAAATGAAATAAGAAAAGTAATTCATGAACGCAGTACAAATTATCCATCTTGTTACAGTTAATGTTTTTTAGCTTTCGGCTTTGGATTAACGGGAACGTTGCGTAATTTTAAATCATGTAACTGTTCCCTTCCTTTTTCTGTGAAATAAGATTCTTCATTTATAGTCTCAGGATGAACGAGATCTGGCATTTTCAAAGGGTTACTTTTCGGTTTCTTAGATCCTTCATCCTTCTTAGCATAATGGAGAATATCTTTCTTCAGCATTTCTGGTTCAATCAAATCTTGCACGAAAGATTCTTGCTTTTTGGCTATTTCAACAAAACGGAGAAATATTAAATTCTGTATGCCTTGTAGGTATTTCGTCGTTTGCAATGATTCTAGTGGCTTGATGAGGGATGTTGATTTGTACTTGAATTGTGGGTTGCGGTGGATCTTATTGGAGAGGAATCGGATTATTGCCATAGCTGTACTTTGAATCGTTGCTATGGGCCAGAGGTTATTTTGTGAGCTAGTCGTAATCACCAGGTACACTAGTAACAGCTATTGCATAATTCAGGGAAAGGTAATTGATAAAAGTAGAATTTTTCTATTGTAGGACTGTATTCTTATGACAGCATTTTTGATAGAACCAAGCAAAGAGAATATAATCACTACGGAACCAAGATAGAACCATAGATAAAACCATAGATAGATGGAATTCTTGAACATGGCTGATGTATGCTAGAAATTTTTATCTGCGTTTTTTTCTGTCGTTTGCCATATCCCCGGAATTAGAGTTCACCATGATCCCCTGATGGTAAATGTATCTAAAGTTGGTTATACACTACCTACACATTTGAGTGGGAATGGTAGTGGGTAGGTAGATCTAGATCTAGGAACGACTTATGACTTTTCAGAAAGGAACGAGAATTGTTAACTTACTTAAGCTGAACAAAACAAATTATTGAAGTTTCTTTAAAAATATTTAATTCCGTAATTTATTAATTTCACATACAAACATAACAACCATTAACGAGTTAAATTTATACTAATTATCCACATTACTTCCACCACATCAAAAACAATAATATTCACTTGCCAACTCGAATACTAATTTAATAAATTTTTCTTCATTAGAAAAAGTAACAGCCTTAAAACTACAATTTGTTATTATTCTTTCTTCTTCGTCAGTTGATTGTATGCTTCTTCACGTTCCATTTTCTTCTTCAACTCTTTTAGTTGCTCTGAAGAAGATAAGATTTTTTTATAAACAATTTACAGAACAATATCTAGCCATTACCATAGTAATTATCATAGTAAGCTCGAAGCTGTGGTACGGGTAGGGTACTAGATAATCTGATATACTTACCTACTTAAAATAATAAACACGCATAGATAGATATTTTTATAATACATTTATAACAGCAGACACCCGGAATAAAAATCAGCATATCTTTCACATTTTTTGTTTCTAGGCGGGAATCAAACCCGCCACCTGCGTTGCAGGCAGAACATCTCCTTATGCGCTACAGAGTTCGTCATAGACATCATCAAAGATATCGACGCACTAGGTTATATACAAAGCGAGTCATTGTACCAGTCATGATTTCAAACTCGTGTTCGCGATCTTTAATATAACTATATGATACTGTCACCCACCATTCTTCTTAGCCTGAAAGTATCCTTCTTCCTGGGCGGCGCCAATCCGCCCAACACCGCCGCCCACGTCCCGCTCCGCTCCGCCGCCCTTCCCCGCCCCAGGGTACGCAGGACTGCACATGCTCCTCCTGCAATGCCTCTCTACGCTCCTTAGAGAAATGGACAGCATATTTTTTTATTTATTTTTCTATTACGGCTTACTGTTTTTGATTAAAACAATTTAGCCTTTATTTTTCTTATTGGACAGAAGCTACGATAAGTTGACGGATAAATATGATTATGTTTTTGTGTCAAATATTCACGGAGATCTTATTCCTTTTAAAAAAGGCTAAAGATTTATTCGTGTTTATGGAAAACCAGAGATATACTTACTTTTTTATGGAAAAGTCCTAGTTTTACTAATTAATCTTTAATTTATAATATTATTAATTTATTTAATATTTATTTAATCTTACTCCAGTCCAGACGTGGCCCCCATACCATACATATTAAATTTAACGCGGACGGAGTCGCAGGCACAGATAGTAGTTAATATAATATAAATACGCCAATCGGACCAGCCGTTTCTGAGATTAGCGCGTTTAAACTAATTAACAAACCCTAAGCTTTATAATACTAGGTATAGATTTGTTATTTCTTACCAGTTAGGTTGAAAATCGCAGTCGCTATAAGCTGGTACTTATTTGAACCAACAGCAACAGGGTATTCTTATTACTCTGACTAATTGAAAACTCAAGATAAATTAGTCTCAAGAAAACATTAAACATTTATTTTAATCCGGTGTAGCTCATTAGGAGAAAAATAACATTGTAACCATCATCAACATAACATAAAAACATAATAAAAAGATATAAGTAGGTACCTCAGGCACATATTTAGGTACGGGAATTTATAACTAGAGTTAGTTAATAATAAAACAATTTTCCAATTTCATGATCACCCTTATTTACGTTCCCACTGCTGGGACACAGGGATTTCTCTCTTGACGTGAGAAGGCTTTTAGATTGCGGGTTGACCTATTTCACTTTAAATTTTCAGGATTTCCGATACCTGATCCGCAGAGGAAACCGCGCGCGAGAGCAGAGTGTAAACAGAGCACTGCGGAGCGCTCACTCCTCCTGAGAAAGACAGCTCTTGTTGTAGTCAAAACGTTGAGTGTTTAAACTCATTTGTTAAATCGTGAGTAATTATCTTATAAAAAAGTTTTAACTAAATTAGGTATCTACCACGGGTAAACCTAGTCTAGATGTTCCTAAGATGTTAAATGGTTCAGCAATGTTTAAGAATTATGTAGATATGTTCATAATATCATGATGATATTGATGATTATTAGATATGAAAGATGTTCCAGTGTGAATTGGTCAAAAAATTATTTATTAAAAATATAAAATAATAATAGTACCTATAATACAATCATTAAAAGGTTTTTTATTTATTATGTTCAACTCCGATGAACATACATAAAAGAAATTTGCTTTAGTAAATTGTCTGAACTAATTAAATTATAAGGTAACCCATAGAGTTTTACCAATATATAAGTGGTTCTGAAGTGACAAACTCATTCAGAATGTGTGTGAAAAAATTCTAGATCCTCATGGACTTTGTTAAGGTGAGAATAAATAAAAAAAATATATATTTTGCTGGTCAATTTACACAGCGACATCTAGCCCCGTGGTAAGCTCGAAGCTTATGTTACGGGTGCTAGATTAATAAATAAATAAATTAATGTTGAGAGTTTTTCAAGTTATTTGCATGAATTTTGTTTAAAAAAATAATGCTGGACAATTCAAACAGCAACATTTAGCCCGGTGGTAAGCTCTAAGCTTGTGTTACGGGGTGCTAGTAGATAATCTGATGGTACATACATAGAAATATTTTTTATTATACTCGTAATATGTTCGCTTTAATAAAACGTGCTGTAACGGTAAACCGGAATATTCTGAGAACTTTGATGAGTTTGAAGGACATGTAACATTTACCAAACCCGCACTTGGCCAGCGTGGTTGGATTAAAGCCTAATCTCTTTTCAAGAGAGAAGTCCCTGTGTCCCAGCAATGGGAACGTAAATGGGATGATAATGACTTTATAAGTTTAAATGATAAGAAAAATAGATATTTGGCATTTAGCGTAATAAACACTTACTAATACTTTTTATCAACTATTTCGTTGTTTTTTTTTCAGATCTCATTATGGCTTGTGGCAGTAATATTATCAACATATTACTGGTAATTATGAATCACAATCTTTAACACATTATAAAAATTACTCGTTTTATTGTTTCAAAATAAAATTAATGAAATTTTATATTAATTTAAACTACAATCTCAATTTCAGCGACGCCTCTTCATATGGCCAGTATAGCCTTCCCGAAAACCCAAACGTGAACGAAGGCGACTGTTTTTGCATTAATCGACCAGGAATTCAGACAAAAGCCCCGGATATTCTATACCCTGGCATAAACAATATAGAGAGACTTGTCATCTACTTATACCGAAATAAAGGCAATCCTATTAGTATCTACATTCCAAATAAAGAAAAACAGTTGATTATACCAGATTTACCTTTCGAAGATGGAGACAATGTACTAAAAAGTCCAAATAACCTCGAGAATGTATTCAATTTACTAAACGTTCCAACCAAATACTATGAAACGGAAAGTCAACCACCAATAACAATAACAGCACTAACTGAAAAAGACGAAGTTTATTCCGATATCATAGAACCGTCTAAGATACCACAAACCATACAATCAAATGTTGAAGGAAGCTATGGAACTGAATCTTCAGGTGTTGAGACAGAACCAACAGTTCTCAATGAACAATTAACGGAAACAGAAAACAAAGTTATTTTAAAGCCAACAAACCAAATTAAATATGTGACAGATAAAATAAATACTTTACCGAATAATGAGGAACAAACAACAGTATATCCCACTATTTTACCAGAAAAAGATATAGATATAGTAACAGAGCAAATCGATAACATAAACAGAAAACCAACGACAGAATCAACTAAATCTAGTTATCCCATTGAGGACACGGAGTCATATCCTCAAGATACGTCAAACACTAACAAACCGTATTATCCAACAATTACATGGGAACCTTCTTCAGAAAAAATCACTGAATCTATAAAAAAACTATATCCAGTAACGCAAACTGTAGACAGTTCTGAAGAAATCAGTGATGTAACTTCACTACCATATACAACTCCCAATTTGGAGAATATTTCTCGAGATACAATCGATTATACAAAAGAAGTTATCACTTCACAACCAATAACTATTAATGAACAAATTAATAATTCTGAAAAGCTAACAGTCTCTGATAAATACCCTATCATACCAACTGTGGATATCATGAATCCTAAAAAAACAACAGCCATAAACCAAGGTCTTAACCCAATTTTTATTCCTAAAGCTATAATTATTGCAAAGCCGAATAAAATTGATACAGTTACTGTTAAAACAGATATTGATGTCGTCGATTACACGAAAAAGAAACCAAACGTACCAATACCTTTGCAAGGAATTGTTCAAACCAAACCAATCGAAGAGAGTATTCCGGCTATGGACGCAATAAATATATCAGATATACATAAAAACTCATGGAAATTTCTTACTTTAGATGATTTATATAAAATAATTCAGCATATTAAATACTATAAAGATAAACCCGTCCATGAAATTTGGCAATACTTTTCCAAACTAATTAAAGATAAAAATGAACAAAATATCAAAAACGAATTATATGTCGTGGACAATGATTTAGACTCCGCAGATGATAATCTGAATGATTCCTATAAATTTGACCAATGGTTTAAAAACCAAATGAATGGATTTTTGCAAAGTGGTAACTTACTAAGTGATCCTTCAATTAAACATTATGTTATGAATATTCTACAACAAAATGGTATGATCGTTACGTCAGAAGGTATACTTACAGATGTTTATGGTAATGCACTAGATTTGCGAGATTTTAAATTGAGACCAATAGTCATCGGTAAGCCGTTAAAAGTAAAAAAAATGTTAGCAAATAGAAAAGATTTCATGTGGCCTTCAAATTCTACTTTAATGCAGGCTATAGTCATGGTATTATCTAACCCCACTATGATATTAGGTATAATACCACTTGGAAAAGCAACCATTAAACATAGTGTCAATTCAGAAGTACCGCAATGGCCAGATAGAATCAAACATTGGATACAAAGGGGAAATTCATTATATTCTGATGCAGATAATATCCAAAACTATATAAACCCAACCAAATGGAGCAATACACCGTATGTTCACTATTTAAATAATACAGAGCCTAATTCAATGTCATATTATCCACATTTGCCACCAATAAATACAAATATCTCACCGGATACTGACAATTATTATGATTCTAATCAAAATAGCATCAAATATTATTTGCAAAATTTACCGAAACTACAAAAAGCAAAAACAAACGTTTGGAATAAAGAATATAAGAATAGCAATGATCCACAGACAAGTAATATATATGTTATCAATTCAGAAGAAAAGATACCAGTGGGGTATCAAATAACAAGTGTCGTAAATTCGGCAAATGAAAAATTAAATGGTAATCCTTTAGATATTTTATCATTACTATCAACAGTGAATAAAAATAAAAAACAACATACTGAAAATCAACCAAAACAAACTTTAACTGGAATAAATATTCTTCAGAATTTAGCACAATGGCAAATGAAAGATAATATTCGGCGAAACGACACAGGAATCGCTAAAGCCCAGGTAAGCGATGGAATAATGAAGCCAGTAAGAAATGTTACATTAACTTTAACAAAACCACAGAATAATCCAACAAATCGTGTGTTCAAAGCGTCATCAGGTAATACAATTAGGCCTGGGGTCAGGTTTATGCTGGGAAAACTTAGAGATGGAAGGAAGGAGAGGAAACTTAGAGCATCGGATAACCAGTTGGATCGAAAAATAGTTCCAAGATCAATAAATTCAGCATCTCTAAATAAGATATCTAATACAATGGACAGTGATGTGGTACATTCAAAAGCGAATGATCTCGAAGATGACGATAAGTTAACGCGACAACTGCTTAGTAATCCAAGAGCAGTAAATGAATTACGCTCAATGATACAGTTAAATGATAATGTAGAAACATTAAATGAGGACATTCCTGAAGAGTTTGAAATAGAAGAAGACGATGAATATTACGATATACAACCGAAAATTATTGGAGGAAGCGCTGCTACCTCTAGTGGCGCGCCCTTAAATATAAGGGGAAGAATGAAGGATTATAAATTCTAATCTTTATAGATATGTAAATATCTACATGTTGTAAAATGTATTAATGGCAATAAATTAATTTTAAAAGTTAGGTCAGTCATAACTTTCTTGTGAGAAACTGATGTCTATTTTTTTCTAGTATTCACTAAAAACTATTTGGTGACCTCTGTGAATACGGGCGAGTGTCCGCCTTTAACGCAGAAGGTTACAGGTTCAAACCGGGACAAATTTTACGATATGCAGATACTTTTTCCGGCTGTTCTGGTTTTTATTTATATTCAAAATTATCTATTTTCTAGATACAATCGAGCTTACTACGGAGGTGTTATTGTTTTGTGAATAATTCAGCTATATGTATTTAAATATGTATATAAAAGTGACAGTCGTCAAAGTCTTCGATCTGTGTTTGTTTCGCTGACAGTACCGAGAAGTGGTGCGAAACTTCCCAATGCATAGAAGTTCAAGTTCAAGGTGTCTTTTATCTAAATCGAAAAACATGCGGTGACTAAGGCAAAAATAAGGCACGGCTCATGTGTGCATTAACCTCAATAGATCGAAATTTCTAAAACTCTTATTAAAATATGGTATATAAATAAATAAATCAATATTGATGGACAATTCACACAGCAACATCTAACCCCGTGGTAATTGAATAATAATAATAATAAATAAATTAGTTCAATAGATAGAATAACTTTATTGTACTCTCCTAAATCTGTAACAAAAAGTAAATTTTATGGGACTACTTGACTTAGCATAATATATTATTATTTTGAAATGAAATTAAATAAACTCCTAAAATTGTTAATAACAGCAGGAATATTTTATAAATAGCGCCATGTTTCGCATTTTGTTTACAAGAATAAATCATTAAAGGTTAAGAATTTACAAATTTAGTAGGTATTTAATAAGTTGTGGTTTATATATTATTATTACTGTATTTTAATTAAAAAGAATTAGGGTCTGCTAATTACCATGATAATTGAAACAGACCCGTATTTCTACATAATATAATTTGTATACGACGTGGCTTGATTATGGACAAACCGAGATAATAATAAATAAGAATTAAATATATTGTGTGCCGAGCATTGAAACCATGTTTTATTTTTTTATTCTATTGCCACCTAGTGTCTTTACTATATACTTTGTACTAATTTCGTTACCGCTTGATGCGCTATGTGCATGCTATCGTAGTTCTGATAGGAGTTAATAGGTGGCGCAAAATTCAGTTCAGGTACGCCATCTATAAATGCAGCGCTAAACTAAGATAAGTTAAGTACCTAGTTTAAAAGAGTGGACAAGTTTATACTTAAAGTTTTCTATGGTATTTAATTATTTATTTATTATTAAATTGTTGAATGACTAATCATTTAATTCTATTAGGACAAAAATGCGTTTTGTGAAACAAACATTAAGTACCTAATTAATTACGTTTAGGTCTGGTAAGCCGGGTTAACCATATCCGCCCTTGACCAGCAAGACCCTATAATATGGTTTTTTATTTTTTTTATTATCATTTAGGTATTTATTTGTAAAATGTATTAGGGTAGGTACAGCCTACTCAAGAGATTCGTCTAATCAGTAATTTTAGAAAAATAGGTACTTAAGTACCTTAAGTAGTCTATCTATGGCAATGACATAGATCATACCTAATTAGGGCTAGATGTTGCTTTGTGAATTGTCCAGCAATATTTATTTACTTAATTATTTATTTATTGTAAAATTATCAATTAATACATACAAATGAAACGCAAGCCAAATCCTTATTCGCTATTAAGGGAATGTTTTGCGATGATAGGAATTTACAAACTGACAACGCAGGACATATCCTTATTCTCAATCAAAAACCCATAAACGTTAAACGGCTAGAATTGTCAACAAAAAGTGCACAAGCAACATCTCAACTCATCAAGTCAAGTTCAACTCAACAGTCGCTCCGTCAAGCATCAAGCGAGTGGTCGCGTGCAACGCCCCTATAATCGCGCGCCAAACATTCTCATAAACAAACGAAAATAACCACTAACTTAAATAAAAACATCCAATAAAATAAACTAATTGATTTTAGTGATCATATTTTGACAGTTCCAAGTCATTTTTAGACAGTAAAGTGTAGTTTTTTTTTATTTCCGTGAAGTTCTGTATTGTTTGTGTATTCATGTTGTGGCTATGCCAGGATGTTGTTAAAGCCCGCTACTAGACTTGTAGCATTGACATTTCATGGGATTTTGCAACTGGTATGTATTAGATAGGTTCAACTTTATGTTATTCTAATTAGAATGACGCATAACTGCATAGTTTGGTCATTTTAATGGTTGATTAACTAATTTTAGTTGTCGAAATGGTTTCGTCTATCTATGGCAAAGACTTATATTATACCTAAATTTTAATTTATGAGAAGGTTATCAACCCAGGTGATTTTATACAATTATTTGAGGGTAGGTAGATCTAACAAAGTTTGATAATGAATTCATTTACCAGTTGTATAACCTTACTCTATTCTTTATTCCTATCAGAGTTCTCTCTGTCTTATTTACCTATTTTTTGGGACCTAGGTATTTAAGTAAGTACTCAAATGTACCTGTTTATATCGATTATGTGTATGGAAATGTCAATACGAAACTCTCAAATGACAAAAGGCATTTTTCCATACACACTGTACAAAACAATCCAGAGAAAAATTATAAGTATTCATAATATTTTTACAAAAAAAAACCGACCTCAAACTATAGTATTTTGGCGCTAACTGTGCTAAAATGCATTTAATTAAGGTACGTATTTAAACAAATTGGGCCGAATGCAGAGATAAAAAATGGGACGGAAGCAGATTTTTTTAATACTTATAAATAATAGTTAGGGCCGAAATCAGACAATAATTCGAGACGCATGTAGTTTTTTTTTTGGGGACCGATAATCACGGGACCAATGTGGACTAAATCTAATAAAAACTTTCAAGTTAATGCACTTATAGTCGCCTGTATTTTTTAAAATAACGATTTTTAGAAGTTCTACTTGATTTCTCTGGTCTGCCATCATCAAAACTAGACTTTTTATCATTTCATTTTTATCACCTTTGAAATGTCTTATTTCCATCAAAAAAACATCATAATCGGTTCATAAACGACGAAGTTATCCGCAGAATCAGCTGTTCAAATATTATGCACCGGTTTTTAACTTTTTAACCGACTTCAAAAAAGGAGTAGGTTTCTCAATCGTAGTAAGTACATAATTTACTCAAAACAAAAAGGGTTGGTCATGGAGTAAATTAGTTTGTTTTCAGAGATATTGTGTTTAGAGGCTCAATACATCATACTGTTACAGATTTATTTACTTAGTTAATTGTTTAGTACATAAGTTAATTAATCGTTCTCATGTAAGTGACTGTGTATGTAACTGTCTATGGTCATGGAGTAAATTAATTTGTTTTCAGAGATATTGTGTTTAGAGGCTCAATACATGATACTGTTTCAGATTTATTTACTTAGTTAATTGTTTAGTACCTACATAAGTTCATTAATCGTTCTCATGTAAGTGACTCTATGAGAATAAATATCTTAAACCTTAAAGTAGTACCAACCTACGTACCCAAGCACTGACGACGGTCGGCCGTGGCTATCGGCCTTGCAAACTTTGCAAAATCTCAACGCCTGCCTCCGTTTCTTTTCGTTTTGCAATTGACTCATGGAAACTATAACTGGTTCAAAAATAAATCCTTTGTGGATATACGAATTTATGTAGGTGGGTTATCGCTATGCCCCGCGGGTCTGTCCGGGTTAATAGATATTTTTGGTATACCTACCATTTGATGCATAATAGTGACCTTAGTTTGTCCTTATCTTTCTGACATTAGAGTTGATAAGAAAGTAACAGCAATATTTTGGCAGGGTTAGGCCGTTCAAAACGTACATGCTATTTGCATGAAAATGAAACCTCAGAAACATTGGTCCGATTTGATAAATTATTTCATTTATCGAACGCTATACCTAGGCTATATTAAAAAAATATAATAAAAACTTATAGGCACTTACGTTAAATTTTGTCTAATGTATCATCAGTCTAATCTACTTTTACCGCAAAACAAAACATTTTACATACTTATTGGTTGGTTCGACATAAACTACTTATTATCTGATCAGTTAAAACTTAAAATAGTTCTTTCACAAAGAACACCAATACAAGAATAGATGGTAACGTGACAGTTAAATGGGGGACATACGAGCTATATTAAGCAGGGAACACATTAGTAACACCCGACGCGACGTGACGTGTCGACACCCGACGTGCACCGTGCATATTACCAACACGCGACGCCACGACATACTAGCATTTCATCATCATTTCGCTAAATAAATGCAAAAATTGTATATGAAATTGGCATAAAGTGACAGTTCTCGAACGAATGACGCGTGGCGTCGAGTGTGGTCTGGAAACATACTGCGCGCCCGCGTCGGATGGCGTGTTTACCCCCACCATGGGCAACACGAAGATCTGGCACGTCTGGATCGGGTGGCGTGTGTGCGCGTGGCGTCGGGTCGCGTGTTCAAAGTGTGTTTCTGGTCTATAGAAAACCATACATTTGATTCGACTCCACACGCATCACGTTCCATCGGGTGGCGTCGGGTGTTAATAATGTGTTTCTGCCTTTAGACTTTTATGGCTTCACCGGCCGTGTGGCCAGGCCTAAGAATAGTTCCACTCTATCTCTACCCTTGAGCAGGTAAAGAAGCGTGATTTAATATAGGTACCAAATCCCAAAGACCTATAATGGGTTTAGTATTAGTATAAGTACCCCTATTTACATTCCCACTGCTGGGACACAGGGATTTCACTTGTGACGAGAGAGATTAGGCCTTATTCACCACGCTGGCCAAGTGCGGGTTGGTGTAATTAAGATTATTTTAATAATTACTTTGGCACCTTGGTACCTACGATGAATTATTTTACTTTAAGATGACTTCATCTTATTCAGCCAACCAAATAAAGTAGGTAATTATTTTATGAATAAGTATTATGAAACCGGATAACATGACTTAATTATTACGAGTCAAGTTCAAATTCTATTTTTTGTGATCTTATTAAAAACTATTGTATAGAACAAAAACTACTGTTTAATTCTTAACTTAATGTTCTGACGACCTCAGTGGCGCAGCGGTTGCGGGTCCTCCTGCGACGCAAGAGGTTTTATAAGAGATGAAGATTAAATTCAGAAATTTAGCACCCGTATCAAGCTTCGAACTTACCAAGTTACTGATATTATATGGACTAAAAAGTAGAGTTTTGGGGTTGAGTGGCATAAGCCATATACCCATATATATACAGTAGTGGACGTTCGTCAGCTGAAATGAAAAAAAATGGCCAAAAAGACGTTATCCACTCAAAACCCACTCTTTTTGAAATTTATTATTAAATGAATAGTTTTAAGTGGGTCCATACGCACAATATCCGATATCAGATGCCATCTGCACCAATTGGCCTAGTCAAGTGGATATAACAAAAGGTCAACATTTGCCCGATAAACGACGGGTCAAGTTATTGGTTTCACCTATCAGAAGATCGACAATACAGGACAATCAACTGACGTTTTGTTTTGATGTCAAATGAGTTGCATTCTAAAATTAAATGTTAAACGTAGATAAATTACGTTTATTTACATGTAAGTTAAATGTATTTAATATACCTAATTAAGGTACCTTGTACACTTCATAATTTACTACGAGTATAATTTTTAAGACTATTTTTTTGTTGTAAAAAATTAATTTATTCTTATTCTACTATGGACACGAGATGTCTTGAAATAAAGTAATATTTAATTTAATTTATAACTCAATCAAAATTTTCGTAAGTTACAATATTCATTTTATAACAAAACAAACAAAGTAAACAAACAAATTAACACAAAAACACATTACAAATTAATACAACAACGGGAATTACTCACGTATTATCGCTCGTGCTGTTTACTATACCTACATATAGAACACCCAGACACCCGGAACAAATATCTGTAGATCGTACAAATTTTTGTTCCGAAGCGGGAATCGAACCCGCAACCTCCTGCGTCGCAGGCAGACCTTCGCTGCGCCACAGACATCGTCCAATGATATATAAATAATGATCAATAAATAAATACAAAATACCCATCACTGCATAAACAATACAGTAAAGAAATACCCGCATGATTATCCGATAATTGAATCGATAGTTCGCAGGCGCCTTATCTCTATTGTTTTCACGTCGATCGCGGCCTTAGTTCGCGTTTACCTGATTTGAATTAAAATGCAGGCATTGACATGCGAACGTTGGGTTGGCTGGCCTTTGGGTTGAGGAGAAATATCCTAATATTACAGCATTTTACTATAAAAACTGTCGTGGTTTGATAAATTCATATTGAGATAAACGGGCAATACACGAACCTGATTTAGGTAGCCTATTGATCAACCGTTTCGTCCCAGAACGTGGGACGTCTTCAGGATCAAGGACACGGATCACGACCGCTCGCCGCTCCGCAGAGCACATTGTTACATATTACAGCATTGTTATTGTTACCATAGAGTAAGGCTGAGTTAGAAAAACGGAGCTTTTAAGCCTTTGCCAATTCTGTCTGTTTAATTATGTCTATGGTATTACGTTGTAGCCGTTAAGAGCGAGTATGCAGTGAAAATCGCGGCAGAAACGACTACGAGAGTTGACAACAGCGACCGCGTGCCCCGCGTGGCGCTGGCGTATCGAAAATATTACGCCCAGCGCTAACCAGAATTAGTTGTGTAGCCTACAATCATAGATAAACCCCACTAGATACCGCATGACAAGCGACGACCGCGCGCCAAACATATGGTTAAATCAACCATTATGAAAAGCCCCGCCTCGAAACACGGCTTTAGTTGCGACCAAGTGTCAGACCCGTGAACTTCATATTCGTTTCTATAGTCTAACGCAAGTGAAGAGGTCAGCATATAATGGCTACTCGTACAAAGGATGTTCACTTGTCTCTTTTCCGCATTGTGCTTATTGCACTCGTTGTCCTTCTCGGCGAAAGCACGTGTAACGTTAGTGATGTAAATTCTAATCGATATCGTTAAAAATGATAGACGACGTATATAAGCGGGTCTCTCGGTATTATTGTATGTAAAAATAAATAAGTTATCCATAAACCGTTTAAATATGTTTATTACTTACTCACTCAGTCAAATGAATTATTTGTGATAAATTTTTCTAATATTATTTTTAAATTTTTAAGTTCTACAGGTTTTGTGTATACCAAAAATAAATACATATCTACCTACCTACATGATGCTATTTGCTACAACGCCTTTGTTCCAGTCCCCGCAATCCGCATCTTCCTCCAATTTAGGTACGTTTGAATCGGAACAAAAGTATTCTGTTTTTTAATGTAATCTAGTTTGGGTGATCTGTGCATACAATAGACACTATTATTGTAATCTGAAGCAATGCGTCAAATTGTTACACGTCAAATAATATATACAAAATTGAAATGCGAAAGTAACTCGGTCTGTCTGTCTGTTACGCTTTCCCGCACCGATTTTGATGAAATTTTGCACATACAATCTTTAGACCCTGAGAAAGAACAGACTTTTTACCGCTGAAAAATACATGTTTCCGCGGGAAAATATATGCTTACGCGGGAAAATTCGATTTGGATGAAATTTAGTATTGAGATAGTTGCAAATAAAAGTATATGGCGAGAGACTTTCTACCGCGGAAAAATACATGCTTCCTCAGGAAAAGATAATAATGCTTACGCGGGAAAATTTGATTTTGATGAAATTTAGTATGGAGATACATAGTTGCAAATAAAAGTATACGGCGAGCAGAAGTCGCGCGGGGCAGCTAGTTATAAATGACAAACTATAATAAAATTGGTTCCGCCACAGAATATTATTAGTTAGTACGGCGCACGGAGAAAATTGTCATAGATCCGTTCAGCACAACGTCTCGCCCCGCACTGAATTGAAGGGCCCGCGAAGGGGAAGATCGCGCATTGCGTGTGTCGTTTTACGTAAAAAATTCGTTAAAAATCGCTGGGATTTTTTTTCGAAAAAGTAAGCTCAGGAGATGATTGGTATTCTTTTATTCTATATGGTGATGAAAATTAAAAAATCTTATGATTAATAGATTAGGATTAAAACGGTTCTTCCTGAAAAAGTAGACGGTATTTTACACTATTATTTCAGGTACTTAAAATAAAAAAAATGAAATTTCGGCCTCAGGAGATAATGCCTTATATGGCATAGATTATTGTGTAATTTTTTCAAAGCAATTCCGTTAAAGAACAAGGAAATAAATGGTTTCTGCTGAACCCAAATTTACCAAATTCACATATATCTACACCTTAATATACATATTCGACGCACGAAATGCGACAAAAGGCTCTGTCTTTTGTTTGCCGCTATAAGAACGCAAAGAATGCCTCCCTCGATAAATTTACTATACAACTTATTAATTTACTATACTCTGAAATTATTTTTCAAATCAGACCGTCCCTGTGATTAGCGCGTTCAAACAAACAAACGATCAATCAAACAAACACTTCAGCTTTATAATATTATGATAGTTTTTTAGATATATAAAGAGTAGCGGTAATACTTTGTGCTTACCATGAAGCTAATATTGCTGACGCATCATTTTTACCTAGGTCTATTATAAAATAAGACAGCAATCACCTTATCTTTTCTTGAACTACAAATACAAATACAAATCATTTATTAATAACGCTAAGTTACAAGTCATTTCGTGGTAAGTATAATTATTTATACTGTATATTTATTTAATTATCATGTCATCGATTTTTAATTAATAATACATTTCATTATAAAAATTAAAACAATTTCATATATTTAAAATTTTTCCATTTTTTATATTTAAATTCTTCTACCTACTGCATAGGTATTTTGTAGAGTTCTTTTATAGAATAGAAACATTTTTCTAATAGCCACTTTCGTAGCCTCGCTTTAAACACCGCGGTGGTGGTTGCATCGTTCCGAACCGAGTCCGGTAGCCGGTTGTATACCGCGGGACCCATCACGTACACGGACCGCTCCTATATAACTAAAAGGGTAACAAGCCTAAAGAGAGTAGATACGCAATAAAATAACCGATTTCTATAGCAAAAAAATGAATAATTAAGCAATAAATCATCTTTGAAACCGATTTCACAATTCGTTCAGCTTCGGCTAGATGAAACTGCTTCATATCGTGACGGTTTCAAGAAATGTCGTGGTTCATGATCACGAGTTCCCTTCCAATATCATAGATAAAGGTTCCTTTAGTATTAAATTAACATTTTCTATGATTTTCTGTATAAATCAATAATATTGTGCAATAAGTTGTCGAGGAGCAAAAAATAATAGACAAACGAGATAGAAAATGATTTTGCGTATTGAAACCTGCTGGTTCACGGTGGATGAAAGCCGTTTTCAACCCTTTTTTGGCACACATCAGCACAGAACAGACATACTATCCTTCACATGGTTCCCATGCCTATCTACTATTTTTTTTTGTTTTTTTTTTCATTTATTAAGTACTGCTTGATATCTTTAAAATTGTCTAAACATTAAGTTGATTTGCTACAAACAAAGTAGTACTGGTTTTGTGAGAGAAATAAATAAATATTTTATTTGTTTTTCTTTGTGTTCGTAGTTATATTTGTGTATAGTAAAACCATTTCTAAAATGAACGCCCCTCCACCAAATTCTGTATTTTTTTTTCTGTGTATTCTGTTTTTCTGTATTTCCTCTCACAGGTTGAAATCATCACGGTTTTGTGGAGGGAAGTTCATTTTTAGAATGGTTTTACTATACCTATGTGTGTGTGTCTGTAATATGTAAGTATGTATGTATGTAATCTGTAAGTATGTATGTATGTAATCTGTATTTATGGGTTTACTAAAAAAAAACTTCGAAGAAATTTGTAAAAATTAGGATAAGCAGTGGACGTCAAACGTCTGATATGAGAATGATGACTACAAGTGCAGCGTGGGACGTGTGCTAAAGACCAGAGGATGGTCCAATTGAGCCCCGGGTCAACGGGATGCTGAATCTGACCCCGTGACTGATTGCCCTGTTATGTCACTTGGACCAATTTCGAGATTTATCGTCCCGTGCAAGTCGTAATAGATTCTATAACGTGCGCAATTAGAAATGAGTTCTGTAAATGGCGTCCGCTCGCATGCGTTCTCGCTCACTCTCTATCGCTGTCTATACTTTTATCCTTGTTTTGCCAATCGTAGCATACCTACCCGCCGCCATTTACAGAATTCATTTTCAATTGCGCACGTTATACCTATGTATACATGGCTCTTTATTGGAGTCTCTGCTATTGAAAACGGCTGATTGAATAATTTATTGTCCCGTGGAGGTCGTAATAGATTCTACCTACATGATTCTCTATTCAAAATGGCCTATAGAATAATTTTGACACTAATTTTCGAGTGCTTTTCTTCAATTTTTCGCAAAGAATTAACTCTCACCACTCTTTATACGCATCTAGGTTTTCATGGCCTTCCAATTAGGATCTTCCACTTTGTCTTCAAAGTCCATAATAAATTATGTCATAAAAATTAAATCTTATGTCTTAACACATTGTTTTTACACTAAAAAGACTAAGAACAAAATTTAATCATTGAGGTTTCAGTTAACCATTACTTCTTGCCATATCATAGAACAATGTGTTTATGGTTTAAAAATAAAGGAGACCAAAACACGATAAAGCGCACACGGTTATTATACGGACATTGGACCATTATCGTCACATTTGATTTTTTCATCTTTCCTCCAACTTCAGTTAAGTATAACATCTCGAAACGTGAATTATGAATTAGAATAGACAACTATTCTATGATATCTACATGGATATTAAACGAAAAGTGTAGATGCCAGAGCTTCGTTTCCAATCACAGTATATTGTATTGTATTGTAGTATAAGGTCAGACCATTTAAAAGGTAACATTTGACAATTCGCTAAAAAAAAACAACTTGGAACGCTAGTAAACATTTAATTTTCGCTAAGTAAAGTAAAACATTTATTAATTTACGCAAAGTAAATTAAATGCAAAATTTTGTTCATATAATATTGTTATAATGATCAAAAAAACTGACAGACGTAAAATTTTACCTATATTTATAATGGCTTGCCGTTAGTATACATTTATTTGTATACTAAAGTCAGTCGCTCAACCAGACGTATTCGGATAGAGCGCACCAAACATCTGTGATTGGGAATAGAGAAGACATTTGGAATAGAGGCAAGGCTTTGTCAACCTTTACGTAACCTTGAATAGGTATGCATTTGTAGGAAAAAAGTGTTTTGGCATTGCTATTCAATGTCTTACTAAATTATGGTCATTGTCAAACTGAATGTGGCCTAGGGCCTCATCATAATCATCACCGGTTTCCTTGGACTCTCCCTTGACCGATTTTGACGCTTCATTTGTAGTTTTTTTATTCATGAATTACTTAAGAAACTGTTGCATGCTAAGCATTAATTAATGATTTATAAGTTATCATTTTAAACACGATTCATTTCGTGATTAATCTTAGTTAAATGTTCATAATATTTTTTAACTCTAATTAATAGATGTTAATAGGTAAAAAGTGTAAATCTAATTATTATAAAGTACCTATCACAATTTTTATCTAAACACAATTAGACCTGGAAAGTTCTGTTATCAGTTGGTTTCTAGCAAGACAATGCCTTAAAAATCTTTTTGTACTACACTGTTACTATTAAGTACCTACATACTACATGTAGTTATATTTCATCAGAGATTTTGAATGCTCTGTTCTTCAATTTCTAGTCTGCATATACCTAGAAAACAAAAAGAAATACTTTTCTAACAAAAACGCATTCAGGGTGAACCCAGGTTAATACAAAAAACTATTAATCACATCACATCCGATTTTATATTTCATTTCGACAGATAACTTAATGACTAGTAAATTAGGTTCTAGGACATCCATCATAAGCTAATAACCGCTGTTCTTCAATTTCTAGTCTGCATATACCTAGGTAACAAAAAGAAATACTTTTCTAACAAAAACGCATTCAGGGTGAACCCAGGTTAATACAAAAAACTATTAATCACATCACATCCGATTTTATATTTCGTTTCGACAGATAACTTAATGACTAGTCAATTAGGTTCTAGGACATCCATCATAAGCTAATAACCGCATTACTGATAGCCTTATTGAAGAATCCATTAGCCCATAAAGGTCATATAAATTACCTTCGATGCGTTTGCGCAGAGCTAACATTATACAACCAATATTCCCACTGTTGGGCAGATACTGACAGATCTTGCCAATATAAACCAATATACGACCTCTGTGGCGCAGCGGGCGAATGTCTGCCTGTGACGCAAGAGGTTGCGATATATTGTGTTTTTATGTAGGTATAAATGTTTGTATATTCCTCCATAACTCTTAGGGCTACCACACCAAACTGCGATGCGATGCGAATGCCAAGGGATGTTTTTTTGGAAGCCCTTAAACTTAAACCAAATGATACAAAGCTGATATATGAAATAAAGATTTAGATGACTGGGATACAGGCTATTTAAATTCGTGCTCCAGTTATGTTAGGACTTAGGCCCCCATACAAACATTTCGCGAGGACAGCTCGTATACCTAAATATATACATAGATAAAAAATTTATCTATGTACAATACAATACAATACAAAAACACTTTATTGTACACAATAAAACACACAAATAAAACCCAAAAAAGACACGTACAATGGGCGGCCTTATCGCTAAAGAGCGATCTCTTCCAGGCAACCTTTGGATGGAAAAGAGAGATGGTATTTAAGTAAGACAGGGGTGTACTAATACTTACAATAATATACATATATATATAATATACTTATATATATATATTTATGTATATATTATATATCTATGTATATATTTAGGTAGCATTTAATGCTCTTGCAGTAAGATAATCACACTCCTAGTTGAGATGTTAATATGGAGGTGTATAAACGTATTTTGTAGGTTATTCACTAGTTAACTTTGTGTCATGAACTTTAAATGTCGGCAAACCCGCATGCCATCAATGTTCACAGACTGAATACTAATATCCATGTTAAGAGGTCCTTGGCATGAGATAGTCAGTCCTGTTCACAAAACTCTTCAGGTTTGTAATAACTAGCGGCCCGCCCTGGCTTCGCCTCGGCTACTTAATATAATAATACTTGATGTGTGCCATGAACCAAAGATTTTAATAAACATCGTGTGTCTTATTAATGAAGCCTTTCCTATAAGGCTTAAATTAAGGTTTCGCCCGCGTTAGCCTATGTATTTATAAGCTATATCTCCACCAATTTTCAGCCAAATCGATTAAGCCGTTATTGAGAAAAAATTGTGTAAATAACATGATTTTATTAAAATCAAATTTATGGATATAACTTACATTATAGGTACCTGTGCAATCTCGGTAACGGTATTACCAACCACGTAACACAAAGCCGCAATAATTGAATTGTCGATGTAATAAAATAATTCATGTCATAGAGCCAAGGGCGCCACCTTTCACTGACGGACGAAAACGAAACTAAGTGACCGGACTAAAAAGTGGAGTGCTTTCAAGGTCGAGTACCTTCATACACAAGTGTAAACTAGTTTTTATCTTGTCATGGATACTAGTTTTTATCTTGTCTTAAAGGTATATTTGTAGGATCTATAGCTTGATACTGAATTAAGTTATGGGGTAATGTATTGTGTCTTAAAGGTACTTGTAGAATCTATAGCTTGATACTGAATGAAGTTATGGGGTAATGTATACTACTCAAAACAAAATAAGGGCCACCACTAATTTTGCGATTATTTTTTTTTCATTGGGTTTTTTTGCTCTTTTTGTTTTAAAATTAACAAAATAATGTTTTTTTAAATTAAATTTCATGAATTTTAGTGCAATTCGACATAAAATACTTAATCTTAGGGTGCTTTTGAGATTTAAGACTTTTTATGGCTGTTTACACTTAACAATAGCATTAGATTGTAGACTAAACGCAGAGCTTAGATGTTCGCTTTTGAACTTTTTAATAACGGGTATATCCTCCCCTTTCTAAAACACATTCTTGAAGCCTTGTTGGCATGCTCTAATTAAGATGACGGATGTTTTCCTCTGGGATATCCTCCCAGCACCTTTTCAGCAATTCAATCAACTGTTGCTGGTTGTGCACATCCTCTTCAGCTGCCCGGACTCTGCGTTTTAATTGGTCCCAAAGGTGTTTAAATGGATTCAGGTCAGGATTGTTCGCAGGCCATGCCATAACCTGAATATTGGCTTCCTCCAAAATAGAGCTGGTTGCCCGAGCTGTGTGAGTTTGTGCATTATCCTGCATCAGGATGAAACCGTCCACCACTCGTTGTGAAAATGGGATCACATATGGCCTGACAACCTGTTCGATGTAACTCTGAGATGTCACAGTGCCCTAATTCAGAAAAACAAGGTCAGTTTTACCTTGTAAACTGATCCCGCCCCAGACCATGACATTGAGACCACCATACCTGTCCTGTCGTGAATGCAAGGATCAGAAAGTCTTTCTCCGCTTCTTATCCACACTTGCATACGCCGACTATCAATTGAAAACTTCACCTTACACTCATCCGGAAAAAGCACCTTACGCCATTCCTCTGTGCCCCATTCAAGATGTTGACGTGCAACCTGAATCGATCTGCGCGACGAGTCCCGGTCAGTTTAGTGTGGTTTACAGGCCTTCTTGGGCGTTGCTGGTCTTCGTGCAAACGATTCCTAATCGTCTGGTCACTGATAAGTGTAGCAGTAGTCCGGCGTAATCGGTTTTGTAATGCGCGCGCTGTCACATTACGATCACGTCGCGCAGTAACTCGCACGTACCGGTCTTCCTGAGAAGTGGTAGCACGAAATCTTCCAGAACCACGAAGTCGGGATACGCTCCCAGTCTCCTGATACCGGTTCCAAGGTTTTGGATAGCCCTTCTCGAACATCCCATCTGTAAAGCCACAGAACGTTGTGACCGACCAGCCTCTTTCATCGTTATAACCTAAGAGCCCGTGATGGCCAGACCTTCATTTAATTCACAAGCGTGAAAATTCTTTCATGTGTATGTCTAACATAGGTAAGAATAACCCCCAAACATGAAACCTGGATCGCGGTTCCTTTGGGAGATAACAACCTTTTACCTGTTATCTCCCAAAGGAACCACGATCCAGGTTTCATGTTTGGGGGTTATTCTTACCTATGTTAGACATACACATAAAATAATTTTCACGCTTCAGAATTAAAGGAAGGTCTGGCCATCACAGGTTATTAGTCTATACTAAGAGCCCGGTCTGGCCAGACCTTCCTTTAATTCACAAGCGTGAAAATTCTTTCATGTGTATGTCTAACATAGGTAAGAATAACCCCCAAACATGAAACCTGGATCGTGGTTCCTTTGGGAGATAACAGGTAAAAGGTTGTTATCTCCCAAAGGAACCGCGATCCAGGTTTCATGTTTGGGGGTTATTCTTACCTATGTTAGACATACACATGAAAGAATTTTCACGCTTGTGAATTAAAGGAAGGTCTGGCCATCACAGGCTCTTGGTCCATTACGGCTCTGGTAGCTGTAAAATTGTCCAAATGGCGTCAAACTCTTGGCATTTTACGGTCAAATGATGAAATTACACGATTAACTCCCAAAAACAACCGTAGTTGTCAGTAGACTTGTGTTAAACTAATCTGAAATCAAATCATAAAAGAAACAAAACTCTACCCAATTCACGATATTTAAGACATCGACATTGTTTACCATACCGTCAACACTAATATCCCTAGTGCTTAATTCTAATCGTTAACAAGACACTTGAGAACATAATGGCATTCACAAAAAAATATTCTCCCATCGAAAGTCAGTAAAAAATTGACGCAAATCAAAAATACGTGCGTGGCCCTTATTTTGTTTTGAGTAGTATATAATGGTCTTAAAGGTATTTGTATAATCTATAGCTTGATACTGAATGAAGTTATGGGGTAATGTATCGTGGCCTTAAAGGTACTTGTACAATCTATAGCTTGATACTGAATGAAGTTATGGGGTAATGTATTATGGTCTTAAAGGTACTTGTAGAATCTATAGCTTGATACTGAATGAAGTTATGGGGTAATGTATCGTGGCCTTAAAGATACTTGTATAATCTATAGCTTAATACTGAATGACGTTAATGACGTTATGGGGTTAATGTATCATGTCCTCAAAGGTATATGTAGAATCTATAGCTTAATACTGAATGAAGTTATGGGGTAATGAGTCATGGTACAGGAATCTAATGCAACAGTCCTATTCTCATCGCCAATGTCGATCGGCGCTATCAAACGAGACTTTCATAGATTTTAGAAGTTTTTTGAGTCTTTAGAAGAATTATAAGTTTTTAACGAGAATAATCAAATGTCAAACTATATGAACGACACTCATATTGTATGCTAGTAGCTACCTATTTCATAGTTTTGGCGAGAACGGATATACGAAACGGATATGTTTTACCAAGAAAAGGGCAGAAAAAGTTTTATATCAAGTAAATGTTTTTGTATTTATTTATGTATTAATTTTGTTAAGTTATTGAGTACTTAATTCTAAATATAATTATAAAATCCAGTCTTGATGACGATAACAGATAACGTTAACGATGATGAATATAACACGACCCAAAGATCCGGCTTGTAACTAACTTGTACCTTACAACCTTTGTTTTATCACGAACACGACACTCACGGCCGTTTTTTTTATATATATCGTTGGTTTAGGATCAGGAAGTTCCAAGTTGAGATGTTTCGCTAATTTATACAGCGTAGATTTAAAGATGTCTGACGTACAATACAAGGAAACTAAGGTCTGATGACGTATTTTAAACGTCAGAAAAGGCACAGAACATAAAATTACTACGTTTTTTTTGGTACCTACATAAAGGTTTTAGGAAGTACAAGTAGATATTTTACTTTAAAGGGCATTGTACTATGAAACTGCGATCTCTAATTGACATTCATCATCATCGTCTCTATCATATTTAAAATGGGTTCTATCTGGGAGACTCGTGCTCATTGCCTCAATATATGGGTCTTTATAATGACACAATGATCACGAGTCTCTCCAATAGAACCCATATCTATATGATATTCAGTGATTTTGTATACCATTTGAGATACCTATAGAACGAAGCTGCTGTTTAACGACATCGACGGTATAATATGGTGGTCCTATTTAAGGCCGGAACCACACGATATCTGGAATCTGCCTGGAAGAGATCGCTCTTTAGCGATAAGGCCGCCCATTGTACGTGTCTCTTTTTGTGTTTTATTTGTGTGTTTTGCTATTGGTGTACAATAAAGTGTTTTTGTATTGTATTGTATTGTATTGATATCTTTTCATAAATATATTTAAGTTAGTTAATTGTTTGAGTCGTTTAGGGCAGAGACATTAGGTCCTTGGGGTCCTAGGGCGTAGGCAATTAATAAAAATCTGGCTAAACGTCTAATTGAGTCCACAGGTGATAAAAATGGCGACGTCTATTTTGGCACTAATTAGCATTGCCATTAAACGTGGCAATGCCGCCTGCATTTTAAAAATAAATAAATAAATATTACTGGACAATTTACACAGCAACATCTAGCCTCGTGGTAAGCTCGAAGCTTGTGTTACGGGTGCTAGATTTCTGATACACTTATACTTAAAAAAAATGTGTATAAATAAAAAAAATCTATCTATGTATTAATATAGATAGATAGATATTTTTATACATACATACATTATATAACATCCAGACAAATATAATGTAAATACTTTCTGTAAATATCTTTATCAATAGTATAAACCACATTATTAATAAACTATTAAATAATAATAAATAAATGGAGAAATGATAAATGTTAGGTAATCGAACCGGCGCTCTTGCGTCACTCCGCCACAGAATTCGATGGGCTCGAGATAGTTTCCATTCCATTGCAACTGTAAATTAAAACCTAATTACAAAATTAATTTATCAGTTTAATCTGTAATTTGTAACTGCGAAATTAATTTAAGAGAGAATTAGTAATATTTTCATGTCGGTGGCCCGCTCTTACGTATCATTGATTCGATCACGTAGAGAAACCCCGAGTATAGCCCTCTACTCGCTTTGAGCGACTCTGAGCCTGTTCATGAGAACGTCCGATGGCTGAAATGATGATGATTTTTTGCATTGGAATCAAAGGTCATGCATAATGTATGTTTATTGGTAATAAACTTTACTACCGCATGTAAAGTACTCAATAAGTAAAGTAAGTAACTAACCCTTCACTTTTTTTAAATCATTTATGATAGAAACATAAAATCACCCCTATTTACGTTCCCACTGCTGGGACACAGGGACTTCTCTCTTGACGAGAGAGGCTATATACTATGTATATAGGCCTTAATTCACCACACTGGCCAAGTGCGGTTTGGTAAATGACACATAACTTTCAAACTTTTTAAAATTCTCAGAACATGTCGGTTTCCTCACAATGTTTTCACAGCCCATGCTATTTTTTTCAGGAATAAAAACCTAGAGGTTCGTAGCAGGGTTTGAACCCACGAACTTCGGAATGAAACCTAAGAATTAAATCATATCATTTTCACTATCTGTTGCTTTACCAAATCCAAAACGATTTGAGAGTAAAGCATGATAATTATACGAATTAGGTGAATACTGCAATAAGTTAGTTCCCATTACATTTTCTCATGCTATTGTGTGCAATGTCGATTAAGAACTGGTGCATTGGAGAATAGATGATAGGTGACCTTGTTGTATTACTGCGATTATTAAATACATTTTCATATAAAAGATTTCAACGAGTTCCTAAACTACAGGTTTTATATGTGTTACATATTTTTCCGCGCTATAACCGCTAACTATTTACGATTTCATTTGTTTAACAATTAACATTGAAGTAACAACATTTTACAAAGGATTTAAATCACTCTCGACGTTTCGACCACAACAAAAGCAGCCTTTCTCAGGAGTGAGCGTCCCGTGCTCTTAGTTTTGTTAATTAGTGAAAATATTGTTCTTAATCTTGAAAGTAGCAATGAAAAGTATCACAACTCTAATGTAATACCCGATACATATTTTTATCGGCAAGTAAAACCTATGTCGAACGTGAGAACGCAGTGTTCAACACTTGACAACATATCTTTTGTAACGATCACATTACATAGGTTTGTCACACATTCTTGTTTAACGGATTATTTCCTCATTGAATCTATTTTAATACTATCTGACTCGCCGAAAGCTTCTCTTGCGTTTTATACATTATCTACATATCTATAGTTAATATAGCCCATAACCTTTCTCGATAAGTGTACCATAGTGATAAGGCTGCCCATTGTTGCACTGTACTGTTATGTGTATTATTTTGTAATACAATACAATACAAAAACAATTTATTTCTATGATTAGAAATACATGTTATATTTAAAAAGTAGACGGTGCTTTTAATTTTAATTTTTTAAATATTCACACGTTTTCAAAAACAAACAAAATGTTCCAATACATTTTATAATGTGGTGTAACAATAAATAAATAGTATTTTATTATGTATGTACCAACACTGAAATATTTTTTGAAATCAGATAAATCCAGAGATTTACGTGCTCAAA
This sequence comes from Chloroclystis v-ata, assembly GCA_963691955.1. Lineage (NCBI taxonomy): Eukaryota > Metazoa > Arthropoda > Insecta > Lepidoptera > Geometridae > Chloroclystis > Chloroclystis v-ata. Next base: position 6,173,995 of record OY829909.1, on the reverse strand, counting down.
CAATCAAACTCTTCAGTTTTATAATATTATCAAATTAAATCAAATCATCAAATTTATTTGTAACCATAAAATAAATTTATTTGTAAGCAAATTTCACAAACATTACAGATAAATAACTAATATTAAAAATGTAGTATGAAATATGAATATAATTTAATAATAGTATGGTAGCAAAAAATTAGTTAAGATTTAATTCTAAACACCTAAACCTTGAAAGCCACCAAAAGCCTTACGTGACGTAAACGTACACTGTACGTGACAAGCTCTGCCTTAGACTTCCTGTCGCAACTCCTAAACAACCTGTAACACGTCCATTGTCTTGATAAGTGTGATTTGGACACGTTTTGACCTATTAACATGATTGTGGAATTTAAGATTTGGGTATTTGGTTATTAATTTGATAATTTTTAATGTTTAAAGAATGTTTAATGTAAGTATTTAATTTTAGATTTGACGTGTAAAATATTTAACAAATAACTTGATTATTGAGCCGTGTTAGGTAAGTGAGAGCACCTAAAAATTGAAAACAACATTTTTTAACAATTAATGAATTAAAATTTATATTCATATTTTTTTTTTAATTTAAAAATTTTAAGAAGTAAAAGGTGCCATGCTTTTTACTTTTAGAAATTCACATGTATACAAAAACAAACAAAATGTTCTAATAGCACAGGTCAATCACATTATACTATTAAAATGTCAAGACCGCTTCACACAAGAAAAGGTCAACTTGTGCAACATAATAAGCAGATAAATATTAATTTATCTCTGTAATATTCAAAGATAAACTAGTTGCATAAATCTATTGTTGAATTCTTAAGATTTCTGATAAATCACGCATTTTCTGAATTATCATTTTGGTCCTGATTTGGAACTCAATAGTTACGCTGTAACTAAGCCACCTAAATCCAGAAATTGCGTATTAAAAATATAAAATAAACATACTCTATAACTAAGATATTAACTTCTTATATGTTATTAACTTCCTGCCAGTTATAATTTTTTTAGATTATGTATTTTTACCGCGGTAAAAAGTAAGTAGCTTTTGTAAATTCCAAATCTACCTTTATTTAAAAAATCTCTTCAATCCTTCGCTCCGTTTTGACTTATTTTAAGCCCTTATGTTCTAAACCAATATGCATTTCATTCTTTTATTCTTTCTATACAAAGGTTTAAGTATAAATTAGGATACTTATATGATCAGTTAACCGAGGTTAACGTCCCAGACAATAACTTGATTGCCGATATCCCGTGCTTAGCATAACTTATCTGTGCATACGACGGGACGACTTCCTCTGGTATTTCGCATCACAGTTACCAAGAGCTGTGTTGGTTATGTGTAGCACATTCGACTTTCATTCCGAAGGTCGTGGATCCATGATTCTAATGAAATTTGGTAGATATACATTTAGAAGTCTGGGACACAGGATAGGCTATTTAAATTCTTGCTCCAGATATGATAAGATGAAGATGTATATTTGTAATTCTTAGCTGTATTTAATTGTAATTTTATTAATATGGATCAAATTGTGTCTGAAATAAAAGAATAAGATAATCTAATTCTTTATTGCACACACAAATAATCAATATTTACATAAGAACTTAAAAACTCTCAATTTGTAATTTTATGTTTTTAAGTACACAAATAAATCTTATGTATCTTATCTTATCTTAAAACTACCAAAACGTATGCGTAATGGGCGGTCTTATTGCTTAAAGCAATTTCTTCCAGACAACCTGAGGAAGAGATTATTATATTATTATTATTATATTAACCCGTTAACTTTTCATCTTAACCTTGTCTCGTCAATTTAGTTTTTTTGTGATCTCGTTAAACAAGGCTCTTACATTGCAAAAGTAATAAAAACTCGAATCAGGCTTTGTACAGACACAGGCAATAGTGGAACGCGGTGACCTTAGTTACGTAACGTTGCTAAGATGCGCCCGCGCAAGGTTAACGCTTCGAGCCGGTTTGCATCGATCATTAGGTATTTATTGACCAGTTGATGTACTGCATATTTGTGTTTGTTTTTTCTGGACGATTCATACATCATACTCTAGTCCCGTGGTAAGCTTGAAGCTTGTGTTATAGTAATAATAAATATTGCAGGACAATTCACACAGCAACATAATAGCCCCGTGATAAGCTCTAATAGAATATAATCGTCGTGTTAATAGGAAAACCAACAAAATGCCAAAGTAAACGATTGTCACTTAGTTAGTTTTCCCATTAACACGACGATATATACAAATTATACACATAGACATATATTCATTATACTCGTACTAGTCAGGGATCCGTAGTACATGGAAATCAAGTGATTACTAACAAGCTAATTATTGGTGAGTAGCTTCGTTTCGATGAGACGTCCAAAGATATCCTATACCCAACTCTCGATTGTGGTAGCTAACAGAGATATCAAGGATTAAAAAATTCAAGGATGTAAAACCGGGATAACGGACCACGAAATTTGTAGGACAATATGTTATATCTCAAGAGAATTATCTAAATTATATAAAAACATGTTTGTCCTACAAAACCTATGGTTTGATCAAAGAGTCCGCCATTTCCAAAATGTGTCGAAAACGAGGTCAATTTAAATGATTACTATGATTACTAACCAGCTGATTTTTTGTTGTATACTTAATTAATATTTATAAAATCTAACGGACATATTGTCCGACAAATTTCGTGGTCCGTTATCCCGGTTTTACATCCTTGAATTTTTTAATCCTTGATATCTCTGTTAGCTACCACAATCGAGAGTTGGGTATAGGATATCTTTGGACGTCTCATCGAAACGAAGCTACTCACCAAAAATTAGCTTGTTAGTAATCACTTGATTTCCATGTACTACGGATCCCGGCCTATACGTAGAAAACAGCCACAACACCCGGGCCAAATATTTGTAGACCTTACAATTTTTTTCTGGAGGCGGGAATCGAACCTGCAACCTCTTGCGTCGCAGGCGGACCTTCGCCCAGCCATAATTATTATCTTTTAGATAAATTAAAACTCGTTATAATTTATTTAACATATTTAAAAAAATTAATCTCTCTCGTCAATAGAAGCCCCTGTGTCCCAACAGTGGGAACGTAAATAGTGGTGATGATGATTACTTAAGTAACATTTAACTTAAGCTTAGCTTCATAGAATGCAGGTTGTTATGTTATTCGAGCATGTTACATTGTTTACATTTAGCTAGCCAGGTGTTCTTAGGTACTTACTATTTCTTGTTATGCTTTAAATAATGTAAGCGCTGGTAGTCTTCCTATTAAATCATTATTCAGCGTTTTAATCAAAATACATATACATTATTATGCTTGAATATTTCGTCGTTGGCTTTTTATTTCCTTTTTTTATACTATTCGGTTTTTTAGTTTACGGTACCTATTTTCATTAAGGTAGTTTATGTAATTTGGCTATATTACATAAAATACCTTTATGTAAATATATATTAGGTAGGTACACGAGGTCTAAATATGATTTATTGAGTTATAAGTTTTTCTACCGTGTCCATGTAAATCCCTATAAATTTCTATGGAAACAAAGTTTGTTTTTTTACTTTGAGTTTGTCAGCCAACCGTTCTTGAGTTATAAAGTTACAACAAAAAGTTAATTAGATTTTTATATTTTGACTTTAATTTAACCCAATAGGGTTAGCTATCTTCAATAATAATATCTTCAATTATTATATAATAAATATATTATCTTTCAGTTTTCATGTTAGGTACATTATATTTTCTTTTCACACAACTGAAAATAAATTAGGTTACACAATCATGTATAAAATCTGGTCTCGTAATACCAAAACATGGATTACGTTACCGCGTCAAGTAAAACGCGTTCTTTCGCAAATGTTCTGTTTTACAAACAACTTGATTTATTCCCGTGGGATTATCTTTTCTTACTGTTATATATAATAACTCGTAGGTATATATTAAGATTTTATTAATAAATATATTAAGTATAAAAGGTGTACTACAAGAATTTAATAAACGTCTTGCGAATAAGACAAAAATTAAACTAGGACAAAAGTTGTATTGCTACGTGCGTCACGTAAACAATTGAGCCATTTAAAAAGTTAAAGTTGGTATTTTACTGTATTGTATATTCTGTATGTAAAAATAAATAAATATTAGTAATTTAGAACGTCCACTATCTAGGTCTCGTAGATAAGTCCACCAACAAGGCAGACGTTTAAAAAGGTGGCTTTTAGTTCGCAGTGGATGTAAGTCAACAAGTCGTTATCAACCGTTAAAATGACCCAATGATAATATTATAAAATAACAATCATAATAAAAAAGGTTTCGCGTATTGTAACGAGTATTAGAAAAACCTTGTACTTAATAGCAAATATCATTACAGTTCATTATGATCCTGTTAATGACGCCTGGTTATCATCTACCATAGAAATCAGTAAAATATAGAAGTGGCAACATACTAATAAGTAGATATTTTATGTAAAATATCACAATAATGCTTCATAAATAGTGTTACCTACACGAAACATCCTGCTTCTGTTCTTTCATATATCATAAAACAAAATAGAATATGTATGTTTTGTTAATTTTTACTATAATTAATTTTAAATGCGAAAATATTATTTTTTCGACGAAAACTTTTTTAATGAATGTCTGATATCGTCGAAGTGAGTCCTTCTTATTTTGAAAACAAACAATTCCTTATGTAGAACAGATTCAACAAAATCTATTACATGTTGTAACAGATTTCTACCAACTAACAGATTCACAAGCTGTCTCATAAGTCACCTGCATATTATTTAGATTTCTGTGGTTATAATGCTTTAATATGTTCTTACCCATTAGGCGTATAATCCAAGCATGGAGAGCTAATCAGAAATAATTACATCGTGTGGAACGAATCACGTCAATTTGTTCAGGAAATTTGACATACCTAGATTGATTATTTTATTTGTTTATGGTTCTATGGTCATTAGTCATAATCAGCGTTTTGTAATGGAGTTTATTTAAGCCATACATATTTTAATAATTTTAATACTCATCTATTTCAAGTAATTTCAACTGAACTTTAAATAAGGAGGAAGATCTCAAATTGACTGTATTTTTTTATTTACTTACCTCAGAAACTTTGAATGGGTTATCCGATTTGAGTAATTCTTTTTTTATTTGAAAGCCCATGCTTTCCGTGTGGCCCCATTTTAATTTGGTCTAGTTCTGACAATTGCTTTAATGTGAATACTATATAAGTCTTAAAAATAGAGGCAGATGAAAGTCTGATTTTAACGCAAAAGGTTATTAATTAAGGTTAATATTTATTGCTTTATGGTGGTGTGGTGCCGATATAATAATAGTAGGTACCTACCATCTCTTTCTGTTAGGGCCACCTTGGCAATTGTGATGAATGAAGACCTTATCTTTCATCAGGAGTGTCCCAGCGTGGGAATGGGAACATAAAAAGGGATTCGTGCTTGTTTATGCTTGAAATGTCAGTAATTTTATGTCGATAACTAAAGTTAATTATTTCTATTAAAAATCATTGAGCTCTTGAATCTCATAAATAGCTAGCAATTAACGAAATACCTCTCTAATCATCCAGCTTCAAGAGCCCTTGAGATGAAGCAACGAACATTAAACATGATTATAATTGTAATGCATTCCGATACTGCTATCAGAGTAAGCAATTGGGGATTTAATTATAACTTTAGCCTAAGGGATAAGCACTCCTTATGCTAAAGTTATAATTAATCCTGTATAACGATAATAACGTAAGAGGCTACGGCGTTTTTTACTATTTAAAACACATTCCATGTTTTTACTCGGAGTTAAGGGGCGAAAACACTCGTTCATTAGTTTAACCGACTACGAGACTTCAAAAAAAGGATGAGCTTCTTCAGATCATGTGTTGTTACTTCAGAACGATTGGGAGAACCGATTTGGATGATTATTTTTGTCTTTTGGTGCTTGCCGTTTGGTCCCATTTTAATTTGGTTCAGTCCTGACAATAACATCAATGTATAAATTTTTGTAGAGTAGCTCCAGATACATTTTTTTCTTATCGTCTAAGCTCAGCAACCCAATAGGTCTCTAATCTCTATGACGCTTGAGTAAATCCCCATTAACATCGTGGCCTCCCCTACAATAATACAAATGTCATTAAACCTTCCAACTGGCTTTATAGTGTGAAGTACCTACTAGTACTAAGTACTTTATTTTTACATTATTTTATTTTCACGGGACGAATGTAGACTCAATCATATTTTACTTACGTAGATACAACTAGTACCGTACTTATACTGTTTGTATCAAACCGTAAGTTTGAAGGTGCATGGTGCATTCCGGTGTAGGTTTTTATAGATATAAGGAACTCCCGCGCAGCTTAAACATAAACAATTGACTTGAAGGTACTTTACCTGTTGAACTCATCGCATCTTAGGTAGTTGATGTAAAGTATGAGCCGTGTTGGCTATGTGGAAGAACACTAAACTTCAATTCCGAAGGTCGTGGTTTAGACCCCGCCGCGCACCTCTGGATTTTTCTTCTAGGTAAACTTAATATGTTCGCTTTGTAAACACGTGCTTTAACGGTGAAGGCAAACATCGTGAGGAAACCGGCATGTTCTGAGAACTTTGAAAAGTTTGAAGGACATGTCTCATTCACCATCACGCACTTGGCCAGCTAATCTCTCTCGTCAAGAGAGTGTCCCAGTCCCAGCAGTGGCAACGTAAACACGTAAAAGGTAATGATGACGTTATGAAGTTATGAAAACTAACTGCTTTATAACATTATTCTGATATCAAAATGTATTTTAATTTATTATGTCAGTCCTCAATATCGCATAATCTATATATAAGAAACATGTAAGGGACTTTCCCTAAATCTACTAGGATAACTAATACGACTGAAACTTATAATAAATTTATAAACGTAAGTAAACAAAACAATCGCAGAATTTTCCTACCATAAATAGTTTTTAATGGGTTTAAAATCAACCTTGGTATGTTCTTGACCTGTTGAATGTCATCGTAAATTAAATTAAGTTGTTGCAATTTTTACAATCCATACTTTAGTAGTCAGGCGCTTAAGGAGAGGTAAAAATAAAAATATACATTTAAATCAAAATTAGTTTTCATCTACCTACTACCGCGATAAAACCAACAATAATGTTAATTCACGTTTTAGTCTCTACTAGCGCCATCTACAAAAATATTTACGTAACTTGCAGTAGAAATGCCGTTTGTATACAGATAGCTAATTTCAACACCTCGCTTATATGTCAGGATGGCCGAGCGGTCTAAGGCGCCAGACTCAAGGTTACCCCTTGCCTGTATGACAGGCTTATGAGCTGTTCTGGTCCTCTCTGAGGGCGTGGGTTCGAATCCCACTTCTGACAAATCTTTTTGTGAAATATCTTTTTATATTCATGTTTTTTTTTTCAATATTGAAAGTTGTTTAGATCACACACTTATTTTATGAAACGTTTTAAGGTTTATCTTAATTTTTGGCACATGTCTTTTTATACCTATTTTATTAACCAATAGTTACTTATTTGTCTGTAGGGCCTACTGAATCTTTAGTGACAAATAAAACAAGGAAATAATAGATATTGGACTTTTGTTTTGAATAAGGTTTTACACAGACCACAGACCAAAATAAATGATAATTATTCATATTTTCCTTGAATATAGGTCATTATTATTACCATAAAGCATAAGAACGTATTTGATCTAAAATCTCTACGTTAATAAAACTTTGAATGAATAGCTGACCCGCCCGCTTTTTACCCATGTTTTCACACCTTTTTTTACCTTCCATGGGCTAGCGAGACTATTTTAAAATCCTAATCTGTCTATTCTAAATCGGTGCGGCCATTCTCGAGTTATAAAAACAACGAAAAGTATCACGCACGATTGAAATAGTTGGCAAAGCCGGCAAGTTTAATGTGTAATCTAAATTTAACGGTTCTCTCACAATCTTCGGTAGTATAGTGGTAAGTATCCCCGCCTGTCACGCGGGAGACCGGGGTTCGATTCCCCGCCGGAGAGATCTCTTTTTGCATTTTTTTTAAATGTGTTTTTTTTTTATTTCTAGGCGTGGTGAGTGTGTGTGATGCGGTTGCAAGCGCTACTGCTGGCGGTAGCATTGTGCCGCGCCGCCTCCACCACTGATTCTGAGCTTGGCGTTGGCAAGGCGATCAATATATTCATGAGGTAAATAAACTAAATGTAAATACCTACATATATGTCATAAAGAAAGAAAGAAAGAAAGAAAGAAAGAAAGAAAGAAAATTCATTTATTCAACAATGCTAGGCTTACAAATATATATACAAATAAAATTAAATATAATACAATCAGTTCTTGCAAGCCGAACACCATGAAATGGTCACTGACTCAGCATTTTGTTGGTTACCAGTTTTACTTAGCAACCAACGCTGATCTTCCGTCAGTGCCAATTTCTCTGACGTTACGGACGACTTACGGACAACTACAACTGAAATAATAATATAATTACACACATAATCAATACAAATGAAACTAATTATTATAATTATTGATATTATATAAATATATATATACACTATAAAAACTGTTTGTTTGCAAAAATAATATTATATTAATATACATCCAAAAGTTACTGAATTTAACAAATATAGGTAGACATTATTATATAAGTAGAGTAGGTTGTGTAGGTAGAGTTACTACTAAGTTTTAACTAAATAGGTATACATAATATAGGTAATTGGGTACATTAAATAACACTAATGTCTTGTTTTTGTCCTTCCTGTTCTTTCTGAGAATCTAATAAAAATGTCTTTAGTTTTATCCTGAAATTATGCAAATTTTGCAGGTTTCTTAACGGTGGAGGCAAATTATTCCAACATTTAGATGCTGCGTAACGGAAGCTTCCTCTAAAACATGCGGAGCTATGCCGCTGGGTAGCTAGCTGCTTCGCGCCCTGTCGCGAGCCGCAGGATCTAGAGCTATGTAACCACGACAACTTTTCGAAGAGATACGGGGGAGACTTGTGGTTTACAACACCAAACATTAGACACGCAAGGTGCAATTTACGTCGATGTTTCATCTTTAGCATACAGTTTTTATTTAAGTACGGCGTAACATGGTCTCTCCTAGGGATATCAAAACAAAAGCGAGCGCAGGCGTTTTGAACTCTTTGAACCAACCTTTGCGTTCTCGAGAGCAGTCGGGGCCCAATAACTACATCAGCATACACAAATTTTGAAAGAATAATAGACTCTACCAAACGAATGCGCATCTCAGTACTTAGGTATGGCCTTATTCTGTATAGAGTTTTTAGTCTGTAAAAGCAGTTACTGACAGTCTCAGCGACGTGCTTCTCAAAACGAAGATTGCAGTCCATCTGTAGACCAAGATTACGCGCCTCGTACACGCGCTCCACTGGCTCACCCATAAGAACAACGTTAGATGGCATAATTAAACGGTCCAGTTGATACGTACTTCCTAAAATCATGTATTTGGTCTTACCAGGATTGAGCATAAGACTATTATTCCTAGACCATTTTGCTATATTAGATAAATCAGCATTAAGTTTAATTATAGTACTATCAATTTCGGATGGTATGCAAGAAATAAATACTTGTATATCATCTGCGTATATATGAAATTTGCAATATTTAATAACTGTTTGAACGTCTGCTGAAAATATAATGAAAAGTAGAGGCCCTAGGATTGATCCTTGGGGAACTCCTTGCGTTACAGGTAAGAAATCAGAAAATACGTCAGAATCACTACTGCGTACTACCTTTACACACTGGCTGCGATGACTTAAATAACTGTTAAACCAATTTAGAGTATTTTGATCAAAACCATAGTAATTTAATTTGGATAAAAGCAAGTTTAAATTTAAAGAATCAAAAGCCTTAGAAAAATCGAGCAGCACGAGTAAGGTACATAGCCCTTTATCTTGTGCACATAGTACATGGTCAGTTACATCGAGTAATGCAGTTGTTGTTCCTCGGCCTTTCCTAAAACCAGACTGTACAGCTGGCAGAATGCCTGTTTTTTCAACATAATCTGTGAGCTGAGCACTTACTACTTTTTCTAGTACTTTAGACAAGCAAGGTAAAATACTAATAGGCCTGAGATCATTTATTACAATGGGATTGGAAATTTTAGGTAGGGGAATTACTATAGCCTTCTTCCAGGCACTCGGAAATGTTGATGTATTAATTGATTCGTTGATAATCTTGGTTATGATACAAAGTGTCTCAGGTAGAGTTAACATAAGCATGTCTAAGCCAATCTGATCCGACCCTACTGCTTTGGATTTAAGATTTCGTAAAATTTTTGCAATTAGTTCTAAAGTAACTGGTTGTAGACTAAATATTGCATTACTAAATTTGTGGAATTCAAAATAAGTCAAGTCTGATATAGAAACAGTCGAGCGCGGTATGGTTAAAAAGGTTGAGTTAATTTTACAAGCGTCGTGTAAATGAGAGGGAAGCTCTACATTTTTTTTAGGCAGAATTATGTTTTTAATATTTTTCCATAAATTTTTAGGATTAACTATTTGATTATTAATTTTTTCGTTAAAAAAAGCTTGTTTTTCAGTAAATAAAGCTTGAACTACAATAGATTTTAATGATTTATAATAAGTTTTTTTACATTCTAATTTAGATTTATGATAAACAATTGCCGCTTCATCTCGTAAACGCATCATTAATTTGACAGTGTCAGTAATCCAAGGATACGAATTTGACTTTATAACTATGGTTTTTGATGGTGCATGTAGTTCGAATAGACCTAGAACACATTCATTAAAATTATAGACCATGTCATTAACATCACTACACTTTACTAATAAATCCCATCTTATAAAACGCAGGTCTAAGTTAAAGTTATCAATAGATATATGTTTTAGGGGCCTATAAGTAATTGTAGAGGGCTTAAGTTTAATTTTTTTTATTCTAAATTTACAGTAAACTAAACAATGACCAAAAAGAGAACCAACTGCCTCAACTGCCGTATCAGTGGGTGTCATATCTGCGCAAATTACGTCAATTAATGTTTGAGAATTTTCGGTATAATGTGTAGGGTCATTAATATATTGTTTTAGATTAAGAGAAGAGAGAAACGTAGAAAATTTAAGAGTTTTAGTGTCACAAACATTTAAAAGATTAATGTTGAAATCACCAAGTAAAATCATATTGTCACAAACCGGAAGTGAATTTATTGAGTCAGTCAAAGCGTCGAAGAAAATATCAGAATCCATCCACGGTGGCCTGTAAGCTGTGCCGACGACAAGCTTTTTACCGTTGAGATTTACAGAAATCCACATTTGCTCAACAGCTTTGTTTAATGGATCCACGGGGTGAGACCATTTACGTACAGATATTCCTCTTCTTACATAAAACCCAACGCCACCACCGCGCGAGCGCACCTCGCGCGGCCGCGGAATGTGCATCAAGCGATAGTTCTGCAAGGTAGGGGCGCGACCCTCCTCCCCCGTTCTAAGCCAAGTTTCATTAATGGCAAGGATGTCTAGATTACACGTTAAAATTGAAGCTACGAGGTTGTCGTGGTTAGTGCCAAGGGAACCTGCATTATACAAACCAACTTTTAGCGAACTAAAAACGAATGTTTAGGAAGGACAAACAAATACATGACACATTTTTACATAAAATAAATTGATAAAAATTACGATTTACAACAGTAATACAAAGATAATTCTTAAATATAATCAAAATTAAACTAAAAACTGAATAAACTATACAGATCAAAAAGCTAGCAAAACCATAGCGAATGTATATTTTATAACAAAAAATTACTTTAATGATAAATATGACTAAGTTTAAAAGTTCATACGGAATCGGTTTTAAAAATACGAGTGACGTCTGCTGCGTTGCGAAAGGAGTAAGCTTGTTTCCCGTCGCCCTCACGCGCGTGAACACGCCCTTTCTTCGTCCACGTATAACGCCAGTTCCGTTTGCGGCACTCTTCACGTACTTGGTGAAACAACTGACGGTTCGCTCTAGTAAGCCGTTCATTTACGAAAATTCTTTGAGGCGGCGCTGGCAGCCCCAGATCCGTAGAAAGTATAGAGCGACGTACGCGTGCCGCACTTATCAAGTCATCTCGCAGCTGACGGCGTGCGAGGCGCGCCACCAGGCGGCGTGGACGGCCATCCAAACCATTCTCCAACTGACCGACAGATCCTACACGCTCAGCAAACAGAATGTCACGATTTTCAATTGGTACTCCAAGCTTAGCCGCTAGAATAGAGATGCTGTGGACAGGGTTTTCACCTTTTAGCTCTGGGAATTGACCGATGTCGATGTCTGACGATAATGCCTCCTGATCACGGTCATTTAATTCGCATTTCAACTGCGCGACGGTTTTTTCGAGCTCAACAACCTCATTAGCAGCAGGTGCAGTTGGCCTTCCCTCAACCGCGTCCAGACGCCTCTCAATGCTATCCATACGCTCGTTCAGGACCAACGAAATTGCCCGAAATTCTGCGATCTCCTTGCGACATAGACGAAGTTCCGTCATAAATTCAGCCAACTCTCGTCTCATGTCAGGCATACCCAGCGTAGAGGGCGCCTCTGTCGTTGGTGAAATAGTGCATGCGTTGGCGCCTCTAATCGGCGTATTGTCACACTTTTTTGTGTTCATTTTGCAATTAGGACAGATCCAATCTACTGCAGGAGTGTTCGATTCAGGTATTGCAACACAATCTTTGTGATAACTTCCTGAGCAGACGCTACACGCAGCGGCACCTGCCGGCGACAAGCGTTTCTTGCATGCTTGGCAAACAACCCTTACCATGATGGTTCTAGTTTATTGTTGTATATCAACAAACAATTTAGTTCAACCCGTGCCCGGTAGATGGCGTTGACAGTCTAGCAGAATCAATGAGAGTTGTAGGTGGCGGTAGTAGTCCGAGATAGGCAACTGGACAGTATAAATTGTCGGGTAGGTAAATAATTTCTACCCTCTCAACAATAATGACAGACTTTAATTATCAAGTTTGATTAAGAACTGCGCCTTATCAAGGGTACGTACAGAGTAGCAAACACTCACACAGATAGAGTCAGCGACAGGCAACACACTGATAGCACAACCAATAAAAACTATGAGCGCTAACTATTTTTAATCAATTTTTAAGTGAGACAGGTATGTTGTCACACGACGTCCGTAACGTCAAAAAAAGTAATAATTTTTCATAAGTTATATGAAAAATTATTGAGACATAAAATGCTTCCAGTACGGTACAATATCAAGCCAGCCAGGGGGTGGCTCACTGTATTTCACTAGTTGATTGACAGAAAAATCACCCTTACCTACAGATGTAGTGTGGCAAGTTTGGTGATAGCAGAGATACCTAAGTTTATCTATAATATATAACTGGTCTCTGGATAGTACACCAGGAAGTTTTCATTGATTGTAGGGTCCAATTTAAGAAGGGTTTAACTGACATAAGTTAAGTTATAAGAATAATAAGAAAGGCTCTATTAGTAATTTGGAGTAGGTAAGTATTGGCGTTTTTTGTAAAGTTGAAGTGTATATATTTTAGTCTATGGTTGAAGTAATGAAAATCTACGAATAAACTTGCTACAAGTTAAAAGGCTACCTTTAATAATTATTATTACTTATAGGATGCTGATAAAGTACCTACAACATTTTAAGTTTTATAAGTAAAAAAATTAACACTAATTTGTGTTCTAGCGCGAAAACTCTTTGCAACTTTTAGTGACTACTAGCGCCACCTAGTAATTTTTGTTGTTAATATGTGATATTGCTACGACATGTAGAGTAGTTACTAACAGTACTAATAGATGGCGTGGTAAATAAAGTAAAACAGAACTATCGGTTTATTATATTTGTGTTTAGGACAAAAGGTAACAGTCTACTTATTTTATTACCATGATATTAGTGATACTTATCGTACACACTTTAAACAAAAACATTATTGTATTCCTAATTTAATGTTTGAAACTTATTATCCTATATTTCATCTCTTTCAGATATGGCTACCTCAGTATATGCATGCGGGTGGTACCGCGAAACGACACGGAAGGCTGGGTGTTCCGCGAGCCTACAGTCAGCGTGTTCCGAGACGTGGAGCGTTTCTCGGTGGCGCCCAAACCTCGACAAGGCAAAGCGTTGTTCGATGGTGATTTCCACATGGAATTTTGCGATAACTTGAAACAGTTGTTGCAGGCTTATTTTAGAGATTTTAGTTTTGAGAGGTGAGTGAGAATCTTCCCTTTAATCTACAATATTAATGAATGGTTCAAAGCAAATAACTTATTATTAAATATTGACAAAACCAATATTATTAGATTTTTTTTAGGTAATGGACAATGTATTGACCCAGCTAAAGACACTATTATTAAGAACTCTGTAAATATTATTAATGATGTAAAGTTTTTAGGTATAACGATAGATAGTAAGTTAACATGGAATCGTCATATTGATTGTCTTGTAGGGAAACTAAAATCAGCCGCATACGCTATTAAAACTATACGCCAATTAAGTGGACTACAGGCTGCGATGGCGGTGTATCATGCCTATTTCCACAGTCTTATGAAATATGGAATATTGGCTTTTGGAAACGCTTCACAGGCTAACAGAATTTTTGTACTACAGAAACGTGCAATACGTTTCCTTTTACAATTAAACAAATTAGAATCTTGCAGAGATAAATTTAGACAGTTAAATATAATGACATTTACTGGAGAATATGTAATTCAAAATTGTATTTATGCAAAAATACATTCAGATCAATTAGGGTTACAAAGCAGTAATCATGAGTACAATACCAGGAAAAGGAGTGATGTTATTCTACCAAAACATAGACTAGCAAAACTTAATAAAAGTTTTTTATACCTTAGTATTAAATTTTACAACAAATTGCCACTAGCAATAAGAAACCTTACTATTAAAGAATTTAGTTTTACTATAAAAAAATATTTAATGTTTAAATCTTTTTACAATATTGACGAGGCTTTAGCTGATGACTTTTGTATGTAAAACTAGAACATTATTATTATTATGTAACTTGTTGACCTATCCAAATGTACCTAATTGTATTTGATTGGACTAATAAATAAACTGAACTGAACTGAACTGAACTGATTCGCTTTATGACAGATTCTTTGGTACCTACTTAATTAACCTCCCAAACTAAGTACATAGGTAGATACCTATTTAGATTTTTATCTTTATTAAAAAGTAAGTACCTAAGTACCTAAGTAGATTTAAGTTATAAAGGTTATATTATTAATGCCCGAAACACATACCTAATTCTTTTTAGGGCTTCGGTCATTGACCAGATTTGAATGCATAATTCATTTACCTATTTTATTGTTGCCTGAGAGACACCTAATTGTTTTAGGGCTTTTATTCATTTATTGTATTGATGCCTAATGCCAGATACTTTGCTAAAACAAATAAATATTGCTGGACAATTCACACAGCAACATCTAGCCCCGTGATAAGCTCTAAGCTTGTGTTACGGGTGCTAGATTTCTGATATAACACCCGGAAACAAATATTTGCAGGTCATACAAAATAGTCCCGAGGCGGGAATCAAACCCGCATAATAAAAGTATTCCATCTCATTCCAGGTTGGATCGTCCATGGCGCGCCTTCACGGCCGGCTGGCCCAACGACATCATCGCCAGGAACCTCGGCATCAACTCCTCCTTCATCAGCGGCGACCACTGCTACGTGCTCGTCAGGGTCTCCAGGTAACCCACCCTCCATCCCACAGCTGGGACGCCCAAAATAAAATATAAATAAATAATAATCCTATTAGAAAATGGTATGGGAAAAACGAGAAAAATGGGAAAGAGACTCTTCCAAAGTGGAAAAAAGAGTGCCCCCCCCCCCCCCCCCCTCTAACTTCTAAAATAAGAGAATGATGAATCTAGAAAAAATTTATAATGTACCTACATTAGCACAAAAACTACCAACGAAAATTGGTTTGAACGAAATCTATCAAGTAGTTTTTTTATAATACGTCATAAACTATTTCATATAAACAATTGCTGCGGAAGCCTACATGGGCGAGTCCTATTCGCAGTACTCGCACTTGGCCACTTTTTTTTATATAGTTGAGATGATGTATTAATAAGTCAAAAAACCTTTCAGGTTCCGTGAAACGGGTAAATTAAGCGACTTACCCCCCAACATTCCCGTAGAAGATGTAGTCTTCGACGCCATAGAGGAGTCTACCATAGGAGACACCGCCTCTATAGCCGATTTCATCCGGAAATACGGATCGCATTACATCGCTAGTTATATTACTGGTAACTCGATGTATCAGGTAAGACATGTTCATTTAGATAAGTAATTTTATTAGATAATTATTATCTCAACCTCTTTATGTAAACTCTCTTTCTGTACATGGTTTACTTAACTCATCATTATAGAAACGTGTAGGCTAAAGTATGAGCACACTCGACTTCCATTCCGAAGGTCGTGAGTTCAAACCCCACCGCGCACCTTTTGATTATTATTCTTGAAAAACATATGTGTTCTTTAAAAACACGTGGTCTATCGGTGAAAGCAAATATCTTGAGGAAACCGGCATATTCTAAGTACTTAGACAAGTTTGAATGACATGACATGTGTCATTCACCAACCCACACTTGGTGGACTAAGGCCTAATCTCTCATCAAGAGAGAAGTCCCTATATCCCAGCAGTGGGAACCTAAAGGTTGATGATGATGACATCCTAAAGCTTATTATAGGTGTTTGTGTTCTCGCGAGGCGCGTATTCTCGCATCAAAGAGCGAGTGAAGTCGCACGGCGTCTCTAACATACCTCCGGAAGAAATGATTAGTTTCTTCTCGCCAATGTATGCTGAGCATGTTGGGGCTATCAAGGTTTGCACACCTGATTATATATGAAAAGTTATAACGTTTAGATGTTTTTGCGATTTTTGAAGATGTTTTTTGACTTATCTGTTTATTACTTGATAACTTTACCTACATAATACATTTATTTATATTTTTTATATAAAAAACATTTTTGTTCATTCCTGTCTGCAGCGTTTTTGGGTTGACTTTTGTTTAGAAACCACTTATAATTTAATGGAAATACATAAATATTTCTGGACAATTCACACAGCAACATCTAGCCCCGTGATAAGCTCAAAGCTTGTGTTACGGGTGCTAGATTTTTGATATACTTACTTAATAGAATATAAGTACATACATAGATACATAAATGCCTTGTAAATTTGTAATCAAAGTATAAATATATTTTAGGAACTTTTAACTTTTGTTGGATAATAATAACACTTAAATATTCGGTTGTAGTTATTGTTATACAGGGTGATTGGTAGATGGGTGCAAAGCTTCTAGGGGATGGTAGTGTGGACTATTTGGAACCATTTAAGCCATAGTTGTCTTAACCGAAGTTGGACTATTTTTTTTTAATTAATTTTTTACGAGAGACAAGGAAAATACCCAAAATTTTACAGTTAGTTGCTAATAACTGCCAGTTTAAAAGGCCAGTTATTTATTTTTTGTTTAATTTAGGTTAACTAATGTGTAAGCAATCTACCAAAATAAGTAATTATGTATTTGAGTCATTAGCCATTTTTTTACAAATTTAAAACATATGTTTTAAATGTCTGTTCGATAATTTTCTTATTTTTTCATTAAAGTTGCTTAAAATTTTCTCCCTCAATTTGGTTTTTGGATCATAATTTCAATATTTTTTGAGATATCTGCTTACTTGATACCTCAAAAGAAAGAGTAATAACCACACATGTTTTTAAAAAGGTTTGAATAAAAAAAGCACCATTCGTTTTTTTTTTAAATTAACGTCAAAAATGCTTTTTGTGAATCGCAGAAAATTTTCGTATGTTTTAAATGTCTGTAAAAAAATGGCTAATGACTTAAACTGACTTTTAAACTGGCAGTTATTAGCAACTAACTGTAAAATTTTGGGTATTTTCCTTGTCTCTCGTAAAAAATTAATTAAAAAAAAATAGTCCAACTTCGGTTAAGACAACTATGGCTTAAATGGTTCCAAATAGTCCACACTACCATCCCCTAGAAGCTTTGCACCCATCTACCAATCACCCTGTATATTTACTCGTAGCAGATGCTTAAAAAACTATCTTCAACAAGTCTCAACGCAAAGGTGCTAAAAATTTCGAAATCCAACGACTATGTATTATGAACGTGCCTATATTATATATATCTACTCGTATTAAGTAGGTATGTAGTAAAACTACTAATTTTGCGTTGGATTTTGAATCGCTAGCTGCCAAAATCATTGCGATAAGCTTTCATTTATCATTCACATTATATCACTCATTATAAAATCAGGTGTTGTCATCAAATCATCAAAGGATTTGAGGCTTTGCAAATATCATACATCTTTTCATACCACATTCCATATCAATCGATTCATCAACTTCAAATATTTCTAATTTTATTCATATATGCCACAAGTTTGTTGATAAAATTTAAATACAATTAAGTGACTCAAATAGCTATAGACAAAATAGTAAATACATTCCTAGCCAAAAATACAATAATGTACAAAATAATAAAAGTATCTTGGTATGAAAAGTAGTATCCTTGAGCGCGTCAACATTCCTTGCAGTAATTATGATATAAATACATAAATATCATATTTAAATATGTATGACTCTTGCTCTACGATTGTCTATGTCTACACAGGTGTTTGTGTTCTCTAGAACCGCATACTCTATGATCAAGGAGCGGTTAAAGTCTAAAGGCGTGGCCGATGTTACTGCTAAAGAGTTGGAAGGGTATTTTTCTCCTTGGCACTCTAAGCACATTGGTCAGATAAAGGTAAAAAAATAAATATATATAGACAATAAAATAAAGAGAAAGAGTATATAAAGATATAATAGATATATCATGATTTATTTTTAAATATTTAAATGCGAAAGTTTGGCATAAAAGTATTTTTAAGAAACAACAGAGAACATTTTAAACTTTATAATCATACTCGTAGCAATATTGCTAAATCAAGTAAGTTTATTACATAACTTTAACATTGAAAGCATTACACACTTCACTCATTCATTGAAAATACATATTTCATCTACAACTTAACTTAAAATTAATTGCACAAACATACTCATAAATTATGTCATGCTACAAGCTTTGCTTCAATAATTGAAATACCAAAAAATTCACAACATAATTGTCTCTATTCTAAAAACTGCTGCATTTAAATATATCTCGTGATGTACCTAACTACACAATGTTATTCATATTTTTATTACCTTTCAGGTCGCCAGTGGGAACAAAACTGTAGAAAATTGGGCGACAAAACGCCTAAGAGCGCATTACTATATATTTACATACCCTAGCCTTCTAAAACTACATGGAGAACAGAGTCTTCTCAGAAATCTAGATTCGCTCCTAGGAAATGAGGCTTTACTACAATTAGAATTAAAAACATTATCTCCTGCGTTTAAAGACGCCAAGAAACAAAAGTGGTTCGAAGAAGTGATAGACAATTATTTAAAACTTTGGGAGAGTAATATGTGATAGTTAAATTAGTTTTAATTTAAATGAATGCAATTTATGGATTTTTGGATTACAATAGATGAATAGAACATTTAGAAAATTAATCAACTGTGAAATATGAATCTTACGCATAAAGTTAACTAAACCTACAATACGTTTAGTTAATATTTATGCAACATAAAGACATAATTTGTTTGTCTCATTGACATTTTATGTTGGTTAAAAAGTGACAAATATATTTTAATAAATAATAACTTTTTGCATGTTATAGAAAACTTATCAAATGTAAAATATGTATCAAATTTGAGCTTTAGAAAAATAATCAAATGTGAAATATTAACCTTATGCATCAAGTTAGCTAAACGTTAATTAAAACGTTTAGTGAACTTATATGCAACATACATATTTTGTTTGTCATTGAAATTTGTGTTGGTTAGAGAGACAAAAACATTTTAACTGAAATATATTGCATGTTAGATTTTTTGAGTATACAATTAAATATCTGAATAATATTGGGAAGCAGAGACTGAAATCTAAACATGACAATAAAATATATTTTTATAGTGAAGTTTATTACAATTAGACCAGTGCAGTTAGCTTAAAAAATGGTCAAATAAGGAAAAAAATAGTAGTAGAATGAAACCCATTAGAAAAGGAGGGGAATATGATAAAAATGTAAGGAAAAATAAATTACGGTCGATCTGAGTTCGGGAAGTGGGAGGGGGTGGGCTTTTAAGGGGAGAAAATGGTTTATCTCGATTTGCGGTGAAACTACAAGTCCTATGAAAAAAAGTTATAAGGCAAAGTTGTAGGTAATATAAAGATCTACAACTTTTAATTCACAACTTTTTTACATAACGTCAAAATGTATGTGAAAAATTCAAATTACTATGTTTTTGGTTTTTTATTTCTATCTTTTTCAAAAACTTTTTATTTTCTACGAAATTTGGTGAAAACTTGCCTATTTATGTTCCGAATCCACTATAATTTATTTGATTAAAAATATTAATTTTTTCACCTTATTTTGACTTAATTACTAAAAAAATAGACCAATTTTCAATCGAAAATTCACGTGTCAAAAAATTAGCTTTTTTATAAAAATCGGTATGCTTTATGTTCATTGAAATCTCTATTTTCTGGTGGTTAAGAAAAATATATACATTACCATAGTAAATTTTCTCAAAAAATGCACAAAACCGAAACAAAAATTAGTATCATTAGGTACAATTGCATCATTAAAATATGATTTTGTCTTTTCAGACTATATAATAATAATTATTATATAATAATCTGTTTGTATAATGTGCAATAAGTCGGATTATAAGCAATTATATGAAATAAAAATTGCAAAACTCACATTTTTATGATGCAATTGTACATAATGATACAAATTTTGTTTCGGTGTTTTGCATTTTCTGAGAAAATTTACTATCGTAATGTATATATTTTTCTTAACCGTCAAAAAATAGAGATTTCAATGAACAAACAACATACCGATTTTTATAAAAAAGCTAATATTTTGACACGTGAATTTTCGATTGAAAATTGGTCTATTTTTTTAGTAATTAAGTCAAAATAAGGTGAAAAAATTAATATTTTTAATCAAATAAATTATAGTGGATTTGGGACATAAATAGGCAAGTTTTCACTAAATTTCGTAGAAAATAAAAAGTTTTTGAAAAAGATAGAAATAAAAAACCAAAAACTTAGTAATTTGAAATTTTCACATACATTTTGACGTTATGTAAAAAAGTTGTGAATTAAAAGTTGTAGATCTTTATAGTACCTACAACTTTGCTATATAACTTTTTTTCATAGGACTTGTAGTTTCACCGCAAATCAAGATAAACCATTTTCTCCCCTTAAAAGCCCACCCCCTCCCACTTCCCGAACTCAGATCGACCGTAATTTATTTTTCCTTTCATTTTTATCATATTCCCCTCCTTTTCTAATGGGTTTCATTCTACTACTATTTTTTTCCTTGTAAAATATTAAAAACCCTGGTCTAAATTACAAATCCCTATTTGAATAATGTCAAGTCAGTATACTTAAGTACATTTAATTTAAATCTGTTTTATTTAAAAGTTTTTAAATTAAAGAAAGATTATTTACAAAATATATTTTGCATTTATGTAGGTAATGTTTATTTTCAAAATCGGGAATAAAAAAATACTTTTTATGTTTTTTTTACGCGAAGTTTTGCAAGAGAGTCACGTTTCCCTGATGATGTTTCTTCTTGATAAAACAGAAGCGTCGGATAAAACCTACGTAATAATATACGGTCATATTTTAAGCGAGTTACCGATTTTGAAAATGAATTTATGGAATATATCTGGAATAAACCTTAGATAGACGACAATTTTTTTAAACTTACAATTAATACATAAATGAAATACACTATGAAAAAATATGAAAATTCTATAAATGAGTAAAATCAATTACGAAAATATGATGATAATTTTATGAACCTTTTTTATATTATTTGTGCAAATGTCATATTTTGAAGCTATGAAAATAAGATATAAAATTTTGTGAACAATAATTTAGAATTATGAGTAATGAATCATAAATGCAATATTAGAAAACTTGTAAATAAAATCAGAATGAATGCATTTATTTTTGACTAAAAAGAAGAAATCATTATTTCCAATTACACGATGTACATACTCAAATCCATGAAATTAAATTGATTCATGACTTAATTGTTATTTTATTCAGTACTAACCAAAATATTCCCAAATAGATATATAGAACCCTAAAAAAATCTGTACTCTATAAAGGTAAAAAAACCTTTATCATAGTAAACAATATAGTAATATAATATAAAGTTTCCAATTTTAATAAGGTCTGATAGATATATCAGTCCTAATTACAATTATCTGTAAAAATTAGGTCAATGCCTTTAACTAGTCCAAGATCAGTCAATTGTGCTGGAGCAATAAACAAAACATCACGTCTAACCACGCTCCATGGAAATAGAGAAATAAATAATTTAATTTATACTATTAATAAATCTGTAAGGGTCGGTCATGGAGTAAGTTCGTTTTTTTCAGAGATATTGTGTTTATTGGCTGAATAGTCATGGTACCACCTAAGTTGGTTTGTTTTCAGAGCTATTGTGTTTATAGGCTCAAAATACGATACTGAAACTATACATACTGACGATTTTTGAAATCTCAAAAATCGTTTTTCTGTAAATGTAGGTAATATGTTCCGCCATAAATCTTAAATCAATGATCCGATTTAGATGAAATTTGCTATTTATAAATTTAGAGGTCTGGGACACAGGATGCTATTTAAATTCTTGCTCCAGTTATGATAAGACGTGACAGAAACGCGGACGGAGTTGCGGGCACCGCTAGTTACTCGATGACGGATGGCGCGATGACATAATATAGCGAGGTGTTTTCAAACTCTCGATATGTATTGTAGTACTATACTAGCGGCCACATATTTATAGGCAACCTGGATATTGTAGTAAGTAGTACTGTACTATCTGCGCCCATGACTCACGCTCGTATCTACGACTCTGTGGCGGCGCCGTAGCCAGTAGTGCTGCACCGCCGCGATTGGGCATTGAATGTGCTACCATGACGTGCAGCATCAACGTATGCGTCATATATTTATTTATTTGTCATGACGTCATAACGTGATTCTCATAGGTCACAGTGGGTTATCAAACCTGTGTGGTTTTCATTCAGTTGTTAATTACTTAAAATAAATATTATTTGATGCATAAACTCCATATTTTACCTTGCTTAGTAACTAGTATCGTAAAAAGAAGATTTTTTCTTCTACCGTATCTGGTTACGAGACTCCGGTTTCGTACGCGGCCGAAGCGATCTTACCAACTAATATTGCTGGACAATTCACACAGCAATATTTAGCCCTTTTGTAAGCCGGATGCTAGATTCCTGATATACTTAATAGAATATACATACCATAACACCCCTATTATATATAATATCTATGAATGCAGTTTAAATTGTTTTTCAAATTCAAATAATGTCTTCTTTCAGTAAAATGTTCAATCTACAATATTTAAGGTACTTTCCCTCCATGTGGCATGGCCGTGGGACGCCCTGTATATAAGTACTAACACCCAGTACTTCCGGAACAAATACTTACAGATCATAAAAAAAATTGTCCCGAGGTAATGAACCTGCAACCCTTTACGTCGCAGACGGACCCTCGCCCGCTGCGCCACAGAGGTCGTCTCTGATAAAACTATAAACTGTTGCGATTTATTCTTCATTCGACCCGCATAAAAAATCTACATTCGTCCCGAATCGTTGTTTACATTGAAAAAATCTTCTTCAGTCCCACTGTTTAGCTCAAATACAGGCCAAATTTTTACAGTTAGCGCGAAAATATTCTACCCTTTTGTAACAGTTCATAATACAGATGAACCTACAAATAGGTAGCAATTATGTTATGTTTCTCTATTGCAATAGGTAGATACGCTCTATTTTGAGAAGAAAAGTGGAATAATAAATATCCTATTCAAACAGGAATTCCCAGCTAGCAGAGAAATAACAACTAGCTTCCATTCAAACGTGCAGTTCTATCAAGTTATTGTTACTTATTTTCTATGATTTATATAAACAATTATCGGTACGTTTGTATTACGAATCACTTCTCTGAGGCCAACTAATCGTATAGGTCAAGAGCACGATTACTTATTAGCAAAATGTTGAAAAAACTCAGTTTTAAACTCACACTCAAGCTGATTACCGTGATAATATGAAACTACGATCAACTTTTCGTGAAAATAATTAAATAAACAATGTTTTATGTGTTAATATTTGTGTTAGTTTGTGTGAACGGTCAAGGTTCTACGCGGCTGAATATTGGTAATGCGATAGATATATTTGCGAAGTAAGTTTATGTTTTGATCATTTCTGTTAAGTGTCAGCGGTAAATTATATGCACGAGTCATTGATAAGATACACCAGCAATATGGCACATGTTGATAATACGCATTTAGGTTTGTAATTATGCATAAACTGACATTTATGAATTGTATTTATCAATAATTTACAATTTTAAATTATGCTTGTAATTCGTGTTTGAATGTATTAAAAACAAAATAAGCTAAAATTCTGTCCATATAGCCGCAGACAGACACAACAAAATTAGAGGTAAAATTAAATAAAGTTATTTAACTATCTCACCATTACGCATACCTATTGAAAATAGCTTAATACAATATAGTAGATAAATTATACCTAGATTTATTGCACAAAGAAAACACCCAGAACACCCGAAACAAATATCTGTACATCGTAGAAACATCGAAACGGAAATCAAACCCGCAACCACCGAAGCAGATCTAATAATAACAGGTGCTAATAATTCTGTAAAAGATTAGGTAGGTACTAATAAGCTTTTTATTTACCACTACTTCTTTGAAAAGTTTACAAAACACATTAACTAAAACTAAATCTAAATTTCCTAACTATATACAATACATATTTATGTTAAATTTTTAGTTGAATATGAGTAGGGTTCGCCTGTGGCGATAAAAGCCTCCTCCAAGCTTTTCCATTCTTCTCTGTCCCTTGCTTTTCTGGCCCATAGCTTCCCAGCCACTCTTGTTATGTCATCACACCATCGTTTTATTGGTCTTCCTCTAGAACGTTTGCTATCTCTAGGAAACCAATTTGTGACCACTTGGCTCCATCTATTCTGATTTAAGCGTTGTAGATGACCTGCCCATTTCCACTTCAAGCTAGGTAGGTACTATACAATCTTAAATACAGCTTCTCTTCATTATGATAAATTCAGTACGACAACACATTATTTTCGGAATTTTGGTCACTACCTTTACACAAGCTAAGACAAGCAGGACTATAGTGGCTTTGCGACTGAAATTGAAACTTTTCTTTAACAATACGTAGTAATTATTTCACTTTCAAAATTTTCGTGAGTTACACTATTCATTTTATAACAACCGGAATAACTCACTCCTTAATTAATTACTTACGTGAGAAATTCCCGTTGTTATAAAATGAATACATATTCTATTTTTCTCGTGATGTTCTAATCTTACTTTAACCTTAATCTTACAATAGTTACGGAGTCCTAGCACAAGAAACTCAAGTGGTCTCAGCCGAATACGAAGACGCATATTACGAGGAGTTCATAGAACCATTTAGTGAGAAGAACATTCGAGTATTCATCAATATATCCAGCACGACTACTGAACGGGATGGCATTAGAGAATTGGATATGCAGTTGTGTGAGACTTTTGATAACCTGTTGGACGCTTACTTCAAGAATTTTGCTATTGAAGGGTAAGTTGATAAATAAATCTTCTACTATATAAAAATAAGTCGGGTTTTCCTTCCTGACGCTATAACTCCAGAACGCACGAACCGATTTCCACGGTTTTGCATTCGTTGGAAAGGTCTCGTGAGGTTTATAGCAGTGTAGTATAGTGTAAAACGCGGGCGAAGTCGCAGAGCGGAAAGTTAGTTTATTAAAATATTTATTTATATACCTACCTATTAAATTTTTTTTTGTGGACAATGCACACAGCAACATCTAGCCCCGTGGTAAGCACGAAGCTTGTGTTACGGATGCTAGATTTCTGATATACTTAATATACATAGATAGATATTTTTTATTTATGATACATAGGTAATGATCGCTCTTAGCGATAAGGCCGCCCATTGTTTCACTGTATTGTTATGTGTATTTATTGTGTATCTTTTTGTAATGTGGTGCAAAGAGAATATATTATAATCATTCGATGTGGTGTAACAATAAAGAATTTTGTATTGTATTGTATAGATACCCAGACACCCGGAACTAACATCTATAGTTCGTAAAAAATTTTGTTCCGAGGCGGGAATAGAACCCGCAATCTCCTGCGTCGCAGGCGTTATGTTGTGTAAATTGTCCAGCAATATTTATTTATATATATGTGTTGCAGATCAAATAAGCCATGGAAAGCTTTCCTAGGCGCCTGGGAATCGGAAGATATCAAACGTTCGTTCGGTCTTGTGAACGACTGGAAACCTGATGATTGCTGCTATGTCCTCGTTAAACTAGGCAAGTTGCATTTTTGTACACTATTTTAAAACGCAGCATAGTATTTCTATTTGTTTCTTTAAAACGCACCATAGTAATTTATTTTTATTTGCTGGCGTAAGTTAGAACCGCGGGAACAGACAGGAGACGGAGCACGGCGGGACGCTCACTCCTGGGAAAGACTGCTCTTGTTGTGGTCGAAACGTCGAGTGTTTTATAAAATAATAAACCGTTGTTATAACATGAATAGGACCTCTTTTAAACGACCGCTCACTGGTCTCTGTGTCTTTGCAGTGTTGGTTAAGAGAAACCACGACAGTTTTTAGTAAAATCGCTCGTTTATATTTATTTATTTGTTATTTACCTATGTAAAATAAATATCTATGTACAGAATAGAATATACTTTATTGCACACCACATAAACAGAAACATACAATACAAAACTTAAGACTAAAACCTTTGGAGTACTTACAATGGGCGACCTTATCGCTGTGAGCGATTTCTTCCAGGCATCTATGTACCTATGTTACATTATATTTAGTATGTAGATCAGATATCTAGCACTAGTATCACAAGCTTAAGTTACCGGGCTAGATGTTGCTGTGTGAATTGTCCAGCAATAGGTATTTATCATTTTTTGTGTTTTCAGGTAAAAAAGAGAAGAGAGTACAACTAGACGGCCTTGACGGCGTGTTGGTGCAGGAGTACGTCTCTCGCGCCGTCGACTACCTGAACGTAACGGACACGGCCCGGATCAGGGAGTTTATGAGGAGCTATGGCACGCATTACATCGACTCGTATATTACAGGGAATTTTGTTTATCAGGTATACTAATATAATAATAAATAATCTATATTGATAATTTCGTCAAGGGGTACGGTAGACTTGATCAATACCTTATATGAATAACAAAACATAAAAAAATATTGATTTTGTGTTGACAACATTTTATCAGCAAAATTCGGATTATCGAGAATTTCGTCAAAATTCAAAAGAGCGAAGCCGGGTTTTCTTAGTACTATTATAGAACTGAAGAGTTTGATTATGTGTTCCCCTACCATCCATGTTAATATGGCTTATGCCACTAATCCCCAAAAAAGCTTCCACTTCAGCCCCAAAACGTTTATAAAAATCAATTTTTGTTTCCATTTAAACCCCCAAAACTTTTTGTGTAGTCAACTGAAAAATTCGAGTAGTTCCCATTTGTTCTATGGAACATGACGTCATAGTTCGGACTAACTGAGTGCTTACCCGTTCGACCCAAGATTTTTCTACCCAATAGGTATTTTGCTCCGTTCATCCCAAAACATTCAAGTTACCCGTTCTACCCACACCTACTTATTCCTAAACTCATAAATATATTTATTAAGTGAAATAAAGTTTTTCAATACTATTTTCTTATTGTCAGGTGTTCAAGTACAAAAGGCCCGGGTTCAACATGCTGCGAGGCTACATAAGACAGCGTAAGAACCGACCAAGCGCACCTGACAACCTCAGATTTTACTTCGCATCAAACTTCCTGAATCAAGTTGGAGATATCAAGGTACAGACGAAATATCTATGGTTAATACTACTCCCTACCTATATTCGTGTAACTGCCAGCAGTTACAGTTAGCATAGTCATAATCATTTATTTCCATTTTTTGTATTACACAAATCTTAGACAGGTCAATGATAAAAAATATAAAATGTCATGCTTTACATATTAAATAAAATAAAAGAAAATTCAGCCTTATGAGCCTAACCTAATGGTAAGTGAAACACCATAGGGACAGTGTTCAAATTATTGTAATATGGTCCCTATTAATTTACAGTACGTATAAGTGTGTATCCAGATACATTTGATGCATTTTTGGCATCTACAATCTACACATGCCTCCTGTCAAATTTGTGTTTTGCAGATACACAATTATACGTAGGGAGTGTCAATCTATCTATACTAATATTAGAACACGAAACAGGTAACATACCATGATTAAGTATATCAGAAATCAAGCACCCGTAACACAAGCTTCGACTATGTACAATGTGGAAGCTGTCTATAGCTTAAGGCTTAAGTGAACCTATAAGTTGTGTTCTAATTTTTGGATTTATAGGCTTCCTGTTTCCTAAATAAAATATTATTTCAGGTCGCAAGCGGGAATCAAACCGTGGAATCCTGGGCCAACTGGCATCTACGCGACATCCAATACCAGCATCAGCGACCAAGTCTCCTCCGGTTATACTCCAACCCGAATCTAGTGAACGAACTCAACAAAACTTTAGACGACAAAGCTCTGTTAGGATTAGGGCTAAAGACTTTAAGACCTATGTTTAAGGATAGAAGTAAAGCTGATAAATATAGCGAGGTGATACAGAATGATCTACTATTGTGGGAGGTTAATTCTTAAGTGTTAGGATTTTTAACACTATCCGTGCTCATGACATACGGCTGAGGATGTGCTGCACCGAGCTTGGGCATTGAATGTGTTAAGATAAGTTTTATGGTCCGTACTCGGTTTCGGTACTAGAAAACGACTTCGAACCAAAAGCTGGTGCTAATTATAAATAATTAATAAATATTGCTGGACAATTCACACAGCACTAGCCCCGTGGTAAGCTCGGAGCTTGTGTTACGAGTGCTAGATAAACTAAGTAGTAATTTTTATAAAAAATATAGAAACAGCCCAATTGTGAGTATTTTATTTATTTTGTTAATTCTATGTTTTCCTAAACATACATTTCAGTTTAGATAATATAGATAAATATTTTACATACTTATTACATTTAATTTTAAATACAAAATTATATTTACACACATACATAAT
Source organism: Chloroclystis v-ata (assembly GCA_963691955.1). Classification (NCBI taxonomy): domain Eukaryota; kingdom Metazoa; phylum Arthropoda; class Insecta; order Lepidoptera; family Geometridae; genus Chloroclystis; species Chloroclystis v-ata. Next base: position 6,144,663 of record OY829909.1, on the reverse strand, counting down.
TACAATAAACATTCATCAAGATAATACATTAATTTATCAAATCCTGCCAAAAAATCTTATATATTTCCAGTCTTTCGTGTATCAAAACCATCAATAGTACAATTCAATAATAAGCTCTAGTACAAATAAACATTATATTATTATGATATTAAATACGTTTATTTTATGATATTACTTTTATTTCAAAGCTTGTTTAATAAAGCGCTAATATTATGAATTATTCTGTGCAAGTTTATAATTTAATACCACAAAGTAATAAAAAAATGCATAGATATACTATTAACATGATCATTATGTAATATACCGATGCATAATATTTATTTACATTCTTACATGTAAGAATGATTTAAGATGTTGTAAACAAAATTACACTTGCAATTTATATTAAAGTAGTCCATTTACAACTACTATCGTATTTAAATATATTATCATTATTATCAATTATGCTAAATATATTAGCATTATCAACTATGCTAAATATATTAGCATTATCAACTATGCTACATATATTAGCATTATCAACTATGCTAAATATAGCATTTTCAACTATGCTAAATATATTAGCATTATCAACTATGCTAAATATATAAGCATTATCAGCTATGCTAAATAAAACGACACTTTTAGTCCATATCCTCAAAGATCCACGGTATCACAGCTGATACCTTTATGTGCATACCTTTATGTGCAGTATTTACCGGTACTTTTGTAAATTTATTAGCATAATCACCAAGGCTAAATTTATTAGCATTATCAACTATGCTAAATAAAACGACACTTTTAGTCCATATCCTCAAAGATCCACGGTATTACAGGTGATACCTTTAAATAAAACGACACTTTAAGTCCATATCCTCCTGAGAGCCACGGTATCAGGTGATACCTTTGTGCAGTATTTACCGGTACTTTCGTCAGCAAGTCTCCAGCGTGGTGGAGACCTTGGTTCTGGCGAAGTGCGTGTAGGCGGGGCGCCGGCCGTTCACCAGCATGCGGAGGGGACTGTTCACGCGGATAGATCTGAAGTTGTACATCTGCAAATATGTCTAGAGTTAGTTATATTTATTATAAATGAATAAAATAATAAATAATTGAATCATTTATTTTCTAAACACTTACAAACTTAACTTAATGATCAGTACATTTTTATTTCACTTATAAGGACACTATATTTACCTTGTTCGGCTTCGATTTCGTGTTTCCATTGATGAATTCACTCGTTTCTATGAAATCCTGAAATTATAAAATAGTATTATAATTTATAGAAATAATCCTTGTTCCAGGTGATTCCGGAATACAAAAATTATTAATCTATGTATCGTACCTATGTCAGATAATCTAGTTTCGAGCTTATCACGTAGCTAGATGTTGATAGGTATGTGAATTAACCAGGAATATTAATTTATTTACACGTCTATATACCGGGAACTTAGTGGTTTGCACATGTGTAGACTCTCTCCGATGACGCCGCGCCCGTCCGCCCAGTTGTAAACATTTACTGCGACACGGGACATGTGTATAGTTACCGGGAACTTGGTGGTTTGCACGTGTGTAGACACTCTCGGCTGCGGGAGGCAGACCGCGTCGCCGATGATGACGCCGCGCCCGTCCGCCCAGTTGTAAACATTTACTGCGACACGGGACATGTGTATAGTTACCGGGAACTTGGTGGTTTGCACGTGTGTAGACACTCTCGGCTGCGGGAGGCAGACCGCGTCGCCGATGATGACGCCGCGCCCGTCCGCCCAGTTGTAAACATTTACTGCGACACGGGACATGTGTATAGTTACCGGGAACTTGGTGGTTTGCACGTGTGTAGACACTCTCGGCTGCGGGAGGCAGACCGCGTCGCCGATGATGACGCCGCGCCCGTCCGCCCAGTTGTAAACATTTACTGCGACACGGGACATGTGTATAGTTACCGGGAACTTGGTGGTTTGCACGTGTGTAGACACTCTCGGCTGCGGGAGGCAGACCGCGTCGCCGATGATGACGCCGCGCCCGTCCGCCCAGTTGTAAACATTTACTGCGACACGGGACATGTGTATAGTTACCGGGAACTTGGTGGTTTGCACGTGTGTAGACACTCTCGGCTGCGGGAGGCAGACCGCGTCGCCGATGATGACGCCGCGCCCGTCCGCCCAGTTGTAAACATTTACTGCGACACGGGACATGTGTATAGTTACCGGGAACTTGGTGGTTTGCACGTGTGTAGACACTCTCGGCTGCGGGAGGCAGACCGCGTCGCCGATGATGACGCCGCGCCCGTCCGCCCAGTTGTAAACATTTACTGCGACACGGGACATGTGTATAGTTACCGGGAACTTGGTGGTTTGCACGTGTGTAGACACTCTCGGCTGCGGGAGGCAGACCGCGTCGCCGATGATGACGCCGCGCCCGTCCGCCCAGTTGTAAACATTTACTGCGACACGGGACATGTGTATAGTTACCGGGAACTTGGTGGTTTGCACGTGTGTAGACACTCTCGGCTGCGGGAGGCAGACCGCGTCGCCGATGATGACGCCGCGCCCGTCCGCCCAGTTGTAAACATTTACTGCGACACGGGACATGTGTATAGTTACCGGGAACTTGGTGGTTTGCACGTGTGTAGACACTCTCGGCTGCGGGAGGCAGACCGCGTCGCCGATGATGACGCCGCGCCCGTCCGCCCAGTTGTAAACATTTACTGCGACACGGGACATGTGTATAGTTACCGGGAACTTGGTGGTTTGCACGTGTGTAGACACTCTCGGCTGCGGGAGGCAGACCGCGTCGCCGATGATGACGCCGCGCCCGTCCGCCCAGTTGTAAACATTTACTGCGACACGGGACATGTGTATAGTTACCGGGAACTTGGTGGTTTGCACGTGTGTAAACACTCTCGGCTGCGGGAGGCAGACCGCGTCGCCGATGATGACGCCGCGCCCGTCCGCCCAGTTGTAAACATTTACTGCGACACGGGACATGTGTATAGTTACCGGGAACTTGGTGGTTTGCACGTGTGTAGACACTCTCGGCTGCGGGAGGCAGACCGCGTCGCCGATGATGACGCCGCGCCCGTCCGCCCAGTTGTAAACATTTACTGCGACACGGGACATGTGTATAGTTACCGGGAACTTGGTGGTTTGCACGTGTGTAGACACTCTCGGCTGCGGGAGGCAGACCGCGTCGCCGATGATGACGCCGCGCCCGTCCGCCCAGTTGTAAACATTTACTGCGACACGGGACATGTGTATAGTTACCGGGAACTTGGTGGTTTGCACGTGTGTAGACACTCTCGGCTGCGGGAGGCAGACCGCGTCGCCGATGATGACGCCGCGCCCGTCCGCCCAGTTGTAAACATTTACTGCGACACGGGACATGTGTATAGTTACCGGGAACTTGGTGGTTTGCACGTGTGTAGACACTCTCGGCTGCGGGAGGCAGACCGCGTCGCCGATGATGACGCCGCGCCCGTCCGCCCAGTTGTAAACATTTACTGCGACACGGGACATGTGTATAGTTACCGGGAACTTGGTGGTTTGCACGTGTGTAGACACTCTCGGCTGCGGGAGGCAGACCGCGTCGCCGATGATGACGCCGCGCCCGTCCGCCCAGTTGTAAACATTTACTGCGACACGGGACATGTGTATAGTTACCGGGAACTTGGTGGTTTGCACGTGTGTAGACACTCTCGGCTGCGGGAGGCAGACCGCGTCGCCGATGATGACGCCGCGCCCGTCCGCCCAGTTGTAAACATTTACTGCGACACGGGACATGTGTATAGTTACCGGGAACTTGGTGGTTTGCACGTGTGTAGACACTCTCGGCTGCGGGAGGCAGACCGCGTCGCCGATGATGACGCCGCGCCCGTCCGCCCAGTTGTAAACATTTACTGCGACACGGGTCATGTGTATAGTTACCGGGAACTTGGTGGTTTGCACGTGTGTAGACACTCTCGGCTGCGGGAGGCAGACCGCGTCGCCGATGATGACGCCGCGCCCGTCCGCCCAGTTGTAAACATTTACTGCGACACGGGACATGTGTATAGTTACCGGGAACTTGGTGGTTTGCACGTGTGTAGACACTCTCGGCTGCGGGAGGCAGACCGCGTCGCCGATGATGACGCCGCGCCCGTCCGCCCAGTTGTAAACATTTACTGCGACACGGGACATGTGTATAGTTACCGGGAACTTGGTGGTTTGCACGTGTGTAGACACTCTCGGCTGCGGGAGGCAGACCGCGTCGCCGATGATGACGCCGCGCCCGTCCGCCCAGTTGTAAACATTTACTGCGACACGGGACATGTGTATAGTTACCGGGAACTTGGTGGTTTGCACGTGTGTAGACACTCTCGGCTGCGGGAGGCAGACCGCGTCGCCGATGATGACGCCGCGCCCGTCCGCCCAGTTGTAAACATTTACTGCGACACAAGCCAAGCTTTCGTCTACGATCGCGAATGTGCTGGAATTAGAAAAAAATCATGTTTTAATATGATGTAAATTAGACTATAAACTTGAATATTATAGGTAAAGCCAAAAGTTCTACTAGCATTTTTGTGTTTGGGATGGTTTAAATGAAAAAAAATACTATAAAATTAATGGAAAAATTATAACATAACCTTGTTTCTCGAGTGGGAGGCGAACCCACGCCACTCAGTTTAGCCCTGGTTGCACTAAACCAACTATGCTATCGAGGGGTTATCCCGTACCTCATATCATCAGTTAACCACTGATTGCGCCATCTATCAGTTTTAATAACTTAAGTTAGAATCAATCACTATAAAATAACAAATAGAATAATAATCCTTACAATGGCACCGTGTTCTCGCTATGATAGCTTGCCACGACCCTGCCCAGGACCACCTTCTCATCATTGGCCCCGTCCTGCAGCTCAGCCAGCGGCGCGCGCTGCAGAGTCACCGGGAGGTTGTTGATCTTGCACGGTTGACCGGGAAGGTACTCTCCGTAGAGCTTTGGTTCCATTGACTGTAAAAATAAACAAAATATTGCTGGAGAATTTACACAGCATGTTGCAGCTAGCCCCGTGGTAAGCTCGAAGCTTGTGTTTAGGATGCTAGTGTTCTAATTTACTTGATATGCTATATTTAGCTTTTGCTGCAGCCGCTTGCCCTTAAGGCGTCTCTGGCAGCGCACCACGTCCCGCGAGGCGCACCTTGAGGCGGCCCTGGCAGCGCACCACGTCCCGCGAGGCGCACCTTGAGCATGTGCTGCAGCCGCTTGCCCTTGAGGCGGCCCTGGCAGCGCACCACGTCCCGCGAGGCGCACCTTGAGGCGTCCCTGGCAGCGCACCACGTCCCGCGAGGCGCACCTTGAGGCGGCCCTGGCAGCGCACCACGTCCCGCGAGGCGCACCTTGAGCATGTGCTGCAGCCGCTTGCCCTTGAGGCGGCCCTGGCAGCGCACCACGTCCCGCGAGGCGCACCTTGAGCATGTGCTGCAGCCGCTTGCCCTTGAGGCGTCCCTGGCAGCGCACCACATCCCGCGAGGCGCACCTTGAGCATGTGCTGCAGCCGCTTGCCCTTGAGCCGGCCCTGGCAGCGCACCACGTCCCGCGAGGCGCACCTTGAGCATGTGCTGCAGCCGCTTGCCCTTGAGGCGGCCCTGGCAGCGCACCACGTCGTCCACGTGGCGCAGGTAGTGCGCGAGGCGGCGCAGCTGTCCGGCGGGCGGCGCCCAGGCCGGGTCGAGGCGGTGCGCCAGCGCGAAGCACTCCATCGCCTCCTCGTATCGCTCCTCGTAGTTCAACGTCTGGAAGGAACGGTGTTGATACTTGAGGAATGGTCTTGATACTTTTTAGCTGATTAAATTATTTAGTTTTGTTATGAGTCACCCTACTATACTGGCATATCATACTGCTCTTGAGTTCTTTTACATACAAACAGAACCCTATTTAAGTTGCTACTACTGGGAAACAAGGACTTACCTATTTCTTGACGAGAGAGACCAAGAGTGCTTTGGTGATTGTTACATGTCTTTAAAAAAAATTAATGCAAAGAACACGAACATGGCGATTTTCCTAGCGATGTTTGCCTTCACCGTTAGAACACAATATTTTTACAAAGCAAGGAGAATTTTTTCAAGGAGAATTTGTTGTGGGGCTAACTAGGATCTGGACTGAAATCTCGCTGTGGAGTTAATTGTGTTCAATTGTCTCCTTGCCTAACCAGCCTATCTATATATCTTTGATATAGCGGAGTAAATTCTTTGGTTTCTTATAAATTATGCTTATACTTACAACTCCTTTATTATAAGGCAGGTCCGGTGTCCCACGAGCTACCGCATCCGTCCACGCTTGCTTGTAGGCGCTCATGGCTAACTTCAGGGTGTTAGGACACTGTTCCACCATGAAGAACTGGCACAGGTACGCATTGCCAAGGACAGTCCAGGAAACACCATCCTGGAACACAAATAAATATTTAACTTTAATAAATACAACTTTTAGATTTAATGGTGTTTAATAATTAATTCTACCATTTATGTTGTCATCATAATGAACCATTGTACAACCAAAGGTCTTCATTAAATATTTCCTGTTATTTCACTAAAAAGCACATTAGATCCTACACACCAGCAACTACTAAATTATCTATCCATCTTGTTGGAAGATTTGCAAACTTGCATTTGCTACATAGAATAACACAAATAGTGTAAAATAAGATTTTTAGAATTTACAAAAGAATTTTCAAAGTGAAATAGTGTACCTTAGGGTTCATAGAGACAGCTTCCTTGGCATAATCCACGCTGCGTAAGATATTATTCTTTGTTTCTTGATTATCTGCTACTTCAGACTGTCTGAGCAACACAGACAAGCTACGTAGGGTGATGGGATGTCTTTGCTTAAAAAGTAAATATTAAATTACAATTTTCATAAAATATATGTCTAAGATTTATCAATGCAAACTATGGAAATAAATATTTATGACTATGACTAATCATCATATTCACTCCTATCTATGTTCCCACTGCTAGGACACAGGGACTTCTCTCTTGATGAGAGAGATTAGGCCTTAATTCACCACACTGACCAAGTGGGAGTTGGTATTCCAAACAATGCATGACGTGAATTATTGACATTTTATATTATTGGCCCCACAATCCCTCAGGGGATAAACTAGCAACAGAGTAAATAGACTAGTCAACAGTAAAACTTTGTGTTCACCAATAAATGTTGTTTCTGCAGAAGTCAAAACTTACCCGCTTCAAAGACCCTTCCAAACAAGCTTGAGATTCTTTAATATTCATGTTCTTCCAATAACTTTCTCCAAGTTCAATCCATGCCTCTATCATATTAGGGTTTAGTTTAACGGCTTTGCTGAAGCATTCTAAAGCTCTTGGATCATATTCCGGAACCATGTTGTAACAGCGGCCTTTGAGATATTGGTATTTAGCACGCAATTCTATGGGTATCTCTGTTTCTGCAAATATTACAAGGTTTACATAAGTCTGAATGTGTGCAGTATGAAATTTGTTTGAAGATCAAAACTTACAACAGTACTTGTGAAATAATAGAGGTACAAAAAGACGTATTTGGACCCCACTGCTTTACGCAATGAAATAATAATTATTATAAATATTTTAATTTTATTCACATAATTATATGTGCTGTCTCTTTTCATAGAGGCTAAACTTATCTTGGTTTTAATAAACTAGCTAAGTCTCTTATTTAATCTTATTTCTCTTTCAACTTACCATCGATATTATTAATTTTCTCAGACATTTCGGTTACTTTTTCTTTCAGAAGATTATTTTTTTCTGGTGCCATTTCAATTGGGTGGTTTTCAAAGAAGAGATCTCTGAATTTGAGAATCTTTTCCAGTTCAATCTAAAATGAATAATAAATTGAGGACAAGCGACTTAAAAATAATTAGTAAGTAATTAACTTTTGGAGAAATGAATTAAAAATTACACATTTATATTTACATTACACTTACCTCAAGCTGTTTTAAAACTTGAACAAAATCCACTTTGGGAGCAGATTGGTCACCAGCCATTGTAGTAAATTTATATTTCCAATATCAAATATTAATTTGACTGGTGTGAATAATTAAAAGTCGCAATTTTATACGCAATAATCACCAAATTTCCATTTTCGAATTCACATTTTCTCAAACAAATTTGGATTGTTGATTGTATCGCGAATGACAAATTCAGCAATCAAAAAAGTTCAAAACAAAAACTGAATGAATGAAGGATAGTTTGATTTTCCTTAAATTTCTAAAGTGTCAATGTCAATTGATCTTGTGTCAATGTTTTTATTTTTTTATCTCACTTTGAATATGTACTTTTTTTTAATCTTAGATATTTTTTTCATAGATGATTTTTATGCTGGATTTGAGTTTGAGACACAACACAAATTTGTAATTTATTCAGTAATTCCATACATGTATAAAAATTAAGATGTCTTAATTATTTTAATTTAGTATGTAGGTATAGTGAAACCATTTCTAAAATGAACGCCCCTCTACCAAATTGTGAATTTTTTTTTTTTGTGTATTCTGTTTTTCTGTATTTCCTCTCACATGTTGAAATCATCACGGTTTTGTGGAGGGAAGTTCATTTTTAGAATGGTTTTACTATACCTATTTACTTTAAGCCGTATCAATTTTAGGGTCAAATTTTAGTAACACTAATTTGTGTGTAACTAATATGCTAATAGGTATATAAATTAATACTGAATACCGAAACGTTTTTTTCTAACAAAATCATACACAAAATGATAAAGTAGGTACAGTTTATTCTAAAACTAAAATTATGTATGTTAGTAATAAATATTGAAATATGTTTGGCGATTCAAAAATTATTTAAATACCATTAACTAAAATACTACAAATAAGTTGTCCCATAAGATAAATTTTAATCGTCAAAAGGATAATCGTCTTCTTCTTCTTCATTGATCACGGATAAATTCGTAAGTGTTTGGAACGAGAGTGACGCCATCTCTTGTGCTTTATTAGAACTTGAAGATACAGGTAGCGACATCTGTGTGTTTAAACCTGAATTACAGTTAGACGACATTGGCGCTGTTTCTGATCCAGCAGTATTTTGTCTTTGAGGTTTCATTGGAGGAGCAACGAATTCGCAAGTGCACACTGGGATGTCTCCCCCTCTCGCTTGTATGCGTTCTTCGTCAGAACCGATTGTTCGCGCCAAATCATAGGCGCAGCAGTCGATTCGCGTCAAAGAATCCTTCAAGTGTTGCTGCAAAGAACTAAAGATAATATTAGATCGGCATTCCTCAACCTATAACATAATATTCCACATGGCATTTAGTATAAGGGTCCATCTCATCATTTATTTAAAGTAACATTGTTATGTTTAATTATTATTCAGAACAGGTCCAAAGAGTTGGTTTAATTAATTTAGATTACATTTTGGATGTCAATAAATACAATATCTACTAGATAGGTACATATTAGAAATGTAACTCCTGATCCTGACCTACTTATAAATGGTTTTATCTAGTTTAGGAGTCAGGGAAACTGTAATTGCCAGAAAATAATTCTGATCAATAAAGATATGGTAAGTATTTGACTTACGTGATTCTAGAGTGATTCTCTCTCAGCTGCTTCATAAAACACCTCTGTCGCTCCAGTTCGATGCGTAGATTCTTGTCCACATCGTCTCTAGTCAACTCTCTTCCCGGCCTTAGAGATCTGTCTGTTCTTCTCGCTTCAACCAGACGTTCCTGTTCCATTGTCTCTAATATGTTACTTTCTGTCGTCTCTAGTTCGTCTTGTAGGGATTTGTAGTCTCTTAGTGCCTGAAATTATTATTTATTTATATGAAATAGTGGTTTTGCTGGACAAATATCTACTGGCTAGATCGGGCAAAGGTTTTAGTACTGAATCTCTTTTTCAATTCGTACCTACATTGTTAGAACTGAAAATATATCTGTCACTGTACTTCAGTGTCTTCTGTAGGTATATTGGAAATTGTATAAGTTTAATTGTATAGGTACCTCACCATTTGAAGAAACATAGTCATAGATAGATCCATGAATTAATGAAATGATGAATTAATTAATGAATTAATGAAAAAAAACCTCTTCTTTTTGCCACTGAAGATCCTGTAATTTGATTTTATTTGCATAAATACGTCTTCTTAGTGCCGAGTCCACTCTGGCGCCGTAGGCCTGGGCGGCTATTGACAGATGGACCCTCGCTCCTCGAACCTTTAGATAAACAACCTTTTTTTAAAACAAATCCAATAAGTCTCCCTAACTATAAATCCATAAGCATCAGAGTCGGGTTTGTTCAAACTGTCATAATTCCTAATGGCTAAACTTATTTTTATGATTGTTGATTTGTTGTAATGATTTTAGTTAAATAAAAAAGATCGGGCCCTCATTAATGAGTAGGTACGCTGGACTAGAAAAACCCAAGACCGCATACGATGGAAAGCTTTAGGGGAGGCTTATTGAGAAACTAAACATACATAAGCACATATTGTTTATAGTTACCTGTTGCTTGACAATCAAGGAACCACTCAAAGCCTTCAGACCTGCCCTCTTCAGAAACAAGCATCGGTTCTCCCAACGGCAAACAGTAGAACCTCTGAAATCAACAGTATTCTACTTCAAAATGAGGATTTTCGTCATAAAGAAGCCAAAAACCATGAAATTTCACCTTTTTTTCTTCCTTTTCCCGAAGTCCATTTTGCAAGAGTTGTGAGATATATTGACACATCTTTCCTCTACATTTAGTGCTTGACATTTGTTTTGGATATCGAGCACGATTCGATTTTTTGTCTTTTGTAAGGAGTTCAGCTGTGACTCCAATTCCATAACGAGTTTTTCGAACATCTTCTTTTGACTGCGTAGAAAATTGAGCTCCTGGAATTTAACATTTTATTAGGTACTTGACACTTTATATGTATATAAATTAAATAAGTGCTTATATTCAATAACAGCGATTTGTCTGTAATGTTAACTAAAGTTTTGGAGATAATATACCTACATCATAATTATTAATATGGAAGTACCTACCTACCTGTCTAATAAACGTAATTAAATTGTATCAGATTCAACTGATATCTCCACTAAATTAATATTGCTTTGATGTAGGTTTAAATTAAAATAAATTAACCTTTCAGAATGCTAAAGGCTAGGATTAAATAAAATCATAACATATACAAAATTTCTTAAGGTATAACTTTAATTGTAACGACGTTCTGCTTAGCCAATGTTTGTTGATCATGCTGTGTCATCCTAAAATTATAGATTCACATTATCTAATACCCAGTATTTTTAGAATATTTAGGTAGGTACCTAGATCCTAAAAATGTTAAATGTTATCTATGCTGGATGTAAAGAAATAAATTACCTGACTAATATAGTGCTCGACTGAATCAGACGTGCATCCCATGCAGGCTGTAACAGAACCTTGAGAAAAAAGGCTAATCTCATCGTCTAGCCTTTGACAAACTACTTGCGCTGCGTTGTGTTCGTAATTTAGGGAATTCTGCGCGTCATCTATCCTCTTCAAAAGATCTTCCAAAACCCAACGCCATGATTCTATGTCTGACATCCTGAAATTATATTGATTAAAAAGATTGTGACTAAAATCGTGGAGAAATAATCTAGTTAATTCTAGTAACTTACATCATTAGTTATCTACTAAAATTATTATTAATTACCTATTTTGTGTATTTGTTGACACATAATCACAATTTATTATATATTTATTTTAATGACAATAAAATTGAGTAAATCTTGTGATACATAAACTACATTTTTTTTGGGATAGAACGAATAGGTTCTTAATTACCTAGGTACCCATAACTTTGTTCCACTCAACCCTAATACGTGCATTGATTAACACCTATCTAAGGTCTAAGCCTAAGGTAAAATAAAGGTAAGTACCTATCTTAGTGGCTAATAAAGCTCATTTTCTCAGCAGTCTCTCATGCAACTATAAGAAATATTTCTATTCTTCGATTCAACCTAAGTTAGATAATTTTCTATGTTATGTACCGAAGCTATAAATTATATAGTAGGTAACGAACAAAGGAAAACTAAGAACAAACCTCTCAACCAGGCACTTCTTAAACACACTCTCATTGGTTTCCTTCGAAAAGTTATTGAGCATCACCAATTCTTGAGTCTCATTTACTTGGTCCTGCACTTTAGCATTGAGTTTATCGGTCAACGCCCTGATTGAGCCTACATTAGTGTGAAAACCGTTTGTAAATGGTTTCTCCATCATAAAAAGTAAAATAAAACGTTGTAAAAAGCTCTTTGTTTTGAATTCACCATAATTTTGGCGGTTGACATTTAACGGTAACGGTAATTTAATCTATGGTACCTATCATAAACTTGTTTGGTTCAAAGAGTATACGGAAAGACTAAGAACCTCCTTGCATGCTTTGGTCTTTTGACGATAAGGAGGTTGAATGACGGACCAGGAGAGCGCACAAAGGAGGCTATAATTATTTTTGTGTTTCGAACTATGTTTATTGACTGCTATAAAGTATAGCCGGAAGGAAGTAAAATTCGAAGTTACCTTTCAAATTTTCTAGAAAGTGATAAATTAAATACTTATATCAATTATTAAAATATATTAATATTAAAAAAATCTACAATTTTAACTAACATATTCATGAAGCCAAAACTTCTTAATACTTACATAAAGAAATTATCAACAACTTACATGCTCTAAAGTTACCTAACTTTATAAAAATTTATTAAATTGAAATCACACTATACTATACTCTGTCTAACGAAAGATGGCCCTGAAAAACCCCGGCAAATTCAAAAAATTTTAGTATGGCAATACATTAAATAATGTGATAACTTGGAATAACATAATTTGATACTTTTCTATTATTCTGAATAAATATCCTTACATATTTTTTTTACTCCGATATAAACAAGTAATATTCTTCAGATTACCTACACGCCTAGGGTGCATCTTAGAAATATCTTAGTGTAAGTAATAAATAAAAGTCTCAATTATTTAAGTTTTTTGTTTATTCATCGTAATCAAAATCAGAATTTTGAATCATAATTCATAAATTTACTTCAATTAAATGTTTCTTTTTCCAAATATGTAGTAATGCTATTTAGCTATCATAAAAGAAGGCAACAGTATTATAAAAAGAAAATAAAAGTCGAGAACCACAAAAATGGGATCAAAGTATCAAAATGTTTGTGCACTACAAACTTAGGAAATCAACCACATTATGTAAACAATCCTGTTTCTGCAGAAATTCAGCTTCTTTTTCCTGCTGCTTCTCCTGATACTTAGATATCATACAGAATAACAGCCTTCGCTCGCTACCGTTGATTGTTTGAGGCATTTTAACACGCAAAATTCTCAAAATGTATTTTTAATATCCACCAAAACATCAAGGAATAGTATTGCCACACACCGAGACCAATTTTCCCTAATCTTTTAAAGTCAAATTTTTATGGATGTACCACACGTAATTGTGTATTTATCCGATTTATGATTTATAAAAAATTAAAGAATTACTTCTTGTGTTCATTAAAGTGAACTATAATTCGTTAGCAAGTATTATTATTTTTTATCACCCTGACTTTACCCCGTTATAGAGCATAATGTCCGTAGGTGGAAACACATGATGTATTGCCATGTGAAAAGTTTCGCAAAAATGCCCAGTGCCAGCTTTCGTTAGACAGACTCTAGTATCTAATCTAGTACGAATTTTTGGTGCTATACTACATTTACTGGATACTTAAATAAATACCTAACTTATTATGTTTTTTTATATATTTTAGTAATCATTTGAACATTTAAGATTATAATAAATTATAAATAAGAACGTAGATACGAGTAGTAAAATTCAATGGTACAACTGCCTCACAACAATAAACACAGGCTTCAAGATGACAAAGTAGATGATTTCAGCCACACTGATGATGCTGAACCCCATGAACAGACTTAGAAGACCTCCTATGGCTCCTGAAAAAGTAGTATTAAAGTATGAGATACGAGAATGGATAAACAATGTGTAATACTATTATAATAAATTAAAAAAAATATTGCTGGACAAAATTCATACAGCAACATTTAGCCCTATGGTAAGAGCTAGAAGCTTGTGTTACGGGTGCTACATTTCTAATGCATTTAAATAGTGTGGTTAATCCCTAATTTGCTTGGTCTCTGTGTTATTTTGTTAGTGTTATTTTAAAAAGCATATTATCATAAATTTTGTACAAAAAGTTAAAAAAATGTTGCTTTGTGTACTTTTCTTACCAGCAAAATAATATTTGTCGTACTGCGCGTGTCTATGTTGTCCCAGGAAGATATCATCATAGAAGTGGACGTTTATCTGTGTAACATCTTCTCTGAAAACAACAAAAAAGCATAACTAAATCATGACAAATATTGTTGTAGAAATTTAATATTATGTTCGTTCGATGCACGACTCGTGGTAATATGTAATTTAATATGCGACAAATATCTGCAGATCTTACAAATTATTGTCCCTATGCGGAAATCAAACCCTCAACCTCTTGCCTCGCAAACAGACCTTTGCCCGCTGCGCCACAGGGATCATCTTATTAGGATGACACCCATGATTGAGGGAGGTACTATTCTTTAACTATAAAACTGCCTTGGTTTCATAAACTCATATTAGTCTAACGGGAAATCCAAAATCTTTTTTTACGTTGTAATATTTATTTTATTTTTTTATTTTACGTACTGGCTAGGTTCTCCCGACCCGTGATCAGCCTGCGCCAAGTCAGAGTAGAACACTTGGCTGGTGTAAATAATATCATTACATGATGGATAGCAAGACTCTTCATCATGAGAACCGGTCTCATCACTACCAGCGAAGTAGGAGAGGATGAATCGGTTCATTACGGAGTTCTTTACTCGCTCGATACACGCTTGCTGCTGTTTTGTGGAGCAGATGGGATCGAAGCGCTGTTTTTCTGAAATTAATGATGCATATTTTAGTAGGAAGTAATAATAAACTTTATATTAAATATACATATTTGTTTACTACTAATGTTGGATAACTCCAATGCTCTTAGTTGTGCAATATTCTCTTTCCATCCCAAGGTTGCCTGGAAGAGATTGCTGTTAGTGATAAGGCCGCCCATTGTGTCACTGTTATGTATCTGTTTCTCTTATGTATTGCCCTGTATATTGTTGGTGTTACAATAAAGTTTTTTGTATTGTATTGTGTAAACCTTAATTTACTGTCTTACAAAACATTACATCCTAAAAACTAGTTGAAACTTCTATAATGACACCGGTTTCGTGAAGATTGTATTGCTATTTTAACATAGGCCTAAAAGCTTTCCATCGTTTACGGTCTTGTGCTTTTTTTGTAGTTTTGGGGAGACAAGAACCCAACTTCTTAGGAGATTTGGTGAAATTACCACACTTATCAGACTGGTTATAAGTAAATTAAACGAAGCTGTCTTTCGTCCATCGATTAAGACGACCTCGACTAAAGAATAGCAATTGATTTTTATAAATAAGAAGATAACTTGGAGAGTTGTTTAACTCCTGTGTAAATACGTGAGTAATTCCCGTTGTTACATAATAAATAAATAAATAAATATTACTGGACAATTTTACACAGCGACATCTAGCCCCGTGGTAAGCTCGAAGCTTGTGTTACGGGTGCTAAATGAATAAGAAGATAAGATATATTTCGTATACATACTTGGCCAATTAAACGGCACACAATCGCACTCCTCTCTCGTCTGTCGAACCAGTACATCATGTTTACAGTTGCTGTCCGTATAGAACTCATAGTACTCCAGTCTGCGCTCATCCTGGAAGAAGCATTGTCTTGGCCCCGGCGGCAGGTCGCGCAGGTTTATATCCGTTTTGTACGTGATGGGAAACACCTCTACTGTGGTCATGCGGTCCATGGGAAGACGGAGGACGGTGCTAGTGTAGACGTGGTCTGTTGGCGTGTTTATTAGAACCTGAAATTTTATACGAGTTAAGTTAGTCATGTTAGACATTCAGTCTGGCATAACTGATTGTATTCGTGGCGCAAAAGTTGAAGGTTTTCGAAGTACTGAATTATAGTTTGTCATGGTTCTTTCTGCAACAACTAACTGCGTACATAGCGAAATGCAAGAAGGTTCTGGAAGTTCTGGTTGCGTAGTATTTATATGTTCTGTGGTACTGGTATTATTACACAAAGATATTTTTATCCCTGTGTGTAATATGATTTCTTTTGAGAGACTGTGTCATGGGGTCGTTTAAACGTGGAACGGCTTTTTGAACGTTTTTGAGATATCATTGCAAAATTGCATTGAAAAACTTTGACAAAGAGAATATACAGTACGTTATACGTTTGAACTTTGAAACTGTTTACAATCTATGCGATCCTTTTACCGTTCGTAGTTATGTTTGTGTGTGTGTCAGTTAATCTGTGTATTTATGTATATGCAAAATAAATTTCGGTATTTTCTTTCATTATCTAGTGGTAAAAGCAACGAAAATCTCCAGATCTTTACTTACAGTGAAACCCAAACTATTCCCCTCACACAAGTACTGATGCTCGCTGATGTTGGAATACAATTCCAACCCCAGTCCGTTCGCTTCTCCCGACGCCATCACACGGAAGGGCTTCATCAGGGGGTCGGGTGGAAACGTCTTCGGGTACCCATCGTCCAGGTTCCACGTCAGGGCGGCGCCGGCGGTATTGTTGCTAAACGATCTTTGCCAAGGTAGTGTGATGTTGTTCCTATAAATTAATGGTTTTTGTTGTTATATTAACGATGGCTATAAAAACTGTCGTGCGATAAATTCATATTGAGATAAACGGGCAATCCACGAACTTTTTTACGTTGAATTTTGTTTCAACAGTTTCGTTCCAAAACGTGGAACCACTATGAAAAACGTGTAAATGATCTTGATACTTAGAATGGTGTTTGGTGGATGGTTTTCACTGTTGTAGTCTGTTTATAAAACACATACAAATGTAACTAAAAATAAAAAGTAATTATTAGGAAAATTAATCCCGAAAAGGCATTTATCGAGCTTTTTTTGAATAGATATATTAGGTAAATTTAGGTAGTACACTTTATTTTATAAAAATATTGCAACTTATAGTATGGCCGCTTTATTAATGCGTTTAGGACACATGTCAGTTTGACACGTTAGTGATGGGCACAACATAATGAGTTCGTAACCGTTCCTCCAAAATTAAACGCCGCGTTATTTTTAAGATTATTTTCGTTTTAAATTGGCGGAATCATTTAATATTTATATTTTAGTAATTTAAGTGGAAAACGACTGTTTTAGCGTCACAAAATGACGGCCCATAACGCCATTTGGGGTTATTATTTTAAACCTAAATATAAAAATGCTACTTTCTTTCGCGCGTTCGGTTTGGTCGTAGTTTTATTTTTATATTTAACCCTAGAGTACTAATATAAATTTACCACAGTTTAATACTAATGATCGCCTGGGAGGCTACTTTTAAAATAAAACCAATTTATTAGGTTAGTTATTTATTCTTTTTTATAAAGATAACATAAATTACTTGGCAAACCTCTACCTATTCTAAAATTAAACTTCAAATTATTATTGAAATTAACATTTCTCTTAAAATATGGCTTAAATCTTACAACGGCGAACATTTTTTCTCACAACATGACAGTCTTGTATCAGTCTAGTAAAATAAAAAATACTATTATATTCATACTTTTTTGGCATCAATATTATTTTCCAATATATAAACTTTATAAAACACTAAATTAAACTTATTTATCATCACATTTTTGTCTACAGACTAATTTCAAATCAGCCATTTATTTTATGTCGCAGGAACTACAGTTAGGAGATCAATTAAGTGTAGCTTGTAGCTTGAGGGGATACTGAAATGTTTGGGGGTTCAGAGTTATCTATTACAATATTATAAAAGTCTTCTTTCCATCGAAACGACACAAAAAAAGGATCTGCTGAGCTGTCATCAGATTCATAAGGATCGACTTCCAGATTGTCCTCAATTTCGCTATTGGAGTTCCCATTTACTAAGAAATCGTTAATTTGTTCTTCCTTGAGATTCAACTAAAAGAAAATAAACATTTGTTTAGTCATAATATGTCCAAATGCTGAATAAAAAGCAAAAAACAGAACAAGTAACGAAAAATAAACTTACCGTTAATACTAATGATCGCCTCCCAGGCGATCCAGTAGCCTATATTTTGAAAACGGAGAGTCCGCGACGGGTCCGCTTGTGCATACCTCTGCGGCGCGGGGAATGCTGAATTGGCACAAAAGTACAACAAAAAGCGCGGGCGCGTTTTTGAAAAAACGGAAAAAAACTGACCGCGCGCGGCCGCTCAGGCGATGATTAGTATTCTAGGGTTAATAAAATCTTATAGTATAGTCCATTATTTTTAAATTCTTAAACGTATTATTTTTTAAATATAACTGTAACAGATAACGATACTGTTGTTTCCTGTTAATTTTAGCACAGCACTGCCTACAAATATAAAGCACTGACATAACCTTGTAATAGCGCAATATAGATTTAGAAAAATATTGTTTACCAAGGTATTTTACACTCAGTTTGGCACAAAATTATTAGATTCATTGATTATTGATATAATAATGTAGATTTAATGCTCAACAATTGATAAAACGGTAAACAAACAGCAAAAATATTTTTATCGTAACTGCAACGCCATTACAAAGTTACGTTGTCAGTTCAATCGCGATGTGTCAGGAACGCAAACTCTCGGCGGCCAGACCATAGTTAACATATCGTGTTAATGGGAAAACCAACTAAATGCCAAAGAAAACAGTAAGCGCTCTACACACCGCCCGCCGGCACAGCCCGGCGGCCCAACCCGCCGGCCTTATTTTTTACAATCATGCCGGCGGGTTGGGCCGCCGGGCTGTGCCGGCGGGTCAGGCCGCCGGCATCCCTCTCCACTCACTCAGTCAGTTGCCCGCCGGCTTTCAGAGAGTAGTGACGTATTTGGCAATAAAGAATGTTACCTAATTTTGATTATTAGCACTCCATATTCTATGTCTAATATAAAAAATACGCGTGAAAGAATTACTTCGATACATCAATTAGTTTCCGATTTGGAAGTAAAACAAGTTGTAACCGTACGACGACGATAACACATAGGCTACTTTTAATCCTATGAAAATGTACAGTTCTTGAGGAAAACGGGGCCGAAGACTGGAGGAAGCTAGTTTGCAATAAATCAATATATTGTTCATTTAAATTTACTAAGAAGCTAGTTTGCCATAAATCAATGTATTGTTCATTTAAATTTACTAAGAAGAGCGGTACCTACCTATATATAAATAAATACTTACGTACCTACCAATAGCAACAAAACTTTAATACATATTTAATGTCTTTAACGTCAAAGTTTAATGGTAGGTACTTCTACTATTTGAGTTATCTTCATCCATTTTATCAATCGAATAATATTTAAGTACTACTATTAAACTATTAATTTAATACGCGGACGAAAACACATCAAAATACTGCGCAAGCTGTTGCACTACTACTATAATCTGCTGGCGATACTAAGCGGGCCGTAGGCCGCGCGAAGTTGTGGTATTACGTCACAAGCGCTCACGTGACTGTTAGCGAGACTCGATATTTTTCGAAACTTTGAATGCCTATAAAATCAAAACTACTAGGTACTTTTTAACTAAACAAAAACTAGTATATTTGTATACATACAGGCTTTACTGATACAACATTTCAAGCGATTTGGCATACCTAGTAACATTCTTCATTACTAGAACACCACATGCCGGGGCTGTCGTGCCGCCGGCATTGCCGCCGGCAAAGTCGTGCGGCTTGGACATTCTGAAGCCGGCGGGCTAACCCGCCGGCATCAAGCCGGCGGGCTGTGCCGGCGGGCCGCCGGCTTTGGTGTGTAGAGGCCAGTAGACAGCTAGTTGGTTTTCCCCTTAACACGACGATATTTAAATCACAAAAAAGAACTTACATCCCATTTAAAGGCAGGCTGTTGAAGGCAAAGCACAGGCCGTAGTTAGTGAAAATGGGTTGGAAGAGTTGACAGCAGTTTCTCTTCTCCCACTTGGAGAAGTGCAGAGCTGGCCAATTACAGGTCTTTATCACTTCTTCACAGGTTGGAGAGGCCTGAAAATATTAATGTCAGGTTTCTGTACTTGGTCTAACTGGAAAACTGTCGTGGTTTGACGAATTCATATTGATCGTTTTGGGACGAAACGGTTGATCAAAATTCAGAGTAAAAAGGTTCGTGTATTGCCCGTGTATCTCAATATGTATTGGTCTTTGTACTTAAACAACGAACTCAAATGGATATTTATAATGGATGATCATCTCTAACACTTAGGTAAGGATATGGTTTTAAGCTGAAGTATTACTTTAATACTTCATAATTATATGCCTTAGGCTTAAATATATAGGCGTTTTATTTCTTTACATAGAAAACCCATCACGTAGCAGTTATTTATAGAATTAAGTCAGACCGTTGCACCAGTGTAACTGGTACGTAATAAGGGTTAATAATACTGCAGCAATAATACTTACATTGAGAACAAACTCTTGAAGACTCATTATCTGTTCAGAAGTCAGCGATTGTTCCGTGGTCTTTTGGTTCAGCATGCGTGGACAGACTTGAGATGCGAAGAACTGCTCCATACTGGAAATAAATAAGTATTTTTAGGGTTCCGTAGCCAAATGGCAAAATATTGAACCCTATTTAAACCCTTATTATGAACACGGACTTGTAATGTCTGTCATATAAAGGTTTCTGACATCATTTCCTTCTTAATTTGCATATTTATTACATAGTTAGTATATATATATATATATAGGTGTAAAAACACAAATATCTAGAGGCTTTACGCTGAATGTGTAGATGACATGAAACGCCATTATGCTCTATGTCTATTCTGTATACTTTGAGTCTTTTAAAATAGATGACAAGAAAATTTAAGAACTCTACGGGCTGTATCTGGCTTTTAACACATTCAATGCCCTCGCCGCCATACGTACCTTGTACGAGCGTGCGTCATGTGCATTAATACTGTTAAACAAGCTGAGCTGCTATATCGTGAATTCAAAAACCAGGTATTAAATGGTAAATTATGAGCTTATAAAACGTCTTACTCATCCATCTCCGAAACATTCCGGTAAGACAACTTCACGTGCAAGTGTGGGCAAAGGACCACTGTTGGGAACGGCACCGCCCACACGGGCGACGGCGCAGAGTCGATGACGTTCACGAACGGAGTGGACGTCCACTTGCAGAACAGCTGGATGATGTTAACGGCGCAGACGGCGATGCTGATGAGAATGATGATGACCCAGGTGGCGCGCTCGATAGCTCCGAATGTTGGCTCGAAGATGTATCTGGGTGATAAGTCAGACAGGGTAAACAGACAGATAAAGTTGGATATTTTAGAGTTGGTTTCAAAGTCAAAATATTATCCCTTCCTATTGGCTGAAATATTCTATAGAAACACAACGATTTACATAGTCTCCATGTTAATCTTTATCAGAAAATACTTATCTATCTATACTAATAATAAATCTGTAAGGGTCGGTCATGGAGTAAGTTAGTTTGTTTTCAGAGATATTGTGTTTATAGGCTCAATATATGATACTGATAATATTAACGATTTTTAATTTTTTTCATGTATGACATATTGTATGTGTGTAGTATGTTCCGCCATAACTCTTAAACCAATGATCCGATTTTGATGAAATTTGGTAGGTATACATTATGAGGTCTAAGACACAAGATAGGCTATTTAAATTCTTGCTCCAGTTATGATAAGACGTGACCCCCAAACGCGGACGGAGTCACGGGCACCGCTAGTTATAAATAAATCGGTTTAAAGAAATTTATTAGCTCAAAAAAGAACAAGGTTCAATTAAATAATGTATGAATTAGCTTACTCACTTTACTCCATGTAAAGAACCACCACAAAAGAAGGATTTCAACCCTTTCACCACTTCGGAACACCACAGGCCAAGAGTAGTCTTACCCTTCACCTTCCCTTGTGAAAGACCCTCGGGACTTATGTATTTAAAATCCTTTATATAATAATCCCTTATGTACAAATTAGATACAGTGCTAACAGTTTTCGGAGACATTTGTCGTATTTTTCTACGGTTTAGAAGTTTTGACATGATATTAAATATTTTATTGTTTAAAAGGGAGATATACCTATTTACCATCAAAACCTCACTTAGGAATAATAAATAAGAATTGAAATAAAACTTGTTAAATTTTCGCGATTTGTTTACATTGGAAGTTTAAAATAGGTCAAATGGTATGACGTCGAAAAGGTTCCTAGATATAAAATCACACGAAAAAGACGCGTCTTGATCAGTTAGGTTTCAGGCTTATGTTAGTTCAATTTCAAGTCGTAGTATAAGTTCTCTTTGTAGGTATTGAACTACTTTGACCATTTAAACAAAGTAAGTAGTATCTAATCTATTAGATACATAAAAGAAAACGAACTAGACTGTAAACTGTATTAAAATGGCAAATGGCTTTAATAACTTCAGGTCTGGGTAAGAGCCGTGTTGGCTAAGAGGGAGCACACTCAACTTTCATTTCGATAGTCGTGAGTTCTAACTCCGCGGGGACCTCTGGATTTTTATTCTTGAAAAAATTATGTGCGCTTTGCTCTGTAAACGTGCTCTAGCGGTAAAGGCAAACATCGTGAGGAAAACGACATGTTCTGAAACTAATTACCACTTTTCGTTATTTTATATTTATTAACTCAATAACGGCTCGGTCGATTTCGGTGCTTCTGGTTTTAAAATTGGGAAAGATAATGGAAAGGTTTAAATGGTGAGAAAATCGGGAAAAAGCGCGGGCGAAGCCGTGGGCTGGTCAACTAGCTAGCTAGTAAGTGGCTACGAGTATTAGGTATTATTTATTATACTTTCTAAGTAAGATATTCAGAGAGTCACCACTAGTGCGAATCGATTTAAAAGCATTAGTCCAAAGTAGATGTTATCTAAACTTGCACTTTGCAGTATAAGTACAAATGGAATAACACTTAGATCCCTATTTGAAAATATTGGATTGAACTTTACTTATTGCAATTGAGTCTTCAGTAATTTCATTAAAAAGCATCATCATCTCTTGGAATTGGAATAATACAATTATTAATTTTAATCAAACAATTATGAACTAAAGAAATTATAACATAATTAACCCAATTTTTAGGACATTACGATTTCATTTTCATCATCATCTTGAATGAAACCTATAGGTACAACTTACAACGGGGCTAGGTGTTGCTGTGTGAATTGTCCAACAATATTTATTTATATTATTTATATGCTTATACCAATACCTTCCCACTCTAAAACAACATAAACAACAATTTGAAAGTTTTTAAGAAAGTTCCAAGCTTCTCAATAATCCATAACCACTCCTGTAGTTTTGAATTGGCATCGTAGGCTGATCGAAAACCGACAGAAAATTAAAGTTACGGTTCCATAAAAAGTTTTTGCAGTATCGAAACAAGTTGTTATTTTTCTGTTATTTCTCTGGATCTATATTTGAAAATAATAAAACTATTTAGGGTTCTGTAGACAATTGAAACGGAACCCGTATTCGAGATGTCTGTCTATCTTTCCGTCCGAATATCACAGCAACTTTTATATTATCATTGAAAAAATTTAACAAGCTTTGAGCTTACCACGAAGCTAGATGTTGCTGTGTGGATTGTCCAGCAATATTTATATTTATTTATAATTTGTACAGTTTAACCTATTACACAAAATATTTAATTTTTAAATAGAGTTAATTTTAAAATTGGCAATGATATAACGGAAGTTTCAAGTTTCCTTCGAAACCCCACAATGTCAAGAAAAATGCATACCTACCGAAGCCTTCTCACATTACAAAGGGTTCATGTCCTCTAAACTAAAAAGCTTATAGAATATAATTAATATAATAATTAAGTGTGTTAAATTAAAAAAAAATCTGACTTGTACCTAAGTAGGTAGTATTCACAAAAATACAGATTTATGTTTTAGGGTTCTGTAGTCTAAAAATCCTACAAACACACGGAAATTTGGTCGGGAATATTTTTTGTTACAATTTGTAATTCATTTTTGGCTTCACTCGCGTCTTAGAGCAATACTGTCCGACTTTAGTTTTGCAATCTAAAACTACCATTACTATAAAGATAAAATTTTAAGTTGTAATGAATGCAGTTTGTCACTACGTATGTTGGTATAATAAGATAATTATGTCAAAGGTTAACAAAGCTGTCCTACATTTTGATAAAGTATTTCATAATCTCATAATAGAGTATGACTATTATATCTGTGCTCTATTTACTACATCAGAAAATATTATTGACTTATTTTCAACTCTCACATCACACATGTCTACATGTAGCTTAATACAGAATAAGACAAGCTATTTACAGCGGAAATCCACTATAACGCGGGAAAATTAATTCAAAAGCAGGAAAAGATGGGGGTATAAAACTATACCAAGGATATTGTATGTAAATCAAAATAATACAGGCTACTTTTTATCACGGGAATATTCACCATAACACGGGAAAGTTATTGAAATGCGGGCAAAGCCGCCGGTAAAAACTAGTACGCCTTAATCGCATCAAGCCGACGCGCGTCACACTGCAATATTCAACATTGCGTAAAACAATTCTATACCATTCACACAACAATATTTTTCTCAAGATAAATATAGTGTCAGAAAGTGGATCATGTCAAAGTATGATTGTAGTTTATGTATCTTAATTTAGCAGATATTTTAAGAGTGACAGACATCTCGTTTAATAATTAAGTAAGGTTTTCTGAATTTATAATTATAGTGTGACTGGTTTAATAAATTAATTGAAATTGACAAGTAAAAGTGTTTGACTATTTGCTAGGTGTGTTTTTTATGTGAAATGTTTATAGTTTCAATATTAGTAGGAGCTAAAGTTTTTTTCGAGTTACAATTGTGTTTAAATAAAAGTAAGTTCAAAATATTAAACAACTAGTTTCTACCGGCGGGTTTACCCGCGTTTTATTAACTTTAAAAATTATTGTGAAAGTGATGTAAATAATTTTTTTATATTAATTACAGGTTGATTCAATGGAGTCTCCGCTTAGAATTTTATGTACAGGCGTTGTATTAATTACACTAATTAGTGAAGGTACATATGTAGTCATAATAAACTATTTATTATTATTATATATGCTTATGCAGTTAGACACCTTAACTTTTGTCTTAAAATATCTGTTTAACATGTTTCATCAGCCATGTCTCAGAATAAAAACTAGTAATTATTCAATAACCTTGTTAACTTCTAGGTAACAAATTTGTTATTTTGATATAAATGCATATTAAGATAAACGGGCAATACACGAACCTTTTTTACGTTGAATTTTGATTAACTGTTTCGTTTAAAACGCAGGACTTCTTCATAGCCCAGTCAAAATTGACATTCATGGTTACATTAATTCGCACCTTGCTGAAAATTGGCATAAATGTTAGGAACCTTTACAAACAACTTGTCAATTAGTCCACATGAATCCCAGGTGTGGAAAAAAGTTATTCAATGTCGTCGTGCCTATATACATACTATGTATGTATACTTGCCCCTATTGTTGTGTCTAATTTGGGCTATTCAGGATTAAACATTGTAAGGACACGGATCACAACCGCTGCGCTGTTTTTATATGTTTTTGTAATTGTTTTAAATAGTAAATTGTCTCAAATATATTTCACTTTCAAAATTTTCGTGAGATATACAATTAATTTTATATTGTTGAGAACCGCGCGCGCGACCTGAGAGGAGACGGGGCACGGCGGGACGCTCACTCCTCCTGATAAAGACTGCTTGTGGTCGAAACGTCCAGAGTTGTTTAACTCCTGTGTAAATACGTGAGTAATTCCCGTTTTTAATGATTGTCATATATATTTCAGCATCCACCGTCCGCTGCTACTACTGCAACAGCGCCAACAACTCGGCCTGTCTGGACACGGGCCGGTACGACGCGGAGCTGCGCGCGCGCATCCTGCCCGTCGTGAACTGCGCGACCGCCGTGCCAGGGATGGAGACGACGCCGCTCTTCTGCCGGAAGATTGAGCAGATCAGTCAGTATACTTTCATCTTCTTCTACTATATAAAAATAAGTCGGGTTTTCCTTCCTGACGCTATAACTCCAGCACGAACCGATTTCCACGGTTTTGCATTCGTTGGATAGGTCTCGGACTCCGTTAGGTTTATAGCAAAGAAACGCGGGCGAAGCCGCAGGGTGGAAAGCTAGTGTATAATAAAATATCTAGAAAAATTCATAGGGATGGCGCTAGAACTCGAGGTCGTAAACCAAGAAGATGGGAGGATGACCTAAAAATTACTATAGGATGGACTAGAGTTGCGGCATGTATAAAATGTACCTATACAATACAATATAATACAAAATACTTTATTGTCACACCACATTACAAAACAGATACACAAAAAATACAACACATAACAATACAGTGAAACAATGGGCGGCCTTATCGCTAAGAGCGATTTCTTCCAGGCAACCGTGGGATGGAATAAATATTAGAAGAGAAGTAAAGCAGTGGCGTAGTTTAAAAGTATAAACATTAGAATTATAATAATACCTAAAACTAAAATTTATCTAATAGGTATATTTATTTATGAAGTACCTAACATTAAACTAGAAACATATTTTTTGCTGTGTTTGTAAATAATGCTTGTATACTAAATTTTTAAAAGTATGTATCGTCTTAGCCTTTCTTATATCAGTTGGTAGAGCATTCCATAGTTTGATAGCACGCACTGTGAAGGAGGAATTAAAGGAGTGGAAGGAATGTGTAGGAGTTTTGAGCTGTAGAGTATGGGTGGAACGCAAGGAACAGGAGTGAGACTGATGGAGATACTGGAATCGTTCCTACATTGCTATCCATTGTTCATTGTTCCTATATTGGAACCTATATTATTATTATCGTCATTAAAGTTTAAAAACAACGTTTTGTGACAGAGTGAAGCGTCCTATGTATAATAATACTTAAAAGCAGTGCTTCTACAACCTTTTGTAAACTATAACTTTAGCTTTAGATCATCATCATCATACATATATATGTTATTAGCTTACTGTTACAATTATAGATTTTTAAGATAACACTTGTAGCTGATGGCTTTCCAAATGTAATAAATAAATAAATAAATATCAGCCGTCGGACGTCCACTGCTGGACATATGCCTCCCTTAATGAATTCCAGTCGTTTCGGTCGGATGCGACTCGACATTTTACTTTAACTTCAGATAAAGCTAAAAAACTTTATTTAATTTTCACCCTTCTCTCTTCCAGTCTACCACAAAGACCGTGATTCTGAACTACGTGTGACCCGCGGCTGCGGTTGGGTTGCCGACAGCCGTGAGTCCCCGTGCTACCGCGTCAATAGCCCGGGACACTACGACACCGTCTGTCAATGCTTCACTGACTACTGCAACGCCGCTGGAAATGTCCGGTCTTATGCTCTAGTTGTGTCTATGGTTGTTATTTTGCTGCGTTTATTTCGATTTTAGCTGTTGATTTTAATCTTTTATGTTATTAACCACTGTCAGAATTTATACAAGATTTTTTTGGGTGTCTGGGTGTGATATAGTCAGGGATCCGTAGTACATATAAATCAAGTGATTACTAACAAGCTAATTTTTGGTGAGTAGCTTCGTTTCGATGAGACGTCCAAAGATATCCTATACCCAACTCTCGATTGTGGTAGCTAACAGAGATATCAAGGATTAAAAAAAATCAAGGATGTAAAACTGGGATAACGGACCACGAAATTTGTAGGACAATATGTTATATCTCAAGATAATTATCTAAATTATATAAAAACATGTTTGTCTTACAAAACCTATGGTTTGATCAAAGAGTCCGCCATTTCGAAAATGTATCGAAAACGAGGTCAATTTAAATGATTACTATGATTACTAACCAGCTGATTTTTTGTTGTATACTTAATTAATATATATAAAATCTAACGGACATATTGTCCGACAAATTTCGTGGTCCGTTATCCCGGTTTTACATCCTTGATTTTTTTAATCCTTGATATCTCTGTTAGCTACCATAATCGAGATTTGGGTATAGGAAATTTTTAGTCGTCTCATCGAAACGAAGCTACTCACCAAAAATTAGCTTGTTAGTAATCACTTGATTTTCATGTACTACGGATCCCGGCCTAATATATTGTACTCGTATAATAAATAAAAAATCTATAAATGTATGTATTTAAATATTAAGCATATCAGAAATCTAGCACCCGTAACACAAGCTTAGAGCTTATCACGGGGCTAGATGTTGCTGTGTGAATTGTCCGGTAATATTTATTTTGCTATAAGTATTTATTATCTGCACTTAGCAATATTTATTTCATTTGCTGTACCTACTTATTGTCTGCACGTGTATTGTTTTAAGCTCCAATACTGTGCTGGCTGTTAAAAGTACACCTAAATTTAAGACCTACTTTGTGCCTACACAGTTTTACAATGAATATAATTATTTCTTTATCCATTGCGGTTGGCTGGAATAGACCGCTCTCAGCGATAAGGCCGCCCCTTGTACTTTTGGCTTATTAAGATTGTATTTTTTATTTTATGTTATTTATAAGTACAAAAAGTGTTAATTCATTCATTGTTACTCTTTGCTTAGTTGCTATTTTGTTATTTTCTACTTTGTCTAGTTATGTGTTAAGTGTGTTTCTGTTATGTGATAGTGTATGCAGAATAAATGTATTTAATTTTAAATTTTCAATTTAAAACGTGTGAACAAACAACGTAAATATAATAATCTGAATCGGTACCCTAGATGTTCATTATCTTTATGCTTTCGAGGTTACATATGTATGTATAGTAAAACCATTTTTAAACTGAACGCCCCTCCACCGCGGTTACACGTACATGCAAAAAGGTGTATAGATACAACACACATAAATTGATCTTTGTCATTGGATGTTCAATAACGTATAAGCAAACGGTATCACTTTGACAGACAGATGAGCCAATGTTACAGTAAAGTTGTAGCACGCACACAAGTATATTGATGCAATACGTATTTCCTCTCACACGTTGAAATTATCACGGTTTTGTGGAGGGGAGTTCATTTTAAGTCTGGATCATCTATACATGATTTTACTTACTTAATTTTAATAAAATGTCTACATAATGAAACATGGTGTTTATACTTTCCACGTGGCTGTTACAAAACACGTGTAACCTGCATATACATCTGAACTGTAAATACAGTAGCGCAGGGTTTGGTATTATAATAAGCGATATTTTACTAGTTATATCTTTAAAAAAATTGGCCCGAATGCATTGCTAAAAGTGGGGCCGAAGCAGATTTTTAGTTTAAATAATAGTTAGGACCGAATGTAGACAACATTTGGGACAAATGTAGAATTTTTTATGAGGGTCGATAATCATCTTAAATCAATCAAATTAGGAAGCTTTGGCGCTCACTAGGGGAGATCTATGTCCAGAAGTGGAAAATTTTTGGAGTGACTTAAATATTGGCTGATGATGATGATACTCAATGTAAAGGACATGTTGCGCCGACCCCACATAATGTGGTAAAAGGGCAGGAAGATGATGATGAGGATGATACGCTTCGCTTACTTCCACGCTGTCAGTCGAACCGTCCTCCATAATTAAATAAACGTGAACAAACAGAGGTCCGTGAGTGTGGCGAGTGCACGCGGCTCTGTCTGTGGCCGTTCAGCGCAATTACCGCTGAATAGGTCAGATCGTTGATAAATAAATAAATCATCATCATCATCATGTTAGTCGTTGGACGCCCACTGCTGGACATAGGCCTCCCTTAATGATTTCCGTTTATTGCGGTCGGCCACCATTCACCAACCCGCACTTAGCCAGCATGGTGAATTAAGGCCTAATCTCTCTCGTCAAGAGAAGTCCCTGTGTCCCAGCAGTGGGAACGTGAATAGGGGTGTTATGTTTATTGCGGTCGGACGCGATCTGCATCCACCGCGAGCCAACCGTCTTCACCAGATCATCTGTCCACCTTGTTGGCGGATCGGCAAGCGCAGCTTCGGAATAAATAAATATTGCTGGACAATTCACACAGCAACATCTAGCCCCGTGGTAAGCTCGAAGCTTGTATGGGTGCTAGATTTCTGATATACTTAATAGAATATTCATATATAGATCGATATTTTTTAAAAGAACACCCGGAACAAATATTTACTGATCATACAAATTGTTGTCCGGAGGGAATCGAACCCGAAACATCTTGCGTCGCAGGCGGACCTTCGCCCGCTGCGCCACAGAGGTCGTCAATAAATAATTTTTAGGTAACCGGCAAGTTCTGAGAACTTTGAAAGCAGAAATAGGTGTCATTCATGCACTTCGTGGTGAATTAAAGCATAATCTCTCTCGTTAAGACAGAATTCCCTGTATCCCAGCAGTTGGAATGTTAAAAGATGTGATTATGTGTAGGTGTACAAATAATGACCAGTAGACAACTTGCACTTCAAATCGCCATTTTCCTGAAGACAATAATGCTTTTGTCTATGGTTGTATCTTAATCCTGTCCACAATATATTTTTAATTTGCAAACAACTCGAGGGCGGATAATACTTAACGTGGCCTTTATATGGCCTATTCCCTCTAGTCTTACCGCGTAGTCTTACCAGTAAGACTACTGGGAATTTCCTTCCCAATAGACTTACTAGTCTTACTAGTAAGTCTATTGGGAAGGAAATTTGGAATTTTGTTCCCAGTAGACTTACCAGTAAAACAAAACCTCTTAATAGTCCTACTCTTACATACGAGTCTACATAGACTTAGGTAGTAACCTATCAGTAGATAGACAACCTACGTAGTGAACTTGAATCTATAATAATCTAATGTAAATATCTTTAAAGTTACTTGTATGGTTTGCAGTTGAGAATATCTGAAGAAATAATTAAACAGTATTTTAACTAAAACGGATTATAAGGTACACCTTTGCATACCATCCTGTCAAAAATTTACCCATATATATATGTATATTTAAGGTTAAGGTTTAAATATATTTATTCTCATAGAGACATATATAGTCACTTACATGAGAACAATTAATTTACATTTTGTGCTAAACAATTATTAAAAATTAAAATTATTATTATATTATTTAATTAATTATATTATTTAAAGAAGTAATCAAATTTACATGATATAATATATTTACTTATAATTATTATAAAAGTAAACTTTTATTCTATTATATTATATTCGGTATGTAGGTATATCGGATAAATAATACATACCCGTAACACAAGCTTCGAACTTATCATAGTTGCCATATGTTGCTGTTTAAATTGTCCAGCAATTAAGAGGTTTTGTTTTACTGGTAAGTCTACTGGGAACAAAATTCCAAATTTCCTTCCCAATAGACTTACTAGTAAGACTAGTAAGTCTATTGGGAAGGAAATTCCCAGTAGTCTTACTGGTAAGACTACGCGGTAAGACTAGAGGGAATAGGCCCTTTATATAACTGTGTTTACTTTGACGATAGCGTATTTAATTTGTAATGGCGCTGGCGGTCTGTTAGATTGAATCTCTTGAGAAATTATGGAGTTGCTAGAATACTTGTAAAATGGCTGGTGAATAATACTATTTGAAGGTTTTAAATCTTTTGACATTTGATTTAAAAATAAAAGACACAGTCATGTCCAGTCGCGGAATGAAAAGGTTCGTCACCTTAGAGGCGGTTATCGCTTGCACTAGTAGGGCAAGAATCAATTATGCCAATATACGTCAGTGCAAGAAACAGTGCTGCTAACATTAAAATAAATATGACGTTTGTTAACAAATAAGGTTTTGCTTGTTTTTTCTTTACCGTATATTCGTAAGAAATGGCAGGTTGAACCAACAAGAAGGATTTAGTTTATAAAACATACTAATCTTATTGACAAGTTAAATTGTCAAACAACTTTGATCGGAATAATTTTGAAATGTTAAACATTATTTTCTCTAACCCGAGTCTATTCTGTAACATAGTTTCAAAAGGTAATATGTGCTCGCGATACGTTGAACGAATCAATTTGAAAATTGACGAACCTTTTCATTCCGCGACTGTCCTTCAAGCAATGATTTTATATAGTATAGATATGTTACCTTCATGTAATTGCAGTTTGAAATCTGTTCCGCGAATCCAAAACTGACATAAGATGTCAAATGTTTACTAGTTCATAGAGTAACCTTTATATTCGTAGAGTGGACACTTGAGTAAAATGTATAGTAATAGGTAAGAAATTAAACACCTTACAAAAGTAAATCATATTTATTGAAATTGAAATAATTAATGATAAATTAGTAAAATACACTTTCTAAATACCTTCAAAAATATTTTATTTATTTATTTTCTGTCTCTTTAAAAGTTTTTTTAATTCGGGGTTATTTTTATGTGCGGAATGGAGACGAATATTTGTGTATTTATGAATTATGGTTTTAATCAAATATACGCGCGCGATGATTAAAAATAGGTACCTGATGTGTTGAATGTTCGATCAGAATTTACATTTACATCGAATTTACATCGCCATCAATATTCGCATCTACACTAACTAATCTATGTCCGCGCCTCAATTATTATAATTATTTGGAAAAATAAATAATCTAAGTATCTTTGCATACTCGCATGTGATACGAGATTCCTTGTGTTTTGTTTACTTTAGCATCGTAATTGGTACACTTCCGAAACACACACGATGGCATTTTTAATTTGTTTTAGCAAGGACACAATAACCTACGGCATGTCAAGCTCGTGATTGCGCACGACGCAGACTGACAACTAAAAGTTACAATTGGGTTTTATTTGAGTCTTTACAATGCGCGTGCTTGTAACAAATCTATACTATATAAAATCATTGCCTTCAAGCTTTTTAAAATTCTTAGAACGTGCCGGTTTCCTCACGATGTTTGCCTTCACAGTTAGAGTACGTGTTTACAAAGCACACATACGTTTTTCCGTATTGTGATATTCCGTCATGGCAAATAAAAAAAATAAAAATCCAAATTATTGGCTCAATTTTATTAATTCATTAAAACTAAAACATTTTATAACTTTTACACAACTTATGAGTATTTTGCCGCAATTATTATGTGAATTTTTAAATTTTATGTTAAAAATTCACCCAGCCTCATAATAATCTTGGCAATCTTATTAATTTTTACAAGAAGTTTTGTTTAATCATACTTTATACTAATTTCTAAATAGCTCATCATAATATATAATTTATTTTTATTATACAAATATTTTAACATTTTTAAAAGGATAATAACGCTATATATATGCTTCAGATACTTTTTATGCAAAACAACAATATCTCTAAAAATTTTTGAACTTTTGACTAAGTGCCTTGCATGTGAGAATTTACAATTTTACCATAACTATAATTTAAATAGAATAGAATATAAATTATGAAAACAACCATTAAAGTAAGCTCCATAACTAAAAAAAGTTTTTATTTTTATTTTATTCTTCATGTGTAGGTTCGATTTGTTCGGGCTCGCTACCATTTAGATCGTTTTGAATTGACGCATCTGTGAAAGGAAAAAAACTGAAATATGTATATTCACTTACACCATAAGAAACATAGTCCAAGCTATGTTTTTTTGATCGCTTCTCAAAATCAAAAGTCAACTCAGTCATCAGGAAAACAGTGAAGCGAACTGTCATGACTAAATTATTTCCATTTTATTTTAATAAGACCTTTTTCGTAGTTATCGGCTTGATTTATGTATCTCTCTTCATACTTTACCTTTATAATCATTCTTCAGTCTATCGTTCATCGGTCCGTGACCATAGAGTGCTCTGATCTGATCGGCTTGATTTATGTCTCTCTTCATACTTTACCTTCATCATCATTCTTCAGTCTATCGTACATCGGACACGGGCTACAAACCACATTCCGCTCTGATTTATCTCTCTCTCTCTCTCTCTCTCTTCATACTTTACCTTCATCATCATTCTTCAGCCGATCTTCGTTCTTCGTTCCATGCCCATTGAACTCGCTTCTCCCGACGCGGGGCCCAAACCACATCCCGCTCTGGTCTGATCGGCGAGCGGCCGACAATAGCGCAGCGTCGCGGCCAACACGAGGAAACGATACCAGCCGCTTGTCTATGGATTCATCTGTCAAAATGAGAATTATGGTGATACTAGATGAAAACCCGGCTTCGCTCTGGTGAAATTTGACGAAATTCTCCATAATCCGAATTTTGACTTGATTTTGAGTCGACAACATAATGTAAGTATATCCGTTGTCGACTCAATACAATATTTTTTATGTTTTGTGATTCATATAAGGTTTCGATCGAGTCTACCGTACCCCTAGACGAAATTATGAATATATATTTGCAAATAATATTCCGCACAAAAGTGCGAAAAACAGAATATTTTCTGGGAATCAACATTATTTCCAGGTTCGCACGAGGTGGACGTAATTGAGAAACACAAATCACTTTTCCATGTAAATTAATTTAAAGACTCAGTTATTTCTCGAAGAGACTGGAGATTTCAACAGCAGAATATAAAGTTTGTTAGCTTAGTTTCTTGTTAGTCTTGCACAATAAAATATATAAAACTATTGGGTTATTCCCAGAATACAGAGACGAGAAATGTTTTATTTAGTTATAAGTTATAGGTTGCCTGGAAGAAACCGATCACAGCGATAAGGCCGCCCATTGTACTCCAAATGTTTTTAGTTTTTGTGATGTGCAATAAAGTATATTCTATTCTAAGTTTTTACTGACGTGTCCATGTAATCGTTTGTGTTTCTATGTAAATAAAGGTTTTGACTTTTAACTTTTCTCGTTACACTGATTTCTTTATATTGCGTCCCACTACGCGTCATGGGACGCGACAGCACCAATCCGAACCCATTATAGGTCTCGCTAGATTCAGTAACGTATGTTAAGTTACCGTAAGTACCGTAGTAATTAAATATGTTATATGCCTTTTAGTACAGTGATTTCGAAAAAATAGAGGTTACTTGGAAAGTTTTCCGGGAGTTTTGAAATTTGGCAATTTTATAGATTTTGATACGCTCTTTCCGAATTTCAACTTTGCTACCTCGTATGTTTGCCGCTCGCACCGCTATATTTGAAAAATGGCGCCCAAAAACAGGTTTTTGATAATAACTCCTTTCCAGCGTATTTTACAGGAAAGCATATCTATACAAAATAAAAGTAGTGAAATTTTCCTACAATTTATGCCTGATCTTTTCTATTTACCATTTAGATTCGTAGACAATAACGCCGCGTTGCGGCCGACTCGTGGAAATGATACCAGCCGCTTCTCTACGGGCTCGTACTCTATGACAAATTTAGATGTTAGACAAACATTATGCATTATGTTTTTATTAAAATTTTCTAAAGAATTTAATTAACTGACAGTTAAGAAATGGGTGATAGGTAAATTCTGATTATTTGAGATTATTAAAATGATACTGCACGGGACATTTATGGAATAATCTATTATAGCGCTTCAAATTTCATTTCAATTTTAAATTATGTAGTGGAATAAGGGATTTATAATGCAACATTATTATCAACCCATTTCAAAGTTAGCTAATAAATACTTTATTTTACAGATAACAAAAAGTTAATGTAATCCATACCTAATAACAGTTCGTTGAGTGGGATATGCCAAAGTGGCCCAAACTTGGTTCGTGGGCCGGAGCGTCCCACGCGTGGGAAGGGATACAGATTGAGAGCCCCATCGCGACGTAGCTTTGCGTTGTTTTCTGCAACAATAATATTTTCTTAACAATTAACATAACAAGGTCGAAACGATAAATGTGTACTTACATTTCTTATATTACTTTAAATCGAAGAGGAAAAGTATGTGTCTGTTTGTTTGTTCGTCTTTCACGAAAAAACGATAGATATATAGACATTACCTACTTTTTACCGCGGGAATACTAAACCCCGTCCGCGAAATCTATGATAACGCGGGTAAAATATAACTCTTTATTACATCATTTTAAAATATTACTCTTTCAAAGTGGCTTCATAGGTCAAAGTAATTGTAATCAAAGTTTCTCTTTAATCCATAAAGGTTAGATTGATTTTGAATATCAATTTATTGTACCTAACGATATTGGAAACTTTTTAATAGTATAAATCTTGTAATTAAAACCTTTATAATCTGTAGTTTTTGATCGATACGTGTTATTTAAATTATAATTAATAAAATAACGCAGCAATGTCTAGCTAACACCGTGGTAAGCTCGAAGCTTGTATTACGGGTAGGTACTTAATACAATCTGATACATGGAATATAATAAACATACATACATATTAAATGACTTTGTAGGTAAAGCATAAACAATTTTATTTTTGTATGTTGAAGAATATTCGTTTAACCGATTCGTATTCGTTACGTATTTCAGCTAGTTTAATAATAATTATAATCATTGCTATTCCAATCTATTTCACACAAACAATTTAATTTTACAAAGACATTCTCATCTAATAAGTAATATATTATGTAGTTTCGGTAATCATTGAAATTATAGTAACTTATTGATTTTAATTAATAGAAATCAATAATATTAAGAACATATTATTATAACCTGGTATAACTAATTTACCAATGTATTTCATATCTTTACCTACTATAAAACAAATTAATTTATCTATGTTTGTATTGTGGCTTCATCTATTTATCCATAAACCTATTTAATGAATTATTATTTAATTATGGCAGCACACATTATACTTCTGTTAAATGATACGTTAGTAGA
This sequence comes from Chloroclystis v-ata, assembly GCA_963691955.1. Taxonomy (NCBI): domain Eukaryota; kingdom Metazoa; phylum Arthropoda; class Insecta; order Lepidoptera; family Geometridae; genus Chloroclystis; species Chloroclystis v-ata. Next base: position 6,107,941 of record OY829909.1, on the reverse strand, counting down.
TCCTTTAAATATATTATTGTAATATTATGTCAAAATGGTTTTCATTTTATGATAATATAAATTGTATTTTTGATTTCACTAAGTAATCTTTAAGATTTTTTGAAAATAATTGTCATAAATATTTTAATCTTTAAGTTATGAAACACTAAAAACAAAGACAACAGGACACAAAAAGCGTGAAAGAATACTGTAAGGTAAAACTAGTAAGAAAATAATTATCTCCTAACATAAACAAAAGGATTTAACATTACAAATTCCCGACGAAGATTGCTCGTATCCGTAATCTGTTAAACCGCTTTCTAAACCACTGTTGTGATAACCTTATGTATGTTGTTAATCGACTTTGCATTCATTAACTTTATGATCGAATACCTATTTTTAACCAGATATATAATTAGACTGTGAATACCAGTGACGCAAAAGGTTGATAGTTATTCATACACTTTATGTTAGGTTACATGTATATCCTAATATTTAATTAAGAATGTCCACTAACTAAATTATTAATGAAGTTGTTGGACGGCGAACGTATAACGTAACTATAGGTAATTTACGTTCGCCGTCCAACAATGTATAATAATATAACAGACCGAAACAATATAAAACGAATCAAAAAATTATATTCTTAACAATTAATTTTTATCCTTCTATACTCTACCTACGAGAATTATTATGTTTTTTTATGCACTTTCATTATAACAACTTGCTTTTAACTAGGGATGCATCCGATACCGATACCGATACCGATATATCGGCGATATTCGAAGTTTGCCGATATATCGGCATCGGCGATATTTTTATGGCCGATTCAACGATACTTTTCAAATTTCGCGCTTTAAAAATGTAATGTAAACGGGCGGGCTTTGGAGCGTTTGTGAAAATATTATTAGAGAGTTCGAGGAAGATGAGCCCCTGTCTACCCTGAGCTGCAATTCTCGAGAGATAATATCGAGAGATACCTTAGGTCTCCTAATATATCGAGAGGCGCATATCCGTTTGTTTTCTGGCGCAATGACGTCTTATACCCAAACTTAAAAAAAATGGCGCAGAAGTACTTTAGTTTCTAAATGAGTTCTGTCGCATCTGAGAGACTATTTTCCACCGCAGGTCTTATTCAAACAGATTTGCGAAATCTCCTTTCTCTGCAAAACTTAAGAATACTTTGTTTTTTAAACAAAAATCTCATCAATGTTAATTTTAATTACAAAAACTAGCGACTACTTAATCTTAACCTGTCTATAGTTTTAAACGGTGTTATTTCGTCTGTTCTGTTATATTTTGTTCTTTTTATATTCATAAAAAAATAATCTGACTAGTGTTATATTTATTTTACCTTCATTTTTGAATTTAATAAGCGTATCGGTATCGGCATCGGTATCGCCGATATTTTTACAAGAGTATCGGTATCGGTATCGTATCGGCAAAAAGGTGTATCGGGGCATCCCTACTTTTAACCTGAAACCTGCTCGTAGCGTGCTACGCATGTAGACTCATTGTAGCTTGCTACGTGCGTAGAACCAACACATCGTAGCTTGCTACGCTCGTAGACCCTACATTGTAGTCGCTACGTAAGTATGTCACATTTCATACTTAAAAATAAAAGTTTTTTTTACACTTTGAAATTGAATAGTCAATAATTATTTCTACAATAATTGATTATAATAATTAATAACTTACGATAACTGGCCAGTGCTGATGACAGCAGTACCAGCGAGACGACAATTCGGAACGCTGACTGCATTTTATCTGAAAACACCAACTAAAATACATACAAAAATACATTTACAAATAATTAGAAAGTCCGGGTTTGAACTCTGTCTTGTTCAAGGAGTTTTCTGCAAAGAAATATAATAAAGCTGAAAATAATAAATGTAATAAGATCTAATTATGACCACAGGTGATAAGAATACTGTGCTTTATTTTGGTTAACAAATACTCGTAAAGCACCGTCATGGAAAACACTGTGAGGAAACTAACGTTTAATTGTTATTTTATCATGGTTCCATTGTACTATTCAAATATTTTTGTGATTTTATAAACTGATTTGCACACTTTATTACAGTCGGAAAATATTACAAAAAAATATTAACGCGGGAAATACAGATTTTACCGCAGACCGGCTAGGTAACAAACCACTAGTATATGATAATTCACGTGATGTTAGATGCATAGCAACTGACAAGACAGGGGACGTCTAGAAAATTGGTTTACACTCCATTGCTCAAACTTATGAACATTTATAAGGCGCACCTTGGCGACACATGGGAAGAGCAAAGATTTACTTACATAAATTATAGTCACTATTAAAAGGTTACAAATGTTTGCTTATTTGAATTTTGATCACTTATTTACTGTAATAATAACAGATAAGAGTAGTTTTACGATTTCATTTCACAAATAAACCATTCTAAAATCCATTCAAAATAATGAATTTGCCCGCGGAAAGGAATAGTCTATTTTTTACTCTTATATGTATGTTAGATTATTGTTAAGTTTCATAAAAATCAATTCATTAGTTTTTGCATGAAACAGCACTGACATACTCATAAACTTTTGCGTTTATAATTCAGTAGTAGTGTCAATAAATATAAACTATTTAGACCAATTACAAACCTAATACAAGGTTTTTATATTTTAAAGGCTTCGAATTATTATCGAAAATTGAAAACTCACGCAGGAAGTTTAATATTTCACTGTAAGCAGTTAATCGGAAATGCATTTTCAAGAGAAACAGATTGTACGGAATTTATAATTAAACAAATACCTTTAGGCAAAAAGGCTTTATATTCGAGGGACAAAAGGAAAGCGTATTTTAAATTTCGAAAGCAATTGTTTGTTTTAAAAGCATTATTGAATTTATTTTTGTTTTTCAATGAAATGAATAAAAACGGATTTTGAAATATCCAATCTCACAATCAATCACACATGACTAAAATTCTTGCAAGTGGGGTTTTGCATTCATAGAACCTTCTGGGTACTAAGTGGCTAAATTGTTGTTCCCTTTTCGATTCACGAGCTATGTTTAGGTAAGCTTGTATTTCGAATCTCTTGTGGAAGTCTGTTTCGCGGTATAATTCGTTGGTTTAATATCATTTCTACTTTGATCCCACGCACAAACAAAACTAACACATCTAAAAGTTTTAAAAAGCCCATAATTGAGGCTCACATATCTAACTCATATTCACTGATTAACATAATCACCTCTGTTTACGTTCCCACTGCTGGAACATAGGGTTTCTTGACGAAAGAAATAAGGATCATATTTAGCGATTACTGCTTAAGTAATTAGTATTTGTCAGTTTGGAGTTACAGAGTATACAGGTGTTATTAAAATACACCAAAAATGAGCGGTAAACGTAGCGTAAGACGTAGCCCAGCTGATATAAGTTATATTACATGACGCCCATATCATTTCGATTCTATTCATAATATCTTTCAAATGTTGATTAAGTTTTTAGGACACAACATAAGCCCTAGGTATTTACGATCCCACAATGAGACACAGTAGGGACTTCTCTTTTGAAGAAATTGACCAAGTGCGGATTGGTGAATGTAACATGTCCTTCGATGACTAACATGGCTCAAAAGCTCTCAGAACATCGTTTTCCTCACGATGTTTGCCTTCACCGTTAATGCACATAATATTCTCAAGAAGAAATATATCGACTTTACAATGTTGTTTATTTCAAACATGCGTTTTAAATTAGCTAACTTATACTGTAAGTGGATATTGTGTACTTGAGTAGGTATTTCTTGAGAAATACCAACATATTAACCAAGTTACAAAAGTTATAAATGACATTAAAGTCATTTATAAGAGATATTTACGGATTATTACGTTTGAAATCGTATCTTTACAAAGTTTTCAAATCGAATAATCCGTTGTTTATAACTGTTTAAAACATTTGCGGGAACTTTGTTCTTTGCACTCATTTTTTTACGTAATAAATATGGATTGTTATGACTATACACTGCTTACAATTTTGAAAATGTTTTAAATCCCATTTTATTCTACCAAATTTGATGCGGTTTTTTGATAAGTATTCAAAAAGGGTTTATAATTAAGTACCTACACGAAGCGAAGTGTGGTCAAGTCGATAGTATATTAATATTTAAATTTAATTTGAAGAAACCATGAAAGTATCAATACTGATAATAAAATTGATTTGAAATACATGATAAATAATAGAGGGTTCTAAATTATTAACCCTTAAAAAAGGATGGAAAAGGTGCGTAACACCTTTTATTTTTAAACCGATGTAGATGATTAGAAAGGTATTTTATATTTTCTCGCAGTAAGCAATTAATTGATTTGGACCGAGAGTTCAAATATACCTACTTTTGAATCAGAGTACCTTTCGTGTGTTAAATTCGTAAATTATATGAACAAAGAAAAATACATTAATTTGAATGTGTTGAATTAATAATTTTATCGTTATATTTTGTAAATTTACCTTGAGATGAGTATGTTGTGCAATGTGTAAAAGCTAAATAATATTAAACTAAATTTCAAGTGTTGGCCGGCAAGTGTTGGCACGGTCTAAACTTAAAATAAAAGTTAATTATGTTCCACAGTAAAAGTCCTACGCAAAAATCTAATAAAGTTTAAATTAAAAATCGGTCAATTTAAAACTCGAGTTAAAATAACCTCACAGCTATGAAAGCTAGTTTAATGTACCGATACTACCGATATGGAATAATTGATAATATAATAATTATATTCTTTTACAGAAAAAACTTCAAACTGCTTCTAAAACTAAAACTGAAAAGTCGCCCGCACGATTTTTGAACCACGATTTCGATTTCTCTGATCTGCCACCATCTAACCCTGATTTCCTTATCATGAGACCACGAATTTGAAATGTCTTCTTTTTAACAAAACAATAATCTTCAAAATCGGTTCGTAAACGATGAAGTGAACCACGAACAAACATAAAAAAAGCATATTTATGGTCGAATTGAGAAACGTGATTTTTTTATCTAAAAATAAGATTTTAGTTTGATTCATGTTTACGGAAGTAAATGTGTATTTTTATCAAGCACTTCATGTTCATGTGTAAAATGTTTCAGGCACTTACCTGTGGCGCCACCTGTTGATGAATGCTGTGCCGAGTGGAGGCTGCGTCCGCTTTTATACCACCGGTGATCCTGACGCTGCGGCTCTCAAAGTTTTCTATTACACCCACGTTTATTTATTTACTTATTGATAGGAACACCAACACCAGTTTATCTATATTAATAATTTCGCCAAGGGATACGGTAGACTCGATCGTAACTTGATTTAAATAACAAAACATAAAACATATTGATTTTGAGTCGACAATATATTTCCGCAAAATTCGGATTATGGTATGTCAGATTACCAAAGCGAAGCCGGGTTTTCTAGTATGTCAATATTTACAATGTCAATTTTACTGGGCTTGTTCTAAGTTGAAAGAAGTTGTGAACTATTATCCTAGGGCGAAGGTCCGCCTGCGACGCTATTCGATTGGTATGCTGGTTCGATTCTCGGGACAACAATTTGTATGATCTAAAAAATTGTTGTTGGTGTCTGGGTGCTAATAAAAATATCTGTATGTATATTGTATTAAATAAGTATATCAGAAATCTATCACCCGTGCCACATGCTTCGAGCTTACCAAGGGGCTAGATGTTGCTGTGTGAATTGTCCGGCAATATTTTTATAGTTAATGCAGTATGCGTTCAACATTAACTTGAAAGTTTGAGCATCTCTGGCGGGTGAGCTTTGGCAGCAGAAACACGTTCGCGCTGTTTAGAGATAATTCAGTTAAGCGCCCCACGGTGTTTTATTTACATACAAACTATTCACGATGAAAACAATCGTGCGGGTTTTATTTGGAAATGTAGATATTTTTATATGAATTTTATATATTATTATATGTATTAGGTATGGTGATTTCTTTTTGAGCTTTTCGATATTTTGACGAGAGATATTAGGCCTGGCCAAGTGCGGGTAAGGAATGACACACCATGTCCTTTAAACTTTTTAAAGTTCTCATAACATGTCGGTTTCCTTACGATATTTGCTTTCACCGTTAGAACACGTGTTTACAAAGCTCGCATACCTATATTTTTAGGAGAACATCCAGAAGTGTGCGGAACCCACGACCTTCGGAATGAAACACTAGTGTGCTTCGTATATTCGATTGTTATGATGATGAGAATCATTAACAACCTTTCTTCGCAGCCAACATTAACTGACATTAACAGACAGAAATCGCCCCACTAATCGTATTAGAAGTTTGACAAAGGGAACCTTTGGATGAGTTCAATCATTTGTCCTTTGATTAGGTTAATCTTATAATGGGCAGATATACAGATGTACCTACCTATTCTATAGGGAGATTTAGTTTTCAATAGTTAGGTTTGAATGATAGTGTAAGGTTACTTACGCTGTTGCAAGGCATTTCCGACCTAGGTTTAGCAGTAGACGTCTGTCGTCTAAATCGAATGATAAATGAAATAAATTCATAATGGCAAGTGGCAGTTTTGATTGATTTATTCCGATTTTGTCCGTAAAATCACAAAGATTAACTTAGAAACTTTCATTTCAAATCAAATCAATTTATTTTAAACCAAAGAGCAATTTACATAGGCATACTTAAACATGCTAGCTAGACTTAATATCTAGACTTAGTATCTAAATTAGTTTCAGTATCTTATATTGAGTCTATAAACACAATATCCCTGAAAACAAAATAACTAACTCCATGACCGATTTACTGATTTAATATTAGATTAGATTACATCCAAGTATTAGAAATAATAGTTCTAAGTACTTTCATATTTCCTCACTTAGGCCTGGTTTAAACGAATTAGCGCACGCATCCTGCCTTTTAGTTGCAAAGTGCTCGTGTATTCCCAGCCTAATTCGGTTACAGTTCGTTAGTAATACTTTGATGTCGCGTAGTTTGTTTATAGACATTTCTGCGGAACTTATAAATGCCATGTATCATTTATTTATTCATTGTATTTATCTTTTATTTATTCATTGTATCATATTGGTACATCGAGTTCTTTCATATAAATTTTATTAGTGTCTATCCCATTTCATTTTGTACGATAAAGAGATTATAAGTGTTTAGATTAACTAACTGTTCTATTCACTTACTAGTGAATAAGTTACAATTAACTAGACATAACGTCAATATCGCACCTTATAAATTTTACTAATGTAATACTTATTGTAATGTTGAGATCTAAATTTTACTATACAATTTTTATCTTTAACAATACGAACCCGCTAGGGAATTACAGGTAGGTAGGTACCTACTACAGCTTCTCGTGTATTATGGGTTTACAGAAGGTTAACAGTTACTAACGTTGTCTAGAATACCTACTTATGTATATTATAAATACGAAAGTTAGTCTAGTCTGTATGTCTATACAACTTTCATGCCCGAACTACTAAACCGATTTGAATGAAATTTAGTAAGGATACATTTCAGATACCGAAAAGAACATAGGCTCGGGAAAACTATATTCATTGTCATCATTTCAGCCATTGGGCATCCACTGCTGGACATAAGCCTCCCTATATGATTTTCATTTACGGTCGGATGCAGCCTGCATCCACCGCGAGCCAACCGCTTTCACCAGATCATCTGTCCATCTTGTTGGTGGACGTATTTTTGGGAGAAACATTATGAAAAACGTTACGTAACATTCAAACTTAAAAAATTAACGCAGCTTAACTAATTAAAAAAGTAAAATCGATAGAGAGACGACACTGAGATATGAGAAAATTTATTCCGAACACGCTTCAAATTCATCGTCTTCGTTAAGAATCGTCTTTTTACATTCAATCACAAGTTTTACTTTAAAATCTGAGATTTTATCAGTTGACATTTATTGTGATAAGTTATCATAAATAAGATATCAAAGTGTTATTAGTAATAACACTGGTAGTAATCAAATTATGAATTTTAAAAAGCTTTTCCCACTTCAACCTGTTTACCCCTTTTTTTATTTACCTGTCGATAATTTTTGGACCCATCGGTAATCTATTTCACTTTCAAATCCCATCGGTAATCTGTTCTTCGCGCTAGTATTATTTATTAGTCTAATACATATATATGTAATATAAATAAGTATTGCTCTTTAGTAAAGCGATAATGCCGCCCATTTAAATTTTGCTCTTTAGCGATAAGACCGCCCATTGTATACATAGTTGTTTCTTTTGTTGTATTTTACCTATTAATTTTTAGTTTAATTTGGTGTACGTACAGTAGGTAAAGTATTTTTGTATCTGTATGTTATCTTATCAAATTAGTTGCTATCTAGTGTAGTTATATTGTTTGACTCATATATCAATCTATATGACATACAACAAATAAATTACGAATGTTGTGTTCAAAGACTTCTATTTTCGCATATCCATACGAGTATATCCAATATCTGAGCTTTATTTAATTATGTCTTAGTGGCAAGTTTGCATCACACATCCGTTGAATAACTCAGTGTGTGCGTGGGCACTCAAATTGAGATGGAGTGTTTTGACGCGTGATCATTATTATCGTAGTCTGCACGCGCAACATGAGACTTGTATCAAGTATCATTTGCTATTTGTTTGTGATTTTTGTGGGTGAGCTTGGGTTTGGGTCGTTAATTTTAGGCAAGAAATCAAAAAAATCTAGCTGGTATTCAGTAGGTAATATAAGAAATCAAAAAAATCTAGTTGGTATTCAGTGCCTAATATTGGAAATTAACATTAACTCACAATAATTTTTCTAAATAATAAGTAAATGGTATGTGTATTATTAGGTATGGGATAAATTCGAGCTCTTTCGTAACTCCTTGTAGCGTAGTGGTTAGCGCAACCAGGGCTTAATTGGGTGGCGTAATTGCGACTCCAGGACCAATAACCTAAGAGCCCGTGATGGCCAGACCTTCCTATAATTCACAAGCGTGAAAATTATTTCATGTGTATGTCTAACATAGGTAAGAATAACCCCCAAACATGAAACCTGGATCGCGGTTGCTTTGGGAGATAACAACCTTTTACCTGTTATCTCCCAAAGGAACCACGATCCAGGTTTCATGTTTGGGGGTTATTCTTACCTATGTTAGACATACACATAAAATAATTTTCACGCTTCAGAATTAAAGGAAGGTCTGGCCATCACAGGTTATTAGTCTATACAAAGAGCCAGGTCTGGCCAGACCTTCCTTTAATTCACAAGCGTGAAAATTCTTTCATGTGTATGTCTAACATAGGTAAGAATAACCCCCAAACATGAAACCTGGATCGTGGTTCCTTTGGGAGATAACAGGTAAAAGGTTGTTATCTCCCAAAGCAACCGCGATCCAGGTTTCATGTTTGGGGGTTATTCTTACCTATGTTAGACATACACATGAAAGAATTTTCACGCTTGTGAATTAAAGGAAGGTCTGGCCATCACGGGCTCTTGGTCCACAAGGTTATTTACCTAATCTTGTTTTTTCTATACCATTTTCTAATTAATAAATAGATATACCTTATTCGTGGGACATCGAATAAACAATCTATACATACTTCGGGCAAATCCGAGGGGCAGGCAGCTATTTCCTAAATACCTAATAGATATAAATTTCCAAGACTCTCACGAAGTCTCACGTTATTGACATTAATATGATTTTCTTTACGTGAACATACTGATACGTAGTAGGTACGTGTGCATTACGACTTTGACCTTGTATATACTGTATGTTACAATCAGAGAGTTTCAGATTTTTTACGTCCTGAATCGTGGGAAGTAAATGAAAACGTAAATTTCTTCTGAAAAATTATTTCTCTTTTTCTAGAGGTCCAGTTTTGGTTATGGGTAGACATTTTGTAGATTCCGATATTAGATTCTATAATAGTCTTACCTATAGTTTCGGTTACAGATATATTATAATTTAATTAAACATCTGCGGGAAGAATGCATGCGATCACAAACCCACCTGGTGATTATGCAAGATCCTCTAAAATAAGTACTTAATGGGTTCTATTGGGGAGAGCCGAGCCCACTTATATAGAAGATACCCTAAAACCATGGTTAATGGATTCTATTCGGGAGAGCCGTGCCCAGTTAATCTCTTCGCTGTTTCATTTAATTATTTTAAAGTCTAATGAAGCGTAAATGTCTTTAGTCTAAATCTAGGCGCAACATGACGTGATTATGCAGATTTATAAAATATCGAGCTAAATGCTTTAATAAAATCTGCATAGCTGACGTAGAAACTCATTATTAAGTCTCTAGGGATATTATTAAACATGAATGGACACTATGCACGTATTTAAGATGTTAGGTAGGTACCTAATAATGTGACGAGATCTAAATTAGATTCCTACATAGAATGTAAAAAAATAATTGAATCGCACCTGGCTACGTACGATTAAGGCTTTTTAAGAAAGCTTCAAGAAAATGAAGTACCTATTTAAAATAAAGACGTAAAACATTTAATTACCTACCTACCAAAAGATGACAATAATTTAAAACTTTTGTTAAGAATGTTGGTTTTTATTTTTACCAACTACAATGACCGACCAATAATTATTACATTTTTTTAATTGTTACCAATTACAGTTTCCCATACAGAACAATAAAACTGAATTATCAAGGCTCTATAAAATAATTCTAGTGCTTTTGGTTTGTTACATGTGCTGCCATCTATTGAGGTTATATTCTACCAAGTGCAAAACATCCTGATGAAACGTATGATGCTTGACGTGTATCTGTAGCGCCATCTCTTGTGGAGTTTTAGAACTAAGTTGTAGTGTCTTCTGTTATGAAGTAGGTTAGGGTATATGAGGTTAGAAGTAAATAGATGGCAGTAGTAGTATGAAGGAGATGAGTTCCTTTACGTATTCGGATGTTCAAGAAAACATCTCATTTTCTTCTTTTAATTTGTGGCAAACTTCTGAAAAAGACTAGCTATTTTTGGCGTATTTTAGAGCGTACATTTTGGAGTAAACAAAATGAGTAGACAAACAAATTTAATGAGAAAACTAGGTTCAAAATGAGAATTTTACAGAAAACACAAAACAAGTTTAATCGAAAAATAACAATTTTGTATTTTTAATCTACTTACCATTTATAAATCTGAAAAAAAAGCTGGTGTAGTCCCTTCTGGTGAAAGCACTCACGGAATAAAAGTGGGCGGTACTATTCTTAGGACAGCACGCAGCAAATTTAAATAATTATCGCGACATCGAATATCTGCAACATTAGCATAATTCCACACATGTCCAGGAAGTTCACTCAGTGAACGCACACAGTGGGCTTATAATTGTATAATATAAACAATAGCTGTTATCTTTTAGATCTAGGTAATGCAAAAAAAATTATATACAATGTACTAACATATTTTACATACACATAAACCTACATCTATCTAATAATTAAAGTATGAACAACCTCTGTGGCGCAGCGGGCGAATATCCGCCTGCGACGCAAGAGGTTGCGGAACAATAATTTGTATGATCTGCAGATATTTGTTCCGGGTGTCTGGGTGTTATATACAGATAAAACATTTTTATTTATTTATTTATGTATATAATAGGTATTACGTAGCTATATCAGACCTAAAAATCTAGCACCCGTACGTAGCACAAGCTTAGAGATAATTACGCTAGTTTATTTAAGTTCATTTATTTAGAACATTTATCGCCCAGACAATCAAGATAATATATTTCTCTATTTTTAAAGACAATACTTAATTATAGTTAAATCATTAAAAACGAACCATATAAATTTTTCGCGAACCAACTAACCTTAGAATAACCCCCCATAGACTAACGTTCATTCCTTCCGGCTTATCCCGTGTACAGATCAGCGACGGGATGAAATAAAACACGACTTGAAGGGTCGCGGTGTTATAATACCGTCATTCTTTCCGCTATTGCACATACACTGGCGTTCATTCCGTAAGGATTGTACATTCCGGCAGGAATTAACGTTAGTCTATGGGTAGCTAAATAGCTGTAGCTATTCCCGTTAACCACAAAATGTACAATGTACCGCACAATCACATCTGTACATTTCCCACCCGACGGGACAGACAGACATACAGGCTCACACAGCCACTTGAGCGTAAAACGCGCTTAGCCCTTTGTCTGTAACTAACTGTTTGCACGCGGCTTCACTCGCTTTCATCAAGCACGTGTGTCTTTTGATCAGTTACTAAATATAATATGTAATAGGGTTTTAATTGGACTAATGTTAATGGGATAGGATTAGTTTAAGCTGTTTTTTTATTTAGTTATATATATGATGGTCGGCTTTGATCGCATAATTCTATGCGTTGGTCGAACTCCGATGTTTTTCTGTAAGTATGTAATATCTTTAAAAATATATCTACTATAAAACTTACTAGCACCCGCCTACAGCTTCGCTTGCGTGTTTTTACGTTATCTACATGCCAATAGTTAGCCTAATAATCGCAATCTACGATAAATGTACCTACAATTCAACTATGAGGACTTGCGGTTCCTGAGATTAGCGCGTTCAAACAAACAATCAAATAAACTTTATATTATTAGTCTTATGAAGATGGTGCTTGGGCTCGGCGACAATTGGGACAGTTTATACGACCAAGTTGTGACCTAATTGGCGCTTTCAATTTTATTATTTTTTGCGACAATTGGGCCAATAACAATGATCGCTGTTTCTTACAGTCAGCGATCAAACTTAATTTTGCCAAGACGAATCCAATGATACTTATCAAATAATAAGACAGTGCCGTAGGTAGGGTAGGGCGGGGCTAGTAGAGCAGTTTTTCACTTGAGACGATATAGCTCTTCAACTATAAGTCTCACCGGCAAAACCATTGTTTCAGTCACTAGGTATCCTCACGCTGCCTTCAATCTTGGTTTTCCAGATTGCAGTATACGTGAGGGAAAACCAAAGTATATTTAGAACACGAGGAGAGGAACAAGCTTTCTGGTATCGCACACGAGGAGCCAAGAAGCTCGCGTCAGTCCGACACAGATTGACAAAATCCGAACGGCTCTCCCATGTCATTGGGCCAACCGTGTATAACCGGCTACCGGAGCATATAGTCGCTGCGTCAAGTTCGTTATCTTTTAAAAATAAATTAAAATTATGGTTGATCGAACAGGCATTCTATACATTTGATGAGTTTTTGTGTGTATAGTTATATTTAATTTTGTACAATTGTATTGCTAATTTATTCCTAATTTACTATTTTTATTTATAAATTTATTTTAACTAATTGACCTGTAAATATTTAAATTTTACCAATAAATGACTATCTGACTATCTATCTATCTCAATGTGTTTTTACGCATCCTGATGGATAAGTAATATATCCTTTTGCAAAAGTGTCATAGTAATTTACTTTATATTAGTTGGATTTAAGAGCTATATCGGTTTAAATGTAGAATGTCATGCATGCTCAACGTACCCCATAGGTGAGGTAAGTTGAGCAAGGGTATGAGGTAAGTTGAGCAGTTAGAATGTCTAGCCAAACCATGGGTTAACAGTTAAATAGAAATAAAATACAACTTCGGTTTAACAAACAACCCTTTACTGAAAGTCTTTTAGCGACAAAACTTAAGCTAATTTTCTTTGATTAATCAACTGGAAATAGAATCAACATAACATAAACGTATCTCAAGATTAATTTTAGGATAAGATTCAGTTTTTCTGTTATATTAATTAGATCTTACTAAATCTAGAACTTATCACTTATTTATCATCGTTGTCACTGTTGCAATTCATTCAAAAGAAAGTAAGACCAGCACCTGGCATACATTTTGTATGTGCCCATCCAGCAGTTGAGCAACTTAGCTCAACTAACCCCAACCCCTAAATTTCAAATAAAAAGCGGGATTCTGATTAAGAATTGTACCCAGAACCCTTAAGTATATTAAAAGTACAGTAAATGTATAAAAGATTAACACTTACCCGGTTGAAAACGGATAACATTTGACTAATACAGACGAAAACTTGCGGTGAACGAATTTTTTACTTTTTGGTATCAAAATAAACAATGTGCGCGTACGCTTCACTCGCTTGTCGAGCCACCACCAGTGGTTGCGCAATGAGTACACCTCCCAAGACCCCTTCTTTCCGCCATAGGATGCCCACGCGTGCGGTGAATAGTTTTCGAGATATTGCGGTTGCCCAACTTGCCCCTATGCTCAACTAGCCCCGCTCTACCCTACCTAATATCGGGAAACTCAAAAATATTTAATACTTGGTTGGTATGCTATCCGTGTCGTATGTAAGTACCTACGTAATATAACTTTTTAAACTATCATGCTTTATAACTATATTTGAACATGAAACGGGTACCTAACATACCATGATCTATCTATATGGTTGATAGTCTGTCCGTGAACATGGCGCTTGCAACAGTGTCGAAATATCGGAAAATTCAAAAATATTTACATCATGGTTCATCATCATCACCCGTTTCATGTTTCATCCGTGTCGTATTCTTCCAGAACATTCAAGGCCGGATGTGATTATTTTGAATGTGGAATGTCGGCGGACCGCGATCGGCCATTGCTGTGCAATTGCGCACACACTGCGTTAGGCACGATGTCGGCTGGTTGGAGTGGAGGCGGACTATTTAAATAATTAGGGCCGAATGTAGCTAACACTTCGGGACGAATGTAGATGTTTTATTTAATTAAGAGCTGTGGATTTTGTAACAAATAAATAAGTAGGCAAATTTTTTTTTTAAAGCGGGACGAATGTGGACTAAATCATGATTTTCTACTTTTTGCACTTTGAAATAATATGTCATCTGATTTGAAATTTGGGGTTTAGTTTTAGGTTTAGTGGGTTTAGTTAAAGATGCTGGTTCAAGGTGCTGTCCTTTCCGACAGATATACGTTACTGGAAAAAATTAAAATGCCGCCCATACGAGCTGGGTTCGACGAGTGACCTCCTTCACAAAGTTGGACCTACCTAAGTTGACTGTCTGTCCTAGGTAGGTATACATACGCGTCGCGTCAACAACTTCAAGAGCCGAGTTCTCAACCACAACGGGGAGAGCACTACATGAAATTGGAAATGACTTTCGTTTATTTACCTCCATAACTGTTAACACACAGAGTGCTCACAGAGTTGGGAGGGTATAGTAGCGTTGCCGACCACTCGGATCCGAGCGAACAGCCTATGCCGAACCCATGATTTCAGGGATAGTGGGACCACGAGTAATAGTGGTACAATCACAGTGGGACCACGAGTCACGACCCGCATTTTGTAGTAGTCACTAATAATTTGGTTCCTGACTAATTATTTTAATAATATCATAGGCAGTAAATGTGTTAATCCAATCCGAATCAGCTAGTTATTGAATAAAAGCCGTCTCCACACTAAGCCGCCCCTCAGAAGCATCTCAGCAAATTGAGCATTAAAGAGGACGTGTAGCGCCTCAATGTTTTGATGTGCGCTCGCTGTTTTATTAACTTACCTTTTACACTTTTAACACTTCAACTGGCACAAGAATTATGTTATTGTGCTGAAAAGCTGCCATAGATTGATATAAAAGTTTAACTATGTACATAGGTATTGCGACGCAAGAGGTTGCGGGTTCGATTCCCGCCTCGGAACAACGATTTGTATGATCTGCAAATATTTGTTCCGGGTGTCTGGGTGTTATAATATGTATAATAAAAAATAAAAAATATCGATCTATGTATGTATATTATATTAAGTATATCAGAAATCTAGCACCCGTAACACAAGCTTCGAGCTTACCACGGGGCTAGATGTCGCTGTGTAAAATTGTCCAGTACCTAATATTTATTTATTGTATTTATTAACTTGAGGAAGTTTAGGGTTTTAAGTAAACAAATTCTTCATTAGATTGTTTAGGTACCCAGATACTGAAAGCTTATCTAGTTATACAGCCAACTAAGCTTAGAGGATGGTTTTAGTCTATGCTTATTCTATCATTGTGTTCAGAAATTAAAATAAATTATAATGAAATCCACCAAGTAGGTACCTACCAACTACCTTCCCTAAGTTGTAGGTAGGTATAGTAAAACCATTCTAAAAATGAACTTCCCTCCACAAAACCGTGATGATTTCAACGTGTGAGAGGAAATACAGAAAAACAGAATACACAGAAAAAAAAATTTCACAATTTGGTAGAGGGGCGTTCATTTTAGAAATGGTTTTACTATACCTATATAAAATAAAATGTTAAAAGATGGTCGTTGTATAAATTATCATCTTAGACAAAATGTCTCAGTTTCGAAACAGAAAGCTACTACTGCGAGAAAATGTTCCCAAACCGAAATACCTACTCAACTGAACTTAATTATTTGCTCTAAATATTACAAAATAAAAAACACCTTCGATAGGTTTTAACTGACTCAATCTTCCGGAGTCTGGATCCTAGAACGCATTAACTGTTTAAAAAAAGAACACATTTTAAATTTAATCGAATCTGTAACCGCATCGATTGGCTGAAATTGTTACGTACCATTGGTCAAAGATAATGTTATTTCGCGGGAGATAAACCAAAACGCAACCACAAATGTTGACAAAAGCTCAACGACGCATGTAAATGAATATAAACTCTATGCTAATGTTATAAGGGGGATATTAACCTAACATTCGTTGCATATCAACGGATGTTGGATGTGAGAGGGAATATTTCGGCGTAATATATTCAGCCATGCATGTAAAAGAGATCAAGAATGTATTGTTTTTATCAATTTACATTAACATCAAAATAAGCAGCTCTTACTAAAAATGATACATTTTAGGAACACAATCTTTACAGTCAATTCTAAAGCTCTAAGATAATGCAAATCTAAAATGGTGTTACTAAAACGGTCTAAGCCAACAGATACGCAGATATAAATTAAACACATCATTACCATAACCAACCCCTTATTTCGCGAAATAATTTTATTATAATAGATAATTTAAAACTGCCCAAGTTTACCCCACCACGCTAAATGAGGAAAGGGCGGGGCTTATATTACCGTGGAAAAGTCTATGCGTCCCGCTCCTACAAATGAGCAGTCCTAAGGAGCTTACAATGGGTGTTGACATGCGGTGGTGTTGTCGTCTCGCTCTGGCTACAGGGATTGAAGCTGGTAGTCCCCAAGTTATGGAGCCGTAGTTTAGTTAAGGTCCACGTGAGGTATCGTAATCAGTGTAGTATCGCCTTTATGTAGAGGTGGAATGCGCGTTTGACAGTTGACAGTTCGGTTTGGCGGGAAATTTTTTTAAGTGACAGACTGTGTTTTTCCAGAATGAAGTTTGAGTGATGGCTTCATAGCTGAGAGCTTGCTATTGTTTGAGCAATAGCTTGGATTTTTTTAGAGGTTCATACAGGTGAGTTTATTTACAATTTTCAAAATACAAAGAAGGATTAGTAATTGAATTAAGGACTAAAAGGTTGCACCCACAATAATTTTAAAGTTAAATATAATTTATCTAAAACCTATGAATAACATGAAAAATAATAATTAAAATATTTACTAACCGTAAAATTTTAACGTAAAACCTCTGCATTTTGTTAGTCATATTAGTTAAATAATACAAGCTTAGGATAAACCACCAACTATTTATTATAATAAAATTTAATGTTAACTTATCAATTTAAATATTATGTCCTATTAGTTATTGGGAGTCGTTTTTAACTGTCCTTCCATGAAAACCAAAGGCCTCTGAAAACAAAAAAATAAATTTAGTTGATGTTTTCGCACCTTAAACCTTCCCCACTACAACTATTTTAAAACATAAACCATCTTAACCGGCGCAGCCGTTCTTGAGTTATAAAGTTACAAATTACGGGTCTTCACCCGCTTCATTCCCATGTTTTCTCACCTTTTAAACCCTTCTTATATGCTATGACTATTTTAAAATAAATGACAACGATAGATAGAAGTTGATTTGATTTTGATTTAATTGTGCACGGAAATAATAGCTTTTTCGACATTATTCAATAATAAGACTCATACCACCAAAATAGGTAGTTTTCGTTATAATTTTATAACTCAAAAATATCTGGGCCGATTAATGCTCTTTTAGTTTCAAAATAGTCGTAGTAGCCCAGTTTAAAAGTCAGAAAAAAATTGAAATAAAGCGGGCGAAGCCGCGGCCGGTCAGCTAGCTTAAACATATTTGAAATGAAATATGTATGCATGTAGGTATGTTTGTTACTCCTTTACGCTTAAATGGAAAATTATTAACACTAACATTATATTAGGTATATAAAAAATCAATGAAAAATCGCTCTACATCACGGGGGTTTTCTGTGCTCTACATACATAGTTTATTTATTACTCGTACTCTCGTACTTTGTATAATATATATGTACCATTTTAATATTTATAAAAAATCAGGCTATATGTCATTTGCATAGCATTTATCACTTAGGGGTTTGAAAAATAGGTATCTATATAGTAGCCGATTCTCAGACCTACTGAATACGCATATAAATTTAGTAAAATCGGTAAAGCCGTTTCGGAGGAGTAGGTACGGTAACTAACATTTAGACATAGAAATTTTAGAAACATATATTAACGATACAATTTTTTGAGCTGAGTTGGCTAAGTGGTACACACGACTTTTACCTATTTATTTATGTGCGCTTTGTTAACACGTGCTCTAACGGTGAAGGAAAAGATCGTGAGGAAACTGGCACGTCCTGAGAACTTTGAAGGACATACTAAGTGTTATTTCATCAAACCGCAGCTTGGTGAATGAGTACCCTAAGACAATCGTCAAGAGATTACCGTCCTTATACGTAAATAGAGGTGATGATTATTAATAGAATGAAACAGAAACAAATTATTAAATTACCGATAATCGACTTCTAGTTGTCCGTAATGTTGTAGATCTCTTATGCTTTTTAGTTCTTGATACGTTTTCTATTGTAGATTCATCTGTGTCTATGATTGTTGTTTCTTCAACCGGGTTTTCAATAACTTCTAAAGATGGATCATCTGTATTTACTTTCACTGTCGATTCTATTTCTAAGTCTGTGTCTATGGCCACTGTTTCATTTTTCACGGGCGGTTGCTCAATTGTTAATTCAGTTAAAGAAGATTCTTTATCATGTTTATTATTTTCTTCGCTAAAAGTCTCATTGTGTGGTTTAGCTGTACTTTCTTCATTATCTAGGTTTATATTTTTTGTCGTTCGCTCACCTATGTCTTTGAGATCATTATTATGCAAAGCTACAGTAGTCAGTGTTGTATCTTCTTGGGTTTCCGAAAGATCTATTTTTATCGTTATATTTTCTGTTGTATTAACTTTATCTTGGTTTAGTGTTTTTTCCGATATGTTTAAAGCTGCGCTTAAAATTTCTACTGAACTTTTTTTTGGAATACTTTCACTTCGCATAATAGGTTTGTTTATTTCAGGTTTTGGATTGACATTATTTTTATTTTTTTTAACAGCAGTTACAATGGTCTTTACAGTTTTATTTAATTTTATATTAGTTACATTGCTTTTCAATGTCTTGAGTTTATTTTTTATACCAATTGTTCTATTGTTTCTAAGTTGTGTAGATTTAAAAGTTTTAGACTCCTTCGTTTCGTTTTTCTTTGATAAAGTGGTTATTTTTAGTAAACCGGGTTTATTTACTTTATTATTGACAGTTACATTACTTTTATTCCGTGTTAAATTCTTTGCTTTATTATCAATTGTGTGATTATCCCAAATCTTCTTATGAGGATATTTTGTAACAGTAACATTGCGTTTCAATTGTTTTATTTTAATTATAATACTATCAGCTAGTTTTTTACCATTCGTTGTAACAAAATGCTGTTTTAGATTGTTTATTTTAGTTTTGCTATTTTTCAAACCTAAAGTTAGGGGACTTGATGAATCTGGTTGTCTTATTTTATTAACAACTGTTACATTAGTTTTTAGAACAGTAAAATTGCTTTTCAGTTGTTTTATTTTCAAAACTATACTATCGGCTAATTTTTTACCTGATGAAACATTAGTCTTGTTTGAAGTTTTTTTAATTTTCAAAATAATTGGTTGTATTCCTTTACCTACCCTCACATTGTTGCTCACATTTTTACTTTTGCCTGTAGTTCTTGCAATATTTTTGCTTCTCAAATAAGGGTATGGTATTTTAGGCGATACTTTTCTATTCTCAGATTTATTTATTTTCACTTTTACATTTGAACTATGCACTCTAAGATCAGATGGGTGAATTGGCAAATGCGTTTGTGCTTCTGCACTTTTTTCTTCTATTTCCATTTTACCTCTTCCTTTCCTAGCTCTGCTAGTTAATAAATCCTTGAACCCATCTAGTGATATAAAAGATGCAGAAGACTTTGCTTCCACTGGATTGACTATGTAAAGTAAGGGTTCATCGTTCATTTGACCTTTAACTATAAGATTGTGTCTCTTAAGGCCATTAACATCTTTGAGTCGTAATATATGTATGTCATAATCCTTATGGTCATGGGACACACGCCGAAACGATATTTCGTTTTCTAAAAGACAATAAATGTTTATTTATTTCACACACAAACTTACATCTATCTTTACAGGTCACAATATAATGTAAGCTAGTAAGTTACGACATATCTAGAGAATTTTATATTTTTGGAATTCATCAGAATTTAAATAAGTTATTTATTAAATTTTCACAAGAATATCTTATAAACATTGTCTTGTTTGAAGTAAATGAGTTCTTTTTTTACAAAAGTACTAGTGTCTGTATGATATTAAATTATTATTTTATTTATTTATTTATTTACATAAGACATAACTTAACAGTTAACAAGAACCAAATTGTTAATTCAATTCTTTATACTAAGTTTAAATCTAGTAGGTACCCGTAACACAAGCTTCAAGCATACCTCTAGTAATAAGTACTATCTTGTACAAATTGTCCAGAAATACATATTTATTTATGTCTGGGAGTATTTATAATAATAAATATCTACTAGATATCTGAATTTCCTATTTCTCCATTTATTAACTTTATTTTACCTTCCTCATCATTCCTTCGTAGATTCTCCTGCAATTTTGGAGCATAATCCTCTATAAATCTTCTCGTTTCTCTATCAGCATAGCTGTCACTTAGCACAGGTGTCACTATTACTATAAAAGTAAGAACAGTTCGTATGACTGCGAGCATAATGCAAGTTGAGAATGTGATAATTTACCTCATTTGTTTAGTTTTTCGTCTGAACGCTTTGTTGGCATTTTAATAACAACAAGGTAATTCACTTATCGAGCCGTGTTGGCTAGTAGAAGCATAATCTACTTTCATTACGAAGGTCGTGGGTTTAAACCCAGCAGCGCTTTAATAGTAGCATATTTATTAAGATTTCCAAATTATTATTATAATACAATATTTATTATTTATATTGCTAAATATTGTAATATCTAAGTGATTTACTGTATATAAATTATTTCATATTTTTTCTTTCAATAAATTATAAATTATCTTGGTATTACACTAATTAGTACTCACTATTGTATTAAAATCCTAATAATGTATGAATATGTTGAAATTGTATGAAAAAGACTTGCCCAGTATAACAACCTCTGTTATAAATAGGGCCAAATAAACAAATCTTTTTGAAATCTTTTGAATCTTTTTATAGATTTTGCATCATAAAAAATTACGGTGAAGGCAAATACCATGAGGAAACAAAATTGAATAAATGATGAATCATTTATTTATTTATTTACTATGAAATCCAGAACATAACATTACAGTTGAACCAATACATTATGCGTTATTCTAGTACTTATATTAAGTCAGTGTACACATACTTTTTAGGTGATTGCACAGAAACTCATAATGGGATGAATTATATTAGACCAAGCCGGGGCCGGGGCGTACCGTGACCGTGGCCCGGGCGGGGCACAGATTGGAAACGTTACATACATTTTATATGATCCGTGTCCCGTCCGGGCCGGTGTAATAGAAACTGGCCACGGACACGGCCCGGCCCGGCCCCGGCCCGGTCTAATATAATTCATCCCTAAGAACCATTTTAGATACTACAACATTGAAACAAGTAGAGATAAAATATATTATTTGTAACAAAACATACTACGTAATATACATGTACCTAATCAAATAGGTTACATTGTGTCCATTAACCCGTTCACTGCCCCCAGGTCGGCACCATAGAAGAGTACGGGGTCTACACGATGCTGCCGGCGCAGCAGCTAGCCCCTATAAGTCCGTGGCCGCCGGACTCCAACTTGCTGGACAGAATGGACGACCTCGCCCACAAAGGTAAAGGTAATGGTGACTGCCGTCTCAATAGTCCCTTTACTAAGAGTTGCAGCTCACTTTCAATATACCGGATAATTAATTTTTAGAGTTGATAGTCTTGTTGTTGAGGTTTTTTTAATTAATCTATTACTTCTCAAGTTACGAGTATTTAAAGAAAGTATTAAAATTTATTAAAATCCCTATACGGATAAAGTGCCCAGAATGCTATATGTACCTCTTAAGGAAATCTCAGTCTATCGAAATATCGGGAAACTCAAAAACATTTAAGGAACATTTAAATCATAGTAACCCGTTTCATGTTCATCTCTTAATGAAATTTTAGAGTTGATAGTCAAAGTATATACTAATAGATAATTTTAAAAAATGTCAACAATTTTTTTTTATTAATAGTACCTATTCAAGTTACAAGTATTTACAGAAAGTGTTTATACTTATAAAATCCTTAAAATTCCAATCCGGATATAAGTCGTGGCAATGCTGCCAGTGCAGAGCAATGATAATTCATCTATTTCAATTATAACTTTGTGAAACACTTTATAATTGCAATATTATTGGAAATGAGCTGTTTTAAAAACAAACACACTTTGATTAATAAACAATTGAGTATCGTAATCAATACAATATGATAGTCTTAATATTTATTGATAAGATTTACGTTAAAAGATTCACAACCAATTGCATTTTTAATTAAATTTAAAAGTCGGCGTTTAAAAAATGTATCCTTAAAGACGAGTCTAGGTGTGTCTAGTAGGCTGAATGTAGCTTAATATTAAGCTACATTCATTCCAGCTAGTGACACTGTGAGGAACTTTTAATGCAACTGGATGTGAATTTTTTAGTGTTACCTAATACTTGTTGATATTATAAGGATTTTTAATAATGCCGCAATATAATTACTGTAGCATACTTAGCTCTTTTACATTCGATTCGATTCGAATTTGATTAAATTTGGTAAATAAACATTTACACGTAATACTGTATACTTATACTTAGCTCTTTTTCATTTGACTTAATTTACGAGTGATTAAATTTGGTAGGTAGGTAAACATTTAGATGTCTGGGACACAGGATAGGCTATTTAGATTCTTACTATAGTTATTAGACATGGCCCACAAACAAACATAAAAACGCGGACGGAGTTGCGGGCACAGCTATTAAATAATAAAAAATTAAAACTTAGGACAGAAATGCCGTAGTTTGAAAAATCTCAATAAATACTGTACTTTCGTACACGAGCTCCGAGCTTGCTACGGGGCTAGATGTTGCTGTGTGAATTGTGCAGCAATATTTATTAATTTAGTTTGAAAAAATTCAATAAATGCTGTAGTTTCGTACACAAGCTTCGAGCTTACCACGAGGCTAGATGTTGCTGTGTGAATTGACCAGCAATATTTGATTATTTATTTACTCAGTTTGAAAAATCTCAATAAATGCCGTAGTTTGAAGAATCTCAGTGATACGAGATTAATAGGTAAAGTTTAGTTATGGTGCGGCAGGTCACAGCGGTGTTAACCAGCTGGGCGGCGTGTTTGTAGGGGGCAGGCCTCTGCCGGACTCCACGCGGCAGAAGATCGTGGAGCTGGCCCACTCGGGGGCGCGGCCCTGCGACATCAGCCGCATCCTTCAGGTCTCCAACGGCTGCGTCTCCAAGATACTTGGCAGGTATGTGGGTAGTTAACCAGCTGGGCGGCGTGTTTGTAGGGGGCAGGCCTCTGCCGGACTCCACGCGGCAGAAGATCGTGGAGCTGGCCCACTCGGGGGCGCGGCCCTGCGACATCAGCCGCATCCTTCAGGTCTCCAACGGCTGCGTCTCCAAGATACTTGGCAGGTATGTGGGTAGTTAACCAGCTGGGCGGCGTGTTTGTAGGGGGCAGGCCTCTGCCGGACTCCACGCGGCAGAAGATCGTGGAGCTGGCCCACTCGGGGGCGCGGCCCTGCGACATCAGCCGCATCCTTCAGGTCTCCAACGGCTGCGTCTCCAAGATACTTGGCAGGTATGTGGGTAGTTACTCATTTTAGATAGATAGTATTTATTGGTACATTACATGCACATTCATCACCCAGACACTCGGAACAAACCTCATCGTACAAATGTTTGTTCCGATGCGGGAAGTGAATTTGTAACTGTCGATGGTTGCGGATTTAATTCCTGTATCCCTTGATTCAATAACCCCCTCGTGCATTCTGTTTTATTAGAGGTTAGTACGGCAGGTAAGCCATTTTCCACATTATCTCCTCGCAATATATCAATAATGCACGGATTGACTTGTTATAAGATACTTATTAGATTTGTCTTTTGAAAAATCCGTAGTCTATTTAATACAATTTCATACATGCTTGTTTCTAGTATTATCATAGCTGTTTATTATTTTAACTTTAACTTATTATTAAAGCTATAACACTATTCGCATTCCATAAACAAAACACAAACCACAAACGTCTAGAATTCTAATAGACAAGCAACTCTACACCGCGCCATCCCAAAAATGCAGTTGTAACTTATCCTTGTCTAACTAGTCGTAACCGCACGATCAGTCTACGGTCGTAGTTGTCTATGGTCTTTGGTCGTCTACCTCACTTCGTGGGCTAACCACAGACACTCGCAGGGTTAACATGGCGACAGTTTGGTAGAAAACCGGTTTGCACTGGTTTTCGGAGTATGAGTTTTTAGTGATGTTTACCCCGAACGTGTAAGCTGACCCAGCAGCTTGCATAATGCTGAGTAAGGACCTTTGTAACGACAAACATACATTAAGTAGGATCTTTGATTAATTAGTTTGTGTTTTAATAATATTTATGTTTTTGCTGCAAATTAATTTATTTTCTTTCTTTCTAGTAAGTTGTAATTTCATATAATTTTCACACAAAAAAAACAATTCGTCTCAAAATATCGAAATTCGTAAACGCCGCTCTAATAACTAGACCCCACTATAGTTTGTCAAGTTTTCAATTTTTTCAAACACTAAAAAATCATCAAAATCGGTACCTACACTAAAAGACAAATACAGTCATAAGTTCTGTAGTATCAATCATAAAAAACTTCATTAAACCTTCTTTTTTAAGTCGATTGAATTTATCACTTGCACATTTTGGTACCTTACAGTGTAAATGCGATCATCTCAAACAACCATTTCCACCAGACCTCCGCTGCCTCTCATCCGCTTTGTATAAGCAGTCCATCTTATCCTGGTTGCGTCAAGGTAAAACGAAGGTTGGGTCTAGGTGATACGTAACTCTATCCGATAATTAAAAATATTTCACGTTACGTAGTTTTGGTTAACGGTGTCGGTTACGGTTATTTTATGGTTATTTTGACACTTTCTTTGGGCTAAATACCTATAAATAATAAAATTTGTAGAAAGGAAATTCTCGCCCGTAATCGATATTCTTGTATTTTGGCAGTTCCTAATTTATCGAATTAAAACTGCAGAATTCATCAAAGAGATTTTTTGAACCAAGCAATGTCACTAAACTCTTGTTTAGTTGTGTAATTAGTTTTTTTTACTGTAGATACACTTTACCTAGTGCATGAAAAAGAAGTTCAACCTTCCTTATAAATGGAACATCTCAAGAAAAACCATTACATTACCTGAGACAAACGCTCCATCGTAATCAATAAAATAAATAATTGGATATAATGAAGTGAGCTTTCACAAATAAAATGATAAATATAATTATTATTTTCAAACAAAAATTTCTCATAATAATATGTCCTGTTAATAAAGTTGATTTTATTAAAATACGTAACTAAAAGTAAGATGACAGGTGGCGAACGGTATAGGTGCCAGGCGGGCTTCGAACCCGATACCGTCACTTGATATACGCCACGGTGACAGTTTGCGAACCACCCACCAACGTATAGTTTTACTTTATAAATAAAAAAAATACCTTAAAGTTTTTTATCGTTCACTATATTGTCACACCTTTGAGAAACAATAAAGAATATACCATATGGTGAGCCTTATTGCCTTAGTGGTAAGTACACTCGACTTTCATTCCGAAGGTTGCAGAAACCCTGTAATTAAATACTTAAATGTCATAC
Organism: Chloroclystis v-ata; assembly: GCA_963691955.1. Lineage (NCBI taxonomy): Eukaryota > Metazoa > Arthropoda > Insecta > Lepidoptera > Geometridae > Chloroclystis > Chloroclystis v-ata. Next base: position 6,081,696 of record OY829909.1, on the reverse strand, counting down.
CTTTAAATAATCTGTAATAATCATTAAACAAAAATGAATATTATCTGCTGTTTCCTGGTGTTCTGGGTGATGGTAAACAGATATTACCACGACTTCCCACGGGGTTAGATTAGATGTCTCTGTGTGAATTATCTAACAATATTTTTGTCATTTCTCTCATTTTTCTCTTAGTCATTAGTAAAGATTGCTCAATTTTCCGCAATATATTTGTAAAAATTCTCTCATTTCATTTCTTTTTGTCTTAAGCTCACTCACATACGGTATTACTCCATAGTTTAACTCGAAGTCGAGTAAAAATCAACCGCAAAACTCACAGAGTGGAGAGTGACTTTTGCGGTTCACACGTTGTATTTTACTCGACTTCGAGTTAAACTATCGAGTTTTACCGTATGTAAGTACTGAGCTAAAGTCATACTGCCGTGCTCATAAATCTTTAACATATCCTCCTAACCAGGTACTACGAGACGGGTTCAATCAGACCCCGCGCCATCGGAGGCTCCAAGCCGCGCGTGGCCACAGCCGAGGTGGTCTCTAAGATCGCGCAGTACAAGCGAGAGTGTCCCTCCATATTCGCCTGGGAGATACGAGACCGTCTGCTTAGTGAGGGGGTCTGCACTTCGGATAATATACCTAGTGTGAGTGGATTTACTTATATATTTAGAGTGAAGTTACTAATATAACTAGTGAGTGAGCTGACTAATTTTATATGTAACTAGCGTGAGTGAGCTTACTAATATAACTATCGTGAGTGAAATTTATAATTATGAACGAGTATATCTAGCGTGAGTCAACTTAACCTTGAGTGAATTTACTTATATAACTAACGTGAGTAATTGACTTCCTTACACCTCTGGCATTTTTACCGCTAGTAAATAGGGAAATTCACGAATCTTTTTTATTGCAAACACGTCAACTGTTTTAAAAAATCTTGACTATTCATTTTGTACGAATAACATCTCTAGACGTCAACAATTCAGTATTTTTTTATTATAGAGCACCTACGCAGCTTATACAAACACAAAGAAAAATCATTTTATTCGATTTTCAATATGTATTGTATTTATTGACTTGCCCAAGTGATCTTTAGGATTTTATAAATGACAAATCTTTAAATCTTTAATAAAAACTTAATATAAAATTTGATTTATTTCCCAAGAACTAAAATATATACAAAACCTACAATCAATAATGTACAGAACCTATACCTTCAGACCATCCCAAAAATCCATTTACATATTTCATGTACAGACGCTTTTAGGAAAATGCCTTTGATATAAGAAAAATACGAAAGGGCGCCGTAAGACACAATGGTACATCCATACCGACTATACAGGGTGCTTCGCTTATCTACCCCTGCACTATACAGGTCTCCCCAACCCCACCCAACCCCCACTTCGCGGGAAAACAATATGACGGTATATTTTTTCATCATTTTCCCTTTTAGAACGAGCGGTCGGGAGTCTTCGATATTTTTTATATGCAGATTGTTATCGAAGGAGTGATATATTTTGAATTTTGTTTTAGGAATGGGTTTGGAATACTAATGTCTTGACGTTATACTGATATATATTTATGTGTTGTCTGTGGTAATAGGCATAGAAAGAAAGTAGAGTTCAGAAAAAAATATATAAGTAGTTTAGAGATCAAATAGTTAAGATGGAGACTTCATATTTTACGATTAAATTCACATTTATTTCCTTTGAAAGATGACCAGGTTAGGACATTTTCTAAACTTTTATTTGAATAGATGGCGTAATATTACCACTTACCACGGGGCTAGATGTCGCTGTGTAAAATTGTCCAGTAATATATATATATATATATATATATATAATATCGTCCAAGTTATGTATAAAAATGTATTTATTTTATTGATGATTTTTATCAATCAAGTGTTCTTTTCTTAATTATTTATAATGATTTTTCTACATAGTTTTTGAGAGTATTAACTAATGGCAAAAGTTCTTTGTGTGGCCGCGAATCTTCAAAAACAAGTCTCTTTTACCGATTGCCCTTTGGTTATCATTAAGTATATAAATAAATAAATATAATTATAACCTTAACGAAACATATTTATAAGCTTGGGGTATTTAGTATAATCACTACACTTACTTGCGGGTTAGCGATCGCTGTAAGTACACAGAACCAAATGTCTCTAAATCATACAAGCATGAGTCTCTGAGCGGGATTAGAACCTGCAACCGCCGCCTCATAATCGGATCTTCACCCACCACACCAGAGAGGTCGTAATAATCCAGCTCAACATCTTTATTCATCCGATCATATAACTCTTTCAAGAAACGTTATAAAAGTTAACGTACTGCGAAAAATCGTAAATACACAAAAAAATCTTTATAGTCTGTCGTTCGGTCATTATCACCCTTTGTCTGAGTGCATACATAAATTAATAATGAAATCCGCGGGATGCTGCTAGTGACGGGTATTTAAGAAAAATATAGGGTGTCTACTCTATTGAAGATTTTTCTCATAATTTAATTAAAATTAAACAGGATTCCTTCTTAACTTTTTGTTTTTTTTTAATAAAGAAAAAAATTATATAATTATGTTGTATTTATAATAGGATATTCGCTATAATAATCTTTACGATGGAAAACATTTAAAGATATCCTCAAATAGGCACTGAATATTTTTTTCTATCGTTGAAAACCAACTTAAATTAATAGCTTAGTAAACTACTCGTATGTAAAATACGCCTATGTATACCACCCCTTTATACCCAAAACATCGAGCAAGACTAAGACAACCATAAGTTTTTAATGAGTTAGAGAGAGTCAGCAACCTATCTTAGAGGGGTAACGAAGATCTGAAAAGAAAATATGAACGGTTTTTGTTATAAAAATTCCTTTGGATAAAGTCTTTAACTTATCAAAGGAGGGTGAGACGCCACAATATAGATTTTATTTTAGTACTCGCGTTATTAAGTTTACTTAAATCATCAAAGAAAGATTAGCTTGTTGAAATCCTCTTACGTAACTTAGCCAATTTAAAAAAAATTAGGTGATGGTCATGCTTGAAGGTTGATTGTAAACCATTTGGTTTCATCGTCAAATTAACTATTTTAGAGAAATCATAATTAATTGTTCATTTAACACTTTTAAAATTTTAGTATTCATTATGTTTTTCTGCTTTAAGCGATCTATTATAAATATGCAAAAAAAATATGAGAACAAAATCTAGACTAACTACTAAAAAAATATTTTTTACCTTTACGGGAAATATGAGATTATCTAATCGATTTCCAAATGTACCTCACAAAAAGCTACTTCATTTTTTTAACTTAGTTTGCAACAGCGAGTTGACATGATATAATCTTGTCTATGACATATTATAAATTTGTACCAGAGACAAAATCAAAATAGGAAGGGAGACAAGGGTTGGTTTAGGGTAAAACGAAAATCGGGTAATATTGTGTTTAAGTACATTGTTTAAGGGTGCTTAGCTTTGAATATATTAATGTTGGATCGATTTGTAGATATGCATAAGATTAAACTGTCTACGTGTTTGTTCCATGTAAATCAATCTTATTTTAAGAGTATTTTTTTACAAAATACAATCAATTCCTCATATTTATTAATTATGGCAATGATAAGATTTTAAGGTTTTTTTTAACTTCAAAAGCAACAGAATATTAGAATTTAATTTTATCATTATTTTAATTTTATATTTTAGCTTATTCTGGACACAATAATCGCCAAAAACTGTAACCGAAAAAAATATTCTAATATGACATTTACGCTCAAACTACAAAAGCAATTTTCAATTGTACCCTGTTAAGTAGGGTAAGTGCGCTAGTGTAGGGTCAATTGTACCAACATGCGTTCCCGTAGCAAATCTCTTCCGGGCCACTAAATTCAGGCTAAATTAATGCATTTAGCACGCTCCCCGGCCCTTTAACTGTAGATGACAACTTTATTTCATTCTTGTCACTCGGCGGGATTTTTTGCCGAATGACTTTACCAGTTTTGTATTTATGATTTGAAATTATTCGCGATGTAGGCATTTATTTTTTATTGATCTATTAAAAGTAAACGTTTATGATGCCAAAATATTTAAATTATTCAAAGTTTTTGAAATAATACAATAGATATTTTTTTCCACTAAGGGTTTAGGGTGGTCCTCATTTACTATTTTGGTCTATATCTATTTGAAAACTCTAACATTACCATGTAACAAGTTGAATTTAAACGCAGTCACCGTTCGATAACTTTTTGTCGTCTATTCTACGTAACATCATTTTAAATGGCGCTATTAACAAACTATAACTGTTAGCATAATTAGGTACATAAAGAACAATATTTTACAAAGCTGCAATATCTAGAACAAACTAAGCGAATCTAAAAGATTTAAGTCCATAAGCTTTTGTATTGCACACGTGCAATATTGATTCACAGAACCTAATAAATAGCTCGTTCTAAAATCAGATTTAAAATATCATTACGTATCATATCTGAGATCTAGTGGGGTATAGGGGAATATATCGCAACAAATTGTAACAAAAGCAACGGCAAAGAAGATTATCGAGGATGACGCGTGTTGGCCACGCGGCGGGCATGCGGTCGATCATAGACGCATTTACCCCATCATCCCCCAAACACACAAATATGCACCTTAACTCAAAAAACTAAAGTCACTTATACCGTACCCGTAAAGTTTATTGAAAGTCATGTCGAATGACCAACGGAATCCGATTTTATTGTCTCTGAATAAAGTCGCATTTTGAATGTAGATCGATGATGTAAAAGTTGTTTAAAAATAAGAAGTGTTGGAGGGAAATGAATACCACAATTCTAAGGATTTAAGGCTTATATTGTTGAGAGCGTAATCGGAAGAGTAAATAAATATAGAAAATTGCTATTGTTGTCTGTCCGTAATGACTGTGTCATTTGCAAGAGTCGCTTCGGGGTAAAAAACTTATGTTAGTGTCCGTAACGTTTTTGTTAATTTTATACTGTGAGCAGAAAATTATTAATTATGTGCAACAGCTAGGCATATAATTCCTCTATCTTACAAAAATAATATGATTACCTACATCAAAATTAATTAATTTTATTATATTTATTAATCAAAAGTTATACATAATGTTTCTCTCACTCATCATTATGATTTTTATCCGTACGATAAATATTGTATATATAAGACTGTGTATAAAATATTCAAGTGCTGTTGATTTTGTTAAATAAATAAATTATCATACCAGCAGTCGGACGTCCACTGTTGGACATAGGTACCCTTAAAGATTTTGTTTCAGTAAATAAACCAATTTACCACTAAAACAAGCTATAAAAGTTAAACCTGAATTATCTTACCGAGTTTTCGTGGTAGATACTCACATCGTTTACGGGGTAGGTATGTAACAAGGGTGTCATGCACCCCCACGATTAATCTCAACGAGTTAATTACAGGATTTATCTAATAAACTGCCTCCCTGTTGCGAGACACGTGTTACACCTATACCATAGACAAAACCAGTGCGAGTTATAACATATAAATTATGTTTATTAAATATAAAGAAGAAGATTTAAAATTTCTTATTGATAATATTGATGTGTGTTGTTGGTCTAGTACATAGTATTATTTATTACCTATTTCTTGTGGGTCTCGTTAAACCGTGTAAAGAATTGTATTACACTAGCTGACATATCTGGATTCGCCCGATTTCTAAAGGTAGGTACTTTTCTCACTTTTTAAACCTTCCCTAGACTACTATACTATACTATTTCAAGACCAAAACCAACAAAATCGGCCCGGCCGTAATTAAGGGGGGCAAACTTACCTTATTATATATATTTTAACAGTCTGATGGACATGTGATGTTTGCCAACTTGACCAACGCGGCAGCTTGGTGAATTAAGACTTAATCTGTGTTCTAGTAGTGGGAATGTAAATACGTAATAAATAAATCTAAATTACATACTGGACCAATAAACGCGTCAATATTTCTCGCAATATGACAATAATAAGGGATAATACGTAAATTGCATACCCCGGCTTTGCTCGCACGTGCTGGGTGGTACTTATATCGCTTCAGTTCGCACCCTAGCGTTCATATTTTGTTACTGTCAAACTGATTTTTAAACGTACTTTTTAAATATTGAGTTTAAAAAATATAGTTACGATATATACATAATAATATGTATAGCATATAGCACTATCCTAGTGTTATACCTACATTATGTTGTTTGATACATTTACGAAACAGAAAAAAAAATTTTTTTTTGCTTTAACAGGTAATTTTATCTTGTTTTAAAAACATTGTTTTAATATTATTAAAACGCGAAAAATGAAAATTTATTTATTTATCAGAAGGCAGCTCCGTCGTTCTATGAAATAATTGGTATATAATGGGTTCTATTGAGTAGACTCGTACCCTGAAGTCACACGTTAAATGTGTTATTATAATGATGATGAAGACTATATTGTAATTATAGTTTCTGAACAGAGAAATAGAGATTGCAACAGCATTTACAATCAAAGAGCAGATTGGTTGTATTAGCCAAATCTCTATATCGTCAGATATTTGCCCGGCTTTGTATAGTAGCGTCAGCAAAAATCTAACCTTAGCACTAATACTATTATTACTTACATTCTGTTACACAAACCTAATAAATAAATGCATAATATTATAAACTCCTTTTGGAAAGGTACCCTTTAAGTTCTTAAAATATTTATCTATCACTTAATTAATATTGCACAACAGTTATACTACAGAACTAAGAATTCATGTATACGACAAAACTACATACGTAAATATGTAACATAAGAAAGAAACTTTATTTTTCGTTTAAGTTTACTAATTATCAACTGTGAAGCACTAACTAAACGGCATTACAAATTTAATAGACCTTCAATTCATATAAAAAATTATCGAAATCCCAAAAAAACTGTTCAAATGTTTTCGTACAACTTGTTTTGCTGCTACTACAGGGTGCGTTATTAAAAGGCGATACGATCAGCTGATATTAGATAAGATCCTGTTACTGTTACCCGACATATTGGGGAGATCGAATTAAACTGTTTATTTTGTTGACTGTACCAATAAGTTTTATGTTTATTTATACTGTTATTCGTAAAGGTTTTTACTGTGAGGTGTTTTTATTTATTAATGATTTATATAATTGAGTTAGTGATTTATCATAATAATCCAATACATTCAATAATAATTCAATGTTTTATAAGCTCTACGTCGTAGATGCGTAGCACTGCTACGACTTTTGTAGCAACATTTACAAAAGCTACGATCTTCGTAGCATATTTCAAACATGAATTTATTGAAAAAAATACGTAAGGTCAATACGTTCTAATGAGATTTTGAAATAATTATTATTATGCTTTGATTTTAAATCTACAAAATATGATCAGATTTCCCATTAAAAATACCATTCCACTCTTATTTAAAATCAAGATAGTGATCAGTGTTGCCAACCAATCAAATACGAAAAACAAATGACAAATGTCATGTTACTCGAGATCTTGCGGTAATTATAGACAACTGACACCCGGCAGCAATCATATTAACAAAATCTCTGGAAAAAACTGATTAATATTCATGACGGGTAATAGTGCTGGCAACTTCGCTGTTAAATTTGCAAGCTCAGCTTTTTTTAGGGTTCCACAATAACTTCAAAAGGGTTTATTAATGTGAGGTAGCCGGGCAAACGATGATGTAAATAATAAATGAAAATGAATTCATGTTTAAAACTTAAATAATAAATACTGTGACTCTGGCCACTGTAATTTAGATACTTTGCTGTAAATATCTCGAATAATCTATATAATAGTTAAGCTTCAATATTTAAAGATTACGATACATTTTCGGCCACATCGAAACCCTTCCATCAGGTGAGATTGTGGTCAAGAATATATCATAAAAAAAATCTCACTTGAAGTTATCCATAAACTATTTTTCCCAATAACGTTATAAATGAAATCAACAGTAATATCGCCAGCACTACAATCATCCCCTACAAAAGCTGACAAGTACATCGTTTAATACACAAAGCACTGCATACCGTGGACGCCGCATAAAATTATAATAAATATCGGCTGAGCGAGACAAAACATAACACTATACCCACACCCTTAGTAAGAGCGAGACAGAGAGCGGTCATCCCCAGTGCATCTTTATGCATAGGGCTGTCACGGTGAGATTTCCCTTGCGTATTCGTAAGGATGCATTTTGACAGAAAATGGTAAGGTTATCTGATTTTTAGCAAAAACAAATATACTTATAAGATATTTTGTTGTTTTAAAATTATTTTTATTTTTAGTAGAAGCGCAAAAAATGATAAAATAGCAGGACGGGTCAAGTCTAGAAATTGTAGAGACGGTTAGGGAAAAGTAGGGGTTTTTACCCAACAGTTGCTCTAACATACTGTTTCGATTTAGATAAATTAAACATTTCTGTGACAGAAAGTATGATTACAATATTACAATTTCATATGTATTTCAAATATTTTTCTGTATTATAACTTCTAAAACCCATATTATTACATCATTACAATGAGCATCAAGGGTCAACCCTAGAGATAACCAGTGTTACCACATTCGTAAATAACAAAGGTGTCATCTCGACAATACATCGACACGTCATTTGGCATCGAACAGGGGCTATTACAAGTCGAATGGGACATCTCATAACTCATGTCGACAAGGGTATAACTAGTGACTTCTAGTAGGGGACAACTGTGAAATTATTCGAAAATCGATTTGAAATATCGTTCTATTTATGATTTCAAACCATTGATTTCACTTTTGTTTGTCTATAACTCTATGTTGTCAAAGGTCAATATCATACCATTACGTAGAAATATTTCATATCAAGATGCTACAAAAATACTATCATATTTGTTGTACAATTATAATTATTATATGAATGACTTCAAAATAAGAAAGTCAAGTGTTTTATGTTTGTTATTTCAAAACTTGGTTAAAAAAAGCCCATTTGGATGATTCATTTTTATTTAAAAGCCAAAAGCCTCCCATTTTAATTTGGTACATTACTGACAAATAAAACCATATCTAAAATAAACAACTTTCTATTTGCCTACTCACGTTAAAGTCGGTTGATTTCTTTATTATATTAGATATTATTTGAACATGAAACAGGTAACATACATATTGTTAAAAACCATGATACTCGTAGTTTAAAAAGTTATATACCTATTAGATATTATTAACTTTTTAGTGGTTTGTAGCAAAAACGCGTAGGAAAATACAATAAGTAAGTACCAAATAATGTCTGAATATTATAGGAACTATTGATTCGTGTCTAAAGCGTGTTTATTAATTATCTACCATTAAAATATAAACTCTCTAAACTCCGTAAGTTCCCAGACAACATAGCAACTATTCACCGTGGATACTGTATTTACTTGTTGAACACAAATATATTCAAAGTGAGCCGGGGCCTCACGGCTCAGTGCACATCAAACAGGCCCCGAGCAGTCATAATCAGATGTTTAGGCTTCTTTGATAACCGACATTAGCATCTTAGAGGAATTTAATTTGTCTTGTCTTGTTTGAACTCTGTACTGTGCCTATTCTGTGGCGGATTCGCTTGTTGAAGCAAGGTTTTATTTAAGGTTGTATTTACGTTTTGTTAGTTATAGATAGGTACGCGTTTTTGCTACAAACCACTAAAAAGTTATCTTTACTTTTATATTATAAATGCGAAAGTAGCTCTGTCTGTCTGTCCGCTTTCTCGATTAAACCTATCAACCGATTTTGATGAAATTTGGCAAATACAATCTTTAGACCCTGAGAAAGAACATAGGCTACTTTTTATTTCCACGCGGGCGAAGCCGCGGGCGAAAGCTAGTTAATAAATATTTAAGAAATCAACCGACTTCAACGTAATGCAAAAAGTAAGTTGTTTTTTTTTTAAGTATATCAATCAATAAAATTCAATCACTAAGCCAGGTGTATGCCAGTTCCTCAATATTGTAAAACAATAAAAAGTATAATTTTAAGTTCTCATACTGTTCATTGAGCGTGCGGATTAAAATGGAAGCGCAAAACACGTAACATATGCGCTCATTTGTATGCGACCCACCCCACCATGCCTAAACGGGGTTTTAACTAAACGACACTTGTTTAAAGTACCATATCATATAACTACATAAAATGTACGGTTTTTTTAACGATCCACGCATATCTATTTGATGATATTTTACGTTGTAATTTTATTAATCAAGAACGGCAGGGCCGATTTAGGTGTTTTGGTTTTAAAATACTTAGTCGTAGTATATTGTCGGATAGATGGATATTGTCTTAATACAATGTAGAAAAAATAATCATGAGAAAAATATTATCTAAATCTATGTAATGCATTTATGTATGTATAGGTAGGTTAAATTAACTAACATGTTTCTTTAACACAATCTAGAATCGACGTGTTCGATAACAAATCAACCTTAAACTTTAATTAAATTCACTCCAAAGAACCTACGGTGTTTAAGTAGCATTATATGCTTTTTTTTAACAAAAAAACCAAACACGTGCGTTACATTATATACTTAAAACTAAAATCACTATAATGAACTCTCTTAAAAGTAACAGCTTTGACACCCTATGAAACACATTTTCGAAAATGTTTCACCAGAAATCCGTTGAAAAAACTGTCATTCGTAACCACTCGAGCGTCATTCCCGTGCCAATCATAATAATACACTATTATAATACCTATAATAATAATAATAGTGACTTATTGTTATTAAAATGGGAATCATTACAGTCGGGAAGGCACCGGTTCGGCAGCTAAACACAATTGACTTTGCCATTTGGTTGATTCTCAAAGATTTTGTATTGTATAATTGTATTGACCCTACCATTATTTAACCATATTTTATAATAAAAGCTTAAATATTTTGCGAAAATAAACACTTGAAAGAATTCGAGTGTTCAATAATGACTTTGGCTTTCATTTTGGTTTTATTTTTAAATAGCATTAAACTTAAACTCACATTTTAAAAGAAAACAGATATGTTTACGTTGTCTAGCTAATGTTTTAAAATAAAAATCTTACTTGAAAATTATATTAAAGCAATTCACTTTTTAAGAAACTTTTTCTTCTTAATATGGCAATTATTATTGTGTATTGGATGAATAAAATAAGTTTAAAAAACATATAATTCCTGTTAAATTTTGTATTTAAAGATGTGTTTATAATCTGATTGCATGATGAATATTCGCCATCTTATTAATCAACATGAAAATTTCTTTTATCTCAACAAACAACATACATCTCCCACATCACAGTATTATTTATATTTCCTCCCGTTTGCTTTTCAATCATCCATAATTTCATTGCAGTTTTATAACCGTGAAAATTCACTTAGTCACACTGCGACCCTATTATTTCGTTAGTGCGAAACTGTAATCAAGTTTAGACTCTATTCCATAATATATAGAGTTTATATAAACTCCGACTCACACTTGTCCGTTTCTCGATCCTTCCGAGATGGATTTAGCGTAGCGTCTAAAGCGTAGCGCGAAAAATCGGAAAATCGCACTTACGTAGTTATTATTTACGAGAGTGTGCTTGGACGAACTTTGCGCTTGACCCGATACAATTTGTTGAATCTGTTTTGTATGGGACACTTTGTATTATGTAGGTGGAATTTTCTTCATAATAGCAGCAGTCACTCCTTTATTTATTTACCTTGGAATAAGTCTTCCATACCTTAAAAATACATATTTCATTAAAAAACTTTTGGATACTAGCGTCAAAGTAAGTACCTTAAAAATCTATATTATTAAATATAACATCATTTTTTCATAAACATCTGTTTCAACACAATCTAAAAAGCATAATCGATCGCATCAATATAAATATATTTTTATAGACATAAAGCGAGCTGGCTCTCAACTCGAACGAGCACTCGAAAATCAAGGCCAAGTCAAAACCCCGCATAAAACAACGCGTTCCAAATTCGAAAATAAATGACATTAAAAACGTTCCGTTCCTACCTATCAAACGGCGCCGTAAGTATGAAAGGTGCCCCCTAAATACCGGGTGAGGCGAAGCGAGAAAATTATCTTATATTTGTTCAGACGCCGTGAACGCAGGGCGCGAATACTTTTCAATAAGCTTAGAGAGCGATTTTTTTATTTTATTTTTTGAGACCCATCTCGTAAAGCACGACGTACAACGGAGCGCGCAAATAGAGGGTGCTCTATTGATCGCAGCTTTCTCTGATTGCTGTGCATAGATTGATTGCTTATTACTTTTACTAACAATTGTAATGAGATCAGTATTACTTTTAAGATTTAAAAAATATACACACATAAATAAAATATTAGGGAGCATTTTGACTTTATGACCTGCAGTTAATCTTTAGATTTTGTAAGTTGCCGAAAAGAGGAAAAGCGAGATAGATCTCTTCAAATACATTTTAGGGAAAAAACATGAGTAAACAATATTTAAAAACCACTCAGGCTCGCTCTTGAAATACACATAATTTTCTATTTACATTCTCATAGACATCCTATCAAAATTCGTCTCCTAGAAAAAAATATTATATTAAGTATATCAGAAATCTAGCACCCGTAACACAAGCCTAAAAATTACTGGGCTTGATGTTGCTGTGTGAATTGTTCAGCAATATTTATATAAATACCTTTGACCTCACACTCTTGAAAAAACCACCAATCCCTTGAATCGCATTTTCACAAAAATCTTTACGTTACTCGCGATATTTAAAGCAGAAATAAAAAGCAGTGCATTGTGGAGTATAGGAGGGTGCCAACAATAGACGACCTGCTGTCTCTATTGTGTGCAAAGTCGGCACTTAGCAAGTCAATATTTTCGGTGACTTTCTCTGGATGTTTTACGTCAAGCGCCTTTACAATTCGGAACAGTAGTTGCTGTAGGTGCGCATTTTTGCGCTATTCACTTGCATCTTGCATACCCTATTGTTTTTTATGTTTTGTTGTCGTTTTGCGTAGGTAATGAATTAGTACGGATTAGTGCGTAGGAGAGCAATCACGTGGATTGAAGTAGCGTAGGTTATAAGGGGAGTGGTATGAGAAATTGAGAATGCAGGGATTTTATAGTGATTAGCGTGGCTTTACCCGCGTTGTTTGTTTCTGTAGGTATAAAAATAATCCTTTTTACAACTCCGCGTATTGTAAAATTTATCAACTTATAAATTTAAAGTAACGAATATAATTAAATAATATACTTGTGATAATAGAAAGAAAGAAAGAAAATAAAATCCTGTCAATTATAATCGATATAAAAGCGCGTATAAAATGTATAGCTGAGAAGAATGAAAAATGTAAAGAATATTACAATGGCCTAGTAGAATATTCATGAAATAAGGACAATTTCACCTAAATATAAAAAAACACGGGCAGAATTCCTGGGCTGACCCGCTAGCTCATTCATAATCATGAGAAAGTAAGCCCATAATTAAATTACACTCATATCCAAACAAATAAATCAACTCACAAAGGTGCTTACAGCATTACAAGACAACAATTAAACATAAAGACCCACCCGCCCCGTTACCGCATAAAACGCCCCCTTAAGAAAAAAATCGCCCCCCAAAAGACATCAGAAATCAACCTGGATTTCTTTAATTCAGTTATTTCCCACGATTTTGCTGATTTTATTTTATTTTAATTGTCGATTTCTATTGTAAAGAAATGGGTCAATATTAAGGAGCCGTTGTTTGATTGAGAATATGTCAATACGTTTTGGCACCCCGGGGGTCTTTAGGGGTCTTGAAGACTTCATTGAGGCCGAGGTGTATTGATGCTATTGGGACCCGCTAGAGTGAAATGATATGCACATTTATTAGGTACGTTCTCATAGATTGCACAAAGGTTTTGTTGATCGATAAATTGGATTTCGGAATGGTTTTTGATATTGATTTAATGAGATTATTGTCGCGCAGTTATTGAATTGTTTGATTTTACGGTTCAAATTAATTCAATATTAATTATTATGTTGATAACTTTTCATTGATGTTAATTACGTTACTATTTTCTTGTTCTATGCAAATTGGGTTTTCATCATCATTCTATTTTTACGCTATAATCGTTTTTTTATGCTATAAAAATAACCTCGGGCGGACATCTAGTGATAACAGTTTTTAAATCTTTTGCAGGTTTTATACAGTTTCACTTAATTTGTTTATTATTTTTAGTTGAATAATCAATACGTCTCAAATCAACGTCTTTTCCAGTATTATAATTCTGAGCTTGAATGACTTTTTCTTTCAACAAAAGCCACAACGTCCCGTATAACATGGATTAACAATTGGGTATTAATGTTATATAAATTATCCATAAGAGACTCGTAATTTGTTGAATCTACAGGTACAAAACCTTTTAAATGAAGATAGGTACCGAAGTTCTGTATTTAATACCCGCGTTGACAAAGATCCCTTAAACTTATCTTTGTGTTTCCCAAAAGGCTTAAAATTAAGACATTTGTAATCCCTACAAAACAGCTCAACACTTTTAATCCTCCATTAATCCTTAGATTAGTTACCTGTTGTAAAACTAAATCAAAATTAATTCAGCATAATAAAACATGGAACGATAAAAAACTTTAAATTCAATCACATGAAATGCTTCTATTGACGTAAAAGCATTGTCGTGATTCGTTCGATAAAAAATATAAACAAAATTAAGTAAGGGTTATTTACTAATTGGTAGATTGGTCTTGTATGAAATCATTGAATGTATCCGGGTGTGTGATTCGAATTAGAGGACTGTTTACAGATCCTTTGCGTTTTATTTTTATTTTTACATACGGCAACCCTACAGAAGGTTTCACACATGGCCACACTCGCTGTACGGTCCGTTAGAAAGCTTCCGCAGAATTTTGAGACTAAATTTAGGAATACCTAAACATAGGGTTTTAAAATTGAATGTATTATTCTTATCTAATCATTCTTAAAATATTTTAATATGCCAACTTATTGCGATCTGCCCAGATATGTTGGATGTCTGTCGTCTATCTTTCTTACCCAGATAGTCATATAATTCCATAGGTTTTTCGATAAAATGTTTCAGTAACTAAATTATAATTCTTATAGGTAATTGACAAAAAAGGCAAGACTGCTGGCACAAAGTTAATTTATTTCCTTTTAAAATAATTCAAGCAATTGAACTAAAAGTATTGTTTCCTGAACAAATGACGGAAAACAAATGAAATAAACATTTAATTGGCTTGAGTCATTGATTTCAACTCGTGCTAAGAAGCCTTGTTAAAATTTTCCATTTCATTTGAAGTTTTTAACCCTTCAAGATATACTAATAATTTTATTGGCTCCAGTACTGAAGTTTGAGTTATTAACAATTCTTGTTATATTTTTCCAACTGAAAAGATTTTTAACATCTGCAAATGAGATCTGCGAGTTTATGATAATAATTAGATTATAATAATCTGGGTTGTTTACGTAAGTCTTGGTCAATAATCAGTTTTAATGCATAACCTTAAATATAGTTTCTCCTAATATTCATAAATACTATAGGTATAATATTCACCTGCTTGAAGAAAGAAAGTAAACATTCCATAAAATTTAAATTAGAAAAAAGAACAAAATTTAGTCATAGACAAAAAAACATGGCACGCTTTCTCGGTCCATCGGGCATTCGGCCAAGTGCCAGTCAGTGTACTGCGGCGACCACCGCGCAGCAAAGTATCGCGTTACGTTCTATCTTCCTGCCCTACGTCTAAGTTACGCCATGTCCGTTTCGCGCGCTGTCAACATGACAGTGACAGTTGGTTATGGGACCTTTTTGGTCGGGCGTTAGGTTTGCGTGTGGGCCGGTGTTTTTGGGAGGTCTCAGTGCTGTATGTTGGCTTAATTTTGGAAATTTTCTACCGAGTACAATACGAGTACATATTCTAAATCGCCAACAATGGATTTAAACCAGGGACCAATACATAATGCAAACAAATAAATTCAAAGATTATTACGAAAATTTAACATTCGAAGTAATATACCGCATTCTCAGAACAAATATAACTTGACATTTTGTAACATTTTCTAGGAACCATTTTAATGATTTTTCTCCCATTCGAAATTTTCCTATTCAAAATACAAAAACATTTCCGAGTGAAATATTAAAAATCAATCAAAGACATCTTACTAAAATCCTGTTCTGTGCGACAAAGGTCCAAAAAGTAAAATGAATAATCAATTAATTGCACGCTCTTCTGAGCCGGGACGTCAGCCTTTGTCGTAAACACGGCATCGTGTCATCGATTTTATAATCTAAGATATTTTTATTAAGTTCCTGTTTTGTGATTTTTGTAAGCTTGGTACCTATAAAGAAACTTTTTTGTTTGATAGGTAAGGTACACTTAAGTATTATTTTTCGAATGTATTTCGTTGACTGATCTTGGAAACAAAATCAAAATGGATAGTCATTATAGTAATTAGCTACGACAAATATTTATAAATTGATCGCCTTAATTCAAGCTTACCACTGGACTAGGTGTTGCTGTGTGAATTTTCCAGCAATATTTTTTATTCATAATTAAGTTCTAACTAAGTACCTACTAGGTAACTAGTTTTAAGGACACATATAAGCGATCCTAAAACTCAATATCTATACAATACAGGTATCATCAATAAACCGGGTGCTCCGCAACCTAGCAGCGCAGAAGGAGAAGACGTCGAGCCAGCCGCCGGCGGACTGCGCAGCCCCGGTGTACGAGAGACTACGGCTGCTGGGCACGGGGGGCGCAGCGCCCGCCTGGCCCCGGGCTCCGTGGCCGGCGCAGATGGACACCAGGTAGGACATGTAGCCAGCCACAGGTGGAGACATCGAGCCAGCCGCCGGCGGACTGCGCAGCCCCGGTGTACGAGAGACTACGGCTGCTGGGCACGGGGGGCGCAGCGCCCGCCTGGCCCCGGGCTCCGTGGCCGGCGCAGATGGACACCAGGTAGGACATGTAGCCAGCCACAGGTGGAGACATCGAGCCAGCCGCCGGCGGACTGCGCAGCCCCGGTGTACGAGAGACTACGGCTGCTGGGCACGGGGGGCGCAGCGCCCGCCTGGCCCCGGGCTCCGTGGCCGGCGCAGATGGACACCAGGTAGGACATGTAGCCAGCCACAGATGGAGACATCGAGCCAGCCGCCGGCGGACTGCGCAGCCCCGGTGTACGGGAGACTACTTGAGAGAGAGAACTCACGACCTTCGAAATGAATGTCGAGTGTCACATAGCACGGAAATCGACTAGGCTATTAATAGGACCCTTAAATTGATTATTATTAAAGCGTTTTGGTTGTGTGACAAAGGTAAATTTCTTAAAAAAGTAAATTTAATTAATTTAATTAATTTAATCTTTACCTTTAACTTTTTACTGCAAAATTTTAATGCATAAGCCACAACAGGCATGTTATAAGAATGGAAACCAAAGTAACGGTCGCCAAAATCAGCTATTGTTATTATTAAGATAAAATGTTTGTCTTACCAGAACACCGCCGTACCAGCTGCACAGCCTAAGTCCTGGGCCACAGACGATCAACTGCAACGGTGACATGGGACCTATGAAGAAAAGTAAGTGCTAGCATAGACAACTGACAAATGTAAAGGGAGTATGGGTATAGAACAAGGCCTAATCAATATAGTCTGTTCGCAAGACAAACCTCCTTCGACTAGGTACTGTCAAAATGTAGACCTAGAGTCGGTATGCGTATTTTGGGTAACACAAACCTTTTACAACCTATGAGATAAACCTCTTTTTACTTCAGAAAAGAAACATATAAAATAACGTTTGTTTGTAGTATACGAAGGCAAATAGAAAACACCATTTATTAGGTACCATTTTTAATTTTTACCATAGATATTATTATTGTCCACGACGAATATCTACTACTTATTCTTTTTCATAATTATAATTAAAATTCGTCGCGTCGGTACCGTACTACGAGTATAACCAAAAATACTGTAGGTATTTTTTCTTGGCCCTATGGTGTCTTATTGTAGGCCAAAGGCCTTCTGTTGTATTATACCATTTGTTGTATTATGTACTACTAAAACACGATTCAATCTTAAAAAAAAGTCACTGTCGCTGTATGCATAACATAATATACCTAGTCTCTCGTTACATGCCACATATCGACCCAGACAGACCGCATAATAAAAACAAAAGCTCATCAAAATGGGCAGAAATCCGCAACAGCCGGTCACATCGCAACAAAACTTTTTCACCAGCATTTTGATAGTCGATTTGGCCCCCCTCCCCCACCCGGGGGCGGCTCCGTCAAAAACATTACTCTGCCCATCCGCGTGGAAGATTTAATTTTCATTTTTATCTCAAACATCCCCTTTGTAGTGGTATTCTGTATCCAATTAGGTGGCTTTGAGATTTTTCTGGGAGTCCTACTCGCTTCGAGTTATGGAATTTTTAATTTTGATCTGTTACGGTGAAACAATAGATAAGGGTTGTTTTATATTAGGTATAATCTATATAGGTAGTTATATAAACGCGGTTACCTGTTTAAGGAATATAAATATAGACTATTAATGTCATCTTTATATAATTAAGTATTAAATAAATGCCACTTTTCGTTGTTATTTTATACCTCAAGAACGGCAAGGCTATGTGATTTGGTTTAAAATAGTCGTAATAGCCCAGGGAAGGTTTTAAAAATGAGAAAACATGCGAATAAAGCGGACGAAGCCGTGGGCGTTTCAGCTAGTCTGATATAAAAGACAACGAATTTCCTAATGCTAAAAATAAAGGAAATTTTAAATTAAAAAATGTCAAACTTTAAACGAATGTCCAAGCCGTCATGATCACGCCACGTCGGCTGAACCGTGAAACCACGGATTTGTAACTCAATACTTATACATCCTTTTTCAACTTTCATGTAATGATAGAGACAGATTGGTTATGTGATGGAGAATACATTCTATAAACTGATAGTATTTTGTTTAAATAATAATCAATATACAGGGTTTCCCAGAAATGGTGGATAATCCTGCACGTGCGTGTGCGGGGGAGGGGGTGGGGCCCTACATCCCAAAAAAAAAAATCTTTTCCCAACGGTCCGCGGTCTACGACATTTTTTGAAAAATTTTGAAATATCCCGGTTTTCTTCACATTTGTGGCCATCACGTCCGGTATATGAGGCCTAGTCCGGATTTTTTTCTTTTAACGTGTTCCCTAAATGTTGGTATTCCTAAATTACCTTTAAAAAACTCAACTACTTAGGGTAGTAGTTAACTAGTAGTCCCTAAACATAAATTTTATTTCTGAAATTTATTTTACTGCTAAGTTTGAGCCTCCTCCTTCAAACAGCCCCATAATAATATCGGCAACTGGTTTCAACCGGCAAGTAAGGAATTACCTAAACGATGCCTATCCGAACAGATGGATCGGCCGATTGGGGCCGATATTGTGGCCACCACGGTCTCCAGACCTAAATCTTCTGGATTTTTTTTATTGGGGCTGTTTGAAGGAGCAGGTTTACAAGAAACCCATAAACTCGTTAGAAGAACTTCGACTTCGCGTCGCCGAAGCAGCTAGAATTATATCTTCAAAAAATTATAATAACACATTACAAAGATCTTTTATAAAAAGGTGTAGAGCTTGCATAAGAGCAAGAGGAGCCCAATTCGAACATTTATTATGATTATTTTTATAATAAATCCTTTTTTGATCATTATTTGTTTTATTTTTTTCTTTTGCAATTTTGTAATGAAACGCCTACTGTTACACATTAGAAGCTATAGCTCAGTAATTTTACTATTAAAGTAGATAGTATGCTACTGTTTTGGAATCCTTATGATGTAGGCAATTTTTTTATGTGGTTGGCTAAACAACTCCAATACATTTTTTTTACACCACAGGTGCTCAAACTTAGCAGTAAAATAAATTTCAGAAATAAAATTTATGTTTAGGGACTACTAGTTAACTACTACCCTAAGTAGTTGAGTTTTTTAAAGGTAATTTAGGAATACCAACATTAAGGGAACACGTTAAAAGAAAAAAATCCGGACTAGGCCTCATATACCGGACGTGATGGCCACAAATGTGAAGAAAACCGGGATATTTCAAAATTTTTCAAAAAATGTCGTAGACCGCGGACCGTTGGGAAAAGATTTTTTTTTTTGGGGTGTGGGGCCCCACCCCCTCCCCCGCACACGCACGTGCAGGATTATCCACCATTTCTGGGAAACCCTGTATACCAAACAAATAATACTCATCATAATACTCATTTATTCATCTTTAAACTTATATAAAGACATGTCAAATTTTACAAAAAAAAACAAAGAAATATATTGTACCTACAAAGTTCTACATACATAAATAAAACTAATATTATTCACAAAAAAAAATATTTGCCATAGCTTCATCAATTCGAAAAGTTTAAAGGACATGATACAATTCATGTGTCATTCACCAACCCACACTTAGCCAGCGTGGTGAATTAAGGCTCTCTCTCTATCTCGTCATTGTGTCCCAGCAGTGGGAACATAAGCGGTATATGATACGATACATTTTACCGCAATAGCTCTATAGCTTGAAAATGTGTTGCGGCTGCCTCGGGCGAGACTTTGTTACTGTTTGGCGATTACGGGCCTTTGTGGGGCAATTACTGTTCGCGAAGCTTATACCTACTGTAAACACTTTTATTTGATAGGTAGGTACTGGGATTTGCCCGTGGATTTACTGGCTTTTTAATTAACTTTACAGCGTTGAAGTAATTTTTTCCGCGTTATCGATTTTCCCGGGAGATAATGGATTTTCCTGCGGTAAAAAGAAGACTTTGTTTTCTGATATATGCTACATTAGTGAGAAGTCTCATGAAAATCCATCAATAAATTTGCATGAAAGAGTAATAATCAACCATTTTTATCTTCTAACAAAATTTTGGTCTTTTACTTTAAAAAATGAAAAACAATGTAATATGCACCTTTTCGAGCGTTCGAGTCGCGAATTGATAAAAAAGTTTAGATTCTTGCGCCCTCTAATTTTGTGACTGCATTTTTATTTATTTATTATTTTTTTATCTGATTAAATTTATCATAATATGATAATATGTAATATTATTACAAATAACGTACCTAGTTAGTTGTAAATGAAATCATCTGAATCAATGAAATTAAATCAGAACCACTAGTTAAATCTACATTTCATTCTCTTTTTTATAAACCTTATTAAACATGGTAGGTTAATAAATAAACCAAACCATCAACAAACATAATAACATTAATATCTACGTATACCAGCCCTGTCACAAATATCACAGTTAAACCTAGAATTAAAACA
Source organism: Chloroclystis v-ata (assembly GCA_963691955.1). Classification (NCBI taxonomy): domain Eukaryota; kingdom Metazoa; phylum Arthropoda; class Insecta; order Lepidoptera; family Geometridae; genus Chloroclystis; species Chloroclystis v-ata. The sequence continues at coordinate 6,060,430 of OY829909.1, read as the reverse complement.
ACTTACCATTTAACTGTATCAAGTAACAGTTTAAGGGCCCTACAGACGTGATAAAGTAGTGTAACTAATTTTATTTTCACTTCCCCCATCCCCTGTGTAAGGGTGTCTTTATTTATGATGTATCGTGGTGTAATAATGACCCTGTATAGATGTCCTGTCTCTATGGGTGATAAGTATTTATTTAGGAATCATGGAGCAAGTTAGTAGGGTCAATCAGGATCAATTTACATTGTCTATTACATTAAAAATCTAGCACCCGTAACACAAGCTTCGAGCTTACCACGGGGCTAGATGTCGCTGTGTAAATTGTCCAGCAATATTTATTTATTATTTATTTCGTGTATGAGGCGACCAAGTTAATTAAATATCAGAGGACAGACAGCAGCGTCATTGTATACAAGGTGTCCCATTATTAGTAGGTACCTATATGAAGAGAATAAATGCTTTTTTTGTGAAAACTTTCTTAGGCGTTGTTTTCGCTGCGGCCAACACGTACGCCTCGGCTTCATATACTAATTATGGGACACCTTGTATACGTAGGTATACTGTGCCAACTTATTACGATCACCAACCCTATAGCTGGAGAGCGTAGTGATAGTGATTATACCTCAAGACTTTTATACTTTTGACTTTTAGGTTCTATTGGGGAGACCACTGCCCAGCCAGCAATAATTTCTAAAAAATAACAAATTGCACATTCTAAAAATGAAAATAACATTTACTAAGATTCTGCTATTTTAGATAGGTAACGTAAGCTAAAATAGAAACCTTTAATTTCTTCAACAGTAACAAACTGAACAATTCTGTCCCAATCCATACATTAAATCTAGACAAGGTCAAAAACCACGGAATAAATCCATTACAGACGAAAACTAAATAAAACGTTCTAAGGGGGACAGTGCGCGAACAAGACAGAAGATACCCACCAACACTGGTTAGAAAGAGACAAAACATCGTCTGGACTAAGAAGATAAGACAGAAAAATGTCTGTAGATTTCTCGGGCGACAATAAATGGTTATTATGGGGTACAAGTGTAGTAAATTAGTGAGATGTACGACCTAGTGAATATGTATTGGGTGTGAGTTATGTTAGTTGTGGTCAGAATTGGCAAGGAACCGGCCATTTGTCTTGGGAATGGTGGGACGCAAATATTGATGCGATTGATTACGGAAGGACGAAATGTATGTCTTTTATTGCTATTCAACCTAAATTCATTAATTTACAAGAATGTAACTACCTACATAAAGTATTTAATATATTATTTCATCTTTCATTTATAAAAATATCCTAGATTTCTGACAAGCGATGTCATCCGTTCTCCACTTTCCCGTTATGTTGTTAACATCCCGTTATGTTAACTGTGAGAGTGGTGAAATTAGGTCTTATTCTAATTAAAACATGTACCTATGGCAATTATTGAGGATTGAAAGAAAAATCATAACCAAAACATATTAAAATATCTCAATACAAGATCCTATATCCCAAAGCAACCAAAATAGAAAGCCTTTTGACATAACAGACATGTATATTATACAGGGTGTATCTATATACACGGCATGTATACACGGTATATGCAGATCAAAGGGTTTCGCCCGCCCGACACGCTTTGAACGCGCCGACATACCTTACTACAGGAATTTATGGAGGGTGATGGATTGTTTTGATGGATAATTCGGATTAGTTCTCCAATTAGAGCCTTTGTGTGGTTAGCATTTAGCAATGATTTGTCTGTAAGCTGGCGTGAAAACGGAGAGTTTTATGGATAACAAGCCTTTGATTCATAGATTCATTTATTTAGCCTTATAATTTCATTTAATTAGGCTTGTTGTAGAAAAACCTTAAAATTTTCATAAAAATAGACAAACACGAGAGATAGGTACGTTACAAATGTGTAACTTGTAGGGTCATGGGATATAATACTAGCTGTACCAACCGCGGCTTCGACCGCTTTATTCGCATCTTTTCTGACCTTTGGGGTACTACATCTATTTTAAAACCAAAAGCACTTCAATCGGCCCAGCTGTTCTTGAGTTATAAAATTACAACGAAAAGTGGCATTTAGTCCAGGATCCATGGAACATGGTTAGCACTTGATTACTATCAAGCTAATTTTTTGTAAGTAGTAATTGATTTTGTATCCAACATAAAAAACTACCTATTTAGAATGATGTGATACAATTTTATTCATATTTAGTTGATTAAATAAAGACAAGCATCTTATTTACCCGTATCTGATTAAAATTATAGAGCTCAGATTTTTTTAAACATTGATAAGTAAAATTCACTCCTAAAACCAAAGACCGTTAAAAAAAACAAAATAAACTTAACCAACTCCCACGTCCAACTCAGCCGGTACAAATAAGTCCCGGAGACCCGGATGAAAGGCCCGGGACAGTCACCGAAACAGCAATTATATCCGCCTTCATTACTGCAACCCTTTCCTTTACGCTCGGTTAGGGTGGGATATACCCTTTGGATGTAAACCTAGACTTTCATCATAATCATCATACTTACTAAAACTCATTGAATATTATAAACGTGTAGGTAATTTAAAATTTACCTATCCTCTGTTTGTGAAAATGAGTTAAGTATAGCATATTTGTAATCAGCTAAGCGAGATCTATCTGGATAAATTAATTACCTCGAAATATGCCGCGATGAACCTAGGTACCTACCTATGCTGTTTATGTAGAAAGAGCAGTATCACAAACCTTAGTTTTATAAGAGTAAGTAATTGACCCGGCTGCGGCTTCACCCGCTTTTACTTTCATCACCTTTTAAACCCTGAATTACTACGAATACCAAGATTACCAAGTAATCGGTTAACATTTATGAATTTATTTAATCAAAAACTGCGCAGCGTCGTACCTTCTCGAATAACCGTTTTTAAAAATAGAACATCGATACCGCGCAAATTAATTTTCGAATATTTTAAAATAATTGCAACCGCCACACCACAATTTCAGTCGCACAGTTTTCACACGAGCGACCACAAAGGGTTCTGGCCAATAACGCATGAAACAGGATTTAACATGAAAATGTTCGCTAAAGGGCGGTTTCGTCCCCTCGTTTGTATGGTTTACGAGTAATTATAGATATTAATTTGCGTGTGTCTAACCGAGTACAAGCCCAACATTGTATATTTATAGGCTATAAATACATAGATATGCCTATTGTATATTTTCCTTGACGTATTTTCCGCGACATGCAAAATCAATTCAACAGCATAATGAACATCGTAGGTACCTATCCTTGAATTGATTGCGTCTGATTGAACCTGGATGGTCTGATTGACATAATGTGAAGAGAATGATTGAAGCGGGTAATTTTAACTTCTGGATATTCTTTTATGTTTATAATTTTTAATTGTAAGTATCAGATTAAAAATAATAAATAAACTAATTTTAATAAAATATTAAGAAAGGATCTATTAGTGGTTTATAAACCAACCTGACTTTGAAAATGATCAAAGACTGTAGAAGGCAGTTTACTCAAAGAAAAAAAACTAAATAAAAAATTGTCTATGGCAGGAGGCGTTCCCCGCGTGTTAGTGCCGCCCCAATGCCCGCCCACGTATAAACAACATATAATTATTGTGAATGTCGCGTATTGGGCCTTTATACCGAAATTATAAGGTTGCGGCTGGAAAATGACTTGTGGGTTAAAGTCACCCACGAAACGAATAATTGAATACAATATTAACTGACTTACTCGTATAGCCCTACCCAATAGACATAATTATTATGTAGAGATGATATTTATACAAACTGTTAACTATTAATTCGCAGTTAGTTACAGTAGGTATCTAGGTGTTATACATTATTTTAACTATCCTATTCTTAACTCTTATACTCTTTCATATTTAAACTACCTAAGTTAAATCTAGCTAATAATAAAAGATAATTAGGTAGTATAGAAACCCCACTAAAATCATCAATTAAGTTACTTACCACCTATTCAATATTTCCGTAACAATTTCACCCATAAAATAAAATAAAAGCCGAAAGAGACGAAGCATAATTAAAACAAAAATGATTTCCAATTTTGAATAATTCAGTATGCATCGAGCGTATTCGCTATGGTATCGGTTACACCTGTGTGCGGTGGAGCGTGCCAGCCTTTTCCCGCCGTTTTGCGACAAAATGGCCGACGCGTGACTCAACTCACAATTTATTATTTCTCATTCATATCGCTGAATGATAATGTTTGTAATAATTTAAGGCAATCCTTAGAAGGAACAGAAAAGAGGGTGTCACTATCCACTCAAGTAGGTAATAAGTAGTAGTTTAATTTACCTCAACTTTATCTAAACTAACCTCTAAAAAAGTAAATTTTTAAATTGCCTGCTCAGTTATTATTATAGAAAGCCGTAAAGTTCCATAACCGTACAAAAACGAATAACTAATTTACTGCGCTAGCTCTACCAACGTTTGCAAAAACTTTCGAAGGGCCACAAAAAGTCCAATTTCATAAATACCAGCAACATTATCTAGATATTGCGGAAGTCTGAACAAAACACAACTCCCCATCGAGGGCCGGCTCGGGGGAATACCGGCGAATGAAATACATGTCATAGCGACGACGTTTTTGCGATAAGCCAAGTTTTGTTTATGGTTACGACGCCATCTTGGTTTCCTTCGCGAAAAGCGGGAAAACGAAAACTAGGATGAGCTTTTGATATTTACTTTTTAGAACACAGGGCTGGTTTTAGCAGTGATTTTTTTACGATTGTTTAGAAATACTCATAAGTACCTAAATATTAAATAAAATAAGTATATACCTACCTATTAGTACCTACCTAGGTATTTAAATGAAACCAGAAAATTTAGTTAACAGAAAGTAAACAAAAAGCTAACTAAAGATCTGCTCGGTAGTCTAGGATGAAACAGAAAGTTTCGGTTTCGTTACCCATCTGGGTGTCTGGGTGTTATAATATGTATAATAAAAAATATCTATCTATGTATGTATATTATATTAAGTATATCAGAAATCTAGCACCCGTAACACAAGCTTCGAGCTTACCACGGGGCTAGATGTCGCTGTGTAAAATTGTCCAGTAATATTTATTTTATTTTATTTTATTATTTATCTAAGTTCAATGTTAGAAGGAGAATATTTTCAAAGGACCAGTGTTTGGTAGTTGAGTAGATATATTGTGTTAAGTACATAAATTATGTTACGTTGTGCTACATTTTAGAAACATTAACCTAATTATTTACTAGATCAACTCTGACTTTATTCTGCTTAACCTTGGTGAATTTTTACCTGAAGTAAACATAGGTGTCTCTAGGTTTTCTAGAGACGTAATGTAATGACCTGTAGGTAGGTACAAGTTCAAGCGTTTTAAACATCTTAAAGGTCACGAGACTTAGCGTCGACATTATGGGTAAATTAACAAACTGTAGCTTATAGTTGCCAACCTATGAAATAATACCTACCCTTGTAGTCCATTAATCCGCTCGCGTCATACTCCACTAACAGTGACTGACGGTAAACATTCCCTCTATTATCTGATACGGATCTTCTCATGAAACATTAATGTTCCGCTGACAGATGGGCTTCTGATAAATACAGCGAGTTTCAACTCTATGCCGCTGACTTATTTGTTTTGTTTGGATTAGATGTCATGTTCGATGTTTAGTGGTGAATGAGTCTATTTGTTGGTTAGTTGCAAAAAGTCGTGAGTCATTTGATGATGTTATGTTTAAAGCGCTCTACACACCGCCCGCCGGCACAGCCCGGCGGCCCAACCCGCCGGCCTTATTTTTTACAATCATGCCGGCGGGTTGGGCCGCCGGGCTGTGCCGGCGGGTCAGGCCGCCGGCATCCCTCTCCACTCACTCAGTCAGTTGCCCGCCGGCTTTCATAGAGTAGTGACGTATTTGGCAATAAAGAATGTTACCTAATTTTGATTATTAGCACTCCATATTCTATGTCTAATATAAAAAATACGCGTGAAAGAATTACTTCGATACATCAATTAGTTTCCGATTTAGAAGTAAAACAAGTTGTAACCGTACGACGACGATAACACATAGGCTACTTTTAATCCTATGAAAATGTACAGTTCTTGAGGAAAACGGGGCCGAAGACTGGAGGAAGCTAGTTTGCAATAAATCAATATATTGTTCATTTAAATTTACTAAGAAGCTAGTTTGCCATAAATCAATGTATTGTTCATTTAAATTTACTAAGAAGAGCGGTACCTACCTATATATAAATAAATACTTACGTACCTACCAATAGCAACAAAACTTTAATACATATTTAATGTCTTTAACGTCAAAGTTTAATGGTAGGTACTTCTACTATTTGAGTTATCTTCATCCATTTTATCAATCGAATAATATTTAAGTACTACTATTAAACTATTAATTTAATACGCGGACGAAAACACATCAAAATACTGCGCAAGCTGTTGCACTACTACTATAATCTGCTGGCGATACTAAGCGGGCCGTAGGCCGCGCGAAGTTGTGGTATTACGTCACAAGCGCTCACGTGACTGTTAGCGAGACTCGATATTTTTCGAAACTTTGAATGCCTATAAAATCAAAACTACTAGGTACTTTTTAACTAAACAAAAACTAGTATATTTGTATACATACAGGCTTTACTGATACAACATTTCAAGCGATTTGGCATACCTAGTAACATTCTTCATTACTAGAACACCACATGCCGGGGCTGTCGTGCCGCCGGCAAAGTCGTGCGGCTTGGACTTTCTGAAGCCGGCGGGCTAACCCGCCGGCATTAAGCCGGCGGGCTGTGCCGGCGGGCCGCCGGCTTTGGTGTGTAGAGGCCATTACGATCAGCTGTCTACCTATAGGTACCTTTACCTACATCCTTAATCTTTCTATAAACTTACTAGCATTCCGCCCTGCGGCTTCACCCGCGTTAAAGTATTCGTTCCACTATTACAAATCAAGAACGGTTTAATCGATTGAAAACAAACATCTGCAGATGGATAAATTTTTTGTTCTGAGTGCGGGAATCAAACCCGCAATCTACGTCGCAGACAGACCTTCGACAACTGCGCCTGAAAGGTGTTTCATTAAATGTGTCTTCACTATGTCGATCCATGCATTCCATTCATAAAATAACTACGACCTACAATATATTTCTAGAAAAGCCTCTATCTAAATTATGAACAATATAAAAAACTTGCACAAATCATAAATATACATTTTCCTAGTCGTCCTCATCGCGATTTCTACTTGCAGATAAGAGTCTTTATACCTGTTCGCTGTAGCTATAAAAACACTCCGAGAGCCCCTACTACTGGAACTCACTTATAAATGAAATATAGATTTTAAAACGATAAACTTTTGCATTCGAACAGGTACCTATATAACACTAGATAAGGCACATAAGGGAACTTTATTTTTTTTATTTGTCAGATGAATCCGAATCACCTATCATTAAAATAGACAGAGGAATTAGGTACCTACCTACATATTACAAAGAGTTCTCGAGAATGTGTTTGTACATGTTATTTAAAAATGTATCGTTTCACTAATTTAATGTTTTTCGAATCTATACAGGACTAACAGGACCTACAAAGCAATTATATTTTCTTACATTTCTTAAGACATAAGTACATTTCATAGGTACATTATTTTCATGTAAGCCTATGTGTAGGTGTCTGAACAGCCGCCGTATTGCATTATATGTAGGTACCTATAACCAGATAGGTACCTTTTTAAAAGTAACCCATATAAAAGGAACCCGAAAAACCCTAGCTTTCACCGCGACCCTTCACCTGAATAGTCCGACATTCACCTCGTTATCGCTTCAGCAGCAAACTTCGAGTTCTTATCAAACTTCATAATTGGGCATACATTTTTGAGTTACTGTCACACAGGGTTACGTGGTAGGCCCGCCGTTATCGTCAGTTTACGCCTGAACGCGCCCGTAACGCTCCCCCCAATCCTCCCCCAATGGGGGAAGTGGGGGAGTGGGGGAACTCCCCCTCCCGTTCGGAGACGCGGACTGTGAGATTTTGACACTTGAATGTAATTTAGTGTTGGTGTTCAGGCACGAAGTTCAAGACATGTTATGTAGTTTCAATAATTTCGGTTCTCGAAGTTTGTACAGACGTTGTTTGGGAAGTTTGGCGTTGGAATGTTCTTTATGTGCTGTTGTTATGTTTTATGGAGAGATTTTCATCGCCATATTTATAACCATAGACTATTGAGAGAATTATCAGGGAACTATTTTCGTTAGTTTTCGCGTTTAAATTGCCTTAGAACACGACTGCAGAATTTCTCAATAGCCTATTATAGAAGGTACCTACCTAATCTACGTAACCTACCATAGACTTTTGAGATAGTATGTACCTAGTCATTTATTATATATAGTTGCCTGATAATTCAACACGTTCCTACAAATATAATTTTACCACGTAAGGAGAATAAAGTGTATGAAAGGAATTTGTATTTCAGTCTACAGATGAAAGTTAAACCATCGGAATAATATCAACATTTTCGGTCGCAGTTTGTCCAAAAGGGCCGCAACGCCCGTCCTCGCAGGGCCGCCGCCACAAGACTGTCTTATCTGAGGATTATTAAATTAACTTTTACTAGGAATCTTATCAATTGTCTTCACAGACACACAGACAGTCTGGAAATTACGTTTTAGTTCGTCGGAAAACGTATCAAGTTTTTAAATTACCTATGTTGTATTTAATGAAGTACTAAGTAGAAGTAGAAGTATATTAGGTATTGGTGATATCAATCACCGAAATGTAGATATGCGATTCTTTATTTTTTCAATATTGATTGATATCGATACAGAACCTATTTAGCAAATATTGCAACTTATTGCTTGCTAACCTTTTTTCGATTAACTTTCCGTTAGGTATTACTGTTCATATCATTTGAAGATAAGTACTTTTCAGTGAGGCTTATTAAATATATTGTATAAATATTTAAAAAAACCGCATCTAAGTTCGTTTCGTAGTTTTAAAGATTGAAGCATACAGACAGCGACAGCGATTATTTTTATACTATGTAGGTACCTAATGTAACGATTATCCAGAAATATGTATTTATTTAATTTACGTTTTTAAAACTTTTATTATTGTTTGAAAAAAGTATTTATCTGGACAGACACTTAGATAAGACTGCACTTGCAATAGTCACCATCTATCGATTCTCTAGCCAGCCAAAATCCTAAACTAAGTAAACTCCCGAACAGTAACAATTAATTCCAAACAGTTCTCGATAACCGCGAATTTATTCGAGTTTGGCGCGATTTTATCTGCGGCGACGTAAATTCACGTTATCCTACGTTACGCTGACTTAGGAGCCAGTTATTAAGTCCCGATTAAAACTTGTGAGTTATAGGATCGCGGTTTGGGATTGTAAACTTGGTTTATTGATTCTTTTATCATTCTCTCTCTATATCTCATTATCTTTGGGATTTGTTAGTCTGTTTTATGGAACTCTCATCGATGTTTTAATATCAAACCAACGGTTAACTCGGCGTTGATCGAGTTTCGTGGATTTTCAACTGATATTTCGAGTGTTAAGTTATCCCAAAGGAACGAAGGTTGATAGATGGTAGGGATTTTTTTGTTCGAAAGAATTTATAATCCTATTGTCTATCTACTACCTAGGTAGAAAGAAATCAAACTAACTATAATACCTTTCTTGATAGTTATTATCTACAGTTAATTACCTTTTTGTACTCATGTGTAAGATCGTAACTAAATTAAATAGATATCATTGGATACGTACGTGTAACCGCGGTGGAGGGGCGTTCAGTTTAAAAATGGTTTTACTATACATACATTTACATACCCTAACCCTATGAAAGGTACGTTTCACTCTCATGTGCGCATAATAAATTCACTAACGCTTGTTCGAACGGTAGCATTTCTCGTGAGTAGGTATGTCTGTTCTCTGACGTGCCTACTTAACATAATGCAAATGTTAATACATACATGACGTATTTTCCATCAGATGTTTATTGAACCTAGAACAGTCTGGAGTTTAATGCGATGGGAATATCTTATACGTATTTTCCTACTTTGGTAATGAACAATATTGAAACAGACTTTTATCAGATCTGTCGAGGAAGTCGGTAAGAATCTCTATATGGGTATGGGCTATATGGGTTCACTCGTTCAATCGCTCATTCACTAGTTTTAACTTGTCTATACTCCAACCTCTAAGGTTCACGGTTTAAATTTATCTATACTCATTAAGAATACATGTATTCGCTTAAATGAGTACCATGTTATAAGTACGAGTATTTACACATACAGTACAAGTACCTACTTACATTAATTAAGCTAAAAAACATTCCGTAACTATAAAACTGAAACAAAATCAATATCAGTAACATCAGATAGGTAATTATGTCGATAAATTCGGTAAGGCTCGTTCACTCAATCATTCATTCACTCGTTCTTAACCATATTTTTGTATTATCCAGGTGAAGAACCCCTAGAAGGCTTGGAAGGTCTGCACTCTGACGAGACAGGGTCCGGAGACAACTCGAACGCCGGCTCCAGCGGCGCTGATGATGACGCCGCGAGACTCCGCCTCAAGAGGAAGCTTCAGCGGAACCGTACCAGCTTTACCAATGATCAAATTGACAGCTTAGAGAGAGGTATGCACCTACGCTACGTCTATTAGCATCAGAATAATCTATTTATTGGTTAATTACTTACACGTCAATTTGTACGGTAATTAAAAAAAAATTAAATAGGCCTATTTCTAGCGCAAGTTAAAATCCTAGAAAGTACCTACAATGGGATTGATTTCTATGGAAATAAAGTTCTTGACTATGACTTGGACATTACAGTTCTCGCGCGCTTAGTGTCAAAAGTCAAAACAAATAATTAAAATAAAGAGAGAGACCTGATATTAGCGCGTTCAAACCTCGTTCAAACAACCAACCAATCAAACAAACTTTTCAGCTTTTAAATTTAGTAAGTACTCGTAAGCATAGATTTATTAAAAAAATAAAGACCTTTGGAAACTGAAAAACTTGTATTGTTTTTACTTGTAGGTACCCTACCTTGTAGGTAACCTACCTATTGTTGTTTGTTCGCAGAATTTGAAAGAACTCATTACCCAGACGTGTTTGCCAGAGAACGACTTGCTGCCAAGATTGGTCTACCCGAAGCTCGAATACAGGTGAGAATCTGAGCTATTTATTTACTATAGATAAAGATTTGTGAGTTTTAACTTTTCCATAATTCATAATTTTTTAGCAAAATATCGACGTACCTTCCTAATAATAGTGTTAGTACGTAGTACTTGACTACTTTGGTCATGACAAATCTAAAGGGTTCCGTTTTTTGCCATTTTGCTACGGAACCCTAAAAAGGTACCTACCTACAAAATACCTACAAAATAATATAATAATAGTAGTAGTGTTGGTAGTTGCGCGTCTACCCGCGCTATTATAACTGAGTGGACGTTAAGGTGTGGTTCTCGAATCGGCGCGCGAAGTGGCGGCGCGAAGAGAAGATCCGCTCGCAGCGGCGCAGCCCCGACTGCGCGTACGCCGCTCCGCCGCCGCCGCTGCCGCAGCACCACTACCAGCCGCCGCTCAACGTCGACGCTTACAGGTATACGCGACAAATACTTACATCTACCCGCCAATTTAAAATTCTAAGTTAAAAAGTTTTTTATTCACATGAAACATTGTAGTTTTTAAATACTGAAAACCAAATGTCTGAAGTATAGACGCTGAGCTGACGACCCTTTTGTGTATTATGTACCTAAGTACAGTCGGCCAAGGAAGTGGTCTACCAGTTGTGACAATAGTTTCTGTGCGATGTAATGATTGCCATGGTTGACTTTGCTAACATAATTTAACTGACGTACAAACGAATCTCAACAAACCAAAGGTGGAAGGCCACATTTTTCGCTGACTGTAGGTACATGTTAGTTTTAAGTCTAAATTTGTTTTTTTTTGTTTTACACAAATAAATCTTATTATTCTAATTCCCCCCAGCCCGTTAACCCCCATGGGTTACGGCGGCGGCATGGTGCCTGAGAGCCCCGTGTGCGACCCCAGCGAAGCAGACCTCTGCAAGGGCGGCTTCCTCGGCTACGGCCGCTACGAGCTCGGCTACCGGCAGCCGCACCACTACGCCAACCACTACCAGCACGAGGCGTCTTCGCCACCACCAGGTATGAAACAACGCGCAGGGTAGCCAATTATATCTAGAGATTTTATCTTTATCGTAAGAATATAGACCAAGAGCCTGTGATGGCCAGACCTTCCTTTAATTCACAAGCGTGAAAATTCTTTCATGTGTATGTCTAACATAGGTAAGAATAACCCCCAAACATGAAACCTGGATCGCGGTTCCTTTGGGAGATAACAACCTTTTACCTGTTATCTCCCAAAGGAACCACGATCCAGGTTTCATGTTTGGGGGTTATTCTTACCTATGTTAGACATACACATGAAAGAATTTTCACGCTTGTGAATTAAAGGAAGGTCTGGCCATCACGGGCTCTTAGGTTAATAGGTATGTATTTAATCACAAAGTTTCAAAGGTCTCACATAGCTGTTCTTCATTAGGTACAGTAGGCCAAGAAAATGGTCTACCAGTTTTGACAAAAGTTTTTGTGCAATGTAATGATCGATATGCTTGACTTTTTTAACATAATTTTACTTACTGACGTACAAACGAATCTCAACCGTTAGGGTGGTAGACCACATTTTTTGTTGACTGTACCTATTTATAGGTAGCTGCTGACTGTACCTATTTATGGATGATGATGATGACATGTAGCCATAGCCAAACATAATATAACGACACCTCACCGTCCATACAGTTGAAGAGTTTTTATTTAACTTTTATTATTGTATCGTATGCCTCCGGTAGACCGTAGTGTGTATGACCGGCATAAGATATAAGTATTTTTTGTCCTTGTGTCTTTAGTGTGTGATGATGTCAAAATAAACATTTTTTATTATATTTATTTGCAGAGCTAGGCGGTCTCCTCGGCGCCGGCGTGTCGGTGCCGCTGGCCGTGCCGGGCCAGGACTCGCAGCAGTACTGGTCGCGGCTCCAGTGACCCTGGTGGACCTAGGTCCAACACACTAGAGAGGAATACGTGCACTAGGAAGGGATACTACCTAATGAAGGCGTAGTTTAATACAATCGAAAGAGCTAAACGTGTACGAACGAACTACTACGCGATATATGTAGTCTTTTATGAAAGAAAAACCATTGATTTGAGACACACATAATCTAAAAAACTTACTAAAATAACTAAAGAGTGTCTCAAAAAGGCCTCCAACTCAGCATTTGTAACATCAGACCCTTTTTAAGGAGTTCATTAGTTTGCTAAATGACTCAAGGAAACTGCATTGTAATTTTAACATAATTAACGTTTAAGTTTGCCATGTAAAGAAACAATGTTATTAAATGAGATTATCAATGTTATTAACTGATTGATCAACAATCTCAACATAAGGAAATGCTTTTGAAATCTACTCCCAAACGAAGAACCAAACCCTTGCTTGGTGGTGCAATTTCTAAACCATTTTCTAATGTTTTGATTGTTATTGGGCAAAACCAAATATAATTCTTATCAAAGAACTGAGAACAAAATTACGAGGCAAGAAAAAAGTTATTCAAATCAAAAGCCAGTCCAACAAAATCGTCACTTGTAATTTTTTTTATACTATAAGTATCAACTAGACTAAAAACAAAAGAATTAACATATCTGTCACAAAACTACAAACTAAAAGCACAAATGTAGCACAAAACCTAAATACCTACATTTTTAGAGTATTATGCCGAAACCGTTAAGTGTAAGAATAGTTTATTGAAATCTGCAATTAAAAGCTTTTCAATAAACACAAATTGTAAATATTTTGCATAATGCTGTACCTATATTTATTTATATGCAACAAGTTTACAACTTGGTTCACTTCTCAAATTCTCAGCCAAATATTCAACGTTTAAGGAGCTGATTTCTAAAAAGGAATACTTTTGAACAAATAGACTAGATTATAAATAAATGTATATTGTTGTAAATTAAACTATATAGGTATGAATGTATGTACTTTCATTCTAGCTTGTTTAAGTGATCACAAAATGGCGATAAGTTTTTTAAGATAACAAATAATTTAAAATTTACAGCTACCTAGCTGAACAACCCATGAGATCACATAAGCGTAGATAAATAGATAAAAGAAATATTTTAGGCACAAAATAGATGGTACTATTTATATTTCTAAGAAAAAACAGATAGGTCTCAACCTATTTTTTGTGATGTCCATTTTGCACATAAGTAATAAACAAAATTGTACCTACTTAGTTTAGTACTTACAAGATATATGGTTATACCTTTTATCTTCTCGAATAATTAAATTCCTTGAATTTAATTACAATTAGCTTGATAACACGGGTATTTTTTGCAATTAATTTGCGATAAGCAATCTACTATGTACAATTATTTTTGTATGTGTTATCAGTTGGTAGCAGGTAATTTCGAATCTCTAATTTATTTGAACTAGCCGACCCACCCACAGCTTCGCTTGCATTATTTACGTTATCTACATACGTATAGTTTTTTTTAATATAGCCTTCCTCAATAAATGTACTATCCAACACAGATTTTTTTTTTAATCTAACCAGCGGTTCTTGAAATTAGCGCGTCCAAACAAACAAACTCTTCAGCTTTATAATATTAGTATAGATTCTACTAAGTTCATACTAAGACGCTGTTATATTTAACAATTAATTATGAATTTATGTAATGCAACATTAAATTCAATTAGATCATTGTTTTGCAATTTAATATTTCATATATACCTGTATATAATCCAAACAATGTGAGTTTACATATACAAATAATTATTTTGTTGTCAAATAATGATTAAACAAGAACATCAACACTTGTAAAGAATTTCCTTATATTGTTAAATACTTTAAGAAATCTCAACAGCCACCTTTCTAATTACTCAAATTGTATAAATTTTTCCAGGTTTTGTTTATTTTTATTTAACTAGAATTTAGATATAAATATCTCATTCACAAAATCAAGGACCCTTTAAAATAATCCTTGCTTAGTGAATCAAATTAATTTCGAATTTACTGTAGTATTAATTGTATAGGTGTAATTTTAATTAAATTTGTGAATAAATGTGTGATGTCAATGAACTTTTTAACAGCATTAAGAATACATTTTTGGATCAAAGCCATTCGTATTTTATTTTACGTAAAACTTAAACAGCATTTAGAGTTAGGAGTTTAGGACACTAAAAAGAGGCCCTAGATTAAAATTCATAGCAAGTCTTGTTTGTTAAAATTATCAAATAATCGTTTAAATTATCATTGTCAAGTTTTAACGAAAGTATATCAATTTACATAAAGTATAGATACCTTTTTCGCTTCCCGTAAAACAATTTTCTATATTATTATACGACTCGTAAAAATATTGCTACCTAATGTAGGCACAACTTAATTTATCTCACAGTGACTTTGTACGAATTATCTTAGAGATGGACTATATTTATCATGAATCATCATTTAGAATTTCATCAATGTCGTGTATAACATTTATCGCATCGTCCACTTTTGCTTCCCTGCTCGATCTTTGGCAACTAGCTACTATATCCGGAACATTATTAGTTAAATCTAAATCAAGATCACTCGCTGATATAACACTATCATCATCACTCAAATCTACAATTTCTATAGTCTTTATAGGTTCTACTTCTACATCGCTATCATATATTTTATCTAGACTTAAATCGTTCGAGATATCAACGCTAACAATTTGTACTTCACCATCTGAATCGTTGTCATTACTTATAATAGTTTCCGTAACTATTGTATCATCTACCTCTTTATTTTCGCTAGTGTTCCTATTTCTAATAAGTCTAGGTTTATTTTGTTGAGGTTCGTTAACTTTAATACGTTTAAATTCTAAACAATCCTCGAGCTCATCTTCTTGTATTTCACAGACATCGCTTTGTCCCGAGAATGTTCGTTTCCTATTATCACTATCACTAAGTTTCCGCACTTTACTCTGCGTTGAGGTAGCTGGTATATTTTGATCTAACTTTTTATAAACTATCGAGTTACTTCTAACTACTTTGAGTATTTTGTTCCCTGAGGTAGTAAGAGTTTCTTGGGTTTGTGAGAGTTTTCTTTTTCTGAGATTGATCGTGATCGGCGGTGGGGGTTGAATGGTGTCTTTTATTTTCCTAGCTCTGATTTCGTCTAGTGATAATACTTTGAAGTCTAAGTTGCGTTGTTCCGTGGTTGCTGTAGTTGGTTGCTTTTTGCCCGCGATCTCATCGAGGGAGACTTTGTCGTATTTGTTGGTGAGGTTCGTTCGGACGAGTTTCCTTTCTTTGGGCAGTTCTGGAGGCAGGGCGTCGTAGTTGTAGTAGGCGGCGGCTTCGGCCTGGATCCTCTCCAGCAGCAGCAACTCCTGGGACTTGGAGCCGTCCTCGGGCTTGGTGGGGGTGGATGAGGGAGCGCTTTCGTTATCCGACTCTGCAAGCACACACGAGTATCCCCTTAGTGGAATGCATCTATGCAATTCGCGTCATGATTTTCGTAATTAATTTTAAACATCCCTCTGTTTGATACTCGCATGTGTCCTGTTTGTCTGAAAGCGCTGCCTCGGAAGTCGAAAAATAATTACAAAAATCATAATACGAAACATTTTTATTTAGGTACTCGTTGGTATAAATACAATTTGAACAAGCTGTTCCAATACGAGTTTTCTATCTGTTTGAATGTTAATCAGTTAACAAAATAGTTTAAACACACGCTTTACTAAACATAGATATTATTTTGAATTTCTTATTGACACTATGGATTAACATAAAACAACCCCTTTTATTATATCAAACAAGAAAGTGGCAGTAGCACATTTGAGGAAAAATGTAAAACATAATACTTGGTTAAGTCACACCATTATTACTATCAATCCAAACTTCTTCCCGCATCGGTCAACAATGCCCGAGCACATATAAGTATCAAAAGTGCTGTCCTCTAACTTCTACCTACTTCCCATACCCGCAATACAAATCTTATAAAAACATCGAACCGATAGCCGATTCCGTTAAAGCTCAATCTCTAATAAATCCAACAGAACTTCATTTCCACTTTCAAGAATCGGCTACCAATATCTAAACTAAAACGTCATGTTACGACGATAATAACATTTTGGCGGCAAACGCATGCAAACAAGGATATAATCTACATCACCGGCATCGTAACACGACTTTGATCATCAGTGAAGAACGTCACACGTTTCAGCGACATCTATTAGACGGTTTCGTAACTACAACTTGCGAAACGTGTAACGCCATTCACCTTGACCTCGCTTTGCAAAACTGCCAAACAAACAATAACAATTAACCTATAAGAGTAAATAAATAATATAAAGAAAAGGCTATAATGAACACTAAATAAGAAAATATTGCTTAAGTTACGGGCAAAACCAATTTTTCTACAGCTGCCATACAGCAGCCATACTTTGTACTAACATTTTACAATGTCCCTAAATTATTATAATCAGTACAATATCTACGCTAAAAATTTGAAAGTCCTATTTTTTTTAGTTTGGTACATCGGCCACAAGTTTAGAAAAAAATCAGAAAGCCATATATACTGAAATCAAAATATTAGTTCAAATATGCGATAAGAGATGGCGCTGTTTCCGAAGCTGTTGGCCGATGCGATATAACAAAACATTACTGAACAGTTTGAGAGTATAAATGAGCATATAAAATGAGTTAACAACCTTCAGCATCCCTTAATCTATCCCTCTTGATAACTTTTTATGATAAATACTTTATACACAAAATTAATGACTAGGCGTACCATGGACCATAGATAGAATCATTTCCTTTCATGAATGTTCATACAATTTGAATTTTGTTAATAAATATAGGAACTTTGCTTTCAGTGCAAAAACAGTAAAAGTAAAACAAAATAAATCCGAAAGAATACAAAATAAACATTTAACAAACCAATAACATTATTTCATGAAAACCGGAAGCATTTATCAAATACGTTATTATTTTCAAAAACGCTTAGCATTAGTATGCTTATTTTTTTTTTTGTTTATTTACCCTTTCCTAAACATGGTAGTATGTATAGTATATTATTCTTAAGCACAAAAAGTTTTTTTTTAACTTAGTATGATATTTTACAGTTTGTTAAAGAGTTATATGTATAAAATATCATACTAAGTGTCTGTTGACTTTATAATCTATTTTTATTAGCTCTATCTACTCGTCAAAAGTGCGATATTATTATGCGGGGCAGTAGCAGTGTGGGTACCTTTATAAACTGCCAAAGCCCCTTTAAAACAACCTACAACTAACGTACAAACAATTTAAAGGCTTTCAAGCATTTTTTTTTATTTTCCACGTATAAATGAGTTATAATAATCGTGTATATATATTTTTATTTGTATTTTCATATGTTTAACCTATTTATTATGTACTTTTCTATTATAGACAAAGATTATATCAACATCTATTTAAAAAATTTAAGACGCGACCAGCAAAGATGTCGAAATAGCGAACTGGTCACATTACTTAGGAAAATCGCAATTTTAGGTGAAAAAATGTGATATCTTTTTTAGAATTAATGAAAAGCGAGCAAGTATAATATGACACTAGTTTTAGCTAAGATATGAATGTTTACTAAATTATTGCACATAGAAAAATACAGACATGACCTATAAATCAACATCTTATTTCGAAATGAGAGAGCTAACTACATTTTATCAACTCCACATTTCTTAGCTTGCCATAACAGCATTAATATAATATTTTCTAGCTAAGTGTAAAAAGAGATAAATATAAATAAATTTCTTTAACGTGAATAAATCAAAACGTTCTCAACCAAGATGCCACCCTTTGGCAAATATATTGTTAACTAAACTTCACTTCAGAATAAACAAAGAATATGTAAAACAAAACTTATTGCAATATAATACCGTCTATCGACTATGGAAGAATATAAAAACAAGTTCTTATAACAAAAACGTCGCAACGCATAATGGGATTTTTTTTTTCATCAGTAGCAATGCTGGCCTAAGAGAGCCCATGTTTCCCATAAGCGTCACGAGGCATGAAAACCCCTTAGTATAATAGTTACGAACAAAATAAATATTGGAAGCTAATCTAACAGTTTGACATCATAAATATTGGCACAACTAAAGTCCTTTTTGCCTAATTGTGATATTTTTATAATAGTCAAGGCGGCTTTAGATCAGGGGATCTCCCTTGTAAAACAATAATCAATTTAGGCACACTTTAACCCTTTCAAAACAGCCTAGCCTTAGCCATTTAATACACCAGCTATCTTCTGCAAAACACTTCATTGAAATCCCTCCATAAAAATACAAAAGGAAGACCCCAAGATATTATATTCTGTAGAGAGATTCATTTCACATTTTTATACTTCATAACATGCCAAAAATCACAAATTTCTGGTTATATGATACCTTAGACTCATCAAGTCTTATCATATCTTTAATCTAGAAGTAAATCAGCACAATATTTTTACGCAAACTCTTTTAATACATTTCATAATTTGCGCAATACTTGAACGAATCTCTCTAGCAGAAATATGTGATTTCCGAAGAGAGTAAGGCCGGTTACCTGCACCGATATAAACCTTATCGATAACAAACCAATAACTTGCAACACAACGCTTCATGTTTCACGATAACCGTACAACAATACTCTTCGTAAATCACAATCTAAAACGCCTCGACAAAATAAGTCTAACAGCTCACTACAAGTTCAGTGAAGTTTTAAAGATACGTTCAGCCACGTCAGCGCCAACGGGACCGTTACAATACAATGTCTACGTAAAGCGTTTACTCTTAATAATCCTGAATACATTAATAAGATTATTAATGTGCACGAACCACGGAATCTAAATAATAGTTCAGTTCACTCGGCCACTGAAATGATCCATAAAATCGACCTAAATATTACAGAGTAAGCAGTTCATCCGCAAAATATATTAAACAAAATACGAACCAGCAGTTCTTTTAGGAATATAAGCTTTTTGGTAATATTCAGGTGCGATTTTAATACATCATGACGTTATAATATGGCCTTAAGCACTGCTCACACGATCTGAGAAATCTCACAGGTGTACAACAAAGATCATTTCATACATTCAACAAATATAGACCATATACAATCATGGAGCCAATGATAGGTAAGTTAAGAAACTTTACACACAATTTATAACCAATCATAACATTGGAATCATTTAATTCATAAAGATCCCAGAATCGAATAAACTGTAAATAATAAAAGGAATCCTCTGCCCAAGCGATGGTAAATAAGTTCATAATAAAATAATACCAATCAATTTAAAGTTCATATCAAAGAAAATTTCATACCAATAATTCATGTTCTTTGTATAGGTAACTTGTAATATATTTAAAATGATTTCTAGTAATCAAAACAAAAGCTAGACAGTTTGCCATGAGGTTGGTTTTTCCAATGAGTATTGCTCACTAATATTTTTATTATTTAACCCCATAACATAAGCTTCTGTTTAACCAATAGTCTTGCATTGTGTGCAAACGAATGCACACAACAAAGCATGTTTCTGATTAATTTACCCAATTTGCTGTATATACTCGCACACTTTAAGTGACAATAAATAAATCACTGTGTAAAATTACATATTTATGACATTATTAAAGTGTGTGTATCAGATTAATTCACCCATCACACGGGCTAAGAATTTACCTAAACGTTGTTTCTAGGTTAAATTGTGTAAATCAAGACTCCACTAAATCTCTGCATGAAATTATCTTTTTTTAATTAAATCAATAAAACCCAAAGAAAGAAGATATTACCTAACAAACGCAGTTTCTTGGATAAATTGTGTAAACGTTAACCAAGACAACTCAACTAAATCGCTGTATGAAATGATCTTTTACGTTTCGTTCGTTTAAGTAAATCAATATAACCCAAAGAAAGTAGATCAATAAACGTAGTATTTAGGTTAAATCACCTTTTCAATAACTATTTTTATGTTAAATTGTGTTAATCACCTTTTCAATAACTATTTTTAGGTTAAATTGCGTAAATCACCTTTTCAATAACTCTCAAATCGTGCAGACGTTGCTTAATACATGTAGTTTCAGTACAGCCTCATACCTTCCTCGAAGTTGACGACGAGCGGATCCACGGGCAGCGGCGCGTACGGGTTGGGCGCCGGCTCGTGCGCATGATGCGGCGCATGGAGTGGCGCATGGAGTGGCGCATGGTGCGGCGCATGGAGTGGCGCATGGTGCGGCGCGAGGATGCGGCGGATGTCGTTGGACGCTGGCAGCATGCCCATTATGGGCGTGTCCAACACTGCGGGATGCGGGGCATCTGAACACAATGCTGCTCGTTACAAGGTCACGACTGTGCGACTAAGTTAGGCAGGTTGCGGGTTCGAATCCCGTGGGCAAGCGTTTGTGTTTGCACATATCATTTCGGGTGTTCTGGATATTTCAAAGTAGCACTAGATTCTAGAGGGTTCAGTAAACAGGGTCATTATGAACCCTTAACTTTGGCAAGCTACAGTAAAGTTGAAAGGCTATTTATCCAGCGTTCACTAAATCATCCGTCCATCTTGCTGGTGGACATCCATTTACCAGATTTTTCTCGGAAGAGACGGAATATGTTTTGTGGAAAAAATATATTAGTGACTGGCTAAGGAGTAAATGAGATCAGCCATCGGTTTCAAGAAGGGTGAATCAAACGGCAGCTTATTTTAATTGACCCTAAAGAATATTCTAAGATACTTTCAGTCTTGAAAATAGGCATAATGAAGCATGTAATCTGTTTTAAGAGTTAGATGGTTGGATTGTTTTTGATGCCCCTTTTAAGACTCAAATTATCTTAATAAACATAATCTAAATCGTTTCAGTGTAGATGTGATACAGACAGATATTTTTGTCACTAAATAAGTAGTAATAGATACTAACGCTGACTAAAATTACTCAATATAGTGGAGATTCCGCGAGATTCTTTAATAGCAGAATAACCAATGTGATTATTAATAAAGTAATGCTTACCAAAATGGACGATACATCCAATAGGAAGCAATGAAATGTATAAAACACATTTAATGATGTAGACATTAATGTTAGACATAATTATCACAAGAAACTAAAAATTTTGGTAGCTGAAGCTTTTCTAATATCCTAATACAGGTACAAAACTTACCTAAAAGGAGTGCTAGAGAGACTACTTTAACTAACTAACCCTTTGCTTTAGAAAAAGCTTTTTTTAATTAAATCAAATCAAAACTATCTGGTTTTTAATCTGCAATCGGCCGTTCTGCCATAATCAGATGTGTTCTGGGGTGAAATTGATTTCTAATGTGTTAGTGTTAATGTTACTCCATTGAGTTACATTATCGGTATTTGAGATCATATTTCTTTTATTTAAATTTGGACAGTTATACAACCAAAAAAAAAAGTACTTAGAGTAGACTTTTTTTGTATGTTACTCCATTGATCCATAATAAGGTTCAGCAGTGTATCAGCTTCTTTCGTCAAGTTAAAGAATGGAGTTCAAAGTTCAAGAGTAGATGCCAAAAATGCATCAAATTTATAAGTGTGTATCTGGCAGTTACACGAATATACTTAGAGAGTATCGATATGTTAATTATAGTTATAGTAGTGTGTGGTTACCTCGTTGCTGCTGCCACAGCAGCGGCGCGGGCGCAGAGGGGGCGGGCGCGGGCGCGGGGGGCGGGGCCAGCGGCGCGTCACCAGGCGCGGGCGAGTGCGCGCCCGTTATTGGGATACCGGGAATCTGGAATAAATATCGATAAATCAATAAATATTGCTGGACAATTTACTCAACGACATCTAGCCCAGTGATAAGCTCTGAGCTATATAATCTATATACATATATAAAGAAGATTGTGTTAGTTACAGTATTTAAAACTCGATAACGGCTGAACCAATTTGGATGAAAATTGGTGGAGATGTTGCTTAGAACCAGGAGGACATAGGGTACTTTTTACAGCGGGATAATATTATAACGCGGGCAAAGTCGCGGAGCGTAAAGCTAGTACATACATAGATTAAAGATACTTTACCATCTGTATTACCATTTTACCATCCACATTCAAAATACACACACACACAAATGCCACAACTTGAGTACTAGTGGCAACTTGTCCATGCTTATTATTATTATTTATCTATAGACAGGCAGCCATAGGCTGATGTGACTATGTCAAACAGAATACAGAGCCATATAATTACAGAATAGGCTAACTTAATAATGTAATTGAACTCACAGGCATGGGTATAGGTTGGCTGGGGGCTATGCCGTCGGTGCGTGCTTCGGGGTTCTTGTGCATAAATGGGCAATGCATCTTACGACAGCCACCGGGCTGTGTTTCCCAGTAGCATGGAATCTGCTTGCGATTTTTCTGGAAAACACCATGTAAACAATTATTAGTACTTATTGAAGAGGAAGATTCTAGGCAATTCAAGGCTTACAAGGCTTGAGAGTTAAAGAACTTGCTATTACAATATTCAATTGATCTACTTTATAGTTTTTAATATCTATGTACCAAAAGTTTTATGATCATATTTTGAATCTCAGTAGTCTTATTCACATTTCAAGAAGTCTCAAAAAAGCAGGTAGTAATATACCAAAAATAATTTAAGCTAGAGAAAATAAGTTTTATTTTAATACTATCTACAATCATCCTTGCGCCTATAATCAGATTTGCTATTTTTTAGCCCATATTAGTGAAAATACTTTTACTATGCAAATGATTACTAAAAAAGCTTACTCTTAACTCCATATGGCGCAGTTTGCAGCGCTTATCTAAGCATTTCCCTTGCTGCCACAGAGCGCACATTGTTTCACAGCCGAGAGCAGTTGGCTCATGACGGAACACACAGTTATCACCCTGAAAAAACAAACAAACATTATTGTTATGTAAGAATAAGAATAAAATAAGATTATTTGTGTCTCAAAAAGAAGAAGGAACCATAAAGTATGATGTGTCTATTCTATGACGACGATTATTGGTTTATATATGTAAGAACTAGCCCTATATTAAGACACTAATTTTAAATATTCACTTATTATGTTTGACGTAGATACATCAGCCTCACAAATAATGGACCGCCTTTGAGTCTAAATGCGGAAAACTGAGCCATTCTAACTGATACATCAGCCTATGGCTGCCTGTCCATTAATAAATAATAATAATTACAAACTGTAGGTGATAATGGATAGTGTTAGAATGTTTTACCAGATATTTCCTACTAAAGGCTAATAATCTTAACCAAAATTAAAACTAAGCATACAAACATAATGTTACAATAAATTATTCTGCAGAATACTGGTATAGAAATATTAAAGTAGTTCTAATTCAAACTGAATAAACAAGCTTGAATAGCTGTTTTAAGAAATTCAAGGGCAACTGGTGCTATTTGAGTTTGTGGACTGGATAACCAAATAATTTTTCTCTGATTACAGTTTCATAACTGTAACTGTCATAAAATTATACTTTATTGCCAAAATGAAGGTATGTGTAATGATGTGTAGGTATTATAAAATTTTACCTTTAAACTAAATTTTGAAATAATGAATAGCAATAATAATAATACTATTTATGAGTTCTTTGGTTTACATAATAACAAAACCAAAATCTGATATGTTTAGAACAAATAAACATCCTATTCAAATGGACACAAAATAATAAACTTATAGTAATATTCCTAATAAAGATAAACTATTAGTTTTTCTTACCTTGGTGCACGTGGAGTAATAATAAAAATAGCAGTCGTTAAATTTTCGAGGAGACTCCATCGTGTTTCTCTATCCAGCAGGGTCTGCAAATTTATGTACACAGTGAGGCTATGTTGACATAATTTATATTTTTTGTCGATAAAACGTCGCTAATGTTGTTGAACTTTATATCTGTTGTGAAGTATTAGATAATTATTCTTTATAAACAGTACATAATCCAGGTTGAAAAAGGTTTTTCTGTATGACAGCAATAGATGAAGTTAGACCGCGGCCAAACAAAACTGCACGGAGAATATGGGCACTTGAGAAGGCTTCGCTCGGTTATTTACTCACCGTTTTTTTATGTATTTTTTTAGCTAAATTTAACTAAAATAAACAATATCTACATACAACAAATAACACAAAATAATTCTAACGTCACTAGAAAGAAGATGTAGATATGGCGGACATGTGGCGAACTTTCATTTCAATTTGTTGGGTGATTTTGGATTTTGATTGGTTGAATTGAAGGTTTGTTTGTTGTCTATGAATTTGCCCACAGGTTAAAAATCAGTCAGTTTCTTCAGTTTAGCAATTACCAACTCAGCGCCATCTGTTATCAATGAGTAACAAAACAGGTTCCCAACCAAGTTCCCAAGTAGTTCTGCGGAAATACCAAAGATCTCACTATAAAATATAAAACCACGAAATTTTGTATCTGTGTTTATCTCGATATTGTCAGAGCTCGTAAGTCGCTGGTGGCAACTGCTAATAAATAGAGACAAAGTTCAATATTTGATAACATTAAGCAAACTTTAACACATGAAATGTTTAATAACCAATTTTATGTGTTCTAATTTTTCGCGCCCATTGCCCTAAAGCTCAGTACACACATACGGTATAACTCGATAGTTTTACTCGAAGTCGAGACCTTTGACTTGATCAACAAAAAAACTTGTTTTAGGTATGTATGAACTTTATTATTATTATCAATAATACATCATGATTTAAACATTAATTTACATTTTAAAAATAAATAAATGCTAACAATCGAAAACAAAAAGTCATGTTATGTAAAATCTACCTATGAAAATACATATTTAGGACGATTTAGTAAGTATGTCATAATTTGCTAAATTATGAATTTTATGACATACTGTCTTGTAAATATTAAAGTGAAGTGACAAAATACATACTAAGAAATAGTGGAACTTCTGATTATTCGAAGAATGAAATAAATCACATTATAAGAATATAACCTAATTGCGGCTATTCACATATTTTTAACTACCACATAATTGCCCAGACAAATTTCAGTGACTGGCAAATACACAAATACTAACAGGCATGCTAATGTGAAATAAAAAAGGTGAACATAGGAATAATTTGTACAAAACCAATACTGGAGGGAATGTTCCGTTTTTGTTAAGTTAATTGAACAATTGAATCAACTAGGCAATGAATAATGTCAAATTACAGATAAATATATAAAGCCTCATCACAGCTCTAAAGTTTTCTAATAAACCTACTGGATGACAGCGAAACAAACTGAATCAAACATAACACCAAATTTCAGTAACTTTATATAAGTCACAACTCAATATTTTACCAACAATGCAAGCACAATGTCATGAGTATTGCTCAACAAACTTCAACAGTCTTAAACTCAACCAACACACAATAAACAAAAATCAACATTCAACTCCCAATGTCATGATTAAATCAATTGATAGTTTTCAACAAGTGAAAACTACATTGATAACACGAATACAAAACTATATGACACTATGGACCTATATTACATCTATTATTGATTATTGTATACTGCGGCTCACATTACATCTAATATAATACCACCATAGACAGAAAAAGTTCACATTTACACTGTCTGTACAGCTCATAGTATATTTTTCCAAGCCATATTGTACTTACAGCCTAAATGTGTTAGAGGAAACATCTTAAGACTTGTGTCCATAGCATTGAAATCAAAATCAATAACAATAAATACACCCATTTGGTGTTTCTGCTAAACTAAAATGAATATAGCAACATAGTAAAAATGGTCAATTTTCTTATTAATGCTTTATATGATGCAACAGTAAAAATTATTAATACATTATGTTCATTTCAAAGCTGTAGTAATCTTAGTTACATAATCAAATTGTTGCTATATCAATCAATTTTGCTTACATAAAGAAGCTCAGTTAAAACTAGGCAGAAAGGTGTGTGCCATATTTGTGATTAAATGGAATTTCTAGTTACAAAACTTCAGAATTTTTATACATTGCAAATTTGAGATTAAGAATCTAGACTAGTGAATAACTACGTTGGATTGTTAATTAGTAGAAAATTTTAATGTCTGTTAGCTACCCTAATTCATTTCCATATTGTTATTACCAGTTCACAACACCTTAGTTATTTCCAGATAATTTGATTAAATCAAACAATTTCACATCATACACCACGGTGCACAATAACAATAACTCGTTACAACAAGATTCACATCCTAATTGTCGAATAGGGCAAACAGGACATCACTTTAGGCCATTCCGACCAAAACACTAGGACACACTGGAATTTCACACAATCAGTTAATTTATCTACTCATTACAACATTCACTTCCTAATTGTCGAATAGGGCAAACTGGACGTCACTTTAGGCCATGCCAACCAACACTCACTTTAGGGAGACACTGTAATTTTACACAATCAGTTAATTTTCGACTAAGGGTTCAAATTCGCGTTTGAGTGCGAGGTGCGAAGGGGTGTGTGAAGGATCTATCTTTTGGACGAGCTCTTGATCTGCTGTAACTTCTGGCGGAGAAGGTCGACAGCCGCTTCGTTCTTTTGGGGCAGTTGTGTTGTGTGAAGCTGGAACGAAATACATTGGGTTATTCAAGCAAAGTTAACATATTAATGTATGTTTTTTTGGCAGTTAGTTGGTTTTCCTATTAACACGACGATACATACATACATAGATAGTTATAATTACATACATACATTCATCCCATATCATATTTCAGATGGTATATTCTATGAAGTATGTCAGAAATCTAGCATCCGTAACACAAGCTTAGAGCTTACTATGGGACTAGATGTTGCTGACAATAGAAATCACAACTGTACACGGTGGGGGCTGCTTGGTCGTGATCAGCAGTGAGGGGCTGAGATAGCTGCTTGGTCGTTATAAGCAGTGAGGGGCTGAGATAGCTACATGGTCGTGATCAGCAGTGAGGGGCAGAGATAGCTGCTTGGTCGTGATCAGCAGTGAGGGGCTGAGATAGCTGCTTGGTCGTGATCAGCAGTGAGGGGCTGAGATAGCTGCTTGGTCGTTATAAGCAGTGAGGGGCTGAGATAGCTGCTTGGTCGTGATCAGCAGTGAGGGGCTGAGATAGCTGCTTGGTCGTTATAAGCAGTGAGGGGCTGAGATAGCTTCATGGTCGTGATCAGCAGTGAGGGGCAGAGATAGCTGCTTGGTCGTGATCAGCAGTGAGGGGCTGAGATAGCTGCTTGGTCGTGATCAGCAGTGAGGGGCTGAGATAGCTGCTTGGTCGTTATAAGCAGTGAGGGGCTGAGATAGCTGCATGGTCGTCATCAGCAGTGAGGGGCTGAGATAGCTGCTTGGTCGTGATCAGCAGTGAGGGGCTGAGATAGCTGCTTGGTCGTGATCAGCAGTGAGGGGCTGAGATAGCTGCATGGTCGTGATCAGCAGTGAGGGGCAGAGATAGCTGCTTGGTCGTGATCAGCAGTGAGGGGCAGAGATAGCTGCTTGGTCGTGATCAGCAGTGAGGGGCTGAGATAGCTGCTTGGTCGTGATCAGCAGTGAGGGGCTGAGATAGCTGCATGGTCGTGATCAGCAGTGAGGGGCAGAGATAGCTGCTTGGTCGTGATCAGCAGTGAGGGGCTGAGATAGCTGCTTGGTCGTTATAAGCAGTGAGGGGCTGAGATAGCTGCTTGGTCGTGATCAGCAGTGAGGGGCTGAGATAGCTGCTTGGTCGTGATCAGCAGTGAGGGGCTGAGATAGCTGCTTGGTCGTGATCAGCAGTGAGGGGTGGATATAGTAGCAGTCACCTCTAGTTGTGGGTCAATGCTGTGAGTGCGGGGCAGCGTGTTCTCGTTGATGGAGTCTGCGAGCGCGCGGCTGTCGGTGACCGGCGTGCGCGGCTGCGACGACGGGGAGGACTCCGACTTTAACCCGGCTTTGGCCTGGAACAACAAAATTATAACATCATCATCCATAACTTGACAAGGGTAAATAGGTATGGGTACCTACTAGACCCTTGCGATCCATCTTCGGCCACATCAACACTTTCCATCAGGTGAGATTGAAGAACTGGTAGGTATAGAAAGTTGTCAATAAACCTAATTCTTATACAGGTCCAGAACAAAGACAGTGTTGTTTCATCATCATCACTCCTTTTTACGTTCCCACTGCTAGGACTCAGAGACTTCTCTTATGATGAGAGAGATTAGAGAGAGAGAGAGAGTCTGGTAAAGTTAAATTGTACTATAATCAATAAATAATAATTAAGTATGTCTAAATAAACTAGTTTGTAGATTAACATACCTGCAACGCTCGTAATCTTTCTAAGAATATGACGTGTGACTTTTCATCATTTTCATTGGTTATATCTAGAAATAGAAAATAATAGTTCGTTATGAAAATAAAAAACAATTTAGTTAACAATGTTGAATCTTAATAACATTATCCAGTATTTGTAACAAAATGGTAACTATTAGTAATTATAAGTTAAGTAATTAGAAAATGGTAGGGGAAAAAATTACAAGATCACAAAGTAACCTTGGTCCTCGAGTTGGAGTATGATATGAGGTATGGGATCAATTCAAGCTCTTACATAACTCCTCGATAGCGTAGTGATTAGCGCAACCAGGGCTAAACTGGGTGGCGTGGGTTCGACTCCCACTCGAGGGCCAAGGTTACGGTTGTGATCTTGTAATTTTTCCCATACCATTTTCTAATAATTTAGAAAACTTAAGTGAGAGTCAATCACTATAAAATAAATTATTGTAAGTTAAGTAGTTACCAATATGATCAGTTTTGTAGTCGTGCTTGTAGATGGGCATTGCGGAGAGTTTCCGCTGGTCGGCCACCTCCCGCAGTCCGCGCTCCACGAAGTTGCGGAAGTAGAACGACGAGCCCTGCATGAACGTCCAGATGTCCACCTCCGGGTGACGCTCCTGTCGACAACAAACAATATTATACGAACAGACCTCTGGGTGACGCTCTGGTGGACAACAAACAATATTATACGAACAGATCTCTGGGTGACGCTTCTGTGGACAACAAACAATATTATACGAACAGACCTCTGGGTGACGCTCCTGTGGACAACAAACAATATTATACGAACAGACCTCTGGGTGACGCTCCTGTGGACAACAAACAATATTATACGAACAGACATCTGGGTGACGCTCCTGTCGACAACAAACAATATTATACGAACAGACTTCTGGGTGACGCTCCTGTGGACAACATACAATATTATACGAACAGACTTCTGGGTGACGCTCCTGTGGACAACATACAATATTATACGAACAGACCTCTGGGTGACGCTTCTGTGGACAACAAACAGAATATTATACGAACATTCATCATCATCATTTCAGCCATTTGACGTCCACTGCTGGACATATGCCTCCCTATATGATTTCCAGTTATAACGGTCGGATGCGGTTTGCATCCACCGCGAACAAACCGCTTTTACGAGATCATCTGTCCATCTTATTGGTGGACGTCTAACGCTGCGTTTTCCGATCCGTGGTCTCCACTATAGACCTTCTCGGCCACATCAGTCATGCTTTCTCCTCGCTATATGTCCTGCCCATTGCCACTTCACGCAACGCTTTGGATGAGGGCGCGCGGCAGGCGACCCGCGCTCAGGTTGGTGTTGCCAGACACGGCGCTACCGTTGATAGGATCGTTAACTTACTCTGAGGTCGTACAGTTGCTCCAGCGCCTTGTTGTTGTGCTCCTTGGTGCCGATGCGTTTGAGTATGAGCGCCAGCTCCTCGTGCAGGGCGCGCGGCAGGCGACCCGCGCTCAGGTTGGTGTTGCCAGACACGGCGCTGAGCACGGAGCTACCGTTCATTGGGTCGATTGCGTTCTCCTTCTTGTCGTCCAGTTTTAGTTGCTGGAATTGATTCATAATAAATTTTTTTTTGGTCAATTACCAACAAAACAAATTATATTTTTTACTTACAACTCTCAAGAGAGATGTTACATACGCTTGTAAATTTTGATATTTATAGCAATGCAGAAATACCTTGAGAACTTTGAGTAGATAAGGATATAAGTCGGATTCGTTGACATCAGGTATTTGCGTGAGGTGGTTCGTGATAGAAGATCCCTTCATCTTGACTAGAGTGTGCACTAGGGTTTTGACGGTTCTGGAAATAAACAATTTACATCATTTCTCAGTTGAAATTAGAAAACTAAATTAGAAACAAGAATGTTATGTCCAACGTTCAACGTTACGGTACAGAATTTAGTTCTAGAAGTTGTTGACGCGTATGTATACCTAGGATAGCCACTGCGTTTCTCGAATCGTCGAAATGTCGAACGTCCACCAACAAGATGGCAGACGATCTAGTGCTGTTCAACGGTGGATGCATGCACTTCCAACCGAAAATATAAAATTCCATGTCCAGCAGTGGACATCCAACGGCTGATATATAGCACTAACCTGTACGGCGTGTCGCTAATATCCGAGTTCTTCTTCCAGTAGCTGTTAGGATAGGCCTTGTAGAAGACGTGTATCTTGTACAGCACCGCGTCGTAGTCGACGGAGGCCGCGTCCCAGGTGGCGATCATCTTCAGGGTCTTCCAGAAGCACTTCAGCAGCAGGTCCTGGTAGCGCGGGTAGGCCGGTTCCGATACGCCGATGGACTCGTGCAGAAGGGTCACGATTGCGCTGTATGTAATATAAATTTCAAATTATTATTTTTCATTATAGATGATCGAAACCTTCTAGGAATAACAAAACATAAAAAAATATTGATTTTGAGTCAAAAACATTAAATCAGCAAAATTCGGATTACGGAGAATTTTGTTAAATTGTGTTATATGTTTAGTAATGTAAAGATGGCTACATCTTTTGTGTGAAGCACGTTCCGTTTCATCGTCAGTCGTTGAAGTTATGCGAAAATATTGTTTTTATTATGAATCAAATTTCACCCGAGCGAAGTCGGGTTTTCATCTAGTTTATAATAGTTTTACACAGACAGGTGTTCATGTGATATACTGACCATAGCAGCGGCGTCCTGGGCGACTTCTCCAGCACGCGCACGCACACGTTGTTGAGCACGCGCACGAGCCGCTCGCCGTCCCCCGCACCGCCCCCGGCCCCGCCCCCCGCGCCCCCGGCCCCGCCCCCCGCGCCCAGCACGCGCAGCAGCTCGCCCAGCACCAGGCACAGCTCCGGCTCGCACACGCGGGATCCGCACCCGGATGTCTCGTAGAACTGGAAGGAGATTAAGGGAATTAATATTTTGCAGCAACTTTATTAATGGCGCGGGAGAAGAAAGCTAAGCGCGCTCTGTTGTTAAAGAACCACTGGATTGGTGCGTTAATATCTCGTCGTGTCGTCGAGCCTGAAGGTTGGACACCTAATTTAAACGGCTTGCTTTCACCGATTGTCATCTGTATCTGTACGTGTGTGTCAATCAGTCAATTGTACTGCCGCTGGATCAAGCCAGCATTCAGGGAAGCGAGTCTTCTATGAACGACGTCGTTTATTGGTGTGAGGACGCCAGCAGGCGGGCCTGTGAGACACGTTACCTCGGTGAGAGCCCGCGCCAGGTGGTTGTAGGCGGGCAGCGTGTCGGGCGCGGGCGGCTGCGCGCGCAGGCGGCGCACTTGCTCGGCCACGGCGCTCAGCAGGCGGCCCTCGTATGCGGCGAGTGCGGCGCCGCGTCCGCTCGCCAGCGCGTGCGAGATCACGTTGAGAGCGCGGATCGCTGCCTGGAACATTGTTACACCGCTGATTAGAACGGCTCGAAGGACCAGATACGGGATCTTAGGCGTAAACTCTCAAAAACGCGGGAGCGGGCAACAAGCGGTGCATTCCAGTCAACTACATTCCTGGTCATCGGACCAGGATCAGGGGAAGAGAAAAAAAAGAAAAAAAAAGGGGGGGGGGGGTGATTGATAGTGATGACATGTCCAAGTTAATCTTTGTGATTTTACGGACAAAATCTGAATATCAGGAATCAACCTGCCAACTGACAAATGAAGGTATAATTAAATTTTACTCACATTTAGGTCAGGACTAGCGATGGAGTGTATGGTGTCGGCGAGTTGCGAGTCGTCCACTGCAACGTGTGTCGGCGCCGCGGTAACAATAGAATGTGGCGCCATGTGCCGCGGAGGCGACGGAAGGATGCTGCAAACATAATGTATATTAGTACGTTGAATTGCACCATACATGTTTTTACACAATTTAGGAGAACAAAAGATCCTGGAATATGTGTTTATTTATTGTAAAAAATAACAGTAAATGGAATAGGATGCAGTCCAAGTTTTATGGGAACAAAAAATAATTTTATATTTATCCATTTCAAAGGTCGATTTCGCTGCGCTGCAAAAAGTTGTTGGAACAACATTCCACCACCTAACCTTGATTAATGTTATTAGGGTGAAAATGTACAACGTGTTTATGTATTGTATTGTATTACGTGGTGGGTTTCTGGTGCGAGAGCGCCGAGTGCGGTATGGGCTCGTCGAGGAAGCGCAGGTCCAGCTCGGGGAGGTTGGGGCGGCGCAGCACCGGCACGGCCGCGTCCAGCCGCGCGATCAGCTCCGGGTCCAGACCGAACGGACCCGATATCACCTTGGGCGAGGGGATTATGCTGGAACAAATACATTTTTAAACTTTTGTATTCATTAAATTATTAAATTCTAATCCGGGTCCAGTCCGAACGGACCGGATATCACCTTGGGCGAGGGGATTATGCTGGAACAAATACATTTTTAAACTATTGTATTCATAAACGTATTAGGTTCTAATGTGACGTCAATTAGCTGTGATTATCATGTTTGTAAATGCTTTAAATTAAGAATAGGATCCAAACAACAAATACTGTTTTTATA
The DNA here is from genome assembly GCA_963691955.1 of Chloroclystis v-ata. Taxonomy (NCBI): domain Eukaryota; kingdom Metazoa; phylum Arthropoda; class Insecta; order Lepidoptera; family Geometridae; genus Chloroclystis; species Chloroclystis v-ata. Next base: position 6,026,570 of record OY829909.1, on the reverse strand, counting down.
TATCTGAACATAATAATTCAACAAAAATATGATATGATCAAAACTTACGGCGCAGCAGGTCTAACCGGAACAGGTATCTCCTCCTCCACTTCTTCTTCTTCATCGTACTCGTCCTGAACGGGAAGAGGATGTGATATCGTACGTCTCGGCGGCTCCACATCCTGTGAAAGTAAACATATAAATATATATATATATTAGTATATTCTTGTAAGTATTAGTACACCCCTGTCTTGCTTAAATATCATCTATCTTTTCCATTCAAAGGTTGCCTGGAAGAGATCGCTCTTAAGCGATAAGGTCGCCCATTGTACGTCTCTTTTTGTGTTTTATTCGTGTGTCTTGTTTTTGGTGCACAATAAAGTGTTTTTGTATTGTATTGTATTGTAAACAACTTCAGTTTTTAAAGGCCAGTTTCTTTTCTACAAACTTTTATTAAATTACCTCAACTTGCTGTATAGGTTTCCCAGAAGCAGACAGCGGCACGACCATAGAGCGTCGCGCCTCGGCGCTGCGCGTCTTACTGGCTCGCTTGATGCGCTCCTCTAGTAGCGAGAGGTCTTTGTCCGATATCTGAGAACAATCGATATAGTGTGGAGATTGTCGTATATTTGTGGGTAGTTAGTTCTATATATTTTTTTTATAGTGTTCAATACTTTATTATGTGGGTGGTCTGGGTAGACAATAAAATCAGTCTTTGGTCAACCTTGTCGTTTCATACAGAGATAACTTCAGACGGGTTCACTCTGAAAATAAAGTATATTTACTGTGATTAATGCGAAAGTAACTTATTTTTATTTCATATTTCAAAAGACAAATTACCTACTAAAAGCTGTTTCAGATTGAATTTCGCCGTAAACGAAGTTTAGCTGATTATTAGTTAGATTTTGATGACTAACTTTGACCGCTAGGTGCCAGCTTTGAATCGAAGCTACCTCTACACCACTACTATAGCAATTTAAATGACATTCCGAGATGTAGACGTGGTATAAATTGTTGTTGTCCTTGGTCTCTTGTCTATGGCAGGTCACTGACCTGTCCAATCATCTTGTACACCTTCTCGCCCTCCAGGAAGTAGGCGCTGGCGACGCAGTTGAGTGCGGCGGACCGCACCGCGTTGTCGCGGTCGCCGATGTGCCTCGCTAGTTCCTTGTCTATGGCAGGTCACTGACCTGTCCAATCATCTTGTACACCTTCTCGCCCTCCAGGAAGTATGCGCTGGCGACGCAGTTGAGTGCGGCGGACCGCACGGCGTTGTCGCGGTCGCCGATGTGCCTCGCTAGCTCCTTCAGCGCGGCGCCGCTGCCGCCGCCCATCACTGTAGACCCGTATGTCTCCAGCAGGTGGCCAATGCATTCTAGGCATTCTGTGGGAAGGATTTTTTTTTACTACCAAGTTGACAGACAAGCATGCGGCCCACTTGGTGGAGAGCGGTTACCGCAGCCTGCGGACGCCTGTAGTATCAGAGATGTTAACAATTCATTTTATAACGGGAATTACTCACGTATTTACCCAGGAGTTAAACAACTCTCGACGTTTCGACTACAACAAGAGCAGTCTTTTTAACGAGGAGTGAGCGCCCCGCCGTGCTCCGTCGTAATGAATAGTATAACTCAGGAAGATTTTGAAAGTGAAATAGGAATTAAGAATGTTCACTAGATTAGATTTTCACGTTTCCTATCATTGTTATCACCTCCATTTACGATCCCACTGCTGGGACACAGCAACTTGTCAAGAGAGATTAGGCCTTAATTCACCACGCTGGTCCAGTGCGAGTTGGTGAATGATACCATGTCGTTCAAACTCTTCACAGTTACATTATTTTTCATAAGAAAAAACATTCGGGATTAAAGTTAAGTGTTATACTACCATACCATTTAGCTAACACAACACCTACACATTACCTCAGCTGAAATGACAGCTGAAATGATTCCCGCCTCGGAACAACAATTTGTATGATATGCAAATATTTGTTCCAGGTGTCTGGGTGTTATATATGTATATTAAAAAATATCTATCTATGTATGTATATTCTATTAAGTATATCAGAAATCTAGCACTAGTAACACAAGCTTAGAGCTTTACACGGGGCTAGATGTTGCTGTGTGAATTGTCCATAAATATTTATTTATTATTATTTAAATGTAGTTTGTTATATGTAATTGGTGAGCCTTTTGGAATACAAACCGGCCCTTTGCCTGGCGTTCTTCGACTTGAGTCCCTCCATCAGGTAGCCGAAGAGCTTGGTCACGGAGTACACGACGCAAATCTGCTTGAACAGATTCTTGACGCCGTTACGGACTGTGTCTTTGGGATCGCCCACCTGACAAAACAGGAATTAATTAAGGAATATTATTTTACTATAAAAATGTCGTGGTTTGATAAATTCATATTGAAAGAAAGAAAGAAAGAAAAAATTTATTTGTGTACAAATTACAATTATATAACACTAGGCGTTATAAACATCAAGTCACAAAACGGTAGCCAGCTCAGCTTCAAAGCTGTGACAAAATTATATTGTCACAGCGCTGGTTTTCAGTGGTACCGTGTTTAAGGATTCATTTAAAAAATCATTGGATTCATTGATTTAAGGTTCGTGTATTGCCCGTTTATCTCGATATGAATTTAAGGAATATTATCTCTATAGTGTTTCTACAAATCTGCACTGTAATTCTCCAGACTAGATTTTATATTCTGAAGTACTAGTTGTTCTCAACACTTTAGTTAGATCGATCAAACTGTAGTAGACTTTTAGTGAAGGAAATATAGGAAATTGGTACACTCTACGAAAACGCTCGGATATTTTTTGATATAGTTTAATTACACTAATAGCAAATAAGGTTCTTTACTAATTACTACCTAGTACCTACTTAAATTGGTGTATCCACGGCGGACTGTGATAAAGATCATTACATGCTTGGCATTACTTGTAAATATTTGTAATTTTATGAACAAAATCGAACACAATAATTATGAAAAAATAATCAAGACGGATGGTATCCGTCTCTCACCTTCAAAACCAAGTAAGGTATAAAGCAGTTCGCCTCATACTCGGCCATAGTATAATCGCTGTCCATGAGATACTGGAACACGTATGACAGGTACTCCAGCCCCTTGAGGATGACGGAGGGGTTGGTGTCGAAGAACCGCAGTGTGAGCCACTTCAGCACCAGGTCGAGGTTGGCCATCAGAGCGGACCCATTCTCGTTCAAATCGTCGGAGAGAGATTCTATGGCTTTTAGGTGGTATCTGAAAGGTATTTTTAAATGATAATGAAGTTCAAAATATAAAAATTAATGAAATAACATTATTTTACTACTGTCGTGGTTTGATTGATAAATTCATATTGAGATAGCTGGGAAATCCGGCAAGTTGAATTTTTGGTCAACAGTTTCGTGGATTGCACGTTTATCTCAAAATGAAATAACATTATGTTATGAGATATGTGGTTTAACAAGTATTTTGTATGTGAAATATAAAAAAAATGGTTTTTAGCTTTATTATGAAACTAGCCTACCCGCCGACAGCTTCGCTTGCGTTTTTTATATTATCTACATAACAATAGTTTATACATCTTATATAATGTTAAATATAATAAATATTGCAACATCTAGCCCCCGCCATCTATAAAATGGCCTATTATAGCTTTCCTCGATAAATGTAATTTCCAAAACTAAAGAATTTTTCAAATCGGACCAGCGGTTACTGAGTTTTGCACGTTCAAGCAAATAAACTCTTCAGCTTTATAATATTGGTACAAATATTTTACAACTTCTGAACAAAACTATCTCTGTAGATGCGATGTTATTTTAAGGCAGCTATACTCAAAGTGTGTTCCGCGGAACCCTAGGGTTCCGTGATACCTCTGTAGGGGTTCCGCAAGAATTTAGAAAAAAAATCAAAACACCTCTCTCTGGTCGCTCCGCGGCCGCGCGGAGTCAAAATATATATTACAATAGCTGGTACAATATCTCATAGATTGGTATCAACAATTTTATACTTATACAACCCGTTCCCTCTAGGTGCTTGTCCAGGAAGGGCGAAAACGCCGCGTCTTCATACGCGCGTAGTCGAGGTACTAGACATCAATACATCGCGTCCAGAAGCTTCGCGCGTATTCAAAATACGCGCGTAAAACGCGTGCACTACGCTAGACTCTCGACTCGCGCGTATTGCGCGCGTGTCGAGATACTAGGGACGCCTTGTTGCGTCCAGCTAACGCGCGTACTCTAGAGCGAGTGCACGTATCGAGGGATATGGAGAGCCAACATTTTGACCTTGTGGACGCGCATACGCGCGTATGAATACGCGGCGTTTTCGCCTATCCTGTACAGACACTAAGTTTGCCGGTCTGTGGAATGCGCGTATCCTCCCCCACGTGACAACAAAACTTATAATTTTACCAAAATAATGTACGTACACAATTTTTGTTTTATTGTAGGGTTCCATCAAGTATTTTTCTTCCCAAAAGGGTTCCGTCCTTAAAAAAGTTTGAGAACCACTGTTTTAAGGTATTGTCGCTCACCATAATGTCAGTAAATATGATATATACCTGAAATCGCTATGAAACATGTTGGCAATGAGTGACTTGTTGAGTCCCGCAGTGCCCATCTGTTCCTTCAGCAACTCGAAGAACTCTTCACGCGGTGTCGTGAAGTTCCATTTCAGAACTGAAAATTGAATAACAACACAGATTAGAATACTATTTTTATTATTATTTATTTTAAACAGGCAGCCATGGATGTGTCTATGTCAAATAGTTTTAGTCTAGAGTCTAGTTTTGTGTGACTTTTGTGAGTTTCTTGCGTTTGTGTATTTCTTGTCGTATTATTGCTATTGGAATGAAAATGACCAACGAATAGTGATGCAATACTAGGTGTATTAATTTTATCTTTAAGATTAATAAATAATAATATTATATATTTCTGGTCAAATCGCACAGCAACATCTAACCCTTCATTTAACCATATGTGCGGATTAAGGCAGGAATCGAAAGCGCAACCTCTTTCGTCGCAGGTAGACCTTCGCCCGCTGCGCCACAGAGGTCGTCAATCATAATTACCTTTAAGTTTCTGGTCATCGATAATGCGCTGGTTCTTTGCGTTGTTGTTGGGCAGCAGCGGCGAGCAGTCCTCGTCGTCCTTCTTGCCCCGGCTTGAAGCGGACGTTGGTTTTACAACCTGGAGAATATATCAATACTTAAGACGATCTGCAAATATTTGTTCTGAGTGTTCTATATTTATATGGTTTAATAAAATATACTTATCTATGTATGTATATTATATAAAGTATTATCAGAAACCAGGGATTTCACGAGTGTACCAGAAAAGCAGCCGTGCTAGAGGAATGGCGCCGGATCGTGAAGCGTGCCACCACTACTCCTGACATGACGACCACGACCACTCTGCCAAGAGTGTAACGACTAAGAAGAAGATTATCAGAAATCTAGCACCCGTAACACAACCATCGAGCTTACCACAGAGCTAGATGTTGCTGTGATAATTGTCCGGCAATATTTATTTAATGCTTTAATTTACAAGTAAAAAATACACACAGAAAAATCTAAGAATCATCAATATTGTTTCAGTATCATATATAGAGCCTATAAAAACAATATCTCTGAGAAAAAACTAACTTACTCCATGACCGACTCTTACAGATTTATTATTAGTATACTAGCTTTCCGCCCTCGGCTTCGCCCGCATTATGTAAAATAAAAATAAAGTACCCTAAGTCCTTCTCCCGGTTCTAAGCTGCCTCTCCACCAAGTTTCAGCCAAATCGATTCAGCCGTTCTCGAGTTATAAGTGAAGTAACTAACACGACTTTTTTTTATATATAAGAAGAAGAAGATATACCACACGGCCAATCATGGACTACTACATAAGATATATACCTTCCCCTTAGGAGCAGCAGTTCCCTTCTTCTCGGCCTCCTTCTTGAGCGCTCCGGCAGACTTTACAGTGCGCGGCACGTCCTTGGCACTCTTGGAGGTGGGCAGCGGCTGAACGGGCAGGTTGGGGCGGGCCTTGTCTAACGCTGCTAGCACGCCGGGCTTTGACGCAGGCTGGAAGTTCAAGTTTATTTATTGATAATCCCCATGTTTGCTCAAATTTCTTAATTTTTAATATCATATTGCGACTATTTTAACTAGATCAACCAAGCCATTTTTGAGTTATAAAATTAGAACGAAAAGTGATTATTGAAGATAAGTGAAGAGGCATTGATATTAGACGATTCTGTTCAAAAATGAATTTTTGGTTTTTTATTACCTTTGAATAAAATAACCTTTTATAGAGCCTATATAATTATTTAAGATTCTATTTATGTGTACTTAAGCCGTTGGTTTTCCAAATAAATATAAAAAAATAACTTCTCATGTAGCCAATGGGGACTAATAGTTTCCCTGATTGATGAATGATTGTAGTTTCACTATTCTTTTTAGGGTAAAAAAAAAAAAGATTATTTTTATTTCCTTGCCTTCAGTTTATCAAGTTGTTTGTGCATACTCTCGTATCCCAGATGCAGCATGAAGGGTAACACGCAGTCAGCCGTCGCCTTGCGCACCTCGGCCGCGCGGTCCTCCAGGCACGCGAACAAAGTCGGGACGCACAGCGATAGCTCCTCTTTGGAGAACGATTTTAGTTTCATGTAGTCCTTACCTTCAGTTTATCAAGTTGTTTGTGCATACTCTCGTATCCCAGATGCAGCATGAAGGGTAACACGCAGTCAGCCGTCGCCTTGCGCACCTCGGCCGCGCGGTCCTCCAGGCACGCGAACAAAGTCGGGACGCACAGCGATAGCTCCTCTTTGGAGAACGATTTTAGTTTCTTGTAGTCCTTACCTTCAGTTTATCCAGTTGTTTGTGCATACTCTCGTATCCCAGATGCAGCATGAAGGGTAACACGCAGTCAGCCGTCGCCTTGCGCACCTCAGCCGCGCGGTCCTCCAGGCACGCGAACAAAGTCGGGACGCACAACGATAGCTCCTCTTTGGGACCGTCCATGTTCATAAGGGGGGGGGGGGGGGGGGGGGTACGGAAAGCATCACGAAACATCACGAGGGGGGAGGGGGGTCTCGTTAGTTGTTTTTTGAGTCAAAAAGCCATTTTTTTATATTTTTTTCCTTTTAAAATAGCCTTTAAATAGACACCCAAAAAAATACACGTGATCCAGGGGGGAGGGGGGGGGGGTCCCTAACCTCACCAAATATCACCATGGGGGAGGGGGGGTCAAAAAATGAGAAAAACGACCTCACGTGATTAATAAACGGCCCCTTTGGAGAACGATTTTAGTTTCATGTAGTCCTTACCTTCAGTTTATCAAGTTGTTTGTGCATACTCTCGTATCCCAGATGCAGCATGAAGGGTAACACGCAGTCAGCCGTCGCCTTGCGCACCTCGGCCGCGCGGTCCTCCAGGCACGCGAACAAAGTCGGGACGCACAGCGATAGCTCCTCTTTGGAGAACGATTTCGGCGGCACTGTGGGAAGATTTAGTTATTAGTATATTGTAACTTAGATATAACAAGTTGTTAGACACATAAGATCCTGTAAATAGGGCATAGCAGAATCTCCGAATGCCACACGTTTTTTTTTAATTGTAGATCTTTTGCTGCGGTGCGGTTCCACTGTTACTATTTTTGAACTTACAACGGTTAACACCATAACGACGAGTCTTCATTCAGGCCCCCTAAAGCGGTCTACACACCAAAGCCGGCGGCCCGGCGGCACAGCCCGGCGGCTTAGTGCCGGCGGGTTAACCCGGCGGCTTCAGAATGTCCAAGCCGAACGACTTTGCCGGCGGTAATGCCGGCGGCACGACAGCCGCGGCATGTGGTGTTCTAGTAATTTATTTATTTTATTTAATGGGGATGCCGCCGGCATCGGCATGCAGCCCCGCCAGCTTGCCCGCGCGGGCGCAAGCCGGCGGCATGATTGTACAAAATAAGGCCGGCGGGTTGGGCCGCCGGGCTGTGCCGCCGGGCCGTCGGCTTTGGTGTGTAGACCGCTTTATGGGCACCGAGAGAAGCGTCGAGGCTAGGCCTATTTGCCTCATACATAACATACCAAGATTTAAATGTTTATGAGTTCCGATATTTCGACACTGTTACAAGCGCCATCTTCTCGCAGAGAGTGATGACAACGGCTGGTAGACAGGCGGACAGACGCCCCCCCCCGACCATGCCGCGGGTCCTGATAGCCCTCGCTCCGGGAACAGAACAACATAGCGACTGAAGCCTGCCCATCAAAATGGGCTTATCCACGTGACCTAGGGGTCGTTAACCCCTAGAGTTGAAGTTGAGGTAAAGAGGCCTAGCCTCGACGCCTCTCTCGCAAGGGGCCTGAAAGAAGACTCGTCGTCGTAGGCGTTTATTTAGTCTCTCCGTGAAAATGGCGCTTGTAATTGTATCGAAGTATCGGGAAATTGGATTTTCTAGATAGATAGTTGGCATGCCTTGTGGTAGATGTTCCGCGAGCCACTGGAACAGCGCGGCCCTGAGCACGGGGGAGCCCGCCTTCAGCGCGTCCAGTACCATCTCGCCCTCCAGCGGCGCGGCCGGGCCCGCCTCGCGGCACCACGTCTCTATGCAGGACACGGCTGCGGCGCGGATCCACTGTTTACTGTCTCCCAGGGCTGGAAAACAAACGAAGTTATTATTATAAATAAATAAAAAATATTGCTAGACAATTCACACAGCGACATCTAGTCGTGTCCGCTACGACCTGCAGGATGCTGTTGGTGCTGCAACGCACTCTACGTAGTAGTGATGCAGTGTTTTTGCGGATAACAGCATGAAACCCATCCACCCTGGATTCCGCGAACATGGTGGATGCGTTGCAAAAGCGGGGCAGCCCCAGCAGCATACTGAAGGCATTATTATACTGTATTCGAAGAGCATTCAGCGAACTTTTAGTATAGCTAACCCACAGGCTGCTCGTAGATAGATATTTTTATAATACACTAGCTTTCCGCCCGCGGCTTCGCTCGCGTTATATTAGATTTCCCGTGGTAAAAAACATCTCCTGGCTCTAAACTACCTCCCTGCCAATTTTCAGCTAAATCGGTTCAGCCGTTCTCGAGCTATAAGTGGAGTAACTAACACCACTTTCTTTTATACATATACTAGCTTTCCGCCCGCGGCTTCGCTCGCGTTATATTAGATTTCCCGCGGTAAAAAACTATGTCCTTCTCCTGGCTCTAAACTACCACTACTACTGCCAATTTTCAGCCAATCGGTTTAGCCGTTCTCGAGTTATAAGTGGAGTAACTAACACCATTTTCTTTTATATATATGGATAGTATAACACATCCAGACACTCATGATTCACTGAAAATACCTTGCTTCAAAGCGAAAATTTGTTATCGGAGTAAAGTAGAGCGCTACATACCTTGGAAGAACGCCGGGAAGAACGTCCTCACATGCGTCTTACACTTAACCCCCATGGCTGAAGCCAGCGCCTCGCATATCTGCAGCGCGCTCTGAGCCAACTTGGAGTTGGAGTCGAGCAAGCGCGCGGATAGCGCCGCCGTCAGCTCGCCGAGAGACGATTTGATGGGGGCGGAGTTGGCGATGATGGCTTTCACTTTGTCTAGACCTTCGTTTCGAACCTGGAATTATAAAATGTTATGCTTAATGATATTGAAATTATCTTATTTCACACTGAATAATGGTGTTTTACTTGAGGACGGGGTGTGTCAACAGCAGGTGGGTTAAGGCATTAACGAATTTCAATTCAAAAGTCAAAAGAAATCTGGTACCTACACGATGGAGCGACCGACGACTAAAGATCGCCAATCAAACCTGGATAAGATCCGCCAACACTACGATACTGGCAGCAATTGGAGGTCTAGACCTATGCGGGCTGAAAATGATGATAATACCTTCCATTTCTTGTCACAGCGGGTTCCTCGTCCGCTGCGTCTTCATACACTACACTGTATGCTAGTACCTTCCAGTTCTTGTCGTTGATCTCGCTGACGAGTGCGTCGGTGATGAGCGGCGCGATGTCGGTCCTGGGCCGCGCGTCGTCCGCTACAATGGGTTCCTCGTCCGCTGCGTCTTCATACACGTCGTCGAGATCGTCCGCTACCGATGCTTTGCTTGCCGACTGGAAAAAAAAACAGTGCTGAAGCAGTTACGTTCGAGTTCAACAAACTGCTTTGCAACTGGAGCTAATAACTTGGAAGTATAATGTCAGTCTGTCAGTGACTATATATCAGTCTGTCAGTGTCTATATGTCAGTATGGCAGTGTCTATATGTCAGTCTGTCAGTGTCTATATGTCAGTCTGACAGTGTCTATATGTCAGTCTGACAGTGTCTATATGTCAGTCTGACAGTGTCTATATGTCAGTCTGACAGTGTCTATATGTTAGTCTGTCAGTGTCTATATGTCAGTCTGTCAGTGTCTATATGTCAGTCTGACAGTGTCTATATGTCAGTCTGACAGTGTCTATATGCCAGTCTGTCAGTGTCTATATGTCAGTCAGTCAGTGGGAACGTGCCATTTTACATATTTATTTATATATTTATTCTTCTGACCTTGCTAACAGCTCCCTGCTGCCTGGTTGGCGTGGGTGGGTCGCAGATGGCGTGCTTGTCCAGCTCGAGGCTGATGAGTTGGCGCGTGGCCGGCTTCTCCGACTCGAAGTGAGCCGCGAGCCCGGGCACGTATAGTGATAGCGCGCCCAGGAAGGAGACGGCGGACGTACGGACTTGCGGGTTGGTCTATATGTCAGTCTGACAGTGTCTATATATCAGTCTGTCAGTGTCTTTTTGTCAGTTTATCAGTGTCTATATGTCAGTTAGTCAGTGGGAACTTATCCTTTTATATATTTACATATAGATATATTCTTCTGACCTTGCTAACAGCTCCCTGCTGCCTGGTGGGCGTGGGTGGGTCGCAGTTGGCGTGCTTGTCCAGCTCGAGGCTGATGAGTTGGCGCGTGGCCGGCTTCTCCGACTCGAAGTGAGCCGCGAGTCCGGGCACGTATAGTGATAGCGCGCCCAGGAAGGAGACGGCGGACGTACGGACTTGCGGGTTGGTCTATATGTCAGTCTGACAGTGTCTATATATCAGTCTGTCAGTGTCTTTTTGTCAGTTTATCAGTGTCTATATGTCAGTTAGTCAGTGGGAACTTATCCTTTTATATATTTACATATAGATATATTCTTCTGACCTTGCTAACAGCTCCCTGCTGCCTGGTGGGCGTGGGTGGGTCGCAGTTGGCGTGCTTGTCCAGCTCGAGGCTGATGAGTTGGCGCGTGGCCGGCTTCTCCGACTCGAAGTGAGCCGCGAGTCCGGGCACGTATAGTGACAGCGCGCCCAGGAAGGAGACGGCGGACGTGCGGACTTGCGGATTGGTCGCGGATAGTGCTTTCTTGCTGTGCGCGATTATGCCTTTTATGTTCATGCTGGAAGAGGTAATAATAAACACTCAATTAAATAAATAAATATTGCAGGACAATTCAGCGACATCTAGCCCCGCGTAACACAAGCTCAAAGCTTGTGTTACCGGTGCTTGTCCCCTTGCTGTGACACAGAGACTACTCTCTTGAAATTATGCTGTAATTCACCACGCTGGCCAAGTGCGGGTTGGTGAATGGCATATGACCTTTAAAATTTTCAAATATCTCAAAACCTGTCGGTTTCCTAACGATATTTAGAGCCTCTTGACGACAAAGATTAAGCCTAAACTCACTAAGGTGATCAATATTTATTGATTTGGACCCACTCACCTTAGTTAAAAGTATCTAGCCCAATTGAGCCCAACATTACATACAACCAACTGTCTTTTAGAAGTAATACATAGAAACCATACTGAGATAAACGGGCAATACACGAACCTTAGTAGAATTTAGATCAGCCGTTTATCTCAATATGAATTCATCAAACCATGACAGTTTTTATAGTAAAATAGACTCACTTGAATCCAAACTCCTTAATAGCACCAGCCATCCAGTTGAACATCTCGCTCTGCACTTTGGGGTTCTTCTGCACGTCCATAGCGAAGGCCAGCGCCTCGTTCAGCACGTGCTCGAGGCCGGCGGCGACGGCCAGCGAGGTGAGGCAGTCGGCCGCGAGGGACATGCAGGAGGACTCTCCGAGCTTGGTCACTATGTCTTGGAGGACGAAGTCTGCTGCGATTCTACGGGATAGAATACGTTTTAATATTTTTTGATATTTTCATGACAACCTTTACAAGTATTTGAACATGAAACGGGTAACATACCATGATTTAAATGTTTTCGAGTTTTCCGATATTTCGACACTGTTGCCTATACAAGGTGTACCATAATGGGTATATGAAGCCAAGGCGTGCGTGTTGACCGCAGCGAACAGAATACAACCCCGAAGAAAGTTTTCAAAAAAACGCATTTTCTGATTTTCATATAAAAAATATCTTCGGTAGTTTTCCTAATTTTTGACAACCCTAGAATAAGACACGACTGCGTATGAGTGAGACAGTTATTGCTGGATTAGCCCTGTCTCTCTCACACGTAACGAATACGCTATGATATTGTCAATAATATCTAATGATAAAACTAACTCTTATTTATAATGTAATGTCACACCAGGAAGATTCTATGTAGTGTTCTATCTATCTATCTATGCAGTGAATTGTAACGGTGAATTGTTACAGATAACGCTTCAGTTAGTTATCTGATAGATATCTGTACCAAAATTCAAGGTGTATTGTATACACTTACGGTGAGACGGGATAGTTGTCTGGGACGTGCTTGCAGATATCTAGACGCGCCCTCATGACCTGCACGTTGGTGTCTCGCAGGCCCGGCTTCTTGTTGATGAGTCGCAGCAGCACCTGTGACGTCACGTCGGCCAGGTTGTATACACTTACGGTGAGACGGGGTAGTTGTCTGCGACGTGCTTGCAGATATCTAGACGCGCCCTCATGACCTGCACGTTGGTGTCTCGCAGGCCCGGCTTCTTGTTGATGAGTCGCAGCAGCACCTGTGACGTCACGTCGGCCAGGTTGTATACACTTACGGTGAGACGGGGTAGTTGTCTGCGACGTGCTTGCAGATATCTAGACGCGCCCTCATGACCTGCACGTTGGTGTCTCGCAGGCCCGGCTTCTTGTTGATGAGTCGCAGCAGCACCTGTGACGTCACGTCGGCCAGGTTGTATACACTTACGGTGAGACGGGGTAGTTGTCTGCGACGTGCTTGCAGATATCTAGACGCGCCCTCATGACCTGCACGTTGGTGTCTCGCAGGCCCGGCTTCTTGTTGATGAGTCGCAGCAGCACCTGTGACGTCACGTCGGCCAGGTTGTATACACTTACGGTGAGACGGGGTAGTTGTCTGCGACGTGCTTGCAGATATCTAGACGCGCCCTCATGACCTGCACGTTGGTGTCTCGCAGGCCCGGCTTCTTGTTGATGAGTCGCAGCAGCACCTGTGACGTCACGTCGGCCAGGTTGTATACACTTACGGTGAGACGGGGTAGTTGTCTGCGACGTGCTTGCAGATATCTAGACGCGCCCTCATGACCTGCACGTTGGTGTCTCGCAGGCCCGGCTTCTTGTTGATGAGTCGCAGCAGCACCTGTGACGTCACGTCGGCCAGGTTGTATACACTTACGGTGAGACGGGGTAGTTGTCTGCGACGTGCTTGCAGATATCTAGACGCGCCCTCATAACCTGCACGTTGGTGTCTCGCAGGCCCGGCTTCTTGTTGATGAGTCGCAGCAGCACCTGTGACGTCACGTCGGCCGGCCCGAGCCCGCGGACGGTCGCGTGGAAGCTCTGTGCGGCGGTCAGCCGGCTCTTCCAGTTGCCGTCGCCTAGACCTGCAATAGATAGAGACAATGTCTTCAGTTAGGTTGTAAAACTTGAATAAAAAATGTCTTTAGTTTGCACTATTAACGCGTAGGTAGTCAATACCGTGTAAATCTAAGTTGTGGCACACAAAGCTATTTACCGCGTAGGTTCCGGCATAAATTACATAACCTTAAATGACATAGTAAGAAAGAAATAAACTATAATAATGGAACAATAGGCGGCCTTATCGCTAAAATCTCTTCCAGGCAACCTTTGGGTGCATAGGAACTAAATGCTGGTACGGTGAAAATAAAAAAATGCCGTTTTCCTCACGATGTTTGCCTCACCGTTAGAACACGTGTTTACAAAGCGTACAAACATTTCTCAAGAAAAATTCAAAGGTTTTCGCTTTCGGCCCCACGACCTTCGGAATGCAAGTCGACTATGCTCCCACTTAGCCAACACGGCTCATAATAAGCAATAGCACATACCCTTGATGAGTTCCGCGGTGAATATCTCCTCCCCGCGCATGTCCACCTCGTCCTGCGACAGCTCCTGTTCGCGCGGCGGGCTGTTCTGACGCCGGGCGGGGGCTTTCTTAGCGGCGGCCGGTTTCTTAGCGGCCGTTCCTGGAATGACGAATCATTAATCATTTTGTGGCCTCATTGTTACTGTGGCGTAGCGGGCGAAGGTCCGCCTGCAACTCAAGAAGTTGCGGGTTCCATTCCCGCCTCGGGACAAACATTTGTATGATCCTCGAATATTTGTTATGAACGCCTGTGTGTTAAATATACATAGGTTTAATAAAAAATATCTATATCTATGTATGTATATTCTTTTAAGTTTTTACCTGACTACTTTAAAAATAATTGGCCAATGTTCACCACAGTAATAATAGTGAAATGATTATTCTAATTTCTTATCATTTAAACAATCAAATGTTAAATATAAAAAGGCGTGTTAGTAACACTATTTATAACTCAAGAACGGCTGATAGATTGAGCGGAAAATATGTAGACAGCATAATTTTTACAACGGGAAAATCTTTCAGCGGGAAAATGTACTATAATGCGGGTGAAGCCGCGGGGCGGAAAACTAGTATAGTATAGATAATTGAGTTACCTGTTCCAGGCCGTTTGACAGGCTTGGCCTGCGTCGACCCCGCGGCCGGCCGCCCGTCGCCTCGCCCGGAGGGGGGTGATTTGGCCTTCTCTTTCTTAGGAGCTGATACTTTCACTTTGATTTCAGCCTGAAAAATAAAGTCAAAACATTAATTTCTAAGTTTTGGAATGGGGTTAGTTTGGGGAATCCTTTTTCCGTTATTAGACTCCAAGTTAGACCATTGTGTGTGTTTGAAATGGGGTATATTACGGAGAGTTTTGCTTAGCAGTGTAGTATATGGTCTTAAAATGATTCTAGTTCGAGGCCCGAGTTACTGTGTAATAAAGCCTTCCGTGCTTTATGGAAACCATGTTAACTCTATATCAATTTTCATCTAAACAATATATAAATTAGGTAATATAAATAATACTCTATTTTGTTTTCGTAATGACATGTATCCTAACTAATTATGAAGTTTTAAAAAAAGCTAAATTTCTGTACAACTAAATTATTCCCAGTATATCTAAGAACATATAAAAAATACGGTGACTAGTATCAACTCAAAATACACCTAACTTGGATGCAAAAAGTTTGGTCAGACAATGTTCGAATAAATGCTAGGTTGATCAATTAAATTAATACAATATACATATAACCAAAACAACTACAAACATACTAAAAAGCTAACCCTTTTAGGTTTATTCATTGAGTAAGATTCCATATGAATTTGAGCCTACAAGAGAAGGAAAATAAATCGATATTAATTATCTATCAGATTTTTTCTGGTGTTCGTTTTTTAGTGGTTAACTTTTACCCAAAGCTTAGCTTGCAAACTTTAAAACGGGATAATACAGAAAATTAAATAAGTTTGATATGCAGATATTTAATTATATTTAAGTTTTCAGACAGTTAAGGACAGTAACATAAATCAATCAACTAGTTGGACGTTGAGTAACGCTTGTTCAATCAACGTCTGGCCTACTCATTTAGTTAAATAACTGATTCCACCAGATGACTGCGAAATATCCATACCTTCTTATATTTGTTTTATAATGATTGACTCTCACTTAAGTAAGTCGGTCAGTGCTCAATGTAACTCCTCGATAGCGTAGTGTTTAGCGCAACCAGGGCTTAACTAGATGGCTTGGGTTCGACTCCCACTCGAGTATAGTAAAACCATTTCTAAAATGAACGCCCCTCCACCGAATTCTGTATTTTTTTTTTCTGTGTATTCTGTTTTTCTGTATTTCCTCTCACACGTTGAAATCATCACGGTTTTGTGGAGGGGAGTTCATTTTTAGAATGGTTTTACTATACCAAGGTTACATTGTGATCTTGTAATTTTTCCTTTACCATTTTCTAATATTTATATCCTTTACCTTGTCAGCGAACTCCTTGATCTTCTGTTCCTTGAGCGGGTCTATTTTCCCGATGTGCGGCGCGACGTTCTTCTCCCCGACCAGCTTGGTGGCCGTGCCCAGCGCCTCCGCCGCCGCGTCACGCACCGTGGGGTCTGCGGTATAACATTATTAGAACTGCTGCTTATACTAAATAAAAATTAAAAATCGCAAGGGTCTAGAAGCACATATCTCTTAACAATTAACAAAGAGAGATTAGGCCTTAATTCACGCTAGCCAAGTGCAAGTTGATGAATGACACATGTCCTATAAACTTTTCAAAGTTCTCATGATGTTTGTCTTGTTCATTATTCTAACTAAATGAAAACCCGGCTTCGCTCGGGTGAAATTTGACTAAATTCTCCATAATTTTGCGGATCAAAATCATTATTTTTTTATGTTTTGTTATTCTAATAACGTTTCGATCGCGTCTACTGTACCCCTTGACGAAATTATTACTATAGAATATTGTAATATCCTTACCAGCACTTTCCAGAAGCTTCAACAAGCCGGCCACGTATAATTTGACGAGTTTCTTGTTGAAAGCTGCCGGCTGCGTGGAGCAGAGAGCGCGCGCCAGAAACATGGATGACTCAGCCTTGATGGAAGGATTCTTGTTGTCGAACGCGGCTAACATATCTTCGCTTATAGCTTCTAAGTTTGTCTGTGGAGATGTTTAATTTTATTAGAAAAGATTTATGGAATGTATTTCCATAAAATCTTAAAGATAACTTGGATACGTCAACAGAATAGGTATACATACCTATATTTCGACTCATAAAGTAGTTGTATTTATTGGATTTAATTAGGGAACGACACAATGAAACGCGAAGTCAACGAACCAACTGGTTTATTTTCACTACCCGCATAACAAATAATGCACGGACACCACACGTCCCCCCTTAAAAAAAATCTTATAAACAGGTAAGTAGGTACTACAAAACAACCTCAGTAAAACAGAAAAAAAAACAAAAACGCCCTTAAAGTTATTTTGGTACCTTACAAAAAAAATTCAAAATAAAATCAGTAGCTAAACATGTAGCTAACAAAAACTTATATAAATAGTTGGGTATCCTAGGTTAGCGAGTACATGTATTGTAAGAAAGTACAGATCAATCGATTTACATTTCTTATGAAAATAAAAAATAACATTACAAATTAATGTTTGTTACCTACAGTAATATGACAATCATTTTATATAGATACTTATAATTACTATTCATGTAACCAAGTAAGTTCTCATAGAATTACTTTTATCTTAATTAAACTTTATAATTTTTCTGTTTCAAAGTACAATTGCGCTTAGGGCGCTCATTCTTTGTTGGACTTTGAACCGATGTCGATTCCTTATCGCTGTTTACGGCCGATGACGCATTAGAGGTGTCTTTAGGAGATTTTAAAATCTGCTCAGGATCAATAGCGTCATCAAACGGATCATCCTCATCATCATCAGGCGTCCTACTTTCAGGGTCGTTAACGGCCACAAGCGAGCGCCTCACATGAGGTTTACCAACCGATAGCAACTGATCAATATGCCGTTTCCACTCGCGGCCGTCGTCGGTACGTACCCGGTATGTGAGTGGAGCGTCGCGCGCCGTCACCACGGCCGGCGCCCACTTGTCCCTGGCGGCGCGGTAGTCGCGCGCCAGCACGGGCTCGCCCGGCGCCGCGCTGCGCTCCACGCCGGGCGCAGCGCGCGCCACCCGCGACCACGAGGCCTCGCTGGCGCGCTCGGCGCTCGGCCGCAGCACGTCCAGTCGCCCGCGGAGCCTTCTGCCAAACATGGCCACTGCCGGGGAGACCCCCGTGGTGCAATGTTCACAGTTTCTGTACTGAAATAAAAATCTCGAAACCGCCGTGTCGACGTCGGCGCCTTCGTGTACAGCCTTCTTCATCGCCCTTTTTACCAACTTTACCGCGTTTTCTGCTGCCCCGTTCCCGGCCGGCCTATATGGACTCGTAATTGTATGGGTGATGAAGTTTTTCTTTGTAAAATTTGCGAATTCAAAAGACCCGAAAGGCGGACCGCCGTCACTTACGATTTGAGAAGGAAGACCGAACCGTGCAAATAATTCTCTCAACCTGCAGATCGTTGCTGCCGCGCTGGTAGTTGTCATTCTATGAACTTCAATCCATTTGCTGTGAGCGTCCACGGTCACTAAATAATGTTTACCCATGAACTCACCGAAATCAACATGCAGCCGCTGCCAGGGGCGCGCCGGGAACTCCCAGGGGTGGAGCGCGGAGTGCGGGGGCGCGTCCCGCTGCTGCCTGCATGCACTACATTCCCTAGCTATGCTCTCTAACTCGCTGTCCAGAGTAGGCCAATAAACATAACTACGGGACAAGTTTTTCATTTTAACTATACCTAAATGTCCCTCGTGTAACTCGGTTAAAACCGGTTTTCTTAAACAATCGGGCACCACGACACGATGATTGTATAAAATACAACCATTATCTAGTACTAAACGATCCTTCCTATGGAAATACGGCTTTTCTAATTCAGATAAACAATTCGATGGCCAACCCGACATTAGATAACCTTTTATTTTATTTAATATTTTATCCTTTTGTGTCCATAAAGACACCTCTTTAGCGCTAATCGGGAACGATTCTTCGACGTAATTTACATAAGAAATCGAATCTTGTTCATTACATAGTTTCCGTTGGTGTGGCATGGGCAGCCGCGATAACGCATCGACATTGCTATTATCTTTCGACTTGACAAATTCAATGTCAAAATCGTAGGATGCTAACTGAGTAGCATATCTTTGCAGCCGACTGGCTGCTGTGATTGGTAAACCACATTTTGGACCGAAAATAAAAGTAAGGGGCTTGTGATCTGTTTTAATTATAAAATGACGACCAAATAAATATTGGTGATGTTTGTTTACACCAGCAATAATCGCAAGCGCCTCCTTATCCAACTGACTATAATTCCTTTCGGCAGCGTTTAACGTCCGCGACGCGAAACAGATAGGACGTTCATCCCCGTTAGGATATCGATGCGATAACACGCTGCCAATTCCATACGAACTGCTATCCACTGCTAAAACTAACGGTTTTTTCGGATCATAATGAACCAAAACTTTATTACCTAAAATCTTGCTTTTAATTTTCTGAAATGCATGTTCACAATCTGCGGACCAAGACCAATCAATTTCTTTACGCAATAAATTATGTAATGGGTGTAAAATGGTACTCAGATTTGACATGAATTTAGCATAATAATTAATTAACCCTAGAAAAGATCTAAGCTGAGTAACGTTCTCAGGCGCCGGCGCATCTACAATGGCCTTAATCTTATTCGGATCTGCGTGCAACCCATGCTTATCAATGATAAATCCTAAGTAGGTAATACTGTTTTGCATGAAACTGCATTTTTCCATTTTTATTCTTAAACCGACCTTACTAAGACGCGATAACACAGCCCTCAGATTATCAATGTGTTCCGACCTAGTAGAACCCGTTACTGCGATGTCATCTAAGAACACAGCTGTGCCTTTTAACCCTCGAAGTGTCTCTTCCATAAATTTTTGGAATTTTTCTGGAATGCATGTCAATCCAAAAGGGGTTCGGTTAAAAATAAAATTACCAATATGAGTTGAAATAGTACTATAAACTCGCGAATCTTTATCCAAAAATAATTGTTGATAAGCATTAGTAAGGTCGATTTTCGAATAATGTTCCCCACCACTTAACGCAGCGAACAATTCTTCGATTCGCGGCATTGGGTACGGATCCCGTATCAGTTTAGGGTTAACAGTAACTTTATAATCGCCACAAATGCGAATCTCACCCGTTTTTTTTATTACTGGTACAATCGGGGTACCAAAATCAGAATATTCTACCATAGTGATCGTACCCTCCGCCTCTAATCGACGCAACTCTGATTCTACTGGCTTACGTAATGCCAACGGTAATTGTCTAGCTTTCATAAAAACAGGTGTCTTATCACTCAAACGCAAAGACAGCTGTTTGGTGCACGTACCTAGCCCCGGGGCGAATACCGTGGGAAAATCTTTTTTTAAACATTCCACAAGATTATTACAATCAGATAAATTTAACAACGTTTCATTAATTCTTATTTTATCAATTTTCAAACGTTTTAACCAAAATCGACCTAACAAGGGCGGGCCTCCATTTTTAATAACAAATAGTTTTAAATTTTTAGCATTGTTCTTGCCTATAACCACATCAACTTCAATAAAACCCGCCACATCGATCTCAGATCCATTGTATGAACGTAAACAAACATCATGCGGAATTAACGGGAGTTGCTTGAAATGTTCTTTATAAAAACGTTCATTGATAGTGGATAACTTACTGCCAGTGTCCAGCTCGAAGCGCATCACCTTACCGTTCACGGTCGCTTGCACATCATACGGACGGTCACTGTTGTTACACACTGTAATATTAAACAAATCGCGCTCCGAATCACTTGCACTATCGATATAGTTTTGAACTTTGCCCGACGGACGGCGGGACGAACTTTTACACACCGATTTTAAATGTCCTTTTTGCCCGCACACGTCACATGTATAATTTTTGAAACGACACACAGTGGAGCGATGCGCCTTCCCACACCGCCAGCACGCCGGTTGCGCGCTCTGACCACCGCTCGTTGCCGCCTCGCCCTCAGCGCAGGCGCCGCCGCCGCCGCGCTGGCCGAAGCCCGCGTTCGCGCCCGCGCACGCGCGCCGCTCCATGCCCAGCCGATGCACGGTCTCGCCCGCCGCCATAGCCGCCGTCGCCGCGCTGCCCGCTCCGCCAGCGCCGCCACTACTGAGCTGCGCATGCCGGTCAGCTGCCTCGAGCGCGAGAGCTAACTCCACCGCCTTCTTGTATGTCAAACTCGGCTCAGCAAACAGTCGCGATCTCATGTCATCACTTTGTAGTCCGGACACGAATTGATCTCTCAAGTTTTCTTCGAGACTAGCCTTAAAACTGCAACTACTCGCTAAATGTTTTAGCACTTGTAAATAATCGCTCAGACTTTCGCCGCCATTTTGCCTTCTTTGACGAAAAATATGTCGCTCAGCAATTTCTGAGCGCTTTGGTTCGAGATGGTCGCTGACGATCTTCACTAATCCCTCAAATGTTTTAGCCTCCGGATTTTCAGGTGCACACAAATCACACATAAGATCGTAGGTAGCCTCGCCCACGAGCGTAATTAATGTAGCTACGCGTAACTCCGGTTTAATTTCATTGAGCGCCATGAACTGTTCCACGCGTCGAATGTATGCCGACCACTTTTTGCTCGAAATATCGAAAAATTCGACTTTTCCGATCGGCATTTTGCTCACACAAGCACAGAACAATTATATACTCCGAAATATCCAGGTTTTAACAGTTTATCCTCGTCGCCAGTTGTATTTATTGGATTTAATTAGGGAACGACACAATGAAACGCGAAGTCAACGAACCAACTGGTTTATTTTCACTACCCGCATAACAAATAATGCACGGACACCACAAAAGTAACATTATAAATAAAGATATACTCATTAGGAGGATTTGAAATAATGATTGTATAATATTTTATGATTTACCCAGTATAGCAACTTCTGTTATAAGGCTAAATAAATGAATCTTTGAGGCAACAGCAGATTCTCTACATTGATCTGATCTCAACTCAATGGTGACAAGTATTATAGCATAGAATTATGTTGACATAAACATTTCGAAACATAGACTAATAAATAAGAAAATCTCGCCATTTTAATTCGATAAAACTAACAAGCATCAATAAAAAATAGTTCGAAAATAATTAATAAAGTTTATAGTTGATATTGAAAGTCACGCAAGTTGCGTGTAGAGTTTATACAGTAACTACAATTCGTACTGTTATCAAGATATTCGTTGATCGTTAATAGGGGTCAATGACACAGCATACAGTTTATATAAATAATTTAACTTAAAGTAAAAATGTTGTATTTAGTTTACGTCGAATTTAATTGTTCTAATGACTCTTTTTTATAAAACCCACAAAACATCCCTCTACTAAACTATACCTCTATAGAGCCCATTATAGGTGCTCGGGGATTTGGTATAATCACCAAACGGGTGGGTAAGTAAGTTAGTACAGTACACAGAAATAGCATGCTGTCCGAGAGAGAGAATAAGAATAAATCCTTTTTGAGAAATTATATTAGTGCGGCATCACACGACTGCGCGTTTTTTAGTAGCCAGTTTTAAAAGTACGCACACTAGTATATATCGCAACGATATCGTATGCCTAAGACATGAACTCATTAGGCGGGTCCTTCTCTTTGCACTATAACACTCACACTGGGATAGATAGCATCAATAGCCTCCCTCAGAGCCACGACCACATTAGGTTTCTTCTCCTTGAACTTCTCTAACAGCGCCTGCACGCACGCCGCCGCGTACGGAGAGAACTATAACACTCACACTGGGATAGATAGCATCAATAGCCTCCCTCAGAGCCACGACCACATTAGGTTTCTTCTCCTTGAACTTCTCTAACAGCGCCTGCACGCACGCCGCCGCGTACGGAGAGAACTATAACACTCACACTGGGATAGATAGCATCGATAGCCTCCCTCAGAGCCACGACCACATTAGGTTTCTTCTCCTTGAACTTCTCTAACAGCGCCTGCACGCACGCCGCCGCGTACGGAGAGAACTATAACACTCACACTGGGATAGATAGCATCGATAGCCTCCCTCAGAGCCACGACCACATTAGGTTTCTTCTCCTTGAACTTCTCTAACAGCGCCTGCACGCACGCCGCCGCGTACGGAGAGAACTATAACACTCACACTGGGATAGATAGCATCGATAGCCTCCCTCAGAGCCACGACCACATTAGGTTTCTTCTCCTTGAACTTCTCTAACAGCGCCTGCACGCACGCCGCCGCGTACGGAGAGAACTATAACACTCACACTGGGATAGATAGCATCGATAGCCTCCCTCAGAGCCACGACCACATTAGGTTTCTTCTCCTTGAACTTCTCTAACAGCGCCTGCACGCACGCCGCCGCGTACGGAGAGAACTATAACACTCACACTGGGATAGATAGCATCGATAGCCTCCCTCAGAGCCACGACCACATTAGGTTTCTTCTCCTTGAACTTCTCTAACAGCGCCTGCACGCACGCCGCCGCGTACGGAGAGAACTATAACACTCACACTGGGATAGATAGCATCGATAGCCTCCCTCAGAGCCACGACCACATTAGGTTTCTTCTCCTTGAACTTCTCTAACAGCGCCTGCACGCACGCCGACGCGTACGGAGAGAACTATAACACTCACACTGGGATAGATAGCATCGATAGCCTCCCTCAGAGCCACGACCACATTAGGTTTCTTCTCCTTGAACTTCTCTAACAGCGCCTGCACGCACGCCGACGCGTACGGAGAGAACTTGTTGCGCAGACCGCTGGCTATGAGGCCGAGGAGACGCGTGGCTAGTGCTACTATGATCACGTTCGAGTCTTTGGAGATTGTCTGAAAATGATAATTGATATGTGATTAATAAGGATTTTCTGTTCTGACATTGAATATTTGCTCGTTCAAATTCATTAAGTAATTTAGTACATTTATCGCACATTTCTTTTCTAAAGCGCTTGCTTGGATGGATATCGCCAATGCTGAGCCGTATCCTTGTTTTTAGCTTCTATCTATACATAATGGTCTTTTAAGTAAGCTTCAAGCTTACCATGGGGCTAGATGTCAACTGTGTAAATTGTCCAGCAATATTTATTTTAAGTTAGATTAAATTTAAGTTATATTGTAGCTACCTATAAATAAATATTTTCTCTCTCTTCCTTTCTATTATATTGTATATTACTTACCTTTTTCAGCGCCCGAACTAAATCTGCAAAGTCCCCAGGCTCAAGTCTAGGCGCGTTCTTCAGCAATCCGTCCAAAGCGTCCAACGCTTCCTTTCTCTCCTGCCATTTCTTAGCCTCCAGCTTGTCGTAGAAGTCTTTAGGCAGTTTGGAGAGGATCTCTACGGGATCGAGCAGGTCGTAGGGGTCCATGTCTGCGGAGTCTCCACCGCCGGCGTCGTCGTCTTCGTCTTCCATTACACCTGAAAATGAATATATAAGTATTTATTTTTGTAACTTAATACTAAATCATTACATATGAAGAAGTCCTACGTTTTGGGACGAAACGGTTGATCAAAATTCAACGTAAAAAGGTTCGTGGATTGCTCGTTTATCTCAATAAAATCATCAAACCACGACATTTTTTATAGTTAAATTTTCACTTTTTTTATTTACTTTTTTTTTTTACTCACCGTCTACAGAGCAAGCAGGCGGTGCATCCCTGATCTTGTTCTGTTGCGAGCGCAGATAGCGCGTGGGTGCGGCGGCGCCCGTGCTGCCGAACGCCTCTCTCAGCTCCTGTTGAACCACCGCTTGTAGCGACGCTATGTGCGGCTCTATGGCTGCTCCGATCCATCTGGAATAACAACTCAGTATAAGATTTTATTTAATTTAATTTTATTTAATTTTATTTAATTTTATTTAATTTTATTTAATTTTATTTTATTTTATTTTATTTTATTTTATTTTATTTTATTTTATTTTATTTTATTTTATTTTATTTTATTTTATTTAATTTTATTTAATTTTATTTAATTTTATTTAATTTTATTTAATTTTATTTAATTTTATTTTATTTTATTTAATTGTATTTAATTGTATTTAATTTTATTTAATTTTATTTAATTTAATTTTATTTTATTTTATTTAATTGTATTTAATTTTATTTTATTTTATTTTTAAGATAATCTAGTATATAAAAATAAATCGGGTTTTCCTTCCTGACGCTATAACTCCAGAACGCAGAAACCGATTTCCACAATTATGCATTCGTTGGAAAGGTCTCGGGAAAGAAAAGACGGAAGAACGACGGAAAGACGGAAAAAGTGTAAAACGCGGGCGAAGCCGCAAGGCGGAAAGCTAGTTCTTTATGATTTTAAGATAGTTATACGAGTTTAAGATACTTGTATGAGTTTAAGATAGTTGTATGAGATTAAGATAGTTGTATCTGTACATGGTTCCCATACCTACAGCTATTACCTACCTACTTTTTTTTTTATTCTTAGTATTGTAATTTTTTGTTTGTTTTTTTTTGTGTTCGTCTGTTAATCTGTGTATTTATGTGTGTGCATAATTAACCTATTTTCATTCTTTCTTCTTTCTATCTCTTATATTTGAAGTTTTTTGTATGCCTCTATACAGCATTAATATAATACAATTATTTTCTGACGAGTCATACCTAGTGCACTAGATATATTAAGAAGTTTTGTAATTACATTCTATTTTATATTTACATTAAGTAGGCTCTTTGATAAATTAGTTTGTGTTTAATTATAAGTATATGTATATTTTTGTTGCAAATAAATGTATTTTCTTTCTTCTTCTTCTTTCTTTCTATATCTGTTTCATGTGTGACAATAAATTATATGAATAAACTTATGGTACATAATCACCAACCTGTGCATTTCAACAACCAACGCCTTCATCTCATCTCTCACAGTCTTGTCCCGATCAGCTAGCAACACTGATATCTTCTTGACCATAGGCTTGATGGCTATCACCTTATTCCCAAACTGTTTCAGTGCTTGGTTCAAGGCGGCAACACACGCCGCTACCACTTTAGGATTCTTCTGTTCCATGCCTTTTATCAGTTCTTCGGATACTGTTTCATGTTTTTCTATCTCTACGTACATGAGTGTCACCTGGAAAATGTTATTGTTAGAACGGAAAAGTGAGACTAGATTTATATACACGTGCGAATGGCAAACACGCGTGTATAAAATATGCTCGATATTCGCAATTTCATGTTTGTGTGCGAATGTCCAATTCTTTAATATTTTTTTCATAGGCGTAAAAAAAGCGCTCGCTATTCGTCTCGCGATTCGCGATTCCCTGTTTGTATGCGAATGTCAAAATGATTCACTCAACGTTTGTGTGAACAGTTATTTTAGACCAGGGTTTTTAATTTTTTACAAGGAAAAAAATAGTAGTAGAATGAAACCCATTAAAAAAGGAGGGGAATATGGTAAAAATGAAAGGAAAAATAAATTACGGTCGATCTGAGTTCGGGAAGTGGGAGGGGGTGGGCTTTTAAGGGGAGAAAATGGTTTATCTCGATTTGCGGTGAAACTACTAGTCTTATGAAAAAAAGTTATATGGCAAAGTTGTAGTTAATAAAACGATCTACAACTTTTAATTCATAACTTTTATACATAACGTCAAAATGTATGTGAAAAATTCAAAAAACTAAGTTTTTGGTTTTTTATTTCTATCTTTTTCAAAAACATTTTATTTTCTACGAAATTTGGTGAAAACTTGCCTATTTATGTCCCAAATACACTGTGATTTATTTGATTGAAAATATTATTGTTTTCACCTTATTTTGACTTAATTTTCAAAAATATAGACTAATTTTCAATCGAAAATTCACGTGTCAAAATATTAGCTTTTTTATAAAAGTCGGTGTGCTTTATGTTCATTGAAATCTCTATTTTCTGATAGTTAAAAAAAATATATACATTACGATAGTAAATATTCTCAGAAAATGCACAAAACCGAAACAAAAATTTGTATCATTAGGTAGAATTTCATCATAAAAATGTGATTTTTGCAATTTTTATTTCATATAATTGCTTATAATCCGACTTATTGCACATTATACAAACAGATTATTATATTATTATTATTATTATATAAATAATAATAATATAATAATAATTATTTATATATTATTTATTATATAAAAAAAAATAGAGATTTCAATGAACAAACAACATACCGATTTTTATAAAAAAGCTAATATTTTGACACGTGAATTTCCGATTGAAAATTGGTCTATTTTTTTAGTAATTAAGTCAAAATAAGGTGAAAAAATTAATATTTTTAATCAAATAAATTATAGTGTGTTTGGAGCATAAATAGGTAAGTTTTCACCAAATTTCGTAGAAAATAAAATGTTTTTGAAAAAGATAGAAATAAAAAACCAAAAACTTAGTTTTTTGAATTTTTCACATACATTTTGACGTTATGTATAAAAGTTATGAATTAAAAGTTGTAGATCGTTTTATTACCTACAACTTTGCCATATAACTTTTTTTCATAGGACTAGTAGTTTCACCGCAAATCGAGATAAACCATTTTCTCCCCTTAAAAGCCCACCCCCTCCCACTTCCCGAACTCAGATCGACCGTAATTTATTTTTCCTTTCATTTTTACCATATTCCCCTCCTTTTCTATTTAATGGGTTTCATTCTACTACTATTTTTTTCCTTATTTGACCATTTTTGAAGCTAACTGCACTGGTCTATTTGTGACAGCAATAATTATAAACGATTGTTTCGTCAAACGTTCGTCGAGTGTTGAGGCGAACACGAATGTGTATAATAATGTGGTATCAGAATGACAAACATAAAAATATCCTTTCAAGGAAAATCAACTAAAGGGTCAGTCACTTTCATCAGACAATTTATGAGATAGACACGGCTATATATCATCATAGGCGCGCAAAACCGTGGGCACAAGTTAGTTAAACCTAAAATGTTTGATATATGCTAAGTGTATCTTTTATTGTTGCGAGAAATTTCTTGCACACAATCAAGTATGAGTCATAGCCGCTCGCTTAATCCCTGACTCATTTCAAACGAAAAGTTAGTTATCTTTTTTATTTCATTATTTTTAAACCGACTTAAAAGGAGGAAGTTTACAATTGATTTGTTTTATGTATGTTTGAAGCCCTTAGAACTTAACTAACTAAATAAGAAAGAATAATCAGAGTTAGAAAGTTGCGCTTCGCTCGGTCACCCACGCGCTAGAACGCTCGAAATCAGATGTATGTAAATACTTATCTAGCTAATACGTGTCGTGACAAGGAATCTTATAAAGAACCTCTTTGGGTCTTTGGGCCTTTGAAAGTCCGTCTGCGACGCAAGAGGTTACGGGTTCAAAATAAAATATAACGAATAAAAATTTATAAATAATATTGCCGGACAATTCACACAGCAACATCTAGCCCCGTGGTAGACTCGAAGCTAGCACCCGTAACACAAGCTTCGAGTCTACCACGGGGCTAGATGTTGCTGTGTGAATTGTCCGGCAATATTTATTTTAAAAAATAGTTCTGTATATAAATATGTACCTGTAATGCAAGATCCTTGGTCTTCGTCTTAGGGGCGGCGATGCATTTAGCGACAATACCGGACATTACCTCGCCGGTCGTTTTACCCGCCGCATGGCAGTTCTCAATGAACACTAGGGCTGCTTCCAAACCTATGACAAAAATGATCATTTATTTATTTTCATATTGAGATAAACGAACCTTATTTGGGTTGACTAATTTATTTATTTCATATACCAGAATAACGTTCTGAAAAGTAGAAGTATTGGTATTGTTATGGTATGATCATATAAATGAGATATTTATTTCATTAATAAACTAGAATAACGTTCTGAAAAGTAAAAGTATTGGTGTTGTTATTAGGGTACCTCTACATCACATCGGTGAACCAAATGCGTCTATTTCAAGCCGATATTGGCCATCGACATATTTCTGTTAGGAATACAATGATCTATCTATACTAATCGATAGACCCAAGATAGTCACGGTCAGAGAGCTCAATAGCTTTATAATTCGTCGTTCAATTACAAACAATAGGAGCACTGGAGATTCACGGTAATTGAATAATCGACGGTAGTTAAACTGTCCCCTCTTCTAAGGAAAATTGTTGCACTAGTTTATTTCTGAAGAAGCATTTGTAGAATTGTGCGCTCTGTGTAAATTATTTGTATATTTTGTCTGGTGATCGCGATAGTTTAACAAAGCAAGACATAACAGACGGCGAAGCGGGTTCGATTCCCGCGTCACGACAAAAATTGTAAGAGCTGCAAATACTATCAGATATCCAGCGACCGTAACACAAGCTTCACACAAGCAATAAAATAGTAAAAGCTAAAAAGGTAAACGGTCTTTCAAGTAAGGCTAAGGCTAGGTATTATTTACTGCAGAAAAAAAAAACCTTATTTATTTACACGAGTACTTAAAATCGCGTGACGGAAAGCAATTCGTAAATATATTTTATATGAAAGGTCAATGAAAGCATTTAAGTCCTGATAATTAGATCTTAGGCTAATCTTAGTAACACGTGAATGAACCTGTTGTTAAGAAATGTGAGAAAGCATGTGAATGAAGAAGCCATATAATGGATAATTGGATTACAAATTAATCTGAATGGGTGTGATTGATTTCATAAATCAATACAAACAAATATTTTATTTCCCGAAAGGCTAGAAAAAATTCTACAGGCAAGATTAGTTTGGGTTGTGTCAGATTCTTTATATTATATGCTCTCTCATGTTTCACCGGAGAGGTATGTATAACCCGCGCAGATAGAAAATTGATTTGAAAATGGCGGCGGGTACGAATGTTATGATTGGCAAAACAAGGATAAAAGTATAGACAGCGATAGAGAGTGAGCGAGAACGCATGGCAACGCCATTTATAAATCAATTCTTTAAGTGCGCGGCTTATAAATATAATATTGACATTTTTGAAGATTATGCAATTCAATCATCATTAACCTCCTGAGCCCTAAATGTTCTCATACAGAGACTTTTTAAAAATTCGCGCCACGACGCCGTTTTGTTTCAATAATGTTAAAACTTAAAAAAAAACGTTCTATTTGAATTAAAGGTCTACAATATTTATAACTTTAAAAGGCAAATGAACGAACCTTTAATCTTGTCAGTAGAATGAAGGTCAGGAACACTACACAGGTATTAATTGATATAAGCCTTGTAAGGACAAAATCCTTCAGATCAAGTTTTTAATGTGAACCTGTACTATATCTTGACCATTTAAAGATAGGTCATCTAAAAGCTTGTATTAATATAATATTAAAATGTAAGATGTAAGTAAACTAAGATACGAAGTGAGCTATCATTATACCTCCTCTGTTGCGCAGTGGACGAATGTCTAGAAATCGCTGTGTAATTTGAGCAGTAATATCTATTTATTTATTATCATAGCTGTAGATTGGTTAGGTTGTTTATGTAGGTATAGTAATTAACAAAAAAAATTATCTTTAGTCGACTCTTTCACCATTCAAGAAATGTTTATTTTTAGCACAAACGAGCCATAACTTGTTTTTATAGTCTGCTGTTTCCTACTTTCTGCATCAGCGTTGGAAAACACGCGCATTATTCAAAAACAGCTGGATAAACAAGACATCACCTATCTAATATATTTATAGTAACCGATAATTATGGCTTTTAATGCCAATTTACCATGAGTTAAGTAGAATAGAAATCAGTGACTTATCTCAATTTTGAGTTAGTCAAACAATAAGTAGTAGATATAGTATATTTGCAAGTTGTTTTTATACAATACGTACATACTATTTAGATGTTTAATTTAGTCTTGAGAACAAAGAAACAGTCAGCAAACTGTAGTTCATGTTCTGAATGCACCAATTGATAAAACAATTATGATTGTGTACACTGAATACTGACTTACGAATTTACATGCTACAAAGGAGCATGGTGTGACTCAAGCTTCAACGCAATTGTATCCTATAGAATAGTATCAAGATAAGAAAATTAATATCTACTTTATCATCAGCATAATCTCAACCCACGATCAGACACTGCTGGATATAATATTTATGTAAGTACATAGAATAAATCTCTAATATAAAAATCAATTACCTTGGGGCTAGATGTTGCTGTGTGAATTGTCCAACAATATAAGTGGCAATAAATCAACTTTTCGTTGTAATTTTATAACTCAAGAACGGCTGAACCAATTTAGGTGGTTTTAAATTAGTCATAAACATTTACAAAGAATAAATTGATCAACATACCTTTTTCCTGTGCCACAGCATTGCTGTCTGTCACAAATTTCTTAATTAAACCTAGGTATTTGTTCCATTCAGGTGATTTCTCATCGTCAATCTGGTTGAAGAGTTTGATGGCTTCCTCGTAACCTGCAATACGGGCTTTCCATAGTTTGTGGACACATTTATCTTCTGTCGGCAATTTCTTGTACTCATTCTCATCCTCCATAGTGTTTTAGTATGTTTCTTTTATTACTCCTGAGATGAAAGAAGGTAATGGTTAATTTTGTTGGGTATAAAAATAGTTCAGGAATAGAATAATAGGATTAAAACCTATTTGTTCATGAGTGATCCAACATTATGTTGGGTATATTATAAAACCAATAGTTCAAAAAATAGAATAACATGATTGAGACCTATTTAACAGTGTTGAGGTTCTGTTAATGCTGCTACACCTATTTGTTCATGAGTGATCCAACACAGCATTTCATCTTCAATTTATTCACTAATTAATATTCAGTTCTGGCCTATCTTTTGAAGGAATCCCTTGCTTTAATTAAAGTAATGTTATTTATAAGGTTACTTTTTGATATTTTTAGGTACATGACATGTCATAACTAAGACAGTTTTAATAAATTGATTTGAACTACTTTTTTATTCACACTAATAAATACCTATCAGTAATAATACAATTCCGTATAAAAAGTTAGAAAGCATATTCCATTTCAAAGTGCATTTTTGCATTTAGTTAATTACATGAATGTATAGTGTTTATCATTGTACTTTAAAAAGTGACCTAGAAAATCTATTCATTGTTTGCTTATGGTTATCATGATATTTTTGTTTGTATTTACTTCTATTGGGGTCAACCGACAAATCCAGATATCTTTCATAACATTGAATAAGAAATAAATAAATAATTATGATTGGATCAACCTCCTAGGTTAAAGAAAAAGTTCTTGGATTATTACCTATTTTACTTATTACAAAGATCTTGATGTTACTTTAAATTGTATAGTATTTCATAGAGATTCCTAATGCTAAAAGCAGAAGTTGAAAGATAAGTCTAGCATTTCTCAAAGGGCCTCTGCCTCAAATAGAGAAATACTATTTGAGGCAGTACCTATTATCCTATACAGATATTCTATCTTCAATCATATTTTTAATAAATCCTTTCATCTAAACTAAAATCTAATTTTCATCAATTTGAGCCAACTTTCTACGCGTAGGCGTGTATTTATAGCGCCGCAAGGGATACAAAACAATGCATTTGAATTTCGAGAAAACACCAAGTTGGTGAATCAGCCGTCATAGCTCAGCTGTGTTCTGTCAATGTTGTGCGGAGAAAAGATTGCGATTTGCGGAACAAATTAATTATCGCCCGGTTCATTTATGGCTGTGCCCAATAGTGGAAGAGACATGAAACTGGATCACATCTGCAATGAGTTCGATGGTCTGTCTGACAACGGTCACTTTCTAGCTTTACAAACAAACCAAAATGTAACAATACTTACAGTTTCTGAATTCTCCTTATTACACTCTGTTCTTTTATGTATCGAAACCAAAACTTATGGATGTAAACAGCAGAACACTTTCATTTTAGACGAACAAGAACTATTTGTAACCGACAAAAAGAATGTCTATTCTTTTCCGTCGTCGTTTTTTTGATTTTACGAAATGAAAATGGACGGGCGGATGAAGGAACGTATGAATGAATGAAATTTAAGGTTATAAATGTTGCCAGCTGTAACAAGTCATCTAAATAAATATATTTTTATCTAAATATTCTATCACTTATATAAATAAAAATCAATGCCACTCAGTGTTATTAGCAAACAAAAAGTAGTTTCATCTGAAATATCTGAATATCTACCAAAAATAAATTTTGATTGTTTGACTTTTACCCGTGATAGCTTAATTTTTTTTTGGCATTCAGCACAGGGCATTATATTCCGAACTTACCTTAGCTTTTAGAATAAGGAATAAAAATTGTATTCTTACTTCATAAAAATGTAATGCTCTAGTGTAAACTGTTATGTTACATTGTGTGATAAAATAAAGAATTTGAATTGAATTTGAATAAAAAATGTATTCTATCTATGTATGTATATTATATTATGTATATCAGAAATCTAGCACCCGTAACACAAGCTTCGAGTTAACAACGGGGCTATAGGCCGGGATCCGTAGTACATGGAAATCAAGTGATTACTAACAAGCTAATTTTTGGTGAGTAGCTTCGTTTCGATGAGACGTCCAAAGATATCCTATACCCAACTCTCGATTGTGGTAGCTAACAGAGATATCAAGGATTAAAAAATTCAAGGATGTAAAACCGGGATAACGGACCACGAAATTTGTCGGACAATAATGTCCCTTAGATTTTATAAATATGAATTAAGTATACAACAAAAAATCAGCTGGTTAGTAATCATAGTAATCATTTAAATTGACCTCGTTTTCGACACATTTTGGAAATGGCGGACTCTTTGATCAAACCATAGGTTTTGTATTACAAACATGTTTTTATATAATTTAGATAATTATCTTGAGATATAACATATTGTCCTACAAATTTCGTGGTCCGTTATCCCGGTTTTACATCCTTGAATTTTTTAATCCTTTTTAGGTTATTATTATACTTATTATTAATTAGCATAGGACGCATTAGTTAAAAAAACTGTAATGTGATAGGTTACTAAAAAAGTTTTGAACATTTTGAACATACATGTAAGTTAAATTCATATTAAGATAAACGGGCAATACACGAACCTTATTTACGTAGGTAGACTATTGATCAACCGATTTCGTCCCAGAACGTGGGACCTCTTCAGGATCAAGGACACTGCAAGGACACGCCAGGAGCTGTCAGCGCGCGCAACGCGCCGCGCGCCGCAGTGCACTGCGGACCGGCGAGCGGGCGTGATCCGTGTCCTTGCAGTGTCCTTGATCCTGAAGAGGTCCCACGTTCTGGGACGAAATCGGTTGATCAATAGTCTACGTAAATAAGGTTCGTGTATTGCCCGTTTATCTCAATATGAATTTATCAAACCACGACAGTTTTTATAGTAAAATACATGTAAGTTAGTTCGTTCTTTTTCTTTCAGTCATTCCTTGACAGTTCCAATCAACCAATCTTCATTCATATCAAGCAACAAACCCGTTCATTCAATTTCAAATGAATCAAACAAAACAATTCAAATCAAAATAATTTTAGAACTGGAGCGAGCGAGACGTGTGTCGCTTTGAGATACCTGTGCGTTCGCTGTTCTGCCGAATGTAATTTTCTTGCGTCAAGTCGCACTTGTGCATAAAATAGTGCAATATTCTGAAACTGTATGAGAATATAATCATAATAACAATCCGCAGTGAAGTGAATATCGGGCGTGAGAATATTATGTTATGAAACGAGAAAAGGATATCAACAGCCTCTGGTGAATAGTATGCTGTATACTGTGAGTATTATAATTTTCTTGAATTTCGAATTTAAACTTTGTTTTTTTACGACTAATTTCAGATCAATTACATCTAAATGTCTAGAAATTAACAATAATAAACAAAGTAGTTTAATAAGGACACTGGGCATTTATGTAGGTACCTACCTTCAGTCATATCTATTTATATAGATAATCTAAAACTACTTAGTTATTCAGTTTCACTGATATTTTGAATAGGATTTCAGAAAATTGATCATATTGATGTGATTCACTGTGCTACTATCCAGGATTTGTATATTTTTTAGGTCCTTGAATTAGAGCTAATTTATGTTGGTACTTACTAAAAATCAACAAACAACTAAAAACTTAATTGCTACACAAACATAAATCAATAAAAAGTAAAGTAAAGGAGTAAGTACTTATTTGAAAGATAGTATTTTAGGAAGTAATGTTATTTACTTCAATATGTTATAAAATCTTATTATTGGTATAATATTTAGTCTTTAAATTTAATAAAGTAATATTTATACAAAAATTCATACTAATTTGGTACTAATTAGTTACACAACTACCTCCATAATACTCTTAATATTTTATTAATTGATGTGGGTAATCCACTGTGATGCACTTTTTATCCGGTATGTATTCTAAAATGTAATTTAAATGATAGTGTTAAGGCAATGATAACACTTATCATTAAATTTTATCTTGTTATCTTGTGAATTGGGGACGGTATGACCTCTGCTAACTAGGACTACAAATAAGGAAAAGGTGGTAATCATTTTGTTTGCATTAATATTAATACAGTAAATAGTTGCCTAAGTATTTTATTATTTGAATTGTGAATGTTATTGGTGTTTTTTCATTTGGAATCTTATCTTATCTGAATGGGAAAATATCAAATTTATCTATCTATGTACCTCTTAGGTATAGTTGGCTATAATTGTGCAAATGGTAAGTTAAGTACCTTTGAAGTACCTACCACCTCTGTTAAGTATATCTATTCTGATGTGATATCATTTTCAAATACCTATGTATGTTTTTCCAAATAGGTATTGATAAAATACGATTGTTTCAACAAATAACTTGAGAAAGGCTATAAACAGTAGGGGTACACCATTGTTCTAGGCTTAGATAAGTACAAAGCCTGCTCATAAGTGTAATTTGTGACCTAGGTAATGTATGAGTACATTCTTAGGTACACTAGGTATTTCTAATTCAATAATTTCAGTTAAGACCTATTGAGTTACGAACAAAGCATATTGCCTTCTAGATGGCAAAAGAAAATACGAGTATCTACATACAAATACAAAAACACTTTATTCTACACCACAAATAAAAAATTACAAAAAACAACAAAGAAATATGTACCTACAATGGGTGTAATATTTAATAATCAGGTAGGTACTTATACATAAATAACAGTTAATATAGCCAAAAGGTAATAAAAAATGCTTGGATGATTTTCCTGTTAGTAGAGAAATGTAGATGTATGTTTGATAGTTCTTAAACTACTATAGTAAAACCATTCTAAAAATGAACTCCCCTCCACAAAACCATGATGATTTTAACGTGTGAGAGGAAATACAGAAAAACAGAATACACAGAAAAAAAAATACAGAATTCGGTGGAGGGGCATTCATTTTAGAAATGGTTTTACTATACCTGTATATATATTTTTTTTAATCATTTATTTTAAGGGTTTGTTCAAGATACCTGTATATATTGGTAATAAATACTCTGTTATCTAAACGAATATCTCAAACTTTATCCGTCTGTATCCGAAATTTTCATCATGGGAATCAACACAATACCTACTCACCCAATGAATGTTAATGCGAAATGGGTAAAAAACCAACCAGAGACAATGAAAAGCATGAAATAGCCATGGAAGAATTCCCATAGATAGCTAATTAGGTGCGTCGAGTTAATTAATTATCGACTAGTTAGAGATACAAAGATAACTGCCTCTTAAAATGGCGGAAATCGTATCTATGTTCGAAAAGTGGAAAATTCGGGAAATCGTTTGTTATCGTAGAAAATTACTGGGGAACCATGCTTTTTGTAACAAAATAAACGTATCGAAACAACTTTATCATGCTTTGCTAATTAAGATTAGGTTACGATGGGACTGTCATACATGTCAGCTAAAAGTCGAAAAAAAAAACGGAAGCTTATAGATTCGATATGTCTGTCTGTCTGTCTGTATGTCACAGCCACTGTTTGTTTAATAAGTTAATAACACTATCAGCGACCATAACAAACGCTTGCACAGCTACACCGGGCATTGGATGTGTTAATTTACTTAGGTCATACGTTAGGAAATAAAAAACAAACAAGTTTCTTTGCAAGATGCGTGTTGTAGATCACGTAGTATCAAGCTAAACGGGCATTAAGTTTCTTGTATTTCTTGGAATCCAGTTTTATGATTAATAATGTCTGGGAAATTATCTGAGAATATATACATAGGTATGTTTTTTTAATAAGTACCTACTGTACATACAAATATTTACTTTAACATGATTACTTAACACCTAAGTAATAAATAAATATAAATAACCTGTTAATATTTTAATAAAGTACGTATAAAAATATTACCTTTTTTTTTGTATGACATTCTATCCTATGTTTCTCGTATATTTTAGTTAAAAAGGGTCTTCGAGACTTTTATGTATGGAAGTTATGTATGCAGGCGACAAACGTATGCCCATTGTTAAAAATAATGAATGGGGAGGTATGTTACCTGCATGTAATATTAAACAGTAAGAACTTAGGTGTATTGGTAATGCAACCAAGTCCTTATTTTCATACTTGCTGTATATTATCAAGTAGTAGAAGTAAACAAAGGAAATTAATTAATTAAGTATACTTACAAAGATAAACAGTATTAATAGTCGTAAAATTAATGTTAAAATAAATTTCTTATAATAAAATAGATATAATTTTACGCATGCTCTTACTGTTTGATTCCCAATAAGATTTTCCAGATCATGTTTGAAGCTTTTTGCTCACAATTCGATCTCAAAAGGCATTCGTTAACAAAATCAAATTGTATGGCGTATTTACGAATAAGCAAGCCGTATAACACCGAGTAAGCTACAAGTACACTTGCACTTGTCTACAGTGTAGTGACTGTATAGAACCGGTAAGACAGGGCTATGGACCTTGTGAAGCAACACGTCTACACCATTTCACTGTTTCATGCCTCTATTGTTTCAAAAGTAATAAAAGATTTATATTTTGTATTCTATTCTTATTCTTAATTTGAAATTATAAAAATAATCATAGATGCAAGCCAGTAATAGTAAAACCTATTATTTAAACTGCATTCATTATATTCTTATTTTGAAATTTTTGAAAAATAGATGCATACCAGTAGGTAATAGTAAAACATAATTAAACTGCAAAGATATTAGTTTGTATTTTTAATTTGATTGTTAAATATTATAATAATGTAAGATCTGTGTTTGTTAGGAAGTTGCAACATTTTATTATCTCTTAAATATTGTGCTGTGTTTTACTTATAAAACATTCATACAAACAAACAAATCATTTATTTTTCCAACAAATACATAAAATTACAAATATTACAATACAATATACAATATAGACATAAGAGACATAATATAGTCTACATCTACAGTGTTTTGGATACTATTGGCTTGTTCTGTGTGTTGTCAAAGACACTATCGTCATAGATAAAAGAGAATTGAATGAACACGAAGCACTAATGCAATTTAGCCACGTTTGTCACATGTGCGCACTGCTGAGGATTCCGCTCTGATCTGATTAATGTCACGTGTCTATTGACCAATGTTTATGTCCTAAGCTCAAGCTTAAACATAGGCAACATAGTTTTAACCTGATAATACCTGGTATGGATGCTTATACATATACTCCATTTGTTAGATCGTGTATTTTTGGATCGTGGGAAACATAGAGGCTCGCTTTATAATCTATGTATATTAAAGAAAATCTTGATAGTTTCACCATTTATAACTCAAGAAATGCTGTATTGATTTGGCTGAAAATTGGTGTCATTAAGATAGATTAGAACCAGGAAAAGGAGATACTAATACTTTTTACAGCGAGAAATATTATAACGCAGGCGGAGCCGCGGGGCGGAAAGCTAGTTTTAAATAATATCAGAGCATTAAACCTTCCGTTAATCCAAAATCAAGATACTCGGCGTTATTTTGTTCGAAGTTGAAATTTAAATATGGCCGCAAAAGATAAACCACTCAATGCCATAAAAATAATCTTCGATAAGTGCATCTACGAAATAGACAGTGTCGCAATATACTGGCTCAAGCCCAGTTTTTCGTTTTATCTTATACAGGTCAATGATTTCCACAGCGTAACGTATAGTCACTGCATAAGATTGGAGAGTTCAATGGCCCTGTTATATTTAGTTAGACCAAAATATCAGAAATATTGTAATTGATATCGATATACGTTGAGTGTGTGTTGTTCTTGAGTGATTTACCACTAACCTACTTCGTACGTAATTGATAGATTAGTTGTTATAGTGCTGTGTTCTTTTACACTCATTTGTTTGCTTATTTATTCTGAATTGACCAGACAATCCATTATGTAGGACTGTATAATGATGTTTCTGTGTGAATTGTCCAGCAATAATTATTTATTATTCATTTACTAAGAATTTATTATGTACTTATATGCGTTTTATGCGAGTATAGGAGTAGGGTAGAATTAAAACAAGGCAATAAAATTAAAAGCTTCATATAAGGATGAGTAGGTACTTAAGAGTATAAAATTATGCCTTAGGTGTCAAATTCAATACAATGGCAGTGTATCTTATAAAGCCTATCTATTATCACAATGCCCAAAATAATCTTATCCCTAATTTCTTCAAACCTTTTAAATTCAACCTTCTGTTTAATATTTCACCTTTCTACGGTATACAAGGTTCAAGATAACAATACGTTACATTTGGCCCGGTCATTCGTTAGTCATCGAGCGAAACCCCAATTATTTTTTTCTTTTTCTGGTCGTAATGGCATAAAACGAGTTGTTTGTTTGACCCATATCAGGTTCCGTAAAGTTCAAACAATTAAAAGTGAAATCCGTCTCGTTCTGAGTCAGACTTGGTTTTTTAACCGCCAGTTTAGTTATAAGCTTACGTAAGTATCATGCAAGTTAAATGTGCGAGATGTGGGTCAGAATTACTTTTCCTGTATTCCGCCGATGCTGTTCTGTTACTATTATTAAAATTAAATCTATTAATTACAAAAACCATTCTTGTAAACCACAATAGTGAAGGAAAAATTCTTTAAATAACTGTAATGTATTATTTAAGGCTTTAACCTCCGCTTGTCATCAACATCTCTAAACAAGATTTCGATGTGATCAAGATTCTTGCCTCTCCACTTAGTCCATAAATTGCGAGTTATTCGTCATCTCGCCCGAAAAAAACTCGCACGATCGGGCGACTTGGCACCTTTCGAATTGAAATGATATTTCTTTCGTCAACTCGCCCGACCATAAAAATATGA
Source organism: Chloroclystis v-ata (assembly GCA_963691955.1). NCBI lineage: Eukaryota > Metazoa > Arthropoda > Insecta > Lepidoptera > Geometridae > Chloroclystis > Chloroclystis v-ata. The sequence continues at coordinate 5,986,493 of OY829909.1, read as the reverse complement.
GTAACTATGTACAGTCAACGACAAAAATCCTTCTTAAAAACATTTTATGATTGGACTTAAACTAAAACAAAATGTAATTGTAACATTATTTTAGTTATATTTAAAAATCAATATCTTAAAATACAAAAGCATAATATAATACACCAAATAAAAATCAACGTCGAAAAATAAAATTAAGTAAGTATATAATTATTCACAGAAGGTCTTGGACTTATTAGATAAGTATAAAAATACAACCAAGAAAATATTTAGCGTGTTATTAACTAGATAAAGACATTAAAAAATAAAATCAACAATTATTACAAAAGAATTCGCCTTGTCATCACCTAAGTATAAAAATGTAATCAACAATATCACGAAACATTTGGCGTGCTATTACCTAAGTATAAAATAAAATTTAAAATATAAAATAACCATCATTATCATATAAATTGCTTAATGCATGTTGCAGTTTTAATATTGCGTGGGAGCAGTAAGGGACGCTTAAGGGAAGACTGACTGACGTCACTAAGATGCCACGATTTAGATAGAAAGAAAGAGATAGCGCTCTACTTTTGTTTAGTTTCAATTTTTTTACCTGACTGTACCTACTTTGTTCGAGCGTGCGAGTTGACGATAGACATATTAGGTAAATAAGAAACGGGCGAGTTGACGAAAGAAATATCATTTAAATTCGAAAGGTGCCAAGTCGCCCGATCGTGCGAGTTTCTTTCGGGCGAGATGACGAACAACTCTAAATTGCATTATAATGCTCCATGATTATGATAAAAAATATAGTAAATCTACTCTTCTATCCTTCATCGTTACTGTATTGTCAGCCATAATATTTCTACTACATAAAGCATTCTCTTTAGAAGTAAAACTTCATTCAAAATCCACTAATAGGTCCAACAAAACATCAGCTCTCTAATTTACGCAAACTAAATCTCTACCACGTCATAATAGGAAACGGATGCAAAGGTCGCCTTCAAAATTGATAAAGAGGGCTTAACCATAGACACAATTACCCAAGTTCATACTTGACTAGTGTTTGCTGACAAACTCCGTTTAATACAAGCAGAGGAAGTGTTGCCACAGGAAAAGGTTCAGTCGCGCATAGCATAAGATTAAGAAACCACTTTTGAGCGTACTTCCTTTGTATAAACAAGGCCTTGTTATACGTGAGCGACACAAAGCGATGCGATTGCGAAGCGATGTTATGTAAAATTTTGATTCAATTTGCGCCTTATACTAAACTAGCAGTATCAGCGATGATAATCTATTCTTAATATTATGAAGCTGAAGAGTTAGTTTGTTTGAACGCGCTAATCTTAAGAACGGCTGGTCCGATTTGAAAAATTCTTTCAGTGTTGGATAGAACTATTGTTTTATAGTCAGGGATCCGTAGTACATGGAAATCAAGTGATTACTAACAAGCAAATTTTTGGTGAGTAGCTTCGTTTCGATGAGACTTCCAAAGATATTCTATACCCAACTCTCGATTGTGGTAGCTAACAGAGATATCAAGGATTAAAAAAATCAAGGATGTAAAATCGGGATAACGGACCACGAAATTTGTAGGACAATATGTTATATCTCAAGATAATTATCTAAATTATATAAAAACATGTTTGTCCTACAAAACCTATGGTTTGATCAAAGAGTCCGCCATTTCGAAAATGTATCGAAAACGAGGTCAATTTAAATGATTACTATGATTACTAACCAGCTGATTTTTTGTTGTATACTTAATTAATATATATAAAATCTAACGGACATATTGTCCGACAAATTTCGTGGTCGGTTATCCCGGTTTTACATCCTTGATTTTTTTAATCCTTGATATCTCTGTTAGCTACCACAATCGAGATTTAGGTATAGGATATTTTTGGTCGTCTCATCGAAACGAAGCTACTCACCAAAAATTAGCTTGTTAGTAATCACTTGATTTCCATGTACTACGGATCCCGGCCTATTATATTTATGTTTATGTAAGTTCCCCTAAAAACGCAAGCGAAGCTGTCGGCTGGACAGCTAGTCTCGTATGCAAGGCGGTATGCGGCGATTCAGCTCTGCGAGTGCGTGAATAGTTATCGATTTCGACTGTTATTTATTGTTTCCAAGCTATATAGCGTCGCTTCGCGTTCGGATCTATCTCGTTCACGTATGGGGCAAGTAATACGTGTGCCGGATATTGGTCGGCCTCGGTGTAGTCTCTTTGTTGCCTTTTGATATTTCATTTAATTCTTCGATTATTTTAGGACACGTCTGACCGGTTTGACCATAGGTTAAAGCTACAACAAAATATTAATATTTTGTTTTACGATTTTATGGTAGCTCGTTATGATTCGCCTAGTCAACAGATTTAAGCCGCGTTTATATTTATCTGACGTGTTGTGTTGTGATGCATCAGAACGGTATCGGTTTTATACATTTGATATGGTACGGTTCATATTTATTCAGCGCGGTGTGTTGTGACGGCTTCTGACGTATGTAAGAAATGTATGAAGCCGATACCGTTCTGAAGCATCACAACACAACACATCAGATAAATATAAACGCGGCTTTATCAATTATCGTAGCAACGTATTACAAACCTCTATGTATTATATTCACTAGGAACTGGCTCTATGCCCGTCTGTTGACAAACAAAATAACCGTTTAGTACTACCGGTACATGTTTTTACCTCATTATAATTTTAATGTTAACTGCATTTCCTTATATCTACTTGTCCGGAAGAAGCCAGACTGTATGTTCACTGAGTAACGCAATACTTATCTGATAAGCTGATTTGTTTATTTAGAACAAAGAACGTTAACGATAAGATTAGATGTAAAGAAAACTAAACTAACTAATTAAATGTTGAGCCGCGTAAGGTATACTCATCATCAACCATAATTACGTTCCCACTGCTGGGACAAAAGGTCTTATCTCTTGACGAGAGTCATTTATTAATCTATAAATTACATTTTGCGTGAAGAGGTGCGCGGCGGGTTTGATTGAACCCATGACCTTCGGAATGAAAATCGAGTGACCACAGCGAACACGGCTCAAACCAACAAGGCAATTAGTTTATCTCTGGAACTAATGGAAAAATCTGTGAATATTTATATAGTGTGTGTATAACAATAGCATACCAAATTACTGCGATCATTAACCTTAGGGAGCACGGCGATTATACAAAAACCCCCAAGACGTATAATGGTTTATATTGGGGAGACCCTAGCCCAGCAGTGGGACGTAATATAGGTTGTTATGATGTAGTATGTTATGATGAAGTATTACTAAAAATATTGTTGTTAAATCATTTGGCTACTGAGCGTCTGCTGCTGTCTGGTGTTATTAAATATTTTTAGCTACGTAATTCTATTTATATACCGCCTGAGAATTTGGTTTACAAAAAATGTAAATAAATACAAACTTATCAATACTATTAGTATATCTTATGGAGTAAGTTAGTTTGATTTTAGAGAAATTGTGTTTATAGGCTCAATATATGATATCAAACTGAAACTAATTTGACGATTTTTAGATTTTTTTTCTGTATGTTACGTCATAAAATCTCTTAAATCACCGATCTGAATTTGATGAAATTTGGTAGATAAACATTTAGACGCCTGGGACATAGGATAGGCTACTTAAATTCTTGCTCCAGCTAGTATTTTATAAACTTCTCGTAATCAGAGACAGCTTATAAAGTCTGTATTATTTTAAACCTGCATAAAAACATCGCAAAACCCGTTCCATCCGATAATGAATACGTTTACAATGAAACTAATTGCAATGTCCGATATAAGAGCAGTAGCGCAAGGGCGTCAGTTGGCACCAACGCTCTTGCCCTTTGCCAAACAGTTCGTTTATGTAGATAATAAATCAGCTGGTTGGTACATCGGATAACATGCAATGTATCATCCAAGTGATCAATTCAATTTCAATTTATTTACTAACCATAAAGTTATATTACATAACATGCATGTCACACAAAATACATTTTATTAGGCATTATCAATAGGTATTAATAATTAAGTGTTAGGTGCTAGTACTATCAGACTATGAACTAGAAAATGAACAACTCACGTATTCTTCTACACTATAAAATGGGTTGGATTGTAAAAATAAATTTAATTTGTTTTTAAATATTTGTAAGGGAAGTTGGACCATTTCAAAAGGTAATTTGTTATACATAGCTAATTTTAAGTTTATTCCTTGTTTATCTTTAGGATTTTATGAAAAAAAATACATAAACCTTTAAATCATCTAATTATATCATCTAATCAGATGTTTGCAGTGTGAATTGTCCAGCAATATTTATATATTTAACTAGCTTTCCGCCCGCGGCTTCGCCCGCATTATGTTGCGGTAAAAAGTACCCTATGTCCTTCTCCTGGCTCTAAACTACCCCCCTGCCAACTTTCAGGCAAATCCGTTCAGCCGTTCTCGAGTTATAAGTTCAGGCACTAACACGACTTTCTTTTATATATATAGATTAGATGATTTAAAGATTTATGACTTTTATTTCCAGTTTAGTTTAACAAAGTTTACAAGTTCATCATCAGGTCATTCACATTTTATTTAATACTTCGACTTTTATATTTGCGGTATTCTAAATTTTGAAGCGATTTAAACTGAGGTGCATAACCGCTGAAGTTACTAAAATATCCTAAACTGTTAACAGATGGTCACAACGCATCGTCTTGTTTACCAGTTTATGCTTTCAGACGGTTGTTTCAAATAACCCCAACAATGGGATTCCTTGCGGAAACAATCAAGAATGTTAGTGTTTTTGACATGATCATGTTATGTTATGAGTTCATATTTTAACCAACATAAAAATAGTAGGAGTTTGTTACGGATAACTTCGTAGTTTATGTAATTATTTCTCGTATTTTTTGTTAAAACTGGAAGAAATCGCTTTTAGCGATAAGGCCGACTATTGTTTCACTGCATTGTATGTGTATTTTTTGTGTATCTTTTTGTAATGTGGTGTAACAATAAATAATTTTGTATTGTATTGTATTTCAAACGTAGTCCTATGATAAGGTATAATCATGATGGCAGACCAGAGAAATGAGGATCTTTCAAAAATCGTACGGGCGACAAGTACGCTTGAAGATTTTTTATATTAATTTGAATTCGTTTTTAATTGGAAAAAGTTTATTTCGTATCTCTTTTTGCTGTGATACGAGTAAAACGTCAGAGTAGCTTGTATTGCGTTATCACGCGAATAAAGTTCACGTCGATAGCAATAAGAGTGTTATTATTTACAGAAATAATTATCAAATAGGTATTATAATAAGATTGACCATGTGTGGGCGATCCAATTTTAGTTCTCTCTTATCTAAAGTGTTAGATTAATAAGCAGATTCTATTTGATACAATAAGATTCTAATTGTTTTGAAATTGTCTAATTATTAAAAAACTAAGTCTGAGTTGTGTGAATTAATTAATATTGATCCAAAAATCGCCACTTGGCTTTGTGGCGATATTAAGTTAAATAAATAAAAAATAAATAAATAAATATTGCTGGACAATTTTACACAACGACATCTAGCCCCGTGGTAAGCTCGAAGCTTGTTGTCTGTTTTCTTTCCTGAATGCGAACTTTGAGCCCAATAGCAACATTCAAAAATTAATATAATGATCTCATTTCATTACCTTAATCATAAATCACTCATAAATATTTCCCCATTGGATAACACAAAATATCTAGGAAGGCTCTAACTAATATATAAACTACCTAAATGTAGATAACGTAAAACGCAAGCGAAGCTGTCGGCGGGCGGCTAGTAAACTATAAAATCCTTGACTGAATTAGATATACTCTCAGCCATAGCATGGCAACATCGTTTATGCTGCAATCGAGTAGCAATAGAAATCAATCGAACTGTTAGTTGATCGCGATAAGGATTATATTGGATTTATAATTGGCTGGCTTAGATTCAAAGTGCATTTGAGATTACGAGGCCGGATGCATGTTTGTTCTTGTGGTAATAGGAAAACAAAAACTTACGAGTGCGAGTGTTTGTATCATCTTATAATGTATATTCATCTGATCATTATTTATAAAATAAATAAAATTTTGTCCTTTATTCCTAGTTCGGACTAGACTAGATGAGTATTTTAGTCGGGTACCAAGTAATTTAGTGTAAATTTAGTACTAATTTTTAGTGTTCTGACACATTTAGCTACTATATTATATACCTACTACTCGGTACTCGACTAAAATAATCGCCTAGTCCGAACTTGGCATTAAGGTGTTTCACTTATTCACTTAGGTAGGACAGTATGAACCTTGATTGTTTTTTAGCATGTATAACATTACATATTTTTATTTTATAAGCTTTTCATTTGTTCACATTAATTAGACTCAAGCTCTATACTTTTTAGAGAATGGTATCAAGCACATAATATTAATATTCACTATACAGGAATAGGCGTTATTATTTTAATAGTTTTTGTATTAAAATATGTGTAGATTACCACTTATGTTCAAATAGTAGTCGATTAAGAGTGTTCAGAGAAAACAAAGGAAGCGAAATCCTGATTGCGATAAGCCCCGTTTATGCAACATACGTGTTCGAATACATAACAAGTACACAACGTTATGTATACTAATGAATTACCATTACCAAGTACACTAAACATTACTGGTTTTGAACTTTCAATTAGTAACTGTTCTATAATAGCATGCAATCTAACAGTTTATAAAAATAACTTTACATCAACACGTAACTTCATCCAATTTTAATATATCCAAGTATTTTTTGTTGTATACTTAATTAATATATATAAAATCTAACTGACATATTGTCCTACAAATTTCGTGGTAGGTTATCCCGGACCTACATCCTTGATTAATCCTTGATATCTCTGTTAGCTCCCACAATCGAGAGTTGGGTAGGTATAGCTACTCACGAAAAATTAGCTTGATAGTAATCAAGTGCTAACCATGTTCCACGGATCGCGGACTATACCTTTTATACTTCTTACTAAACCTGTAAAGAATATTTAGTATTTTCATTCATTATTCATTATTAAAATTACCTATGTGGCGCAGTGGACGAAGACCCACCGACAGCGCAAGTGTTTGAGAGTTCCATTACCGTCTCGGACAAACATTTGTACGATCTGCAAATATTTGATCCGGATGTTATTTTATAATTGAAATAAGCAATTTAATATTGTTGAAATCTAGTAATCAAGCTTCGACCTTTCCACGGGGCTGGATGTTGCTGTGCTTTTAGGAGACGCGTCTTAAGAAGTAAAATAAATAAATATATTGCTGGACAATTCACACAGAGACATCAGATATAGATATCAGAAATCTAGCTACCGTAACACAAGCTTCGAGCTTACCACGGGCCTAGATGTTGCTGTGTGAATTCCAGCAATATTTGTTTTTATTGTATGCTTCGTATTTAATTAAAATAACATTAATACTGCCATGAAAGTTTTTATGTTTATTTTCGTTTGCTTTAGCATAACCTTGTTATGTAACGGTTATGAATTGACACCCTTGATTCAAACAACTTGGCTATTATACTACAAACGCGGAAGTTATTACTAATAACCTTGGTTAGGTTGACTTTCACTGCTTTCCCCTAAAACGTTGGTAAATTGTTTAATTTTGGGGCCTGTCAATTTTATATGTGTTTAACCTCGTCTTAAAATAAAGTAGCCTTCTAGACCAGGGTTTTTAATATTTTACAAGGAAAAAAATAGTAGTAGAATGAAACCCATTAGAAAAGGAGAGGAATATGATAAAAATGAAAGGAAAAATAAATTACGGTCGATCTGAGTTCGGAAAGTGGGAGGGGGTGGGCTTTCAAGGGGAGAAAATGGTTTATCTCGATTTGCGGTGAAACTACAAGTCCTATGAAAAAAAGTTATATCGCAAAGTTGTAGGTAATAAAACGATCTACAACTTTTAATTCATAACTTTTTTACATAACGTAAAAATGTATGTGAAAAATTCAAATAACTAAGTTTTTGGTTTTTTATTTCTATCTTTTTCAAAAACATTTTATTTTCTACGAAATTTGGTGAAAACTTACCTATTTATGTTCTAAATCCACTATCATTTATTTGATTAAAAATATTAATTTTTACACCTAATTTTGACTTAATTACTACAAAAATAGACCAATTTTCAATCGAAAATTCACGTGTCAAAATATTAGTTTTTTTATAAAAATCGGTATGCTGTTTGTTCATTAAAATCTCTATTTCCTGATGGTTAAGAAAAATATATACATTACCATAGTAAATTATCTCAGAAAATGCAAAACACCGAAACAAAATTTGTATCATTATGTACAATTGCATCATAAAAATGTGATTTTTGCAATTTTTATTTCATATAATTGCTTATAATCCGACTTAATGCACATTATACAAACAGATTATTATATAATAATTATTATTATATAGTCTGAAAAGACAAAATCATATTTTTATCATGCAATTGTACCTAATGATACAAATTTTTGTTTCGGTTTTGTGCATTTTCTGAGAATATTTACTATCGTAATGTTTATATTTTTTTTAATTATCAGAAAATAGAGATTTCAATGAACAAACAGCATACCGATTTTTATAAAAAAGCTAATATTTTGACACGTGAATTTTCGATTGAAAATTAGTCTATATTTTTGTAAATTAAGTCAAAATAAGGTGAAAACAATAATATTTTCAATCAAATAAATCACAGTGTATTTGGGACATAAATAGGTAAGTTTTCACCAAATTTCGTAGAAAAATAACAATTTTTGAAAAAGATAAATAAAAAAAACCAAAAACTTGGTTATTTGAATTTTTCACATAAGTTTTGAGGTTATGTAAAAACTTGTGAATTAAAAGTTGTAGATCTTTATATTACCTACAACTTTGCCATATAACTTTTTTTCGTATGACTTGTAGTTTCACCGCAAATTGAGATAAACCATTTTCTCCCCTTAAAAGCCCACCCCCTCCCACTTCCCGAACTCAGATCGACCGTAATTTATTTTTCCTTTCATTTTTATCATATTCCCCTCCTTTTCTAATGGGTTTCATTCTACTACTATTTTTTTCCTTATTTGACCATTTTTGAAGCTAACTGCACTGGTCTATTCGCTTAAAATCGTTACCTAAAAGTTAAATCCTGCAATGTTTCTAGACTCTAGAAGTCTAGATTCATAAATTCATTAAATTAACATTCAGTTACATTAAGGAATATCGTTGGCACTACAATGAGTCTTATCACTTATCATTAATTGTCGAATGATAGTGAGGAATTATCGTAATTATGCACGTTTCTGTTACCTAGTGAATACTTACTGGTGTATACCACCACAAGATTATTCTGTTAGTTTGTATAAATAATAGTTGGGGCCGTATGTAGACAACAAGGGACGAATGTAGAATCTTTTTATGCGGGCTGATAATCACAGGACGAATGTGGACTTAATAAAATAAATATTGCTAGAAAATACACTCCGCTTCATCTAGCCCCGTGGTAAACTCGAACATTTTGTTACGGGCACTAGATACCTGATATACGAGTTATAATAGAATAAACATAGATATATTACACATTGTGCGTTTGTGACTTTTGAGTAAAAGGGTTAAACAAAGTTGCCTTATGGCTTATATCTAACTAGCAACCGACCCTCGCTTCGCTTCGGATACCGAATTATATATACATATAAACCGTCCCTTAACTTACTCTGCTTATTTCAAACCGCATCAAAATTCGATTAAAGCGTACATAAGGTCGAACATACATCGACAGCGACTTCGTTTTATACCATGTAGTGATATTTATCTATGTATGTATATTCTATTAAGTATTCAGAAATCTAGCACCCGTAGCACAAGCTTAGAGCTTATCACGGGGCTAGATGTTGCTGTGTGAATTGTCCAGCAATATTTATTTATTTAGTATTATTTTGTTTCTGTTCTCGCATTATCAGTTAAAGTATATAGTTATGTAACAACGCAACACGGTCAGCCGATAGTAAGATGAAGAAGGTCGCAAGTTGCATCACAGTTTTTCGAACATGCTCTATCAGTTTTACATTTTGTGAAATTGATCGAACGTGTCCGATTTTCCGTTTCATATTTCGACATAACGAACTCGTAGATAGGAAGATTTTTGCATTAGGTACCTACATTAAGAAAACATAATATTTGCAGAGTTTAGCCCCGTGATAAGGTCTAAGCTTGTGTTACGTTTATGTTTGTAGTCCATGTTCCCAATGTTATGGTATCTATGTAAAAAGATGTGAAAGTCTCATGTTTTTCAACTCAAGATTGCAATTGACACGGTGTTGAATAAAACATGCTGATAGCGTGGCTTGTTGATACACTTCTGTTACACAGGATCTAATGTTTTGTCAGCGTCAGCAAAAAGGTAGGTCAGCAACTTCTTCCTGGGACTTTTTATCATCATTATTATATCATAGTTTGACGACCTCTGTGGCGCAGCGGGCGAAGGTCTGCCTGCGACATAGCAGGTATTCGAACCCGCAGTTCGATTCCCGCCTCGGAAGAAAAATATGTATGATCTGCAGATATTTGTTAAGGGTGTTCTATAATGAATAATCAAAAATATGTAATGTATATTTATTATTAAGTGTATCAGATTATTTCGTACCAAAAGCCTCGAGCTTACCACGGGGCTAGATGTTGCTTTTTAAGCATTGTCCCGAAAAATTTATATATAAAAAATCAATGTTGGGTTTGTGTAAATTTCCTTAACTATTTGAATACTTCCCGCCTCACTGCACATACTTAATACAACTTAATACCAGGCAGGTGATATTTTATTTAAAACCAATTGCTTCCTGACAGTCAAGGGCCTTCCTCATACCTTTACTACTTGACACGCAGTTATATTGCAATTAAGTACCATCTTGTGTACGTAAATGGTTATGATCTGTTTTTAGACCTGTACCCATTGTGTTTTCCATACTTCTGCATAATAGTGTAATAAATAATAGGTAGGTATAATATTAATATAAAAAAATCCAATGCCAACTGGCTTCTGAGATATTAAATCTGAATTAAAGTTAAGCGTTAGTGAAGTCTTTATGTAATTTTGTTGGTCAACTGTTTGGTCAGTACCTACTATTTTACTTTACTTTTATAATCACCCCTATTTACATTTAGATTTTTATTCCAATGATAAGAGATAAAACTTCAAGGGGATAATAATTCAGGAAAAAAAATCTCGTGCAACAGTTCAACTTACGAACTTAAAATTTATTTAATGTGTTAAATCTTTGATGTATCAAAGAAAAATGTATTAAATAAATAAAAATAGTTTTTTTCCCTTAATAATTTACAAAATATATTTAATTGCAATAATTTAGTGATACATGTAGAGTGTCGAATTATATTGTATGTATTTATAGAAACACATGTTTTTATATTCGTGATGTTTACAAAACTTTTTATCGATTGTAACATTGATCTGATAATGGTGCGGTCAAAAGTGCAAAATCCTACCAAAGTCGAATAGAGCGTCGAACTACGGTACAAAAGACCGCGTTGATTGTAAGTAAATATTGCAACGCCAAACGTTCACCTTTTAGTGACGAATTGTCGACGGTATTGGCGTAGCTATTGTCAACAACAGTATTGTTTACCGAATCTATCGATGTTTATTTCTATAACCAGGTGCCAAATTATAAAACACATTATTATTTTGCAGTAACAGAAATGTAACAAACCAAAGGTTAGGGCAAATCATATTTCCCCCACAGTAAATTAGAATAGAACAACATTGTTATTTAACTATCGAAAAATATATTTATTTCTAGTAGAGCGTCTTAATCGTATGAAACAACATATTGTTTCCTTTGGTTTTTATAACATGTCTATGAAATATCTAAAAATCATAAAATGTAATTGTTTTCTTGCAAAATAAGACTATTGTTGCAAAGAGGGGCCTAAGTCAATGTCTGATACTTATTACAAGGTAGATACTGATTAGAATCAATTTTGATTATTATCAGTCGCAGGATGACTCATTTTGATATGAATATGTATTAGTAATTATTTTTAAATATGATATCAGCTAGTGCCCGAAAGGTTATCGGTATATCTATAGATATGATAGTTTTTTTACAGCGACATCTAGCCGATTCTAGCCCAATGGTAAGCTCAAGGCATGTCTTATGGATGCTAGATTTCTGTTATACTTAATATACATATACATATATAGATAGATATTTTTTGTTGTACATAAATAACACCCGGATAATCGGAAAAAATATTTGCAGATCTTACAAATTTTTAGTCCGAGGCCGGAATCGAACCTGCAACCTCTTGCGTCGCAGGCAGACCTTCGCCCGCTGCGCCACAGAGGTCGTTATGACGATATGTCGGCACTAAATAATAATGTTATCGAATGAATTGAATGATCAGTTTAGTGACCAATTAGTGCCAGCTACGGCTTGTGAGTATTATTACTTTGTCGTAGAACTTATTTTGTTTCTATTGTGTACCTCACTTGTTGACACTGAGAGCCGTGTTGGCTAAGTGGGAGCATACTCGACTTTCAATCCAAAGGTCGTGAGTTCAAACGCCGCCGCGCGCACCTCTGATTTTTATTCTTGAAAATTATGTGTGCTCTAAAAACACGTGTTCTAACGGTGAAGGCAAACATTGTGCGGAAACCGGCATATTGAGAACATTGAAATGTTTGAAGGACATGTGTCATTCACTAATCTAGGGAATTAAGGCCTAATCTCTCTCGTCGAGAGAGAAGTCCCTGTGTCCCAGCAGTGGGAACATAAATAGGTGTGATTATGTGTACATGACTTTACCATTAAATGTGTGTGTGATAGGTAAATATGAATGACATTGAACCACCATGCCAAGAGCGGAAAATCGAAAACAAACCGAACGGTAACTGAATAACAATAAAAAATGTTATAAAAACACAAGGAAGATCAAAAGTAACGATTCTGTTTGTCTGATAAGTTTATACTGACTAATTTATTTATTGCAAACTAGTACAGATTTCTCCAATAACAATAATCGGTTCGTAAATATGGTTTCGTTGTGGAACCGAGAAAACGTTACAATTTATATATTTATTTAATTAATTAGCATGAATTGTTAAAAACAATATTCACACTAGTAGTTCTATTAGTACACCCGTCAATTTCTTATTTCTTTGCTCTCTTTCCATCCAAAGGTTTTCTGGAAGAGATCGCTCTTTAGCGATAAGACCGCCCATTGTACTTGTTTCTTTTGTAATTTTTTGTTTGTTTTGGTGTACAATAATGTTTGCAGCATCTTTGTTCACATTAAAAGCGGTTCGGTAGCTTGTGTCACGAACAATTACAAAGGGTGTTCTAACGGGAAAGCAGATACATTATCGCTCAGGGCTCGGGACAATAGTATAGAGTGACACTCGCTTAGCAGCTGTAAAAGTGATGTCTCTAGGACGCCATTGTTCATGTCATGTCGGAAATTCATTCATGTGGAATGAACACAAGATTCAACAAGATAAGATACCCTTACAACTTACTTTTAAGCCTACATCGCGTATGTAAGCTTAAAACAGTTATTATTTACTAGCGGTGCCCGCGACTCCGTCCGCGTTTGTATGGCGGCCACGTCTTATCATAATTGGAGCCTTTAAATAGCCTATCCTGTGTCCCAGACTTCTAAATGTATAACGACCAAATTTCATCAAAATCGGATCATTGGTTTAAAGTAGTTTAAACGTTATGGCGGAACATATGTACTTGCATACATAGAAAAAAAATCTAAAAATCGTCAAATTAGTTTCAGTGTCATATATTGAGCCTAATTACACAATATGTTTGAAAACAAACTAACTTACTCCATGACCTACCCTACCCTTACAGATTTCTTATTAGTGTAGATAGGTATTACCCGCACAAGCTTCAAGTTTACCACGGGGCTAGATGTTATTGTTTGAATTGTCCAGGAATGTATATTTAAAGTACGTAATTATGAATTGTTCATATGTATAAAAAAATGTAATAAAATTAATGGTGATTTTACGACAGCAATTAAAGTTGATTGACGCAAACGAAACGATTTTTATCGCACCAATCAGCTGCATGAATTCAATCTTAAGTTATAACTGTGTTAGTAATATGTAACGCAGCTATTGAGTGCTAGGTTTGTGTAACAGTGTCAAACTCACTACCTGTTCTCAATCGTTGCTAGTTGTTTTCAGCTATTGCCTTTATTTTATCGATCTGCTTAACGATTAGTTAGCTTATTAGAAAATGATCTTGTAATTTTTCCCATACCATTTTCTAATAATTTAAAAAACTTAAGTGAGAGTCAATCACTATTAAATAAATATAAGTTGTTACTTACCTTACCTATTATGTAACTGTTATGTTTTTAATACTTGTCCAGGAAGAGAGAATATCGAGAAAGAAATCAATTCAGTAGGCCGGTCAACTAACGTAGTATGTTCAATTCTAACAACAGATTTATAATTTATTTTTAGTTGATTTCTTGTGACCAACATCGTTTGTTAATGCTTATTTAATTTTATTTTATATCAAATCTGCTGCTGTTGTTATGTCTCCAATAACTCAACTCCTATTCGTTACAAATGGCCTGTAGGCGAAGTAACATGTATCATAGATTGTCTTAGCATTTCCTTATGTATTTCCTATAAAGTTGTCTTTATAGCCTTAATGACAATTGTTGTGTAATAACAAATTATCTGTTACGAAACATCGCGTATCCTTGAATTTCTTGTTTCCACGTTATAGCATGTTCACTGTTTGGTTCATCACCACGCGAGGGATATACAATAGAATGATCATAATTATCATTCTAAAGTTACATAATTGTTTAACTAATTACAGTTATTACAACTATAAATTAATGATCGACATTTGTAAAAAATATGAACAGAAAATATTGTTTATCTCCTTTGTTAACCTCGTATTGATATATTACTATGATGCTTTTGATAAAGAAATGCGTTTTTATAATAACTATGGAATTAAACGGGACTAGTAAAGACATGTGATGAATAAGGTAATACTAACGACAACTGGTCCTAGCCTAGACCCCAATTTTGTAGACAAGTCACGCGGAACCAAGGCTATTTGTTCTTACTTCCTGATTATATGGAGAACTTGTGTTGTTCCTGATAATACGACGGACAATTTCTTTAAATATTTAAAAAAATCGGCGATGGCTAAAATACGGCCACCTTGTTATAATTATTATTATATTAGGTATGTAATAATAATGTTCAGTATAATGACATTTATTTAGACACAAATAAAAATACTTTATTCCTATTCTTAATCTCTCTTAACAAGAAAGAAGTCCTTGTGTCCTAGCAGTGAGAACGTTAATAGGGGTGATGAAGACGATACTTATTACTAAAGGCTTTAGGTACTTAATTATCTATATATTAGTGTTTAAATATATGAGTACGAATAAAATCACAATTACCAGCCAGTGTCATGCTTTGTATCATATTACTATAACGTCACGTCACCTTGTCATCTTAAAGCTGATTAGAACTGCATGCTAACAAGATGGTTGCTAATCCCTGCCTTTATAGTCTTACGATTGCCTTGGACAAGATAGTATGGAACATTTTTATCAAAATGGTTTAGGAAAAATTACAAGATCACAAAGTAACCTTGGTCCTCCAATGGGTGTCGATTTATAATTATTTAGAAAACTTGAGAGTCAATCACTAATCTATATATAAAATAAATATAATATTTAAGTCTCATCAACAAGTCATGATAATTGTTTAACTTTCAGAGACGCAAGAGGTTGCGTGTTCGATTCCCGCCTCTTCCCAAAAATGTGGAACGATGTGCAAATATTTGTTCCGCTTATAGCTTACCACGGGACTAATTGTTGCTGTGTGAATTGTCCAGCAATATTTAGATCTGGTTATTTAGCACCAATTTATTAACACGTTTATTGCTTTTTAATAATATTTGTTAAATTAATTCATCAGACGTTGAGTTATATTTGCTGTACGTTTAAGACTGAGATGTAAGTTGCAGTTTAGCAGTAAATTTAACAATAGTAATCGACATTGCCTTGAAGATTATTGAACTCTATTGTACAAAATGTCCTTTAGACTGAACAAATTGCCTTACATACTTCGCAGTCTCCGACAAATTTACACATTTAGTTTTTCTGTAAGTACATCTGTCCTGAAATATTACGCAATATTGTTTTCTTATAAAACTTGTTTGTAAATAAATTCAACCGCTCCTATGGCGTGAAATTATTTACCTCTCTTTACAGCCTTTAATTAAGTTATAATTGATTTAATTTGATTTCACTACGTTTGTTTCTTATCATTGACCTTATTACTTGCTTTTAAAATTTTACTATAAGGTATTATTACTAAGTAACGACGTCAGTAGATAGTTTAGTGTAAATACATTTTATGATGATATGATAATATGACAGAATATATGAAGGGCAGCGACGCCGTGGAAGACCTAGAAAGCGCTGGCGGGATGATTTGGACGCATTTGAGCCAGAGTGGTCGGAGATCTCAAAAAATCGCGAAAACTGGCGAAATCAAGGGGAGACCTTTGCCCAGCAGTGGGACAACATAGGTTAAATAAAAAAAAAAAAATGATAATATGATAAACATCTATAAAATATTCAAGCTTCGAGCTTACCACGGGGCTATATGTTGCTGTGTAAATTTAGCCAGCAATATTTTATTTAACTTGTTATTTAGGTTACGTTACACCATTTTCTAATATATTTATACGAGAAACAACAGCTTTACTTGATATATAATATAAATAACCAAACTCATCAATCGTTTTTTCACACGGAAGTATCTTTTAAAAAAGTATTTAATTAAGAGCGGTAGCTGCTCCGTGCCACTCCATTTCACTTCTTGATTGGTCTCTGCAAAAACGTCTATCAACAGGGAAGTAAGTTTTGTGCTGAATCTCGTGAAATAACTCTGATTTATAAAGATAAAGATAAATAATTATTTATTGTAAAACTGTGTAGGTACAAAGTAGGTCTTAAAATTCGGTGTTGATTCAATTGTAAAACTGTGTAAGTACAT
Source organism: Chloroclystis v-ata (assembly GCA_963691955.1). NCBI lineage: Eukaryota > Metazoa > Arthropoda > Insecta > Lepidoptera > Geometridae > Chloroclystis > Chloroclystis v-ata. Next base: position 5,969,451 of record OY829909.1, on the reverse strand, counting down.
ACATAGAAGGTCTTAAAATTCGTGTAGTATCAAGCCTGCCCACTTGGAGCGTACAACAATATTTCGTATATTACAATAGAAATATGGAATTTTGTCTTATTCATAATGATGCATATTGGGGAGAGCCCGTGTTGGCTAAGTGATAGACTCGACTTTTATTCCGAAGGTCGTGGGTACAAACACACACATTCTCTGAATTTTCTTCTTGAAAAATTATGTGTGCTTTAAAAACACGTGTTCTTACGGTGAAAGCAAACATCGTAAGGAAACCGGCATGTTCTGAGAACTTTAAAATGTTTGAAGGATATGTATTGTGTCATTCATCAACCTGCACTTGGCCAGCGTGGTGATTTAAGGCCTAACCTGTTTCCCAGGAGTGGAAACATAAATAGGGGTTTTATGATACCGTAAAACACTCCAACATTGCCCACATTTTTCGAATAATTACAATTTTTGTTATTTTTTTGTATGGGGACACAAGTATTTTCTATTAGCATCTGCAACTATAGGATATTTTGCATGTATTATTTTATAAGATTTTGTTATTCGTCAATATTAAATCAAGTATTTTATTATTTTTAAAGGCGGGCAATGTTATCTCGACTTATTGCCAACATTGCCCGCGTTGATTTTTGACGCAAATATCTCCTCTCCGGCCTCTAATCAGCTGACAGCAAAACCTGTACAAGAATTCTGACCAAAACTGGCCTTTACTTTAAAACTAAAGCGAATCCATGACAGGTTTCCTACCAAAATCCATGTTAGGCTAGTTGGGCAAAATTACCCTGACCTTGTTAGCATTTTCCATACAATTCGCTTTTCGCCTTTAGTAAAGTGATAGGGTTGGTACATCTCAGTAAACTGTTCTTGACTTTTTATTTCTTTTTATGTTAATAAAAAAACAAGATTATCTTCTATTGAATTATTTAAAAAACTTTTGAGTAAAATGTTTGATTCAACAGATTCACATGCAAGTATTAACATTTATTCCGTGTTATTTTTAATACATTCTGGTTCCAATCTTTCGTCTGGACTTTCTTTGACGAATTCGAGATTTTGTTCTTGCTTTTAAGAAATAATAAAAATAAATTATCTAAATAATCAAGATAATAATAATTAGCAAAAAAAAAAAAACTCGGATGTGTCAACCCTAAGCTTATTTTGACTACGGGCAATGTTGTCAATAGTAGATCGCAAAAATACCAGATAACTTTGCCCACCATTATAACTTTAGTTATACAAGAGCTGCATCAATGACAATAAAGTTATAATAATACCTTAAGTTTTTTGTACAACATAATATAAATTAAACTCATCTGTGTTTTCTCCATCACGCACAATCCACTTTTGAATTTTCACCAAAATTTGCCCGCAAAAATACACTCTGTCTTTGACGAGTTCCAACAAGTTACTGAGTGACTTTAGCGTTACATCCAATAGACAGTGGTGCTAAACACAAAACCTATTTTCTACCAAAGTCAATAAATGTCACCATAGTATTCAGATATTTTTGCTATTAAAAGTTTTGCTTAAAAATTGGTCTTCGGGCAAAATTACCCTCGGTGGCAATGTTGGAGTGTTTTACGGTACGTTATCAATGATACCTTACCGAATAAATAAGTGATTTGTTTAGTATTCAAACTTTTTGAGTGATTTTGTTTACAATTCTATCATTCAAAATTGTTATTTAGCACATATGAACTTCAATTACTGAAAACACATTTCTTATCAGTTGAATATCTGCCAGTGTATTGAATATTATCATAAATGTAAGTACTATTATATCTGATATAGAAGTTATCATTGTACAATGTACTTTTATCAATGATTGTTTATACCTTTCGCCAGCTGTTCTGTACATCTGATTAGTATAGTTAATCATACTTTGATTATAACGATATTTTAGCGGCAATGACCGCCCTGAATTAACACTCCAGACCAGATATATAAATAACTTCATAAAAAAGATATAAACTCTCATAATCCATATTAATTATAAATGTGTTACGGGTGCTAGAATTCTGAAATACACAATTAATGTAGTATACATACATACATGTATTAGTCATGCTAGAGCTACCCATCCCGATTTATAATATTATATGTAACAGAGTATAAAGCCAGTCACAGTAGCCGAAAACGGCTAGGTAACCATATTTACATAGATAGATATTTTTTATGTATAACACCCAGACACTCGAAACAAATATCTACAGATCATACAAATTCTGTAAACCTAAACCTAGTTGCAGTGGGTAGGTTTCGGTGCGTTTCAACCTCTCGAAAACTTTGATTGGGCATTCCACGCGACCATAAACTTGTTCCAATATTGAAACAAACCTAATGGTTGTATTGTCAATAATTGGAGCTTTACGATCGATCCATGGTCAGTGTGCCGCGTCAATGTCGATTGTATTAGGGTCCAAGTTCATTTAGTAGCCTTCGCCGTGTGCTTTTAGAAGTTCACGGCGCGGCGTGGCTTATACTAGTCACGCGAAGGAACACCCCCTTAATGCCTTCATTTAGGGCTGGGAATGTTTGAATATCGATGTCGATAAAACGATTTAAGCCGCGTTTATATTTATCTGACGTGTTGTGTTGTGACGGTATCGGTTTCATACATTTCTTGCAAACCTCAGAAGCCTCAAAACACCGCGCTGAATAAATATGAACGCCATATCAAATGTATGAAAGCCATACCGGTCTGATGCATCACAACACAACACGTTAGATAAATATAAACGCGGTTTCAGGCGATAGTGTTAGAAATTAGTAAATAAAAAATCTATCAGTTTCTAAAACTAAAAATAATTGTGTCGATGTTACATGTATAGAAGCTATCTCACGGTATCATAGAATAAATACCTATCTATTAAAAATAATATTCTAATGAATCTAATTAAATCAAGTCGTTGTCGGCTAATTTATTAACCTGTTTATCATAAAAGAAATAAACGTGTTTATTATATTTATTACACTACTACTAACCACTAACCAAACAACTGCTTTGTTATTGTGATCAACAAAGCGTTGAAAGTAGTAGAAGTGATTAATCATCATAATAGCCTATATTAAGTCGTACTACTTGGTACGGGTATGTCCAAAGGAATAAAACCCTAGATCTTGGTAATCACCATCATCACGCCATCACGCGGGTTGGTGAACGCGGGTCAATGTTACTAACATTACTGTTAGTAATAGTAACAATGTTACTGTTAGTAAAAATAAATAAAGTAGTACGACTACTGACAATGTCAGTCTGCTTGACACCTGTAAAGATTAATTTTATAAAACGGGAATTACTCACGTATTTACACAGGAGTTAAACAACTCTCGACGTTTGACCACAACAAGAACCGCGCGCGCGACCTGAGAGGAGACGGGGCACGGCGGGACTCTCACTCCTCCTGATAAAGACTGCTCTTGTTGTGGTCGAAACGTCGAGAGTTGTTTAACTCCTATGTAAATACGTGAGTAATTCCCGTCTTATAAAATGAATAGTATTACACGAAAGTTTTGAAAGTGAAAATAAAATAAAACTTGAAAATGAACGATGATCGTCGATTACCAAATACCTATTACTGGATATAGATGTATATTATAGTTGTTTGTACATGTATTTACGTTGCAATCAAGTTTATATCTAACACTTACTTGAAAAGCCTATTTCATTGTGGTTGTAATGTGTTTTGTACAATAAATAAATAAATAAAATAAATAGATCTACTTACAGCATTTACTCTACCAAATATAGTGTCTAAACCCGGAAGAATTATAATACTACTATCGATACAACTGCCCATCCCATCGCTATATCAACCCCATGGACAACCTTGAGGTCTCAGTCATGGCCGCCACAGCCTTGCACTAAGGGAAGGCTATCAAAATGCCAGTAATTTGACTCAGCACTTTAGTAATGATTTATGAAATGAATTGCCGAATGATAGGATTGTTTAGATACTTTGGAAACTTTCCCAATACGGAACTGCCTTTTGAAAGATAAGTGATTATCTACTAATATGTTTCAAAGGGTATTTTGGAATGGATCTCCTGTAACATGGAATTTGATACTAATAGTCGTTTTGTTTCCACTCACAACGTAAAAAGAAGGATTTTTCATATTTGACAGCCAACCATCGTAGTTTTTTAACATTTTAAAGAATTTAAAAGACTTATTTATTCGAAATGGATTTTTATTTATTTTTACCGATTTAGGTTTTAAAATAGTCGTAGTAGCCCAGGGAAGATACAAAAGGTGAGAAAACATGGGAATAAAGCGGATGGTGCCGCGGGCAGGTCAGATAGTTCTAAATAATGATTTATTTCACTGCGCTATAATCCTAGACGTATTGATTATAGAATAAAGTAATCGAATAACTTAATACATCCATGTTGTAGTGTTCTAGTAACCTATATAATACGACTTCTACCGGCAGATTGTAGGCGAATAATATCACCCATAAAACAGGTTCTACCGTATTATTGCAGAATTTATAATCAACTGTGACAAAGTTCATTCGCACGATTTAAGTTGTTTACCTGGCTTCGAGACAATCTAAAACTAATAACCGATAGCCGAATATATTGGAGTAGGTCAAAAAGCGAGCGATTCGTGAAGAATTCTATCAGACCTATCTAATCTTTAGTATTGTCACTGATACAATAATAGAGATAACTCAAAGATGTATAACATGCTCACAATAGGACCGTAGCACATAATTTAACATTATAATAGCTGCTTACGTGACCGGTAATTAATTGAAACGTATTCTATTGTTTCAGGTGTCTGCGGTCGAGTTTCTTGCCGGTTATGGTGCGGCAGTCGACTTCAAGACTTGCACACGATATAATGCCAACATCAATATCATGATCTTTCTATAAATCCTCAGTTAACAGTTCCCATAGGAAGCGTCAGGAAGCGTAACTAGATAACGTTATCGAAATTTCTAACTGATAGAGCTATCGGATTTTTCATTCGTCTGTGCGCAGTGTTTCGACTAAGACGTGTTAATGTGTTCGAAGTTCCGTTGTGGAAACAGTCGTGCCAGTTTTATAGTGTTTGTGATTGTGATTGTGTAAAATGAAAATGCGTGTGGAGTTGTGGTCGGGGCTAGCTTTCGGATTGCTCGGCATAGTGGGGTGTCATACACCTGGGAGTGAATTGGAGTCGGTTCGATACGGGCCGACGTCTGATGACAGATTTATCAGCGACACCTACACGGTGGCGAATATCAATATAACTTATCGCGATGAACATGGTGAAGAATATACGGAGACATCCGAGGTGAGTTGAATCATTTATTTATTATTTATAATAATTGGCACGGCATTTGTTTATAATAATGTTATAATAATTGCTGGCGGGACGACCTATTCGACTTTTGTGAAGACTGGTGGCAAACAGCTCTGGACAGAGTGATAAACCTATTACATTAAATTATTTACATTACAGAAACTACAATTAATAAATCATTAGGTACACATTAAATTAGATATAACATTAATTAAATAATATTTAGAGATTCAGCTCAGCGAACTCTAGGCAAGCTTTACGGAGTGCCGTCCAGTCATAGACTAAATTAGTGTTTAATTTAGTCTATGGTCTAGTCTCTGGTCGTAGAGCCAGGAGCGCTTTGTGACATTATCTTGTGACGTCACGAATGATTGGCCTAAGTGCACCTGTACTTAGTGTTCATTATATCTCATGTTCTGTGTTGAAGTAACAGCTGCTTTCTGTTTTGATTCTGTTTGCTGTTACTTCCGCGAAAAGGGTTTTGAACCAGATTTCGCTAACTGTTACTCTTCCTTTGTTTAAGTATCTATTCACTTCCCGTTTGTCAACTTATGAATCAGAGTTAAAAGAAAGCGAGACTCATGAATTTTAAATAAGTAGTTTGTATTCATAAAGAGCATAAAACGTAAATAAACCTTCTAGAATTATGTTATCGGGCCGCGAAAGATAAAACTTTGTACAACAATAAGGATTTTAAAAATATTTGCATACCAAACACTACGGTGAATATTTGCAAAATACATTACGTATTTCTTTGTATTTACATGGTTGATTTAAATACTTTTGCTTTTACATTTAATATTATACATAGTTGGCATGTACCTACAAATACATTTGGAAGTACCTAATATAAAGTAATAATATAATATAAGTACCCAGACAAACATAATGAATTTAGATATATAACTAGATCTACTTAACTAATTGTTCCAAACACACCAGGTACCTAACTAAAAATAGCTGCACAATTCACATAGCAACATCTAGCCCCGTGATAAGCTATAAGGTTATGTTACGGGTATTAGATATCTGATTATGCAGAAGTTTAGTGTTATGAGTTCGCTCATTTTTTGTCTTCTCGTTTGATATAAGGCCTTTTGTCAATATGCCATGACAATAATAAACCACCCACGTACAAAAACCCTGTCATACTTCAAACTTCGCCCATTTCATCATCAGTTTGTTTTGTAAACATTCCACTTTTTATCTTCAGTTAATTAGTGTGGTATTAAGTGTTAGTAAAGTAATTAGGTAGTTGTAAGCTTTACAAAATTCATATCTACATGCTTGCGTTAAATTCTTTAGGTTTCGTGAGAATAGTGAATGTATTTGGTCTGGATACCTAAGTAAAGATTTATGTTATGTATTTCCATAAAATCCTAAAGATCACTTGGATAAGACAAGTGATTGCTTAAGTGTTTATGTACTTGAGTATTAAAGACAGTTATATTATGAAAGAATCGGTTCTAGAAAACTACTGTTTGATTTTAGGATATGCGGGTCTTGGTATAAAGCGTAGTACTTAGAAAATAATTGAATAAATTTTATATAATACTTTATTCCCGCGGAAAAAAATATGGATTGCAAGAAAATTGCGCAGCACGCAGGAAAAGTAGAAAATTAAAGCCTTGATAATATTATCCTCATTTTTAATTTCAAGTTCACTGGTAATAGACGCTGGTAAGGGCAGTGGTACATAGAACAGGCTCTAAGTGGGTCACTTAACAATTACTCGGTAAGACACAAGTACCTTTGAACAGTGAAAGGCGCATAGTAAGACAAAACTGAATAGACGGTAAACTTGGTTGCTTCATTGTTTTAACTTAACAATCATCACAATAGTAACCGAATTTGTACAATCACGCAAGCGGCTTGTATACCAACCCCAACACTAGCAACTACTTCATTGTTGGTGCGCAAAATAGAAATTTAGAATTGGTGCTCAAATGTTGGTGCTCCTAAAATCGGTGCGCAAAATGGGTTACTTCGGCTTGGTGATCGCATAAAGCCACAGATACACTAAGGGACAAATTGTCCCACAACATGACGCGAAACACTAGATTAAAGTGACGCTGAAACGTTGCATAGTTTACCGCAACGTTTTACGCAGGACATGTTGCTTGGGTTAGTTTCATTCTCACCCCCTTCACCCGGTCCGTTGTCCCCCGATTACAATGAAGTTTACGAGACAGAACGCACATGTCCCGCGTCATTGTCCCGCCCTACAAAAATAGTAAAGATCCCATAAATCATATAAATATTGCTGTACAATTTACACAGCGACATCTAGCCCCGTGATATAATAAGCTCTAAGCTTGTATTACGGTGCTAGATTTCTGATATACTTAATAGAATATACATACATAGATAGATATTTTAATAAATTTGATAAATAAAAATCCCCACCATGCTTACTTATAACAAATTATACCTATCTAGTCTAGTAGCTCCTATCAACGCACTGGTACACTGTTAATGATATCGAATACATCGAGTGTCGTATTACTGACGCGGTCACAGGTCCCTCTCTACTCTATGCCCATTATCGCCCGCTCCTGTTTCAATTTGTATTGTTTAACTAACGCGATTACGTTCTGTACTTATTATACCATGAATCATCATAATTTGAGTCGGCAGACTAGATAGACGTCCCTTATCGTTGGTATTGTATTTGAAAGTACTCACACTTTTTGTATGTCTTTCACGACGAAGCAGATCGACGAATTGACGTGGTTTTTTAAGTGCAGATAGTTGAATGGATGGAGAGTGAAAAGGCTACTTTTTATCGCGGGAAATATACATATTTTCGCGGGAAAATTTGTGATAATGCAGGCGAACCTGCGGAGCGGAATGTACTTAATATTTCTAGTTCTTCTCGAAGCAGTTATTACCAAATCATCCTTTTATTATCGTTATTTGATCAAAGTGCAACGTTGGACACGTTTCTATGACTGATCCATGGTATTTGAGGACATTCGGCCCCATCGATCATCTGTTCTAGACCCTATGTGGCCAGACTGTGACTATTGCCTGCCTTTTGAAAAGACTAACAATATACCCGTCTATATCATAGCTATAATTAATTGTCTACCTTATCACATTACACAAGCTATTTTGACACATGACATAACGTGATTCATAAAACTTGGGAGATCGCGTATCGCTGAGACAAATTGTGATTTATCATTAAAATCGTGTTACTGAATCATTGAGAAATGAGAGATAACGGAAGTTTTTATTTGTCTTATGTTTCATTTATGGCCATTTTTGCTGTAAGTTGAGTCACAATCAAATGTGGTTTACACAATAACAAACTAACTACTACTAGGCTATCTGGAACTTTATCTGTAACCGTTGAAACAGGCCTTTAATATCATACTAATAATAGTTATTACGTCAAAGCTTAAGTTGAAAACTTCTTGATTTTCAACCTTGTGAATTCCAGTTGACCATATCAGAGTGTCGCTGATTAATTCTAAGTTGCATGCTTATCACTATGAGGTCGAGTAAGAAGTCAGTCTTTGACCCAAGATAAATAACCGCATAGTACTTTACTTTGCATACCAGAAACTATATGTATTGCTTTTTAAAGTGAATGTGTTGGGTAGTACGACTACACGCTAACATTATAATAACAAAAAAAAAAATATATTTGAAAATATATTGGTTGTGGTCGAAACGTCGAGAGTTGTTTAACTCCTATGTAAATACGTGAGTAATTCCCGTTTTTAAAATGAATAGTATAACTCACGAAAATTTTGAAAGTGAAATATTTGAAAATAAGTTAAAATGTTTAAAACTTCAAAATGCAAAAAGCCAACATCACGCGGTGTTCCCAGGCGGTCACCCATCCAAGTACTGACCGCGCCCGACGTTGCTTAACTTCGGTGATCGGACGAGAACCGGTGTTTTCAACGTGGTATGGACGTTGGCGAATGAAGATCCGAAATTCAGCATCAGTTAAAATAAGATGGCGATTGATGATTCGAAATTCAGCATCAGTTAAACGTAAACGTTAAGTGTAAACGTACCATTTTAAAGCAAGAACTTAATTGAAAGTATTGGAAATTACGATTACGTACTGAGTAAACCTGGATAGTTAAGTAAATGCTTCTTTAAAATCATCAATTATAGTGCGAAATTAATGCGCTATGTACATAAAGAAATTTCGAGTAGGTCCCATTTGTTCCGTGGAACATGACGTCACGGAACAATTTGAGAAAATATTTTCCCAATTTGTACCACGGAACTACATACTAGCTTTTGCTCCTGTTTTTATTTGTCTGTGACTGCATGGAACTAAATGAGAATAGCTTTTCCCAAATTGTTCCATGATGGTAAGCTAGCTATGACGTGAATGACACTAATCACTGACGTTAATACCAGGAGCAGTTTCACTATCAAATAATTTATATAAAAAATAGAACCTACTCCAAATTAAAAAGTTAAAAATCATAAAACTAGGAACAACATCAGTTTATATCGGTGCTCCTAAACAACACATTAAGTTATTTATTTTATCCCTTTTAGTGTTAGATGATCTCTTAATGTGAAAATTTTTTCATGTGAATATTTTGAAATAAAGAAAGAAAGAAATATTTATTTAAAAGTCAAAGTCAAAGTAATTTATTGTTTTCATGTGTTTACAAAGGTCTTAAAAAATTTATTAAAGTACTTATCAACATGAGCCCAGGAAGGGCAATACAATATAAAGTCATATGCATAACAATATTTCTTTTATAGCATCTATAAAAAATTTTATACATAATAGGTAAGTACTTATATCTAAGCAAAATAGAATATACCATCCTACAATTTAAGTAACAATATAATAAGAGTTTAATTTACAATATTTACATCAAAAGAAAGAGAAACTTAGTTATTAAAAAAATCTTGAAGGGAATAGAAGCTATTTGTGGTAAGATATATTTTTAACATTTTTAGGGTTCCGTAGCCAAATGGCAAAAACCCTTATAGATTCGTCATGTCCGTCCGTCCGTCCGTATGTCACAGCAATTTTTCTCCGAAACTAAAAAGCTATAAAGCTGAAATTTGGTAAGTAGATGTATTCCGTAAACCGCACTAAGATTTCAAAAATATTGAAAAAAAAAACAATTACATTTGGGGGTCCCCATACTTAGAACAGAAACTTAAAAACTTTTTTTTAATCGAACCCATACGTGTATCTATGAATATCTATGGGTATCTATGAATAGGTCTTCAAAAATCATAACAATGTTTCTAACACCATTTAATTCTAAACTTAATAGTTTGGACGTGAGACTCTTCCAAAGTGGAAAACAGAGTGTCCCCCCCCCCTCTAATTTCTAAAATAAGAGGATGATAAATCTAGAAAAAATATATATTGTACATAACCATAAAAACTAACAACGAAAATTGGTTTGAACGAAATCTATCAAGTAGTTTTTTTATAATACGTCATAAACTATTTCATATAAACAATTGCTGCGGAAGCCTACATGGGCGAGTCCGACTCGCACTTGGCCACTATTTTATTTTAAATTTAAATATGTTTGTTATGTTCTTAATACTTTGAGGGATATGGTTATAAATTTTGGTTGACATGGCGTGTGTTCCTGAGTGAAAAAGCTTAAGTTTAGAAAATGGGATATCGAGTTTACTATATGGGGGCGAAGATTTTGAGGGCGGGAGTAGACCTGGAAGAATTCTTTGTTCTTTCTTACAACAATACATATTTCCAGGATATAAATACAAGTTAGGGTAAGAATTTTTTCATTAATATTAATTACAAAGTTAGAAAATGGCCAATATCACAGAGATAGAATTTTTTGCATATTTATCAGATGTTTCTTTAGATTTAACTTGAAAGAAAACAAACTTTTGGCGTTCGAAAACTACCACGAAATGCAGTTTTGCTAGGCGACCACCTGGAAACTATACTCTATCAATCTAAAAAATTATTTTTCAAATCAGTCCCGGCGTCTTTGAGTAACCGGTCCTACATCCTTCATTTATTTAATCCTTGATATCTCTGTTAGCTACCACAATCGAGAGTTGGGTATAGGATATTTTTGGGCGTCTCATCGAAACGAAGCTACTCACCAAAAATTAGCTTGATATTAATCAAGTGATTACCATGTTCTACGGATCCCGGACTATAAGACAAATCATTCTCGAGTGGCCAGTACTACATATCAACTTCAAGAAGTTTATGCAATTATGACTAAGAAGTTTTTATAGTTTGTTCCATGGAACAATTTGAAACAAAAAAGTATCAAATGTTCCGTGGTACAAATTGGGAAAATATTTTCTCAAATTGTTCCGTGACGTCATGTTCCACGGAACAAATGGGACCTACTCGAAATTTCAACCAAATGTCATTTTCTACGTATGCCTGTCTTTAACAAACTCAGTATGTTTACATAGATTCAAAGGCTTTTGTTTTGAAAGAATACCTTTATAGCTCAAACGACCATTTAGCAATAAAGTGATGACGGATTAGATGCGTTGAACTGATAAATTGATAACGGTGATCGCCCGATAAAAGCAATTGTCTTCTTTTATGAGCCACGCCCAAGTTTGTCATGGGATCACTTTGGCATTATCTTAATTACAAAAAATACGTCATCTTTGTTAATAATAAACTGATAATCCCTTTTTTTAATCATCGTTAAATCATCAATAAAAAGATAGCCGTTTCTCCTTCTTAAGCTTATAATTTCCAATTTCCATACTCTACTTCTACTAGATATTAGAATTATTCGAATATCAAGTACACCACATTTAACTACTTTACATTTACAGCAGTAGTTAATACCGTAAGCTATTTTAACATAACCATATTCTGTTAAAAGTTTCAATGACCGTGTTAGGCGATGATTGGTAATTGACAACTTGATCTTTCCTTAAAAGTGTTAGTCGTTTACTATTTAGCTCACTAGCTCTCTGACCATACACAGATTGCCTATATGTATATCGACTGCTCAAGATGGGACTGCATAGCACTGTAGATTTCCACGTTTAGGAAAAAAACTGCTTTCAAATACATAATGCACGTTAGGTTAATTTTTTGATGCTATGTATTTTTATTTGTATCTAACTAGAAATAAATAAATAAGACATAATATCTCAAACTAGCTTTGCCAGCATTATATTAGATTTTCCCTCTGTAAAAATACCCTATGTCCTGGTTCTATCTAAGCTACCTACCAACCAATTTTCAGCTTAATCGATCGAGCCGTTCTTGAGTTCTTTATAAATGGTATATAACTAACACGACTTTCTTTTATACATATACATATACATAAATGTTACCACGAGGGGCAGTCTCAGAGATTTTTAACATTACGCTGCCAATAAACTTGATCAAATCTGCATTAAACATTAACATAAGTTATTTTTACACCTAAGGCCCTTTGTTCGTCTGTGTAAATATTACATTTGATATTGCAATGGCGTCCTCTATGCACATCAATCGACTTGACAAGGTCTGTTGACAAGAGATGTTCGTGACAAAGTACTTATTTACTGTATAGTATTATTTTATCTGTGTGTTTGTTACTTAATATTATTTCAAAATAAAAAGCTGGAAACTCTAGGTCCTTGGAGTCGTAGGATGCACGCCAATGATTTTATATATAACCTAAGAGCCCGTGATGGCCAGACCTTCCTTTAATTCACAAGCGTGAAAATTCTTTCATGTGTATGTCTAACATAGGTAAGAATAACCCCCAAACATGAAACCTGGATCGCGGTTCCTTTGGGGGATAACAACCTTTTACCTGTTATCTCCCAAAGGAACCACGATCCAGGTTTCATGTTTGGGGGTTATTCTTACCTATGTTAGACATACACATAAAATAATTTTCACGCTTCAGAATTAAAGGAAGGTCTGGCCATCACAGGTTATTAGTCTATACTAAGAGCCCGGTCTGGCCAGACCTTCCTTTAATTCTGAAGCGTGAAAATTCTTTCATGTGTATGTCTAACATAGGTAAGAATAACCCCCAAACATGAAACCTGGATCGTGGTTCCTTTGGGAGATAACAGGTAAAAGGTTGTTATCTCCCAAAGGAACCGCGATCCAGGTTTCATGTTTGGGGGTTATTCTTACCTATGTTAGACATACACATGAAAGAATTTTCACGCTTGTGAATTAAAGGAAGGTCTGGCCATCACAGGCTCTTGGTCTAATAGTATAGATATGTTACCTTCATGTAATTGCAGTTTGAAATCTGTTCCGCGAATCCAAAACTGACATAAGATGTCAAATGTTTACTAGTTCATAGAGTAACATTTATATTCGTAGAGTGGACACTTGAGTGAAATGTATAGTAATAGGTAAGAAATAAAACACCTTACAAAAGTAAATCATATTTATTGAAATTGAAATAATTAATGATAAATTAGTAAAATACACTTTCTAAATACCTTCAAAAAGATTTAATTTATTTATTTTCTGTCTCTTTAAAAGTTTTTTTAATTCGGGGTTATTTTTATGTGCGGAATGGAGACGAATATTTGTGTATTTATGAATTATGGTTTTAATCAAATATACGCGATGATTAAAAATAGGTACCTACCTGATGTGTTGAATGTTCGATCAGAATTTACATTTACATCGAATTTACATCGCCATCATATTCGCATCTACACTAACTAATCTATGTCCGCGCCTCAATTATTATAATTATTTGGAAAAATAAATAATCTAAGTATCTTTGCATACTCGCATGTGATACGAGATTCCTTGTGTTTTGTTTACTTTAGCATCGTAATTGGTACACTTCCGAAACACACACGATGGCATTTTTAATTTGTTTTAGCAAGGACACAATAACCTACGGCATGTCAAGCTCGTGATTGCGCTCGACGCAGACTGACAACTAAACGTTACAATTGGGTTTTATTTGAGTCTTTACAATGCGCGTGCTTGTAACAAATCTATACTATATAAAATCATTGATGCACGCCATTTAATTGACGACCTCTCTGTGGCGCAGCGGGCGAAGATCCGCCTGCGACGCAAGAGGTTGCGGGTTCGATTGCCGCCTCGGGATAACTATTTGAATGACCTGCAAATATTTGTTTCGAGTGTATGGATGTTTATAATATATATAATGAAAAAATTTCTATCTATGTATGTATTTTATTAAGCTTTATAATATTAGTATAGATCAAGTATTTCGTCTTAGGAATACAAGTGTATGTTTGGCTTATCTAAAATACTTAACGCAAGTGCCGTGGAATATCGGTAAATAGACCTTTGGTTCGAGGTAAATTACCTAAGTACTTAATGTCGTTTACCTACAATTTGTTTGTTTATCAGTCGTTCTATGATACCTTTATAAAGCAAACTCTTGTTTATTTCACGCTTCGTAATTTCTTACTATAATTTTGCGGTGAAAAAATTAAACACTGAAATATTTTTTCAAATTGGACCAATGGTTCCTAATATTAGCGCGTTCAAGCGAACAAACAATTTATCAAAAAAACTCCTATTATTAGATAGAGATATAAGTAATATTAGTATACATTTATGATTATTTTTGCACGTATCATTAAGTATTTTTCCAGAAGATTTAACTATAACCTTCCTTAATATTTAGATATCTAACGTAAGAATATGAAGCCTTATTTAGCTTCAAATTAAGATGAATGTTTAGGATTTAAAATATAATATTCTCTAAGCACTAGTTAGCACTGGTTCATTACGTTAGAGCTCATTTGCATCTGATTAAAAACAACACCACGCCCCGTGAGCCAATAACATCTATTAAGAAGCTAAATGCAAAAACGAAGGAATGGAAGGTTATGGCTCAGATTTGTATTCAATGCAAATAAAATAAACAATTCATCATCGTTACAACTCAACAAATTACAAGTATTTACAGAAAGCGTTAAGTAGGTAGGTACAGTCGCGGAATGAAAAGGTACATTACAATTAAAAAACAATTTAACCACATTTTTTTTTATTTATTTATTAATTGCATACATGTACAGTTTATGTCAGCTTAGGTGGTAAGTAGTTGCTTAATGTCAATACATGTACCCTGTAAGGGCGCAGCAATTGGTCGCTTTTCCATAAAATAATTAAAATTAATACCAAATGTCAAATTTAAATGTCAAAGATAAACTGGATATTCAAGAAATAGTCAAAATATGGAATGTCAAGTTAATTAGTTTATGGATAAAATATTATGTCATTACTATATAACATTTACACAATTACATAGGTACAAAGTCAAAATGAAAGAATACAGTTTAATTTATTTACATGTCAACATACTAAGAGGTACATATTTATTTATATTGAGACGTCATACATAAATTCATTCACTGTATAATAGGCTTTATTTATTAGTAAAGATTTTAATCTAGTCCTGAATACATTGTCTAATTTTTCATTTTTGATGTCATCAGGTAATTTATTGTAAATAGTGACTAATCTATAATCTGGACTTTTTCCCACTATTTTTAGTGTGCTAGGTGGTCGTACTAACTTATTTTTATGGCGTCTATTGTAGTTCGTATCTATTTCACATTTAGACTTATATGTATGTCTGTTTTTTCTAACATGTGCAGCACATTGTAATATGTAAATAGAGGGGAGTGTCAGGATTTTTTTTTCTATGAAATGAGGCTTACAGCTCTCGCGGCGTTGTATGTTAGATAAGATTCTAATACATTTTTTCTGTAGTATGAATATGTCATTGAAATCTACACTTTCGCCCCATATCACTATACCATAATTTAAAGCTGAGAAAGCTTTGGCGTAGTACGCAGAGAGGGCGGTTTTGTAGTTTGTATTTGATTTTAAGATACCAAGTGCGTAAATAAATCTGGATAGGTTCGATTTTACCTGGTCTAACCCATATTGTTTGTTCCGGGTGTCTGGGTGTTATATTATATGTAGAATAAAAATATATATCTATGTATGTATATTATATTAAGTATATCAGAAATCTAGCACCCGTAACACAAGCTTCGAGCTTACCACGGGGCTAGAGGTCGCTGTGTAAATTGTCCAGCAATATTTATAAAAAAATATTTCGTCCCAAGGCACAATAGAACCCATTTTAGGTCTAAACTAGAAATTTGGGTATAATAACCAAAACTTTGTATAAATTGGGATTGTCACAGTATGCTCGCACTTTTTTTCCCGCGAGATGACGAATAACCCATCTTCACATAAATGTCATGTAAGTGTGTGTTAGTTGATTGTATAAAGAAAGGAGATTGTTTATTTTACTGAAATTCTATGTTAGATTCATACATACCTGTCTAGAGAGGTTCATTGTTTATGTTATGATTAGTAGGCAAAATTTAAAGCGCACGGCCGTGAACGCGTAATTTTGTTGACAGATAATTCAAGGTTAGTAGGTTAAACATTTGTCTATAGAGTGAGTGACGCATTGCCGCGTCGGGCATACACTAATGATATAGACAGAAGATCTGGATAGCCTACTATAATAGAAAACTAATTCGATAATAGCGTAAAAGCTACATTAATGCATAATGGTATGGGAAAAATTACAAGATCGCTACGTAACCTTGATATTTTTCGTTTTTCTAATAATTTAGAAATACTTAAGTGAGAGTCAATCACTATAAAATAAATATAATAATCCAAATTATCCAAATAATCAAATACGTTCCTTCCACTCGACACCATCAAAACGACACCATCGATGGTGTCGTATGGAATCTCTATTCCATACGACACTACCCTAGTGATGTCCAGTATTTTTATACATACGCGTACATTTTTCACATACATTGATCCAACCCCAAAGTTATTATTTCAAGTTATCTATAGTTTGACGATAATTTAAGATATTTAGCTTTTATGTATTGTATGTCGTCAGTATTTGTATCCATGTAATCTAATAATCTAACAAATGAAATAATCCAAAAATATAATCTCTTCCAGTCAGGAAAGTACGGAGAGGGCTTCATCGGTTCAGCGCTCGGCATGGCGGTGCACGTCCGCGCGAAGGACCCCGAGGGTGCTGACGACCACACGGGCTGCATGTGGCCGCTGTGGTCCGTCGTCTCCAACGAGTCGCTGCCCAAGGAACCCTGGGTCGCTGTTATACGCCGCGGCATGTGCAACTTCGAGATTAAGGTGACGGTCGTTTAATAGTTGATCGGTTCAGCGCTCGGCATGGCGGTGCACGTCCGCGCGAAGGACCCCGAGGGTGCTGACGACCACACGGGCTGCATGTGGCCGCTGTGGTCCGTCGTCTCCAACGAGTCGCTGCCCAAGGAACCCTGGGTCGCTGTTATACGCCGCGGCATGTGCAACTTCGAGATTAAGGTGACGGTCGTTTAATAGTTGATCGGTTCAGCGCTCGGCATGGCGGTGCACGTCCGCGCGAAGGACCCCGAGGGTGCTGACGACCACACGGGCTGCATGTGGCCGCTGTGGTCCGTCGTCTCCAACGAGTCGCTGCCCAAGGAACCCTGGGTCGCTGTTATACGCCGCGGCATGTGCAACTTCGAGATTAAGGTGACGGTCGTTTAATAGTTGATCGGTTCAGCGCTCGGCATGGCGGTGCACGTCCGCGCGAAGGACCCCGAGGGTGCTGACGACCACACGGGCTGCATGTGGCCGCTGTGGTCCGTCGTCTCCAACGAGTCGCTGCCCAAGGAACCCTGGGTCGCTGTTATACGCCGCGGCATGTGCAACTTCGAGATTAAGGTGACGGTCACTTAATACACTAGCTAGACCACTCGCCGACAGCTTCGCTTTTTAAAATATTTTTTTGTCGATGCTAATTTAAAGTCCATACAAACTTGCAACCCCTATTAATTTCGCAAAATGCCTTCTTAAGTGTACCTATAGTCACAAAAGAAAGCCACTTTCATAATTTCACGTTTCTACCGTTAGCGGTTACGGCTGTGCGTGCGTCTATATGTCAGTCAGTCAGTGGGAACTTGTCCTTAAGTCCTTAGATAGATTAGACGCCAGCGCCAGACTCTGACTCTAGACTCTGTGGCCAGCGGGAATCGAACCGTCGTCATTGCAAAAGTAACCGCTAGGTAATGGTCTAATTGCAAAAGTAACCGTTAACTACATCAAAGTTATATTAAGATAAGACCCCATCAACAATTACTACATTGTTAGTGCGCAAATTGGGAATAGAATAGCTCAAATTATGTTGATCTTAAAATCGGTGCGCAAAATAGGAATACTTCCGGTTCCCGTCTCGGGTCTAAAATTTGTACGATATGCAGATATTTGTTCTGGGTTCTATGTTTATAATAAAAAATAACTATCTATCGGTGTATATTCTATTAATAGTCAGGGATCCGTAGTACATGGAAATCAAGTGATTACTAACAAGCTAATTTTTGGTGAGTAGCTTCGTTTCGATGAGACGTCCAAAAATATCCTATACCCAACTCTCGATTGTGGTAGCTAACAGAGATATCAAGGATTAAAAAAATCAAGGATGTAAAACTGGGATAACGGACCACGAAATTTGTAGGACAATATGTTATATCTCAAGATAATTATCTAAATTATATAAAAACATGTTTGTCCTACAAAACCTATGGTTTGTTCAAAGAGTCCGCCATTTCGAAAATGTATCGAAAACGAGGTCAATTTAAATGATTACTATGATTACTAACCAGCTGATTTTTTGTTGTATACTTAATTAATATCTATAAAATCTAACGGACATATTGTCCGACAAATTTCGTGGTCCGTTATCCCGGTTTTACATCCTTGATTTTTTTAATCCTTGATATCTCTGTTAGCTACCACAATCGAGATTTGGGTATAGGATATTTTTAGTCGTCTCATCGAAACGAAGCTACTCACCAAAAATTAGCTTGTTAGTAATCACTTGATTTCCATGTACTACGGATCCCGGCCTATAAGTACATCAGAAATCTTTAGAACTTATATTACATACATATATTGTATAATATTTTATCAATAAGGCTTAGCGTCCGGGTGATTGCAGGATTAGATGCTTCACACGTCTCAGATATGGAAGATATATCGATAGATAACAAGCAATATTAAATAATGGCCCGAACTGTAATATATCCCACACTTAACCTACTAAGCTATTCGTTATATCTACGCAATAAACATGATATGAAAATATCAGGGCTACCCAAATTGCCACTTTGGCTGATTCATAAAGATTTAGACTACGACTCATCTATATGTAATTAGTTATATCTATATTAATAAAAAAAGTCATGTTAGTTACACTATTTACAACTCAATAACGGCTGAATCGATTAAAATATTATAACGCGGGCGAAGCAGCCAGTTATGTTTATAAAAATTGTTCCCCTTACTCTATATTAATAACAGTTACGTACATATTCAAACGTAATAATTAACATACAATAATTATGGTTTCAGGTGAAAAATGCGTGGCGGGCCAACGCATCAGCAGTTCTCATATACAACGATCGAGACACCACAACGCTAGAGAAGATGAAACTCTCTACGGACAATGGACGTAAGTTGTTCTTCTTGAGAGCAATGGCGAATGTGATTAGCTATTGGATATAAATATAACAAAAATATCTATCTATCTATGTATGTATATTATATTATGTAAAGCTTCGAGCTTACCACGAGGCTAGTGAACTGTCTAGTAATATTTATTTTATTTTATTACTTAAAGATGAAACAAGTTGTATTAGACTACTAGTATACCCCCCCCCCCCCTCCCCCCGTGATCCTCAGGTCAAATCAAATGTAAATGCAAATTTCTGCGAATCCGACTTTCGCTTATTAATTCGTTTTGTTAATACTATCTACAACAACTTACAACTTTACTTGCTAAATTGCTAATGAAGGAGGAAAGAAAATACATTTGTATTGCACAACAAACATAGTTTTCTGATATTATACTATATCTAATAGATATAATATTAGTATAATATTATCTATTCTAATATTATAAGGCTTACGAGTTTGTTTGGTTGTTTGAACGTGCTAATATCAAGAACGGCTTGTCCGATTTGAAAATTTATTTCGGTGTTGGATAGTACATTTATCGAGGAAGGCTATAGTATAGGCATAGGCCATAGGGTGTATTATATTATATTGACTATGTTTATGAAGATAACCTTAAAAAAATAATTTACGGACCTTCGCTCGCTGCGCCACAGAGGTTACATAATAACTTAATTTCTTATAGAAACGCCGGAATTAAACTAGAATTAGAACTCTGCTCATCATTTTCATATTTGATTACCTAGCAATATATTAGCATTTCTGATCTTTAAAGCATAATAAAAATATAAATAAAACATGGAGTGCAGTGACATTTCTCTCGGCCTCTTGGTTAATTATCATCTTAAAGCGATCTCATTAAATTAATGCCGACGAACTCAGAAATCCTTCCCGGCGCCCAAATTTTTATAACATATTCGTCAACAACATCATAATAAATCATCAAATCTTGTAAAACTATCATGGTTGTTAAGAATATTATGATTTATCGATGCTCCACACTACACGTAATTTTTTTTTTATTGAAGACTAGCTTTCCCGCTCGCGGCTTCGCCCGCTTTCAATCTCACCTTTTAAACCTTCCCTGGACTACTACAAACATTTTAAAACCAAAGTCAGCTAAATCGACCCGCCGTTCCCGTCTTTTAGCGAGACTAACAAACAGCAATTGATTTTTATGCATTAGAAGATTGACCCTTGCTTCAGCACAATCTCACCTGATGGAAAGTGTCGATGTGGCCGAAGATGAATGAAAGACTATTTGAAAGCGTGTGCAAACTTAATGTATTATTTCTGTTATTCTTATATTTAAATCCCATAGTCGGAATACCGCATTCACATTCCGTCTGGACAAATTTTTCATTCACCTTATCAACAAGACTTATATTTTAGCCTTGGACTCATAATTTGGCCATGAGCTAGACATTTGCAGACATTTTTAGTTTATTTGCATATCCTTATGATAATTAACTCAATGGCTTATGTTCGTTATCACTACTAACTATTCATAGTAGCAAACTCTTAATAATGAACTGATTGAGGCAGTCTTTTTATATTACGGAACCAACTTATTTTGTTTTAATATTGACCATTTTGACGTTTCAAGCGCTTTGCAGGCGATCGTGGTAGAAAGAAGAAGACAAATGGTAAATATTAAATCATCCATAAAAAATACTACCCGTATTTAAACATCTTAATTATGTTAATAAATCGCGAAAGTATATCTGATAGTTCTTCGTAAGGATAAGGAGTGAGTTTGAATGAGTTTAAACTAGGATCTCGACAAACTAAGTTTAGAGTTACTTAGGTAGGTACACCATTTTAACAAAAACGGAAATGAGCTGAGCAAGAGTGTAAAATTCAAAAGTTTAAGGTGTGTTTTATTGTGTTTACTATGCGTTCGTTAACCCGTGTAAGTGGCTAGTCTGTCTGTTAGTGACTGAGTGCACACGTACCTAAATTGTTTGTCGTCTTCAAGTACCGGTTTTTTATGCAAAATATTGTTATTTATAGGACAAGATACGCTTATTTACTTCGAAGATAAATTTTAAAAATATTATCTATCCACAGAGAGGTAAACAATGGGATTTTCCTTGAGTAATTATATTTATAACCTAGCGGTTCTCGCGACTCCGTCCGCGTTTGTATGGGACACATATTTAAATCAAAAAATTTAAAATTAATTATTATTAATAAGTATATAATAACATAAGTATGTAGCTTATCCTGTGTCCCAAACCTCTTAATGTATATCTACCAAATTTCATCAAAATCGGAGAGTTTTGGCGGAACATACATTATTTTATTATTATTATTTATTTATATTATATTATTATTATAAATGTCGTCAATATAGTTTTTATAAATGATTGGATAATTCCGACTTCTTTCCTTCTTAAGATAACATAACTGTTGTAGTCACACATGAATAAACATATATTGCTGGAATAATATAACTGGTTTATAATTTAACAGATTTTTTTTATGCATTATTACATTGCATATTATTTAATATTTATTTTATAGTGATTGCTTGAGGAAAATCCTCTCTATTCTCTTATCACTAGATCTCGTATGGCTTGGCGGTCAAAGGTCCGATGCGAATTACGTAACAAATAAATATATAAATGCTTGTACAATCTGCGGATATTTGTTCCGAGTGTCTGGGTGTTATATATGTATAATTAAAAATATATATCTATGTATTTATATTACCTACATTAACTTTATCTGAAATCTAGCACCCGTAACACAAGCTTAGAGCTTACCACGGGGCTAGATGTTGCTGTGTGAATCAGAAATATTTTATATGGTTTTAAAAAGAGCAAGCAGCCAAAAGCGCATAAGAAACATTTATCGTAGAATCAAGTCTGGCCAGTCGTGTACTTATATCTACTTACGAAGGTCGCCCGGTCAACTCCTACGCTTATCGTATATACTATGATTACATAGCCCTTTGTACACGCAGTACGGAGTGTGTAATAATATAGGAAATGGGCCAAATATGGAGAGACGAGTGTATTGTTATTCTAAACTCGTAGAAGAAGGAATATCTATACTAATATTATAAAGCTGACGATTTTGTTTGTATGAACGCGCTAATCTTAGGAACCGCTGGAATTAATATTTCAGTGTTGGATAGAGGTACATTTATCTTGACGACGACCTCTGTGGCGCAGCGGGCGAAGGTCCGCCTGCGACTCAAGAGGTTGCTGGATCGATTCTCGCATCGGGACAAAAAAAATTCGAATTGCAAATTTTGTCCCGGGTGTCTCGGTGTTATACACATGTATAATAAAAATATCTCTATTTGCATGTATATTATAATTATTAAGTATATCTGAAATCTATCACCCGTAACACAAGCTTCGAGCTTACTGCGGGGCTAGATGTTGCTGTGCGAATTGTCCAGCTATATTTATATTTGTTTATTCTATTTTATAAATACTACATTGTTGCACCTCACTAGGAAGCCATATAGGTTCAGTTGACGCACATTTAGTTTAATGCCACTTACTGCATTTCTATTTATAGGGCGCTGTCATATTAGTATTAGGTCTCACCTTGGCAGTGAAGCCCTTAATTGTATTAGGAGCTTTGTTATAAGTTGTTAACTCTTTAGACTTTGTTGATACTTATTCTTTCTTATGCAAAACATTTATCATTCACATTATAAGTACATCTAAATTAACAGTTAAAATATTTATGAAGATATTTTTTTGAACAAACTAAAATACCTATGTTTGTGAAAGATATAAGACTTTATCCTAATATGATAATAAATCTATAAGGGTCTTTGAGTAAGTTAGTTTATTTTCATAGATATTGTGTTAATAGGCATACAAACATAATTTTACGCGGACGTAGTCGCGGGGACAGCTAGTCTAATACATAATAATATATTACGCCAATGCTCTTACTTGTGCCATATTCTCTTTCCATCCCAAGGTTGCCTGGAAGAGATTGCTGTTAGTGATAAGGCCGCCCATTTTGTCACTGTTATGTATTGTCCTGTATATTGTTGGTGTTACAATAAATCTATTTGTATTGTATTGTATATTTTTTTATGTTAATCATGTTTTTATGTGGATCATGATCTGAAATAAAGACATTTTATTTATTTATTTAATCTTTTGAGAATATCTTTTACTCAATATCTGATATACAATAATAATCCTTGTTACAGGTAACATAAGCGCCATTTTCACGTACAAGTGGAAGGGTCTGGAGATCACGCGGCTCATCGACAACGGCACTAAGGTGATGATTGGAATCATCAAGGGAAGGACATTTGCACACGTCACCAATAATATTAATAAGTAAGGAACTAATGTTGTGTTGGAAGGATCAGAAATGAGGAGATACGTAGAAGAACGCGGGTAATCGACATAGCCCAGCGGATTAGCTCTTTAAAGTGGCAATTGGCTGGCCATATAGCGCGAAGAACAGATGGCCGATGGGGCCGAAAAGTTCTCGAGTGGAGACCACGTCGGAGCGTTTGGATCGATGTGGATGCAGGAGTAGTTAGGATTTAAAAGTTCTGGGGGGTTCAGAACGTTCATGGCACCGGTTTTTTGGCAAAATTTTGGGTCTTTTGGGTCATCGCTGGCTAAAAAAAAGTTTGGTATAAGACCAAAAAATATCTATCTATGTAGGTTTGTATATTATATTAAGTATATCAGAAATCTAACACCCGTAACACAAGCTTCGAGCTTACCACAGGAGATGTTGCTCTTGAATTGTCAGGCAATATTTATTTATTTAATTTAAATCTGATAATTCTAATAGTGAATGCTATAAAAACCATGTTTAAATAAATAAATAATAATAATAATAAATATTACTGGACAATTTTACACAGCGATATCTAGCCCCGTGGTAAGCTCGAAGCTTGTGTTACGGGTGCTAGATTTCTGATATACTTAATATAATATACATAAATAGATAGATATTTTTTTTTATTATACATATTATAACACCCAGACACCCGGAACAAATATTTGCAGATCATACAAATAGTTGTTCCGAGGCGGGAATCGAACCCGCAACCTCTTGCGTCGCAGGCGGACCTTCGCCCGCTGCGCCACAGAGGTCGTCAATAAGCCATGAGTTTCATTTTTGAATTATTTTTTAATATTAATATGTTTATATCTATTATAGGACGTCCGTGCTGTTTGTGTCAATCTCCTTCATCGTGCTGATGGTGATATCTCTCGCGTGGCTGGTGTTCTACTACATACAGCGGTTCAGATACATACACGCTAAGGATAGACTTTCGGTAAGTACATATACATAACTTTCCACATTACATAGCTATACCCATACAAATACAGCTATTACATAACTTTCCGCCCTGCGACTTCGCCCGCGTTTTACACTTTCCCGCAATTTTCTATAAGTACCTATATATAAACCTCACGGAGCCCGAGACCTTTCCAACGAAAGCAAAACCGTGGAAATCGGTTCGTGCGTTCTGGAGTTATAGCGTCAGGAAGGAAAACCCGACTTATTTTTATAAAGTATAGAAGAGAAGATAAGTTCACACAACAAACATAAAATTCATATTGCCATTTTCTTTCCAGAAACGACTTTGCTGCGCGGCTAAAAAGGCGCTCTCTAAGATACCTGTTAAGAATTTAAAGACTGAAGATAGAGTGAGTTTAATAAAATAAATAAATATTGCTGGACAATTATTAGATTAGAACTATCAGAACAAATATTTGCAAATCTTAAATTAAAATATCTTGTGGCGGGAATCGAACCCGCAAGCTCTTGCGTCGCAGGCGGACCTTCGCCCGTTGCGCCACAGAGGTCGTCATGCTTCTTGTAAAACAAAATGGTTCCAAATAAAGATTTATTTAATATCAACGTACTGCAGATCGTCTGTTAAACTGTTGATTGATCAAATATAATATATCGCCCAAGTCAGATTATGGGTGGGGAAACCCAATAACAGGACGTTATAAAGCTTGATCTTATGATAATGATGATTTTATAACCCCTTTAAATTATCCCGCGGGAAAAGATAGTTACGGCTGTTGTCATATAATTTGTTATTTAATTATTTTGGTTAACCAACAACATAAATATAGTCTATTATAGATATAAAATTATATAGCTTAGACGTTGTCATTTCAGGAAGTACAGGGTGACTGCGAATGCTGTGCAATTTGCATAGAGCCGTACAAGGTGTCCGAGACACTCAGATCTCTTCCTTGTAGGTGAGTTATAGTTATATATGTGAATTACCAATTAATTTATATGCTAATTTATCATTTTCAAAGCTTACTGTTTGTATTATTTAATACAAATTCAAGATTCTTTATTACATACGTAAGTAACTTTTTTACTTTAAAATTGTGTACAATTTATAGCTATATCAAAATCTAGCCCCGTGGTAAGATCGAAGCTTGTGTTACGGGAGCTAGATAATCTGATATACTAAATAGAATATACATACATTTATAGATATTTTTTACTATACATATTAACAACCAGACAGATCGATGCAGATCCTACACATTTGTCACGAGGCGGGAATCGTAACATCAACCTTAGTATTCATTATTCATTTATTTGCACAACACACAAACATCTATATTTTACAAACAAACATAATATTTATGCACCTTGTTAATAAAGGTACCTACTTACTTAGCTAGGGTAAATTTAAACTTAGCTAAACTAAACATATTAAATTATCAATAAGGCCAGACTCCGCTGTGCTACAGAGGTCGCCGTATAATAATGTAAATGAATAATAAATAAATAACAGTGTGGTGTCTGTTCGCAGACACGACTTCCACAAGAGCTGCATAGATCCGTGGTTGCTGGAACATCGCACGTGTCCCATGTGCAAGATGGACATACTCAAGTATTACGGCTTTGTGGTGAGTACCAAAAGAAGTTACACTCTCGAAGTTTCGACCGCAGCAAGAGCAGTCTTTCTCAGGAGTGAGCGTGCCGCCGTGCTCCGTATTCTCTCAGCACGCGCGCAGTTCTCACTCATTAAATTGTTAAATGAATAGTGTAACTCACGAATATTTTAAGTATGTATGTAATAAAATGTAGTTACCTAACCAATTATTTATATGCTACTAGCAGTCCCCGCGATTGTGTCCGTTAAATTATGTTTGTTTTGGGGCCTTCAACACAAGCTTCGAACTTCGTATTGTCCATCAATATCCTGTACCTACATATTTGTTTTCAAAACAGCCTGAGCCGTTTTTAGTTTTAATCTATTCATAATGGTGTTATTTTTAAGTTATTTAAGTTTGATTTAAGTTTAAATTTAAGTTGGATTGTAGCTAAAATAAATAATTTTTCTTTCATTCTTTATTTATTTATTTAAATGAATGTATATGTTTCCAGTTCACGGGCAGTCAGGAGAGTATCCTTCAGTTGGAAGTAGAGGAGCCGCGCGCACGAGCGCTAAGCCCGCCCCGGAACAGACATCCACTCACTCTGGTAAATATACAATATTCAAGTCTTTATGGTTTAAGTTTATAATCTCAAAAGAATAACAATAATTCACTTACTGAGATAATCGCATATTACATTTTGTTCAATAATACAAACACAGCAGGAAATAATTATAAAAAATAAACTAATCTTATTATTCAATCATTATTTTACAAAAAAAATATTAATGTCATAGTGTATAACCTGTTGACGTATCTTATTGATCTAGTCCGTATTCGTCCCGTGATAATCGGCCCGCATTTAAAAAATCCGCATTCGTCCTGAATTGATGTCCGTATTCGGCCCTAAATAATAAAAAATATAATAAATAAGAGTTTCGTTGGACTGTTTCGCTCGTCTCGCACATGGTTTTAAATAAACAACTTGTAGGTACCTATAGTCTAACCTAACTTAAATATGTTTCCTACATTTTCCATTTGAGTGTATAACGTGTATTAATTAAATATTTTTGGTTCAGTTAACGAGTGACAACTCGTACTCGGAGGCGGGCAGCAGCGCGCGCAGCAGCCGCGCCTCCTCGCCCGACGAGCTAGCGCCCTCGCTGCCAAGGGAACACGCTTGTTCACGGGACAACAGGTGACACATACTAAATACTTACTAGAATACTAGATATAATAACTAAAACATAGGTTACATACCTGTAGGATAATTCACTGGCAAGTCTCTGGAACTTATATTATCAAAATTGTTCCTTATTTTCCACGGTTCTACGTATTTAATTTATAATTTTAATATACTTTCGTAGTGTTTTTAAGTTAACGTAACAATTCATTAACTAAAAGAAAGTATTTAAATTTTTCGTATTTTTTTTTTAAATTCTATAAACCAAAATTTTCATACGTAAATGGGTTCAAGTATAGAAATATTAGCTCTAAAAACATTGTAAGCAGAAAAAACTTGCAAAAAGATATTAGCAGAGCGTGGTTTCGATCCACGGACCTCTGGGTTATGGGCCCAGCACGCTTCCACTGCGCCACTCTGCTCTGTGACGCTGAGGCTGAAATTACGGAACAGTTACTACACTGACAAACGTTACAGAGTTGTGTTACCACGATAACAGATGGCGTTGTGTGTAGTGTTGTAATACTATTCAAAGTTAGGTATACTTATTATTTGTGAGTGGATGATAACATTCACATAGTACCTTTGTATGGATGATGTTATTTATATGCCAGAAGTCTGGCAGCATTGATTATTTGCTACTGTATCATCCAATCGTACCTAGTAAAATTGGCGATTATACCAAATCCCCTATTATGTATAAATAACCTAATATGGTTTTTCAAGAGCTCAATAGTAGCATGTAATATGGATTCATACAATTTAACTGTTTTATGTGAGATAAAATAAATAAAATAATTTATTCAAACTCTTAGTGCTATAGATTATGGTATAATAAATGATAATTTAATTCTTAAATAAAACAAGTGCCTAAACTAGGTTAAAACCTGTGTTATAGGCTAAATGTGCATAGAAACATAAGATGGATTCCTACAATTTAACAGTTATCTAACCACATCGACTACATTTACCCCATAGCATCAGATACGGATATTTAATTGAAAACAGTCTCTATTCGTTCAGATCGTGCGCGAGTACTCCTGCGCCGCGCCCCGACTCTGCCTCCCTGTCCAGCGCGCACGAGTGAAGCCACGTGACAAACTGAGGCTTACAGATTACAACTTTATCTACAATAGACCTTTTTGCTCTAAAGATGCATAAAGGTTTGTCGATACTTTGAGTTACATGCGTTTTAAAACGGTAATAGTGGTTGAACAGGAGAAGTCTTTGAGTAATTGGATCTGTCATGTCCATATTATGATAGTGTACAATGTTGCATGTTCTATAAGACAGTATGTTTATAATAACGATGTTATTGTATTTGAGAATGAAATGTTATTATATTGTTATGTTTGTTCAGATAGTTGGTGTTATTCATTATGTATTTCTAAATTTTGTTTTCTAAATTATTCAAGTTGTAGTTAACTTCGTGTTAAAGTTTTGTTATAAACAAATGTAGATAATAAAATTGTATTAAAAATCGCAATAAAATGCATGTAAAATTGATGATGTAGATAAAGTTGGACCTAGTGCAAGTAGGACAGTGAATGTGTTCATAAAAATAAGCGAAAAATACTCATTAAAATCCAGTGATAGTGATGTTTGGTGGACAAGTGATATTTAGTCATAAGGACGATTTAATTAGACATGTCAATTTAGTGGTGTTTTTGGCTCGATTTGTGTCATTTTTGTAACTACATAATTATTGTTATACATAAACTGATGTTTGGTAGCAATTATCACAGGTAAAATAGTTTCTAGGTTATCCATTTTAATTAAAATTCCTATCTTCCGGAAAACAGAAATGATTTGAAGCGGTAACTAACTTTAACTGTTAATAATCGGGATGAATTAATAAGATATTTAACGGGTGAACCACAACTAGTCTTAAGTTCTATATTTTGCAAACTGATTGAATATTAAGGAACATTTTAAAATAAGTTTAGCATTATAGTAACTAACAATAAAGATAATGTTGTCCCTTTAAATATCGTAATGAATTCTATACATAAATAATTGTAAATCACATAATCCGCCTAGTCAACAAACGCTACGAAATTTTTGTGGAAAGGCAACTTAGAATATTTATAGTAATTATGTTAAATGTTTTGATGATGAAATTCACAAAACGTCATTGTCTGAGCTGTTTACTATGAATATTTATTTCTATGAAATATTTTATGAAAATGAAACGCTTAAGTTGCTTATGAACAACATTTTCTTGTACTATGTATATAACTACAAAAAAATTGTTCTTTATATTACTGGTTATTGCTGATATATTATATCTTCATATTTTTTCATCTTTTTGTAACTTTGTACATACATGTGTATTTTTCTTAATTGGTTCATGATCTCATAAATTAGATCCATCCTGCGGTGGATTTTCTCGAACTTTATTAAGCAGCTATCAAGATAAATATCAAATGGCTTGTAAATATTAATGGTGCCAAAAAATCGTACTTATTTTGGTTTGATCAGAAGAGAAAGTATCCGTCCTTAAGATAGTAGCTAGCGTTTCTTTTATGAAATATCGTCATTTACGATCTTCATAAAACATAGGCCTTATTATATATAGATGGATTATACCATATAGTGGCTGAGAAGTTTTTTATCTGTGCATGATACAATATAACCGTCAAATCAATTTAAAGCGATATTTGGTAAGACATAAATTAATAATCAACTCCTTTTGCGAAATGATTGTCTCTTGGTCGTTCATAAATATAGAGGATTTGTTTCATCCTAATGAATATTAAATAACAGTAATAAAGCTAAGGGGCCATTTTAATAAGAAGCTAGATAGATTATTTTGCGCTAGTGAAGCGGGTAGAACTATATTGATAACTTAACGATTTAGTTTAAACTTAATATTAATCTAGTCTGAAAACTCGTCGCTTTTAAATTCAAGTTTAAACTATGATAGTTCACATTATTTGTGTTCAGTTGTGTTTAGAAGCGAATATTCAAACTAACTTGGTACTTCCGGTACATAATGTAAAGGTACTATAAGCGAGCATTTAAGTTAAAACATAGATTATAAGTACTTAAATCCATCGGATTTCATATTTACAAGGAGACTGGTATGTAATTGTAGAAAATAAACGATGTAAATGTGTTTTTACATTCCCTTGCAAAGTGTTTCTTTTAATCATTAAAAAAGAAAATTAATAAACACCAATACAGTATTTAAATTCGAGTTTTACTTAACCACCTGTGTGTACTATCTTTATTTATGTAGTCTGAATTGCTATTTTTGTTTAGGTACCTTTTAAAATGAATACCTCATAACTTCAAATACAATCGTTAGTTATGCTTCCATTTATCAATTATTGAAAATCTATACTTACTAATAATAAATCTGTAAGGGTTGTTGGTTATGGAGTAAGTTATTTCGTTTTCAGAGATAGTGTTTATAGGCTCAATATATAACACTGAAAAATCTGTTAATAGTTTTAAAAATTGAAGCATACAGACGACAGGAACTTTGTTTTACGACGTAGTGAAGAAATAAAACGTATAATGTAAAAAAGTTTATTTATTCTAGGACTTTAAATAACTATATACACAGAAATACGTATCGTAAAACATGAGATTTTTGCTAAATGATAGCTATGAGAAATCTAAACTGAACCACAGCTTAATATAACAAAAATACCTAGTCATTGTATACTACTATACTATACAATACATAGTAAAAGCCACTTAAAACTTCTCAAGTTAATCAATTCTATCGTTGACTACTCAGCATTCAATTGTTTTACTTAATATAAAACGACAGTTCTTCCACGATTTAGAATAATAAAAATATTGAAATACATAGACGACTGGGGATAGACATTAGTCTTTCCAAAATACTAAACTACGTAAATAGTATACTAGTGTGTACATTGATCACATTTGCCGCTAAAATTGGGTACATAAGCCACATTAGGGCAAAGCTTTTTTAAGAAATTTGTTGCTCTTTCTAACACAAAAAGCAATCCTAGTTTTTTTTCAACTTATAGCCATAGTCACTAGTCAAAATCGGCTAGATGTATTATGTAAATCAAATCACAAAAGAGATAAGTCAAACGCAAGTATAGCATAACTAATGAGAATATGGTATAGGAGAAATTAGAAGATCACAACGTAACCTTGGTCTTCGAGTGAGAGTCGAACCCACGCCACCCAGTTTAGCCCTGGTTGCGCTAGCCACTAGTCTATCGAGGAGTTACGTGAGAGCTCGAATTTATCCCATTCTCATAATGAACTCCTAGATAGTAGAATTTAAATCACAAACATGATAACTATAGCAAATGCTATGTTTTTATAACTTTTACACAACACAGTCCTATGTTGAGGTACAATGCTGGTTATAGGACTTGTAGCACAATACACTCGTAGATCACTTGTCCCATAAACCAACTTCTTTCATCTTGCCGTGGAAGTATTTTTCTAGTGCATTAGCACACCTGTAAAAAACAGTAAATTTATTAGACGAAATAACTAGTTTTTTTTAACTAATAATAAGTAAATAAATAAATATAAATATTGCAGAACAATTCACACAAAAACATTAGCCCCGTAGTAAGCTCTAAGCTTGTGTGTTACGGGTGCCAGATTTCTGATATACTGTGTGAATTGTCCGACAATATTTATTTATATTTATATCTTTGTGATTTTACAGACAAAATCTGAATCCATCAATCAATCTTTAACTAACTTTTTTTAGTATTAGTAGACTTGTAGAATAGAATAGAATATTTTTTATTAAATAAAATAGTTATTTTACAGTTCAAAACCAATTATAACTACCTATATTGTATGTTTTGTTGTTTATTTTTATTGTGTTAGATTAGTTTTTAGTTTCCCATAAGTTAGCCTAACGTAGATAGATAATTGTTGTAATACTGTAAAATAACTATTTTAATTCAATAAATTATTCTATTCTATCATAATAAATAGTATTGACCTATAGTAGTCTGTCTCGGGTGAGTTGTATAGTCGACAGTTGGTACAGATCCGCGTGAGGTCCGCTATGAACAGCCGCTTGGACGCGTAGTAGCGCGCCTTCAGCCGTTCACCCATCGTGCGGAGATCTACAACAATATACAATCATTAGAACATGGTATAAGCCGCGCACTTAAAGAATTGATTTATAAATGGCGTCCGCTCGCATGCGTTCTCGCTCACTCTCTATCGCTGTCTATACTTTTATCTTTGTTTTGCCAATCGTACCATACGTACCCGCCGCCATTTTCAAAACAATTTTCTATCTGCGCGGGTTATATGGGAATAATTACAAGATCACTACGTAACCTTGGTCCGAGTGAGAGTCGCCACACAGTTCTGGTTGCGCTAACCTCTATGCTATCGAAGAGTTACGTAATAGCTTGAATTTATACCAAACCTACTATAATATTAAATCAGTTTGGTCCTGAACGTTTTGGGACGAAACGGTTGTCAGAAATGAAAAGGTTCGTTTATATGAATATTAAAACAGTTTCACTAGACCATGGTTTGTGAAAACATTAGAAATACATCAGTAAACCATGAACTTGTGGTTCAAAGGTCAATGAACTATCAGTAAAAATATCTAAAAGAAGATGCATTCCTGTGGCATTATTTTACGTATGTTGATTAATTCAAAATAAGAAGGTTAAGTTAGGATCAGCTATTCTCAAAGTGTGTTCCGCGGAACCCTAGGGTTCCGTGATACCTCTGTCGGGGTTCCGCAAGAATTTAGAAAAAAAATCAAAACACCTCCCTATGATCGCTCGACAAAACGATATGAACGTTATTTATTTGTTTATTTGTATCTGTATAAACATGCGTTACAATAGCTCATAAGATTGGTATCAACAATGTTATACTTGTACAACCCGTTCGCTCTAAGTTTTCCGGTCTGTGGAATGCGCGTACCCTCCCCCACGTGGCAACAAAACTTATAATGTGTCAAAGTTTTAGCCAAATATGTACAGTACACAATTTCTATTGTTACAATTACTTAAATAAAAAATAATTTTATACTATGTTTTGCTGACGGTACTACTTTTTTACCCAACTAAGAAAAGCCTGAAAACATGTCAAACGCGATATATGAATCTCTTTTAGAAATGTCATCAGACACACGTATGGAGTCACTGTTCAAAACGCCTCTTAATAATTTTTGGTGCAGAACCCAAGATGGATATGCAATGCTTGGCTCTGGGTATTCTTCTCCCGTTCCCATTCATCCCCCCCCCCGACCCCCCTACGCAGCCACGAAAACAAAATAATTGCAATAGACTGGATTGTTACATTGTACTTTTATTATGCTGATTAGTAGAGAATATACTTACAAAAACAATTGTTTTATTGTAGGGTTCCATCAAGTATTTTGCTTCCCAAATGGGTTCCGTCAGTAAAAAAGTTTGAGAACCACTGAGTTAGGTAACTTACCCATGTCGTCGGGGCCGCGGAAGAGTGCTTACGCGTACCCGTAGCCCCGACACAAAAGCGTGAGAAGGAACACACGTGGCTGGTTTTTAGTCGGTTGGAGTCCGACATCACTACCCGTTTGCCCCCGCGGCGGGTGGTATCCGTCCCGAATTTTCCCCACGTAAAGGTAACTTACCCATGGGATATTTAATGTGGTCGTAGTAGTCTGGCACCTCCGCTTTGTCGACGGGTTTCAGGAAAGGCCACGCGGCGGCGTGATTTTTCACCTGAAGTCAAAATATTGTGGATTTAGCAACAATAATCTTAGTTAATTTTGTTATTTAATAAATTAATTTAAAGTTGAAATAATGATCACTTTCAAAATGTTCGTGCGTTCATTTTATAACAACGGGATTTATTTATGTTACATATTTACAAAGGAGTCAAATACTCTCGACGTTTCGACCACAACAAGAGCAGTCTTTCTCAGGAGGAGTGAACATCCCGCCGTGCTCCGTCTCCTCGCGCAGTGGACACTCACCGCGTGCAGCACAGTTCTAAGCAGCGCGGGGTCGGGCTCGTTGGCGGACGCGGACGGCGCGGCGCGGGGGACGCCCCCCGTCTCCCGCAGCCCCGGCACGCACTAGGGACACACACACACACACACACACACTCACCGCGTGCAGCACAGTTCTAAGCAGCGCGGGGTCGGGCTCGGACGCGGGGGCGGGGGGCGCGGCGCGGGGGACGCCCCCCGTCTCCCGCAGCCCCGGCACGCACTAGGGACACACACACACACACACACACACTCACCGCGTGCAGCACAGTTCTAAGCAGCGCGGGGTCGGGCTCGTTGGCGGGGGCGGACGGCGCGGCGCGGGGGACGCCCCCCGTCTCCCGCAGCCCCGGCACGCACTAGGGACACACACACACACACACACACACTCACCGCGTGCAGCACAGTTCTAAGCAGCGCGGGGTCGGGCTCGGACGCGGGGGCGGGGGGCGCGGCGCGGGGGACGCCCCCCGTCTCCCGCAGCCCCGGCACGCACTAGGGACACACACACACACACACACACACTCACCGCGTGCAGCACAGTTCTAAGCAGCGCGGGGTCGGGCTCTGGGGCGGACGCGGACGGCGCGGCGCGGGGGACGCCCCCCGTCTCCCGCAGCCCCGGCACGCAGTCGGGGGGCAGGGCGCGGACGCCCTCCTTGAAGCAGGTGAGGCCGGGGTGCACCTTGCGGACCTCCTTCTGGCGCATGTCGATCAGTTTCTTCACTATCTGGAAGAGATATCAGTAGGTGTTATGACATGAACAGAGCAGCAGGTAGACAAGTTATATGCAATTTAGAAGTGCCCATTTAGTAGTTATAGCCTTATAGGACAGCTTCCGTTATTCAGCAAATACTAGAACAACATTCCACCACCTCGACAGCTTTAACCCATTGGGAAGATGATTTGAAAAAATCTGCTGATAAAGACTGCTGATAAAGGTGCTCCATCACACAAAATTGAAAAATATGGGTATCTTTGGAGGAGGCCTTTACCCAAACCGGGGTTCTTGTTTAATTTATTTTATAATTATTTAGAAAATCATATTACTAACATAATTTAACATCACCTACTAACATAAACATTAAGACTAGTATAATATAGCTATAAAAAACATCGTAGAACAAGAAATAAAAACGCTTATTATTATTCTTATTATGTTGCAACACCAGAAAAGCATTAAAGATTCTGATCAAAGATAGTTACATGATATTACAATTTTAGACACTTTATAATTTTTCTTCTGCGTTTTATTCCTTATCACCGAAGAGACCTACGGTTTACTTATATCAACAAATCTAAATATAGCAGTACCTCCTTCTGTTTCCTCACGACGCTGGTGAACTGCGTGTAGACAATCCGCGGGTTGAGTTCACAGTGCATGAGCGTGGCGCCCTCGTAGTCCTTTATGTAGCCCTGGTACAACGCACGGGGTAGCTTTATGTCCTTGCTGAAACCTTGCTTCTTGAAGTAACCTGGAAATAGACAAATAGGGTAATAGCTAGTAACTAAAATAACTATAATTAACAAATATTAAACTTAACCTAATATTACAATTGCCTATATACTCTACACTCGTATATCTATACCTATAAACTCAGAATTAATTGGACCTTTTAATATAAACGTTTCAATCAAGTTTAACAACTCCACTAAATAAGGTTGATTTGTTTCCTATGTATACAGGGCGTCCCACGGCCATGCCACGTGGAGCGAAAGTACCTTAAATATTGTAGTTTGAACATTTTACTGAAAGAAGACATTATTTGAATTTAAAAAACAATTTAAACTGCATTCATAGATATTTAAATAATTACATGGTTGAACCGGGAATCGAACCCGTTACACGAGAAAAATAATTACTTTAAAAACTTTAAAAAAGGTACTTTCCCTCCATGTGGCATGGCCGTGGGCCGTGGGCCGTGGCCGAAACGTATATTGAAAGGTCCAATTAATTAGTTACAATTCCACCTGTAATGCCTAAAATTCTGAGTCCGCCATTTTGAACATAACGAGTCCGCCATTTTGAAAATAACATGAATTTAGAACGCCAAAAAAAAAAACATGAATTTCAAAATGACAGGTCAGTTTATGTTTAGGTCATGTTATTAGTTATTATTATTACCAACCTATAGCAAACTCATCTGCGAAGCTGAGAAAGTGCAGTATATTGTTCCGTATGTGGTAGTCCTTGAGGTGGTTCATGAGGTGCGTGCCGTAGCCCTTCACCTGCTCGTTCGACGTCACCACGCAGAACTATTACCAATTACCAACCTATAGCAAACTCATCGGCGAAGCTGAGAAAGTGCAGTATATTGTTCCGTATGTGGTAGTCCTTGAGGTGGTTCATGAGGTGCGTGCCGTAGCCCTTCACCTGCTCGTTCGACGTCACCACGCAGAACTATTACCAATTACCAACCTATAGCAAACTCATCGGCGAAGCTGAGAAAGTGCAGTATATTGTTCCGTATGTGGTAGTCCTTGAGGTGGTTCATGAGGTGCGTGCCGTAGCCCTTCACCTGCTCGTTCGACGTCACCACGCAGAACTATTACCAATTACCAACCTATAGCAAACTCATCCGCAAAGCTGAGAAAGTGCAGTATATTGTTCCGTATGTGGTAGTCCTTGAGGTGGTTCATGAGGTGCGTGCCGTAGCCCTTCACCTGCTCGTTCGACGTCACCACGCAGAACTATTACCAATTACCAACCTATAGCAAACTCATCCGCAAAGCTGAGAAAGTGCAGTATATTGTTCCGTATGTGGTAGTCCTTGAGGTGGTTCATGAGGTGCGTGCCGTAGCCCTTCACCTGCTCGTTCGACGTCACCACGCAGAACTATTACCAATTACCAACCTATAGCAAACTCATCCGCAAAGCTGAGAAAGTGCAGTATATTGTTCCGTATGTGGTAGTCCTTGAGGTGGTTCATGAGGTGCGTGCCGTAGCCCTTCACCTGCTCGTTCGACGTCACCACGCAGAACTATTACCAATTACCAACCTATAGCAAACTCATCCGCAAAGCTGAGAAAGTGCAGTATATTGTTCCGTATGTGGTAGTCCTTGAGGTGGTTCATGAGGTGCGTGCCGTAGCCCTTCACCTGCTCGTTCGACGTCACCACGCAGAACTATTACCAATTACCAACCTATAGCAAACTCATCCGCAAAGCTGAGAAAGTGCAGTATATTGTTCCGTATGTGGTAGTCCTTGAGGTGGTTCATGAGGTGCGTGCCGTAGCCCTTCACCTGCTCGTTCGACGTCACCACGCAGAACTATTACCAATTACCAACCTATAGCAAACTCATCCGCAAAGCTGAGAAAGTGCAGTATATTGTTCCGTATGTGGTAGTCCTTGAGGTGGTTCATGAGGTGCGTGCCGTAGCCCTTCACCTGCTCGTTCGACGTCACCACGCAGAACTATTACCAATTACCAACCTATAGCAAACTCATCCGCAAAGCTGAGAAAGTGCAGTATATTGTTCCGTATGTGGTAGTCCTTGAGGTGGTTCATGAGGTGCGTGCCGTAGCCCTTCACCTGCTCGTTCGACGTCACCACGCAGAACTATTACCAATTACCAACCTATAGCAAACTCATCCGCAAAGCTGAGAAAGTGCAGTATATTGTTCCGTATGTGGTAGTCCTTGAGGTGGTTCATGAGGTGCGTGCCGTAGCCCTTCACCTGCTCGTTCGACGTCACCACGCAGAACTATTACCAATTACCAACCTATAGCAAACTCATCCGCAAAGCTGAGAAAGTGCAGTATATTGTTCCGTATGTGGTAGTCCTTGAGGTGGTTCATGAGGTGCGTGCCGTAGCCCTTCACCTGCTCGTTCGACGTCACCACGCAGAACTATTACCAATTACCAACCTATAGCAAACTCATCCGCAAAGCTGAGAAAGTGCAGTATATTGTTCCGTATGTGGTAGTCCTTGAGGTGGTTCATGAGGTGCGTGCCGTAGCCCTTCACCTGCTCGTTCGACGTCACCACGCAGAACTATTACCAATTACCAACCTATAGCAAACTCATCCGCAAAGCTGAGAAAGTGCAGTATATTGTTCCGTATGTGGTAGTCCTTGAGGTGGTTCATGAGGTGCGTGCCGTAGCCCTTCACCTGCTCGTTAGACGTCACCACGCAGAACTATTACCAATTACCAACCTATAGCAAACTCATCCGCAAAGCTGAGAAAGTGCAGTATATTGTTCCGTATGTGGTAGTCCTTGAGGTGGTTCATGAGGTGCGTGCCGTAGCCCTTCACCTGCTCGTTCGACGTCACCACGCAGAACTATTACCAATTACCAACCTATAGCAAACTCATCCGCAAAGCTGAGAAAGTGCAGTATATTGTTCCGTATGTGGTAGTCCTTGAGGTGGTTCATGAGGTGCGTGCCGTAGCCCTTCACCTGCTCGTTAGACGTCACCACGCAGAACACCACCTCGCTGAAACCCTGACCAACAAACAAACAAACATTATAATTAATAGTCTTTTAGATTTGATCCAAAGAAAATAATATTAGAGACAATTTGATCCATAGAAAATAATAGAGACAAAATTTTCGTGAGTTATACTATTCATTTTATAAAACGGGAATTACTCACGTATTAATAATAATTACACAAAAATAGTAAATACACAGGCGTTAAACAACTCTCGACGTTTCGACCGCAACAAGAGCAGTCTTTATCAGGAGGATTTTTTTAAAGACAATTTGATCAAATAATTTACAATTAGATACCGTTTAGAATTACAAATACATATGTTAATTTTAAAATATCTTAATCGTAATTTTTTTTATTTAGAATAAGATTTTTTTTAGATATTCATAAGCTCCCCTATTGGTGTTCCCATTGCTGGGACACAGGGACGTCTCTGTTTGAGAGAGATTAGGCATTAATTCAACATGCTGGGCTAGTGCGGGTTGAATAAATAAATAAATATTACTGGACAATTTTACACAACGACATCTAGCCCGTGGAAGCTTGTGTTACGGGTGCTGCTAGACTTCTGATATACTTAATATAACATACATACATGAATGACACATGATTTCAGATTTGATCAATGGAAAATAATACTCACTGATTATGAATTACATTATTATTTACCTGAGATGGAAAAGTTCTAAAGCAAATTCCTCCGATTGGTCTCCCTTCTTTCAC
The DNA here is from genome assembly GCA_963691955.1 of Chloroclystis v-ata. Classification (NCBI taxonomy): domain Eukaryota; kingdom Metazoa; phylum Arthropoda; class Insecta; order Lepidoptera; family Geometridae; genus Chloroclystis; species Chloroclystis v-ata. Next base: position 5,929,523 of record OY829909.1, on the reverse strand, counting down.
TAAAGCCAATGTCTTATGTTTACTGAAAAAGATTTCATTAATAAGATTAGTACAAGAAATATTAAATATGTCTTTTTTTATATAAATAACTGATACCAATACTCACGAATCGAAAACCATTTGAGAAATATACTCCTTAGTCATTTCTGGTAGTTGGTGGGAGAAAACATTATGAAGACCTGCAAAAATAAGTTTTAACGATTCAAACATTGAAATGAACATAGTTTGGTAAATAGTTTTATCTTTGGATACTATACTACAAAAATCGTATGGGCGACTAACTTTTTTTCTGTAAAAAGATTATCAATTTTTGTCTACTATTTTACGTGAGTTTCTGAACTTATTCGAATGCCTGAAATCTTGGTCCAGTACCTTTACCATAAGTTGTCATAGTTAAATCGCCTGACGTTACTACAGCGGTTACGTAGAGCCCGCGCCACCTTTCAAGTCTTACGGTTAATACGGGAACTACAGTATTAGAACCGTATATATCTAGGCAAGCAGCGCCACTAACGGACTTGAATGGCGTAGGCGGCGCGTAGTCAAAGGTAGTCAGAGATCGCTCTTCAGCGATAATGCCGCCCACTGTACGTATCTCTTTTTGTGTTAAGTATATTAATGTGTTTTGTTTTTGGTGTATAATAAAGTGTTTTTGTATTGTATTGTAAATACGCAGTCTGTACAATTAGCTTTTTGAATGAGCATTTCAGTACCCAACTATCCGCTAGAGGCGCTGTTCAAGTTTTCATACATTTTAACTGCAGTCGCTAGCGAGTGTATATTGCTAGAACTCATGGTAGAGATACAGATCAGTATAGTCTTACCTAATAGCCGTGTTGGCTAAGTAGGAGTACACTCGACTTTCATTCCGCAGGTCGTGGGTTCAAACCACGCCGCGCACCTCTGATTTTTCTTCTTGGAAAATGATGTGTGCTTTAAAAAACACGTGCTCTAACGGTGAAGGCATAACATCGTGAGGAAACCGGCATGTTCTGATAACTTTGAAAAGTTTGAAGGACATGTGTCATTCACCAACTCGCACTTGGCCAGCGTGGTGAATTAAGGCCTAATCTCTCTCGTCATGAGAGAAGTCCCTGTGTCCCAGCAGTGGGAACGTGAATAGGGGTGTTATGGTATAGACTTACCTATAAGCCACAGCATGGTTTGTTTATTGACAGGTTCCGTCAGAGAGTTCCCGATCACGTGGAATTCTATCAGTTTTCTATTCTCCTCCACTTTGGCGGCTTCGTCACGCGGCGCTTGCATTTGGAAGAGAGCCTGAAAAATTAAACGACATTCAAACATTTATCTATATCTTTTGCTATATATCTAGTAATATTTGTTCTCACAGGGTTGATCAAAAAGGTTTCGGCAGAATACCAGCGTCGACTGGCGATCTAGTTCAGTCGACATCATGCTGAGTCGAACCCTCTTCGCTGTGTCACGCAACACAACACACACAGTTCATAGATTAAGTTTTTATTTTGCAAGTTATTTTACATTATCTCAATAATTAAAAAAAAAATATCTTTCTCTCTTTCTATATGTATGGTTGTGTTTTATTATTGTAATTTGTGTGTGTGATTCAGTGAATAAATGTTTTATCTATCTATCTATATTAATAATTTCGTCAAGGGGTACGGTAGACTCGATCAAAACCTTACATGAATAACAAATCATAAAAAATATTGATTTTGAGTCGACATTATATCAGCAAAATTCGGATTATGGATTTCATCAAATTTCACCCGAGCGAAGCCGGGTATTCATCTAGTTTATTTAATATGTTAACACAATAAGTACCGGCTTGATGCCGTGGTACTGTTGTCTTAATTCCAACTTTTTTACAGATTTTGTTCGTTAAAAACTAAATTCCCTTTAACTAAAGTCCCCTTCTCGCGTAGGTATTGTAAAACGTATTATCGTATGAGAATACATAATCAATTATACAAATAAAATAAAATAATCAATTATTGACAGTATATATACAAGGTGTACCATATTGGGTATTATGAAGCCGAGGTATGCGTGTTGACCGCAGCGAACAGAATACAACGCCAAATAAAGTTAAAAAAAAACGCATTTTCTGAATGAGATGCGACTTCGTGTGGGTGAAACATTAAATCTTTAATGTACTCGTATAAGATTACTTTACGAACATTTTTGACTAGTCTAATCTCATAGTAACTATTATCCATAACAACTTTCACCTTCCGACACGACGTCGTATAAAGACTATTTACCTCTGTAACGACCTCTGTGTCGCAGCGGGCGAAAGTCTGCTTGCGACGCAAGATGCGGGTTTCATTCCCGCCTCGGAACAAAATCTGTACGATCTGCCGATATTTGTTCCGGGTGTATGGGTGTTATTATATGTACAGTAAAAATATCTATCTATATCAGAGTATATCAGAAATCTAGCACCCATAACACAACCTTAGAGCTCACCAAGGGGCTAGGTGTTGCTGTGTGAATTGTCCGGCAATATTTATTTATTAACTTACATCAGGTCCGCACATGTAGTTGGGGTCGTCTATGGTCGCGACGATCTCGGCCACCGTGCGCTCGCTGACGTCGTCGCCCCCCTCCTCCACGACACGACGTCGTTTCACGGCGCTCGCTCCGATTATCGGATCGGATCGGGCCTCGGATAGGCGTTTTGTCGCTTCCTGTTTCACTGTGCCTGTGAAAGTACGGAAATTAGACTCATAGACTTACAACCTAAGTAATAAGTAATAAGACCAAACTACACAAAATGCAACAATTTCATCACACAGCCGTGAAAAAAGCGATAATGTTAAAGTAAAAATATCACATGCATAGGATAAGCGTGTAAGCAAATCAATGAAATGAAATGAGTATGAATTGAAATGAATGAAATGTGATTAGTATCATGCCATCTACTACATTATATTGAATAAATTTTCACTATAACTTTTATTCGATATAAATATTTTTTTGTTTTAGCGCATACAGATTTTATTATAGAACATAATAATATTATTTACCCGCTAAATGTTTTTTATAAGATTGTAAAGAAAACACGCTTTAATGAAAATGACGATCCACGAGAATATAGAATGTATACGCGCGTGTTTATTTATTAGACATTGATATGATTAAATTTTATGTTATTAGAGTAATCTGTACTAGTTCTCAATAAATAAATAAATAAATGATTGGTGTGAAACAGTTCAAATATCTATTTAATTATAAAGTAAATTATTTTTTATTTAATAAATTATTCTATGATACAGCGTAGTACGAGCAAATGTGATAATTTCCCTAATGTACGTTAATTAAATAAATAAATATTGCAGTATAACTCACGCAGCAATCTAACCTTATGGTAAGCTACAAACACTCAGTGAGCTAAAAGCCGCGTGTAAGCTAGCACCTATATGTATAAATAACATAGCTTGATTTTAGTTCCAGCTCAGCCACTAACTTAACCCTTAAGTGCATAACTACAGCTCAATACAAGGTGACCTAAAATTGGGGTAGGTATAAGCGGTAGGGCGTCAAAAGAGCGTATGCACGTAGGATGATGTTATTAGATTTTGTATTCTTGGTACTTTTGTTAAATTCTGATTCAGGTTGATCGGCGTTGGTTACCAACGCTCAACGTGTATATTAAATATTTGTACTTTTATTGTCGTAACCGTAATTTGTTTCCATAACCTAAGTCAAAATACTTGTAAGTATCTAAAATCTACCAGGTAAACTAAAAAAAATATTTCAGGAAATAAGCCTATCGAGATTTATTCTTATATTTCACATACAGCACTAAGTAAAAAAAAAAAAAAGTTGAAGTTGAAGTTGAAGTTCTTACAGTGGGTTTAGACATTTCCCATCAGCATAGGATTTATTTGTATCTTGATAGTGTTATGTATTGTTAGAACTACAATGACAAGATTTCCTAGGTATCTTCATGACCTGGCATAAACGGGGTTTAGTAACATAGTTTCGAGCGAGGATTTTGTTTTACTTCTGCGTTACTGGCTTCAGTCAAGAATCCTTGGTCTATCAATAAAAAAAAACAGGGTTTTTGTTTCTTCAATGGCATTAGCCGCAACCACATTTTTGACGATAAAAAGAAACTTAAAAATTAATTGATCGAAGCCAGTTACAAACTGAAATTCAACATATTCAAGCAAACATATTTTGCACTTTAAACAGTCATAGAATACAATTAATATTAAGCTCAATAACAATCCCTAAAAATAAAAATCAAACGTTATAAAAAAAAGTAGAAAAGTCTTCGATCGAAACCAGTTTCCAAAACCGCTACCTAAACAACCAAAAGTTACTAGTACACCTTGTATATATTATTATCAAGCAAGCCCCGTTATGATTCACCTGACGAGAGCGAGATAGTCGTGTATCCATCTCTGCTGGCGCCGGCCGGCGTGACGCGCTCAAACTCGCCCGTGTTGCGGCGCGCCCAACCACTCTCATCTTAGAACGTAATAACACAACCAATATACTAAAATCTATAAAATTGACAATTTGCAAAACTCCGACTGTACTATATTTGAACATGAAACGGGTAACATACCATGATTTAATAACAGTGACAGTGACAATCAAACTCGCAATAAAAGACTCAGGAAGAGGGTAGATCGTTTCGTTTGTCAATAACGGTCTGCCTACCCGCCGCCGCCGGTGTCATCAGTTTGTCCGTGAACATGGCGCTTGCAACAGTGTCGAAATATCGGAAAACTCAAAAACAATTAAATCATGGTATGTTACCCGTTTCATGTTCAAATATAGTTAAAACCCTTGATAGTTTAAAAAGTTATATCCGACTGTACTATTTCCGTCAAACCGCATTTTTTGAAATATCAAAACTTTTGAATATAATTAGCGTTTATATGCGTGCGAAGACAAAATACCATCATGTTCTCTATGACATAAAATACAATTCTTGGTTGTGCTGTGAGTCAATCCGAGTAATTTTTAATACTATTTCCCTAAATTTGTAAATTTTTAAGTGGATCACTTTACAAACAAAAATATTTGGATTATAGTTACAATAGTCTTAGAAGGTAGGTAACTACTAGGTTTGATAATGACGCAAATGAAAAATATGTTTTAGTTTTAAGCATGGTATGTGTATGTGTTATATTTTACATTAATCACAAGTAAGTATATTTAAGTGTCTAACTAATGGATTGTTGTAGTAAGTATATTTAAGTGTCTAATGGATTGTTGATCAGAATTGATGAATGTAAACCAAAATAATGATATGAAGCCAAATAAGAAATGCAAACTGAAACATGAAGCACACATAAGAAATTATTCAAAAAAAATAATGAAATGAAATATATTCTTGTATGTATTCAATAGTTTGACCTGTAAATATCTAAATTTTACCAATAATTGACTATCTGACTATCTGTTTGGTATAGATGTTAATAAAACAAAATCTCCCAAAACGAAACAAAATAAAAATATGTTACTTTTTGAACACATACATAAAGAATAATTTCCATATTATTAAAGTAAAGCAGGATGGATTTCATGTATTAAAACTATATTGAAATATTCTTTGAATTTGTTTATTTTTTTGAAATCTTAGTGCTGTTCACAGATTACATCTACTTAAATTTCAACTTTATAGCTCTGATAGTTTCGGAGAAAAACGGCTGTGACATACAGACGGACGGAATCTATAAGGCTCTCTAATATAATAAATAAGATCTCTAATATAATCTATAAAAAAAGAGGGTTCCGTTTTTGCCATTTGGCTACGGAACCCTAAAAAAGATAGGTTAAGTGTATGCTCACTCTTATTCTCCATCAAAGTCTGCAGATGGTTGGGCGGCACCTGCTTGTAGTCCGGGTCCCAGATGGGCGACCCCCCGCTGAAGATCTCCTCCTCCAGCAGCGCCAGGAACCGCGGGAAGTGAGTCAGCACTAACACCTAGAATGGACAATAGCGCTTCATACCATCTCTGTACATAACATACTCATAATTGAGACACATACAATGTTTCATATAAAATTTACACATTATCCCCTCCCCTGGATCATACTACTACAAGTCAAATGATAACAATAATAATTCTTTACAGGATACTAATTTCTCAAACAAACCACATCGTATAATTATGATAGAACTTCACGTACAGGTAAGTTCGTTTAATCATTAATTATACTTCGTGGTTTGTTCTCAAACAAACCACATCGTATAATTATGATAGAACTTCACGTACAGGTAAGTTCGTTTAATCATTAATTATACTTCGTGGTTTGTTCTTCGAAATAAGTAATCTGTAAAGAATTAATATTGTTTTCATTTGACTTATAGTAGTATGATCCAGTAGGCACCACTCCGCATCTAAAAGTTATTTATAAGTACAATAAAGTTGTCATTCATTCATTAAAAAATTAGTAGGGATTGTATAATTGACTCACTCGTTTCTCGGGCGGCATGCGATCTCTCTCAGAATGGCACTTGTCCATGAGCTGGCGACACACGGACTTGAACACGGCGCGCAGTAACGTCCGTCCGAACACGAGCGACGTGTCGTAGTGCGGGAGCGAGTCGCAGAAGGCGGGCACGTGGCAGAACACCAGCCAGCGTGTGTAGTTTATCTGGTACGCTGATATGTCTTCTGGGTTTGATACTTGCTGAAAATTATGATGATCATGTCAAAAAACCAAACTTAAAATTGTGTTGATTTGTATGGTTTTATTATGCATGCCATTGTAAGAATCGGACCAAATTCTAAGCACCATCTTTGTCATCAATATCAGAACACCAACATTTAAATTGTCAACTAGGTATCAAACAAACAAAAAAAATCATAAGTTGAATTTAGAACCTTATCCATCTTTTCAATTATTTATTTTGACATTAAATTGTGTACAATAAGTGAATACATGGGACTAGCCGTAGCTGTGTTACAGGAACCAAGGCTTCTCCAAATATGGTTTGATTATTAATGTCTAATTAAGAATAAGTATATATATTAAATTAAAGTAACAAACCAAAATTGGCTTGGATTATTAAACTAAGATTATAGTGATTTAGATTTTAGACTTTTATTATACTACTTTTACTTTTATTATACTTCTAAGATTATAGTGATTTAGATTTTAGACTTTTATTATACTACTTTTACTTTTATTATACTTCTATAATTTACATTGCTTTCCACCTTTCTACTTACCAATTTCCTAACACTAGGCGTCTCAAAGTTCCAATGGTTGAAGCAATGCAGGAACATCTTTGCCAGGTCGTACATGGTCTGCCACTCGCGCTGCGGCAGAGAGTTGAACTTGTACAGGACGAAGTTGGTGATGGCCTTCGCTATGGAGGGCCGCTCGAACGGGGGCTGGCCCAGCGGACCTTCGATGCGGGGGTGGGAGCGGACGAGAATACACTTGCGGAGGATCTGAAATAAAATACAAGTGTTGATTAATAAAACAAGCTTGACAACTGGTTTTTTTTTTGGTAATAGACCCTTGCTTGACCACAATTTCACCTGATGGAAAGTGTCGATGTGGCCGAAGATGGATCGCAAGGGTCTAGAAGGTACCACTCACTCTTGTCCCAGAGAAGAGACCCAGATTGTAAGTTTCAGGAAAAACAGCAGCAGGCAACGCATTCCAAACTTTTGGCAGCAGTGTGAATAATGAAGGTGGAGGAGTATTGATATGGAACAATAGCAAAAAAACAGAAAACTAGACTCATAACTGTTTGACGTAGACACTAAACACATCAGCCTGTCTATAAATAAATTATTATCAAACCCATGTTTTTATTCATCATAGTTAGTCATCATCATGGTAAGTTACCATGTCTTTCTTGATGTTTTTTAACTTGCAAACAGTCATTGAGACTTTAATAAGATGGGTATATTGGCTTTTCATCAAAAACATGTTATGAATTAAAAGATGCTTATTCCTTTACTGTTATGGGTTATTATGGAGTCACTATTTTTAATAATACTTGTAGTTTCATAACTTTGTAGGTAAATATCAGAAAAGTCTTAAAAAGGTTTTATTATTTGATATTTCCATCACTAAGTTACCTTAAACAAATAATAATAAACTCTTTTGGTGTCATGATCATCCTCTCTGTGCATAGACATGAATATATTCTCGACATCCACCACAGCACCAAGCAACCGGTTCACTTCTGCAGTTGCCAGACCTTGCAGTTGAGTTACATGTTTCTCTGTAATAGAAAACAGCAGTTAATAAATAATAATAAATATTGCTGGACAATTTTACATAACAACATCTAGCCCCATGATAAGCTCAAAGCTTCTGTTACGGGTGCTAGATTTCTGATATACTTAATATAATTTACATGCATAGATAGATATTTTTTATTATACAAATATAACACCCAGACACCAATATGTATGATAGATATGATTATTATATTTCTATTTAATTATTAAGGTTGTGGTTTGAAAGTGGTTTGATCCATACCACTGAAAACAAATATCAGATTGTACATAAAAGATCTTTGATACAAATGTTTATTGTAATATTTACAATTTGTAGGTTTTTTTTTCAGCATTTGAGTTTTCAATAAATTCAATAAAGATAATGGAAGTGGGTGTATTTTATAATTACTAGCTGTTCTACCTGCGGCTTTGCCTGCATGCCCATGTTTTCTCACCTTTTAAAGCTTCTTTGGGCTACTTCATATCGTACTATAATGTTCAACTCACCTAAAATATGATTACAGTTTCTGCAAGGATCATTGAAGTTAGCCAGTGGCTGATTATCAGCACGAAGGTTTGTCTTTATGGGCTGTGATGCCGGGGTCTTCCAGCCATTGCAAGTGCAATCCGGTGTCTGCAAATATAAGATGTATCAATCAATCAAATACACTTCATTGTACACCACATAGGAAAAACAGGGCCAGACATAAAAAAATACTGGTACTAATTAACCCAACCTTTGGATGTATAGAGAAGATATGAATTTAAATTAAGGCAGGAGTGTACTAGATTATGTTAAAATAGTAGACAAAGTCACTTTAACTGCACTATCTTTATTGAAGTTACTTAATTTACAGATTAAATTCATCATCTCATTTTTTTATTATAATTACTAATATTCATGCACTTTTTTTTTTATTCTATTTTTATTTAGGGACTTTGAGTTCATGCACTTGAGTACTAGATTTAATCTTAAATATATCAATTAATTACCTGGCAAGCTGAATAAATCGCAAGTTTCAACAGCTTCTTGCTATGAGGCCAGTTGTAAACTTGCTGTTTCCTCTGTTGAATGCGCTGTAAATTGGACTGCCTCGAGGCTTGACCCTCGCTGCTGCCAGATGGGGTGGCAGCATTAGCTGCTGTGCCATCATCAGCCAAAGCGCTTGATGCTGCTGGACATGAAATTGTGTTAATTTATTGATATGGAAAAATTAAGATTTATTTCATGTGATAAATATTGTAATAGGCCTCTGGAATATTATTTTTAAAACAAATTATTATATTTATGTGATAAATTCGTAGACATTATGTGAATGTATAAAATTCTGTGATCAGGTGTTTTGAATTATATTTGAAAGTTTGGTTTAGTGGTGGTTCAGTCAACGAGATTTCGGAATAAGAAGGGTAATATTGTACTGGAAATTTATTGAATTAGATAGCGTACCTATACATAATTCTCAAGAGCATGTATTGTTCTATTTTGTTGTTTATTTACCTTCATTCTGTGTCTGTGAATCAGGGTCGGAACCTGTCATTGCTATGTCACCGAGTTCGTCTCCAATTTGGGCTGACATTATACATTCACAGAGCACTAAAAACACATGGATTTACATCCATTTAGAAGATAAACCTATCATTTTCCATACTTATCAAGCAGAATGTTCGCTACTATCGAAATTTAACTACCAAATCCTGAACAAAAGTCTCAGAATTCGACGTCGCGTCCTTTTCTATCATAGACTAAAAAAATTCGAGAACTGCTGTGAAGTTAGCGTGATTGCCATTCTCGAAATTTCAAATGTTCGTTCCCACGGCGTCGGCGTAGACAGTTTTTATCTGTGGTTGTCCAAAGTCGTTCTGTAGCAAAGAAAATGTTTAAGTCAAGGTCGTTCGTCATAGACAAGAATAATACGATTGTTATGACGTTGTTTTGTTGGTAATTTACATCTGTTTGTAAAATTGATGAGCGGGAAATTTTAAATTAACGTATTTAAGAAAAAATATAAAATATAATTCATCCATGTATTTAGTTTCACAAAGATTAGAAATACAAATAAATATATATTTAAAATTTATTTATGAGTTAGATATGCATGCTTATTTCTTATATTAAAATTTACGTAAGGAAAATAAAATAACTGGAAGTCATATAGGGAGGCCTATGTCCAGCAGTGGACGTCCAATGGCTGAAATGATGATGATGATGAAGGAAAATATAAATAAAAACAACAAAACTAAATGACTCAATAAAATATCTAAATTTTGGCTACACCTTTGGGCTTTGGGCACAAGTAGGTACATCTACACGGTACGGTAAGTGGCCGTAAGCGAATCGTGTCGCGTTGTATCGTATCGCACTTGGTAATGTTAGTATTTTCCTTCGAGGAAAATTCAGTTTGCGCGGGTCTTTATCGAGAGTCGGACATGTTTAAAATAAATCTTGAAAGAGCTTTTATTCGTGATTAATATGAACTTTTGAGCTTTGTTAATATTGATTAAATTACTTATAATTATCTCAAACTATTTAAATACTTTTGTTTAACGAAAGAAAATTTATACAATTAGGTACCTTCCTATTTAACTTTTACAATTAATAAGTACTTAATTTTATTTAAATAAAAATAATTGATTCAATTTTTAGCGATAATGATAAGTTACCTACCTAATTGTTTCTCTTTACCAGAATCAAGTATCAAGTAAAATTAAATTTAAAGAAAATTGTATATAAAGCAAATAGAAAAACAGTTGTGCGTATAAAAAAATCTTTACACCAAATAAAATCTCAATAAAAAATGGAATCGGTGTATCTCCGAGAAAATGAAACAACAGATGATTTCTACAACCGCTGCAACAACCTAACTCACTTCGACTGCACGGAAGAGGAGATGCTTTGGTGGATGATGGGTTCAAGAAGATTGCCCCTCATTGAGATAGTGCCCCTCAGTTTGATGCTGATCGTGATATTCGTGACGGGTGTGGTGGGGAACGTGTGTGTTTGTGTGTTAATTGTGAGACACCCGGGCTTGCACACAGCTACTAACTACTACCTGTTTAGTCTGGCTGTTAGTGATCTGCTACTATTGTTGTTTGGTAAGTTTGTTACAGATAAATAAATATTGCTGGACAATTCACACAGCAACTAGCCCCGTGATAAGCTCTAAGCTAGATTTCTGATATACTTAATAGAATATACAATAGATAGATATTTTTTATTATACAATATGTATAACACCCAGACACTCGGAACAAATATTTCCAGGTCATACAAATAGTTATTCCGAGGCGGGAATCGAACCCGCAACCTCTTGCGTCGAAGGCGGACATTTGCCACAAAGATAATTAATTCGTCACATGTTTGTAAATGCCATACATTGAAAGTAAATTCGTCACATGCATAATATACTGTCCAGCAATAGGTAATTATTTAGTCATCTTTGTCCATAAGAATATCTACTACTTATCTACAGATACTAGATAGGCTAGATACCCTAAAAGGGTACCTCGCTGATGATTGATTGACCTTAGGAATCTGACTTATCATAAGTTATGATAAATTGGCCTTCTGAGATTTAATTGGTACAATTAGAATTATTTATGGGTTCTGCTTTTCCCTTGAGTAGCCCTTTATGTTTAGAGGTTATTGAGTTTGCGAATTTAGTTTCAATAAGTTGATAATTGCTACACAAATCACCGTAATGTTTGTTTAGTTAACAGTTTGAATTTACATTAAAATTTACTGCAATAATAACTAAAGTTTAATTTTATGTTCGAAATGTGTCCATGAAAAATATAGCATCTATTATTAAAAAGGTTTAATTTCGAACAAAATTTGTTGTGTTCATAAATTTCATAATGGCATTTTGTATTGCCAACATTATTACTTCTAAACAGAATGTGAATATTTTTTTATTGTTAAAGTTTCGGGAAACTTACAGCTATTTAAATATAAAAAACAATACCTACATAGGTACCTACTTAAAGGCTTACATAGGTTGTTATTGTGTTTTTCCTATTGGTATTTTAGTAGGTAGATTTTGTTGCCTACTGTTTATGGGTTGCGTCAATAAAAGATTGTCTTTGCACTGAGTTTATATTATTAAATATTCAATTTACATGAAATACAAGGTTTACAATATAAGGATCGTTATTCCGCGATAGATGTTCAGGTGTGACTGAGGATGCCATGAGGCACAGCAGTCCACGCTCGTACATGAATTTAGCTTATTCAACAAAACATAACATTCACGACTATTAGTACATAATCTGTGTCACCACAGTATTGAAAAAACACTAACATTTTGAACATTACTAAAATATTCCGGTAAAAATAGGCTCGTTCGATTCGGAATTACACCTTTCTTATACTTTTTTCGAATGACTTAAGAGAAATGTATCGTAATTATTTTCCAGCATGATGATGATTTATAAATTAAGTAAGTAAGTAGGTACCTACCTACCTAATTAACAAATAATGATTTTGTTTTTTTTTTGTCAGTAATAAGCACCTCAAATAAAGGTAGGTAATTACCTACAGAAAGTATACTTAATATACATTACATGAAAAATTGTTTTTCTAGACCTCATTCCGAACAAGTTATCACTCGCATGTACGACCATTATCGCTAACGATCACCATACCCAGTAATTCGCCTAGAATTTTATGGCCTATATATGACCTAGCCATAAAACCCGACCTAGCATAATTGCTGTCATGTTTAATTGTCCATATCAGTTATGTATTGCCTAATTTCAGATCGATTATTTTATTTGGCGACGTATATCCACGTAGGTAATTACGTAAATAATAGTTAGTAATTACTACAAACGCTTGGCTATCATAGGTGTTAATTTAATAAATAAGCTTTCTTCTGCGGCAGTCGATAAAATATGTCTATTTTGTGGCTATTTCTCGGGTCTCTGAAGTATTTCTTCCAAGATTTAAGAACTGAAACTCCAAAGATACAATAAAAATGATTTTTATTTTACACTACTTCTAACGTACAAATTAACATAAACACATTTAATTTTAAACTGAATTTTATTATTACATGAATATTTACATAGTTGAATAAAAGTAGGGTTCGCCTGTGGCGATTAAAGCCTCATCCAATCTTCTCCATTGTTCTCTGTCCCATGCTTTTCTGGCCCATAGCTTTCCAGTCACATTTGTTATGTCAGTCAGTACCATCGTACTAATAATAAAACCATATAAGTATATGGTTTTGCGGTTCATATTATGTGTATTTATTTATTGAGCTTCCTACAATAAACAATAATCATAATAATAAGCATTCGCATAAGTTTTAAAGCTGATATTGGATCTAAATATAAGGTCGTACACGTTTTATTTAAAACTAGCAACCCGCCCTAGCTTCTCTTCAGGTACACCTTCCTCTTGAATCACTCTATATATCAATCCGCTGTGTAGTTTTATAGAATTAGCATACATAGGGATATATGGACAGAGAAAGCGACTTTGTTTTATACTAGTGATAGTGAATATCTAATCTGTTTTTAATGTTGTTTCCTGTTTGTTTTCAGGTCTGCCCAATGACCTGACAGTGTACTGGCATCAGTACCCTTACAGTTTGGGAATCGTCTTCTGCAAATTGAGAGCTTTAATTTCTGAAGCGTAAGTCCATTTAATTTACTTAAAACACTACACTAGGTACTATGTATAATAGGCTCAGCCATGTTTCAGTATCGATTTATATTTTTACGTTTCGGTTCGGCAACATAGATATATAGATAATAACTTTATTGCACACTTAAATAAACAAAACAATATACAGGATAACAAACTTATCTAATTGTACAATTGGTGGCCTTATCGCTAAAAGCGATCTCTTCCAGGCAACCTTTGGATGGATGACATAGATGACGGTATCTCCTGATTGTCATATTTTGTAGTAAGTACTTCTCAAGACTGAAATCACATTCTGAATGGCCATCAAATCAAGCCCTTGCTATTGCCGTACTGATTGATTGATTGATATTTGATATCTTCTTTCCAAACAATCTCTTAGACAAAGTTCCGCTTCCTATAATTCCATAATAATTTGTGGCAATTGTTAGCTGTTTCATTAGGTTAGTGTGGGTTAAGGAAGATGAAGTAATATTATGTGACAATATTATATTTTCAAGGGTACTTTTGAATACATAATCAATAGTTTTCTTCGAAATAGTAGTAAATTAACTCTTTCAACTAACTTATTTCAATTACGATTAGATATTCATTTTAATAATGACCGGAACGAGTAATTTTACGATTTGCTTTCACTTATAAACAATACTAAACAAAATAAAATTAATATCGGATTTAAAGAACTTACAGATTAAAATTTTAAGATTGAAATTTCACCTATTAATATGGCCTCACTTTAATTTCATAATTAAGTGATAACGGGTTATTACAGAAAGTATGATATCATTACAAATTAACAACAAACAAACAACTGACAAATCATTTATTTTTCCAACAAATACATAGGTATAGTAAAACCATTTCTAAGTATCACTTTGACAGACAGATGAGCCAATGTTACAGTTAGTATTAAATTGTCTTTGGTTACAGTAAAGTTGTAGCACGCACACATGTATATTGATGCAATAAGTATTTCCTCTCACACGTTGAAATTATCACGGTTTTGTGGAGGGGAGTTTATTCTTAAACTGGATCATCTATACCTGCATAAAATTACAAAACAAAATACACTATAGACACAAGGGACAATTAATAATATACTAGTACATTTAAATGTCACAGTCGGTACGTACGAGTACGAGTTCAAAAGCTTGGAAATCAATTTATCAAGCACAGAAGAGTTTCAGTCCTCAAATACCGCAATTTACCTGCCTAACTGATGAGAAAGCTCAAACGAACCGCCATCTGTGCGAAATTGAGGGACCAAAATAAACGGTTCTATTTGTACTAAGATATAGGGTGTTTAGTACCATATGGGTGCTTTTACAGCAAAACGGGGCACGACATACCTATACAGGATAACATAACAGCATAATTATTATTATTTATATTACAGACGAGCAGCTTAGATGCTAATGTGTCTATGTCATAGTAATTTTATAAATTGATGGGGTTGTTACGAGTATAAGCTTCCGTGTCATATATAAATGGGTGTAACTTGACTGAAGCCTTTAAAACACGACATTATTTTACATAAATATTTGTTTTTGGTCAATTTCGTATCGGTATCGTGTCGTCAACTCGTCATAGACGACAGTTCCGATAATCGTACAATGTAAACAAAACACCCGTAAGGATAACTTACCAAGAAATAACCCTGATCTTCTCTATATTGTGCGGTAAATCTCATCATCTTTCAAAGGATTCTTTCATTATCAGTTTTTGATTCATTTTCTGTGAGGATTATTTGGGGTCTTAGTAACCATGGTTTCATGCCATGAAAAGGGGTAAAATTGTGGTTATAAGAAAGAATATCTTTTCATCATACATCAGTTCGATTCGGGAATCGATAATATATTTTTTTCATCAGGCTCCTCATCAAAAAAAAATACGATCTGGATACTTATTTGAGTGTCTGGGTGTTAAAGTATATTAAAATTAAATCATTCGATGGTAGTAGAAAATCACAAATCTACAACCCGTAACACAAGCTTCGAACTTACCACGGGGCTAGATGTTGCTGTGTAAATTGTCCAGCAATATTTATTTATTTATCTTGATATGAATAAGTACAAGATTTTACTAGGAAGATTCACATTCATAATCAAATCACGTGACCTAGGTACTTTAACTCTCGAAGCTTCTCGAAGCTTGTGTTACGGGTGCTAGATTTATGATATATCTACTTAATATAATAAACATACCTATAGGTAGATTTTTTTTAATTTACATAAACGGGAATTTCACAAACCATAGCTAGGTAGGTATGTACGTGGAATTCGGTCAACGTAAGAAAGGAAGTTGAAAGACGTATACATTTATCAAACCCCAACAGTTTTTATAAAAAATCTTGTATCATTGTCCCTACAAGCCTTAATATCCACGGGTCCAAGAATGTACGCTCCATTCTTCGCTTTAATATCGCTGTTATATTTCTTACATTCCCTTTATTCCAGGGCCACGTATGTCTCAGTGCTGACAATATCAGCATTCTCTCTGGAACGCTACCTCGCTATATGCCACCCTCTACACCTCTATGCCATGGCGGGTCTGACACGTGCTTCTCGGATTATTCTGCTCCTGTGGCTGATATCCGTTGTGTGCGCGTTTCCATTCGCTGTGTATACTGATGTCAGCTACAGGGATTATCCTCCAAGTAAGATATAATGTTTTTTTTTTGGGCTTTGCGTTATTAGATTGCTTTTGCATGACTGTCACTTTTATGGTAATGGTTTAATCTAAGAAGATAATACATATCTACTAAAGTGTGTATGAATGTGTGGATATTTGTAACTCTTATCTTATATTATAAGGTTTAAAGATATTTTATTCTCAAAAAAGACATACATAGTCACTTACATGAGAACAATTACCTAATTAACTTATGTGCCAAACAATTATTAAGTAAATAAATAGATAGTCTTATTGAATGGATTTTGATAAAACTGCACAACAATGTAGCTTATATAACAGAATAATACGTAGGCTACTTTTTACAGGAAAATATGTACATATTCCTTTGGGAAAATCAATTGTAAATGTTATTGAAAACTCATTAGCATTTTTTCCATTGAAAACAATGATCTGTAAACGCCAATTGTTTGTTTCACCCCGGTATTTGGCCTTTCTTTACGACACAGGCATCGCCTAGTGCGAAAACTAATGCTAAAGTTTATTATTAACGTATGAACTTTGGTAGGTAGGTACATTATTTTCATTTTTTCAATCAGCAAGATTCGTATTCCGTCTGTCGTATGATAAAAAGTGTGTCTGTGTAAATAAGTTAAAAGATTCGCTATTTTCGTCCACGATACATTATTTCTGTATATTTTATCAGCTGTCGATCGCCAGCTTTCACTTACTCAATCCATAAATCAAAGACCCTGTATAATATTTGGACTTTCACAGTAGGTACCTAACTGAGAAAATTTTCTACAAGAAAGTCCTATACATGTATTATAATATTATTAGAAAATGGTACAGTTAAAATTCACAATTCAAGATCACAACGTAGCCTTGGTCCTCGAGTGTGAGTCGAACCCACGCCACCCAGTTTAGCCCTGGTTGCGGTAACCACTACGCTATCGAGGAGTTACGTAAGCGCTAGAATTGATCCCATACCTGATATCTAGTCAAGTGAGAGTCAATCACTATAAAATAAATATAAGTAATTACTTACACTATTACAAGAACAGGTTCTAAAGCTTTACTGTAAATTCAAGTCAATAAACAAAATTATTATTGTTAAGTACACGAATAACATTATGAATAACAGTGTTCCGCCACGTTAGTTCAGAGAACAATAAAAAAGATTTATTCTCTTCACGAAATTAAGTTTGTGGATGCCTAGAGGTGCCTTTTTCAAGAGATTCGTGTTCTATACCTACCAACTAATTTAGGTTCTTTGGTAAATTTTGGGGTTTCTGTCCCAGAAGTTTAGAAACACCCAATTCATGATTTGATATTATCATTGAAAACTAACCTAGGTAGTCTGATAAAATCTTTCGTAAGTTCGAAGTTAATAAACAGATACCATGTAAACTTCAGAGTTGATTTGATCTGTAACCCTTAGTAACTAAGGCGCACATGAGAGTTCAAAAATAATAACTTTTTTTAGATATCATTTTCACCACCCCTATTTACGTTCCCACTGCTGGAACACAGTAACTTATCTCTTGCCGGTAGAGATATAATCATGTATAAAAATAATCAGAAATATAATGTGCAAAATGGTATGTAGGTACAAGCAAAGATAAAACATTTATTTATTTCCATAAAATCCTAAAGATCACTTGGACAATGAATACAATAACATTTAACCAACATTAAATAAAAATATAAGTTGTTTAAAATATCCCAATTATAAATTCAACAGCCAGTAGAGTTTTAAAAATTCCTCACATTATTATATTAAATTAAAAATGGGTCCAAATAAAATGTTATTATTAGGTCTTTAGAATGGTAGACATATTTGTTTTTACGCTCCATGTTTATGTCTTCGCAGGCTTGATGCGTGCCGAGTAGGAATATTTGAATAATTCTTTCGTTTTATTAAAATATGGACAAAAGAAGTGTTACATACTATGAAGCTGTTATTAAATTCTTCCGCAAGATTTCAAAATGCACTGTCAATCTCAAAACACACTTTGTTTTCAGAAAATCTAGATAATATTCATTTATAGATCTATTGTCTGGGCAAAATAAAATAAAATTAAATGAAAAAGGGGTAAGACAAAAACGCTTATACTTACACCAAATTCAGAATGTTTGAGCTAAGTTGTGAACATAGGAATAAAACGGACGGGGCGTAGAATATAATATGCATACATAATATTAGTGTTACCATAATATGGGTTAATTAATGTTATGATGATTTTAACTTTTTAAACGTGTTTTCATCCCAAAATAGCGTTCTACGACTCCCTCAGGCCTATATTCCAGTAGAACACTTTCTTAAACGCGCCTCTAACCTCATTGTTCATGTAGAAAATGAAAATTTGTAATTATATTATGAAAACAGTGTTTAGGACAAATAGAGTTTAAAGTTCTAAGGCCCTGATACAATTGCTATTTCGATTAAATGAATGAAAATACATTCGAATATTATAGGATTAAGATAGGAATTCCTATAAACAACACAATATCTCTGAAAACAAACTAACTTACTCCATGTGCCTTTACATATTTTATCTATATCTATATCTACTTCTATACTAATATTATAAAGAGGAAAGATTTATTTGTTTGTAATGAATAGGCTCCGAAACTACTGGACCGATTTCAAACTTTCACCTTTGGAAAGCTACATTATCCCCAAGTAACCATAGGCTATAATAAAGCAAAGAAAATTGCGGGAAAGTGTAAAACACGGGCGAAGCCGCAGGGCGGAAAGCTAGTTATTAGTAAAGAGAAATCGCATCTCTCGACTCGCGACCATTTTAGTCGCGTAGTAGTCTGATCAGAGTCGCGCGTCTAGGTCGCTAAGGAGTGCTACTTTAGGGTAACTGAAGCCTTGTTACATCGTTACGACTGTTCGTTCCACGCAACACTAATTAAATTACTTAACCCTTCTCAAAGTTTATCTATTGTAAGTTGTACTTGTGCATAATGGAATGCTTAAATTACATGCATGAATGAGACAGGGTTTAATTATAATGTTGATTTCAACAGTTTTACTAATGCTTAGGTATCTTGCCGCTGAAAGCCGTGTCTGTCATGGTCTGTAGGTTCATGCCCCGTCGAGCACCTTTGGCTTTTCTTGACTATGTGTGCTTTAAACACATGCTTTAACGGTGAAGGCAAACATTGGGAAAAGCGTTGTTTAAAGAACTTTAAGGAGTTTAAAGTATATGTGATATTCACAAACCCTATCCAAGACAAATGACCTTCAAACTCGTGGTGAATGAATGTCTTATTTCTCTCGTCAAGAGATAATCCCTGAGTTCTATTTACCTTCCCACTGTTAGGACACACAGCAGCATAAAACATATTTATCTATCTAGTATAACTTTTACTCGTTACGTAACATAAACTTGATATTACCACGAGGCTAAATATTGCTGTATGAATATATATTTTATTCAGTTTATTTATTATATTTGTACCCAAGATAACCTTAGATGCTTACGAGAGTTGGGTATAGGATATTTTTGGGCGTCTCATCGAAACGAAGTTACTCACCAAAAATTAGCTTGATAGTAATCAAGTGATTACCATGTTCTACGGAACCCGGACTAATTATAATAACGATGAAAGCTGCCAATTCTGAAGCTATACAACTAGTTTCAACAATATTTTTTAACTTTATAGGTACGGCAGCAATTCAATTTATGCAGACTTGACTTTTTGCCGCTTCCAAGTTTAGAAATTGCTTTTTAACTCTGTTAGTTTGCAGAGAAAATAGCTCTATACACCCACTTAAAGTTAAACGCTGACTTAAAATAACGAAAAGTTACCTATGATAAGAAATTTTCTTGGGATAAGTTGGCTAATTGAAAAGTTATTTTCCGTTATCTATTTAAATGTCTTAAAATGAAAAATGCAAGATGCTTTCAGTAGATAAGACTTTTTAGACGACCTGTGTGGCACAGCAAGATGCAAAAGGTTGTGGGTACGATTCCCGCCTCGTGACAAAAAAAATTACGATCTGCAAATATTTATTCCGAATGTATGTGTTATATTATGTATAAAACATATCTATCCACGTATTTATATAATCTAGCGCCCGTAACACAAACTTACCACGGGGCTAGATGTTGTTGCAGGACAATTCACGTCCTGCATTATATTATTGCAAATATTTATTTATTTATTTTAGAATATACAAAATACAAGAACATGAAGAAAGAACATAAGGTATATTGTACCGTCACAACACGGGGCAAGAAATACCTATAGTTTAATTTATTTTTGTCTTTGCCTTTAACTTTCGCTTGCTATAATTGAAAGAAACGAAAATAATCGACTCGTCTGGGATATAAATAGAGTTTATACCCCCAAAGGAAATCAAGGACTAACATGAAATCTCAACAGTAGTGAAGCCAATAAAAATCCTAGCATATGATAGCGATCCCAATATAACCCACAATTTCGTCATTCACAATGTCAATGAGAATTGTCATAAACCTTATTTTGGTTACATTTTTTTTTTTAAATTGTTTTGTTATATTCTACTTATTATATGATTTTGCTGCTGTCTCAACGGAAAGACCAATGTGGCGAATTTTTACATACTTTTATTCGTGACGAACTAACATTGTGGCAAATGTACAATAATCCATTATAACACGGAAAAAGGAACACGTGATATATGTTTTTCACCAAAATCTTCTATTTTATACAAACAAGAAAACTAAAACTGTTGACAATGACAGGTCAATCCCTGCCGTGTTGGCTAAGTGGGAGCCTAACCGACTAATTCAAAGGTTCAAATCCCGCCGAGCACCACACAAAATGAAAAAAAAGGGTGTAGACAAACATCGTGAGGGATGTTCTGAGAACTTTGAAGGATATGTGACATTCACCAACCTGCACTTGGCCAGTATATCGAATTAAGGCCTAATCTCTCTATTCACGAGTTTATGTGTCCCAGCAGTTCCAGAAATTCCTGTGTCCCAGCAATGGGAACGTAATTAGGGTGGTATAGGTGATTCCATCACGGAAGGGTTTTGTGACAAACACAGTGGAAATAAAACAAAATGTAAATCGTAAAAATTTGTATTTGTCGTGATCTGTTAAGCAATTTTCTTAGGATTGGTTTCATTTGGATTTGAAATTGCTTTTGCAGAACAACATCGATCTTCGAAAATCCAATTTTAAAGCAAATTGTTTTCTGGAATGGAATTAATTTGCTTTGTTGATATTTCTATATCATTAATAGATGATATTGTTGGATTATATTTAAAGTGTAACCATAAGCCATAGATTGACATTGTCGTGTGGTGCTGGCTTATGGAAGTTTTAACCTTTTTTTTTCTTATAATTAAATTCTTCTGACAAACTGCCTGTCGAATTTAAATACCAGAAGTCGCTTTATGTAATGTACCTTTTTATTGCGTTTACCAATCAGCCGGGTAAGGTCGTTGTTGATAAAATTAAATGCTCAAGATTTCAAATGGGTTTTATTGAGGAGAGGTGACACGTGTTCAGTTGTGAGACGTTATACGAGTTAATTATGATGATAATGACACTTAACTAAGAGGCTGTAATTCTCGCAAGTAGGTACCTATAGTAAAACCATTTCTAAAATGAACGCCCCTCTAATACCGAATTCTGAATTTTTTTTTTTCTGTGTATTCTGTTTTTCTGTATTTCCTCTCACACGTTGAAATCATCACGGTTTTGTGGGGGGGAGTTCATTTTTAGAATGGTTTTACTATACTAATAAAATGTTCTATAATATCAAATGCAAAGTTAGTTTCGTTGATTCTATTATTCTATTTGTATTCACGCATAACACTCGTATAAGTTTTTAAATTGAATTTTAGATTGCTTATATGAAAACTGTCTAAACCATTTTGTATAGATATTTGTTCAATAGTCCTTTTGACCTTAGTTCTCATACCAGTATTTGGGTCGATCAGCTTTAAAATTCTATTTCAAGTTTCATGTTTCCAATAATATAATAAGCAGATACAAAATGTACAATTGTAAGATTTGCAGATATTTGTTCCGGGTGTCTGGGTGTTATACATGTATACTAAAAATATCTATCTATGTATGTATATTATATTAAGTATATCAGAAATCTAGCACCTGTAACTCAAGCTACGAGCTTACCACGGGCTAGATGTTGCTGCCTGAATTGTCCGGTAATATTCATTTATTTATTATTTAATGTTAAAGTTACATTTAGTTTGTAAATAAATCAAGGGATTTTGATCAAGGGATTTGCATCACGAGTAGGCACAATAAACATAACACCACTACTTTAGCTAAAAGCGTTCGCTAGTATTTTGTATGAAGTCTAAAGGATTAACCAGACATTCCTTTCAAGGCCCTCCACGAGACATTGGTTATTGTATAGGTGACCCTGCCAAAGGTCACCGGGGCACAATAAAAATCCTTGGGTCTTTTTGATGGTCATAATCATAATCACCCCTATTAACGTTCCCACTGCTGGGACACAGAGCTTTTGATGAGAGATTAGGCCTTAATACACCTTATTGGCCAAGTGTGGGTTGAAGAATGTCACATGTCATTCGAACTTTTGAAAAATCTCAGAACATGCCGTATTCCTCACGATGTTTGAATTTATTATTAGAGCACGTGTTTATAAAGCGCACATACATTTTTCATGAAGAAAAATTTTGAATTGCGTAGTGGGGTTCGAACCCACGATAGGTATTCGGAATGAAAGTCGAGTGTTCTCCCATTTCGCAAACACGGATTTTTTATGGTTGATGGGCTAAAAGTTCTCGAACTTCTGCGTCTGTGAGTGTATGTATGTGGCATAATAGCTGCGAACTTGTGAAACGATAACAATTACTATTATATACAACTAGCTCTCTCGCTAGCTGCGGTTTCGCCTTTCTTCGAGACCTTTCCAACAAATGCAAAATTGTGGAAATCGGTTTGTGTGTTCTCGAGTTATACCGTCAGGAAGGAAAACCCGACTTATTTTATATAGTAGACTAGCTTTCCGCCCTGCGGCATCGCCCGCGTTTTACACTTTCCCGCAATTTTGCTATAAACCTCACACAGCCCGAAACATTTCCAACGAATGCAAAATTGTGGAAATCGGTTAGTGTGTTCTGGAGTTATAGCGGCAGGAAGGAAAACCCGACTTTTTATAAATTAGATTATTTTTATTTTATATATGCGCTTTTATGTACCTATATATTTTTTGTAATGACATGTGTTTTTTTGTTTTTTGGTGTGCATTAAAAGATATTGTATTGTATTGTATGCGGCGGAACCCTGTAGTAGAATATCCATAGAAGCCTGTTCCAAGTAACTGTACATCAAACAAAACTTATTAAGTTATTACCATTCCAGGCTTTCGAAACCTTATTTGTTAACTTTCTGCTGTTTGATGGAGTTGCGTTGCGTCTGACCTATTTTCTTGAATATACTCAACAACTATTTATTATGCATCAACTTTTGTATTATAATGTGTATATACTTACCTATTACTACTATAAATAACTTTACGGAGAGACTAATGGTAGTACAAAATTAAATTAAATAAAAAGTTAACAACTGCGCGTTGTTAAAAACCATAGATGGAATAATTTTATTGTACACCATTAATATACAAAATATAATAATAGGACAATTGGCGGGCTTATCGCTTAAAGCGATTATCTCAGGCGATTGTCTCTTCCAGGCAACCTTTGGATGGATAGGAACTATTAAATGCGAGTTTAAAAAGTTATAATAAGTAGACAAAAGATAAAAGTAAAGATAATCCAATGTTTATTTCGTCATAATCACTAACAGTAACACTAGAGCAGTAAATGAGAATACCTAGGAATCTAGAATTACCAGCGGTGCTGGAATTAGGTTATCCTGAGCATTGCGTGTAAGATAATGTTAACGCTTTGAACGAGGACTACGAATATTACGACGTATGAAATACGAAAACAAGGAATTTTCGTGTATTACGAGTATGTTCAAGGACTGACTTTATTTTAGAAACTCCTTATTTTAGTACCTGTGTGTCTGGGTGTTATATATGTTTAATAAAAAAATATCTATGTATGTTTATTATATTAAGTAAGTATATCAGAAATCTAGCACCCGTAACACAAGCTTCGAGCTTACCACGGGGCTAGCTAGATGTTGCTGTGTGAAATGTCCAGCAATATTTATTACCTATTATTTAAATGATTTCTCTTAATTTTATGCACCCTTCGTCTTTTAGTATTGCGTTTCGTGTCCATCCAAAGGTTGCAAAGTAATCGCTTTTAGCTAAAAGGCCGCACATTGTAACACTTTTTTATGTATATGTTTCTTATATATTATTTAAGCTATATATTTAGGCTTCTATCGCGGGGCTTGAGCGTGGAGACCGAATCCAGAAATTCCGTAACGAAAATAACCTAACACTCCGACCGTGCAATAGCTTAACCACGGCAGTCTCTGAGTGCCACACGTTTTTTTGTAATGTATTTTTGTTTTTCTGGTGTCCAATAAAGTATATTGTATTGTATTGTATTGCAGATTCCGGTAACATATCGCGTGAGAGTGCGTTTTGCGCGCTCATGGCACCATCGCCGCTGTTGGAGCTGAGCAGTATCTTCTTCTTCTTCTTGCCGGCCGTGCTGATACTGTGTCTGTATGTGCAGATGGGGCTTCATATACGGTAAAAGCAATAGCATAAAGTGTTATGTACACAGTGAGTGACATGTATGAAAGTGAAAGAGGTATGTACCTATACTAGTGAGTTTTATATAACCAAACAAACAAATTATTTTATTTTTTCAACACAAAAACACATTACAAATGAAAAAACACTATAGATAAGGGACATGTTGAAAAAATTAGCACTGTCTCAGCATGTGTTGGACACTATAAATAAATAAATATTGCTGGACTTCACACAGCAACATCTAGTCCCGTAGCTAGATGCTTGTGTTACGGGTGCTAGATTTCTGATATACCTAATATAAAATAATACACATAAGCTACATTTTACTGCGGGAAAATCCACTATGACTTGGGATGATTAATTTAAACGTGGGCAAAGCGAGTGTAAACTAGTTTTAAATAAACACAAGCTTTGAGCTTACCACGGGGCTAGATGTCGTTGTGTAAAATTGACCAGCAATAATTATTATTATTATTAAATGAAATTACGCGTCCCTCTGGAATATTATAAAAGATTTCTATCAATAATTTTGAATTTACCGCGGAATAGCTTGGTGGCGTTTGGCATGTGGTGCTAGCCGAACCCACGAGAATAGAAGAGGTACTATTTTAGGCCGCTACCACATTACTGTATAGGTACTTTGCTTAAAATGTAAATTTTTAACCATTATTTACCTAATACCTATTCGTTTTTCACAGATCCACAAAGATTACGGAAAAGACCAAGATGGGTCTCCTCAACGGGCACATTCACGGGGAGACGCGACAAGCAAAGTCGAGGAAAGCCATTATACGAATGCTTGGTAAGTCGATAACTGTAGCAGACACAGATTCGATACTCTTACTCTAGAAAATTAATTCGATAATAACTTTAATAACGTAAAAGTGAACGTGTTTATATAAAGAAATTAAAATTAAACTAAAAATTTAGTTATACCTATAATAAACTTGCTTGGTACCTATTTATTTTATTATTATTATTATTCTAATAAGATAACGCCACTGCTTTACTTCTCTTCTAATATTTGTTTAATCCCACGGTTGCCTAGTAGAAATCGCTATTAGCGATAAAGTATTGTATCGTAATTGAAACAATAAATAATGGCACGCACGTCAGAGTAAAAAGTAGTAAGTACATTTTATGAAAGTTTATTAACATAATAATGCCCGATTTACATTATTCCAGTCCAGCGATCCAGTCCAGCACTGGATTGCTTACTGGAAAAATGTAAACCGGCACTGGCACAATGCTTACTGGATTCAGTTCATTCCAGTGCTGGACTGGATCGCTGGACTGGAATAATGTAAATCGGGCATTAAACCAATCTCAATGTACCTATATCACCAGCTTACGATTTCATTGTTTGTTAGCTTTATCTAATTTTTGTTTTTATTATGGAAAAGGCTTACCTACACTTTTTCATTAAAAATAAATATTTCGTCTTACAAATAAAACAATCACAACCCAAGTGGGCTGAGAGACAGCTTGTTGTGAAGGAGCTTGGCATTAATATTGTAAAAATCGGGGCTTTCCAGCTTTTTTTGTCGTCACCAGCTTCAATTGAAGCAAAAATTATTTATAGGCTGGCTACCATTAGGTAGCCATTGTTAGAAAATAGTTTTTAGTTTTGTTTAACATTGTTAGAAAATAGTTTTTAGTTTATATTTTGTTATCTGTACTAGTTTTAAGTTAATTAATCACTTATGGTATTGTAATATGACCGGCGTGAACTTTTAGTTCAAAGGTCAATAAAAACTGAATAAAAAAAAAAAAAAAACCCAAGTGGGGCCGGTCGTTAAAATATTAATACAAATTGGGTTCTAAGTAATTTTAATTGAGGTCTCGGAGAATGACCAATAAAAATGTATGAAATTGCTATCCAAATTCGCAATATTGAATTCTGAAAGCAAGAATCCACTTTATCGAATAATTAAATTCCTAAGGATGTTACAAAAGAGGTTTTAAACTTATGGCTTCGCTAGGTGATTGAGATTAATTTCTAGACGTCTTAAAATTGTGATAATTAGAATGACGTTAAGGCACGTTTTAGAGTTCTTTGAATTTTCTTGTTTATCGTATATCTACCTGACTAGCGTACAGATTTGCTTGCGTTTGTCACGTTATCTACATAATTACAGTTTATAATAATAAAATCTTTCGCCTTCCAAATGAAATTCCTGAAATTTACACGTTCAAACAAACAAACTCTTCATTTTTCTTTTTAAGTATGGAAGATATTATGAAGTTTGAAATTCAAATATAAAATTAAAGTAGTGCTACTCTAGGTTGAACCTAAATAAAATAGGTATAAATACGTGTTTTTTTTTTGCTTTTAAAAATCTGAAATGGTGCTTATTATGTTATTCGTAAAAACAATGAAATACAGACTCAATTTTTAGCGCTGTTTTTTACACTCACACAAGACAAAACAATCCTTGCCAATATGTTTGAAAACCGAGAATATATTAATATAAATTTGAGGATGAAATAATATATCAAATAAACATTGTTAAACCATCCTTTTGCTACACCAGCGTATTTACATAGATTTATGAATGTTAAACCAAATAAAGCAATAAACTCACATTACACCATAAAGTGTAATCAAATAAATTGAATCCTGTTTGATAACTTCAAACAAGCTTACCTGTAATGGAAATACTGGAGGCAGGGTGACTTCGTTATCTTCATCAAGACTTCCAGAGTGATTTAATATCGTGGCATGTAGATTACTAAGGAAATGGTTCATCATCATCATCACCCTTATTTACGTACCCATTGCTGGTACTTCTTTAGGGACTTCTCTCTTGACGAGAGAGATAAGGCCTTAATTCACCACGATATACAAGTGCGGGTTGGTGAATAACACATACAAATCGCACATAATTTTTTCAATAAGAAAAATTCCGAGGTGCGCTGCCGGGTTTGAACCCACGACCTTCGGTATGAAAGTCGAGCTACTTAGCCAACACGGCTTATTAAATATCTGAATAGTAAAGTTAAATGTCACTTTATTTGTAAACTTGTGGTATACATTGTTGCAAATAACCTCGCTTTACCCAGATGTTATCTCAGATTATTTTAATGTTAAATTATTATTATTGACTATGAACATGTGACACTGTAAGTATTGACTATGTGACCTTTTTAAATGTATAATTTTTATTAAACATATGGCTAGTGTTATTGGAGAAATCTGTACTAGTTTTCAATAAATAAATAAATTAAATAAATAAATATGGAAAGTTTCAAAACACCGCACTATTACCGCAGACTCACGGCTATAAAAACTACAACTACAACATTTTCTAGTACAGATTTTTAAATAAATCTAAAAGAAGATATCTACGATAATCACTCATGTAAAACCACCAACTTACTGAATGAATACAACTAGGTCCAAATTTTCTTCAGTACCTACTACACAGACCGTTACGGAATTAACTTGGGGAATAGATTTTTTTTAGCCGAGCTCTGAACCTAGAATAAATAAAAATTATAAGCTGCCAGTTTATAGCAGCCTTTCAGACTTTATGGAAGTCCTAAGTCGAACCTAATTGGCATTCTAAATTAAACAACCCACCTAAGCTAGGCCTTATCATACTTAGGCAGCTGAGTTGGGGAGTATACCTATAGTTTGTGATTATCCTTGTTAGGAACAATAAATTGCAGTCTGGGCTGGAAATACATATTTATTAGGTTCGGTCGTATTATTCCGCGCTCGAATTATTTCTGTTTATTATTTTGTTTTCAGGAAGAATAGCTTATCTTCCTGCTGTTTTATTATACTAAGAGCGCTGCCCGCGACTCCGTCCGCGTTACATTATGTTTGTATGCGGGCCACGTCTAATTATAATTGGAGCAAGAATTTAAATAGGCTATCCCAGACCTCTAAATGTGTATTTATCTACCAAATTTCATAAAATTCAGATTTTTGGTTTAAGAGTTATGGCGGAACATACCTACATACAGAAAAAAAATCTAAAAATCGTCAAATTAGTTTCAGTATCATCATAAATACAATATCTCTGAAAATAAACTAATATAACCCCCGCAATTGAAAATGAATTCTGTAAATGGCGGCGGTATGTATGGGTACGATTGGCAAAACAAGGATAAAAGTATAGACAGCGATAGAGAGTGAGCGAGAACGCATGCGAGCGGACGCCATTTACAGAACTCATTTCTAATTGCGCACGTAATAACTTCATCGGTCCCTTACAGATTTATTATTAGTATAGATGAAATACAATAATAAAGTTTGTGCTAATATTTTAAATAGTACAATTTTAAAAGGCTTTAGCCCTGGCACTGAACATATAATTACTACTACCCTGGTCTACATTGCTACATTAATCTTATAATAAAACTTTGACCACAAAAACTTTGCTCTTTGTTACATTTCTAGTGTAGGTTTCTGAGGTTTCAAGCACGTAACTAATTAAAACTCTGTGGATTTAATTAGATTTACTAGGTAGGCATTAACCTGTCTACGTACTTGGTGCATATTAAGCAGAAATCTTAGAATAATAGCGCATCATTTCAGTCACAATATTACAACACTGAATTCACGTAGATACCTAGGTACTATAAAATGTATCTAAAAGCTATATATATATATATATTCCGTCCGATGTAATCATTTTTGAGGATTTGTTATGAGATAGATGATAGAACCGGTAATTTTAATAAACTGGGTCTTCCATAAAATTGGAATTAAAGTTTCGACACGACGAAATAACATATTATAATATAGGTACATCAGTGTCTAACCTTTAGTGTTAAATATTATACAATCATCATCAGCACCCCTATTTACGTTGCCATTAGGCCATAATTCACCACGCTGGCCAAGTGGGGCTTGGTGAATGATATGTTCTTCAGACTTATCAAAGTTCTCAGAACATGCCGGTTTCCTCACGATGTTTGCCTACACAGAGCAGGTATTACAACAAAAATACCTACATAATTAAAATTCCAGGCAGTGTTGGGTCCAAAGAGGTGTAGTGACACGGCTAGTCTGCGTATAATGAGACCTTCGTTCGGATTACAATATACGCACGATTAATCCGGACGAATGCGGGATTTACTCGGGAATCTCGGGATATCCACTTCCATCCCAAGTATTTTTATTTATTTATTTTATTTGGATATTAAACAGTTATATCTTAGAAACTAATCTTCTTAAAAACTACAAAACATTTAAAATTAACAAGAAAGTGTTTGCTGAATTAGGCGCTATGTAAAGTATAAAATCGGTTTTAAAATAGTCGTAGTAAAAGGCCAGAAAACGTGACCGCTAGTTTTTTTAAATAAATAAAATTTAAAAATAAGCTATACATATATCTCCATTAATTTCAGCCATCGGACGCCCACAGCTGGACATGGTGTACCTTAAACAAATTCTGAAAATAGTCAGGTGTCTCTTTGCTATAGATACCTACCTACTTTATCGTATCGTACAAAGTATCTATATGAGTGGTGACTTTGTGTCTTAGCATCAGTTTTTCCTTATGTTAAAAACATATTCTACTAATTTTACAAGAAGATACCTAATTGAAAACCGGCATGTTTCGCTCACATGGTATTTTATTTGTATGATGATGATGAGTATGATCCTTCCAGGAGAATACCTTAATTATGTTATCCTAAATATACACAATCTGATGCCTTAATTAAATTTCGTTTCCGCAGAGTTTGTACATATTAATCAGTATCAATTCTACATTATATTGAGGCTGATACAAAAAAAGTAAAGGGATTATAATTTGATTAGCTCATTGCCCGCGTAACATATTTTCTTCCTCGGTAAAATTGTAGTCCAACCTTACTTTTAAATTAAAATCTATTTCGAAATCCAACTAGGTACATAGTAATCGATTTAAAAAGATTCAGCTTTATGATATTGGATAAATAGATAGTATTTTCTAAGTATTCAATAGTATCACAAAAAACTTGTTAAATCTCGTGCTTGGGAATATTGTGTTTGATAGTAAACCTTACATATGAGAATTTATAGCAGTGAGCCATGAAACTACACAGATCATTTCTTATCTCTTTTTGAAACCTATTTGTCTTGAATTGAAACCTTAGACTTGTTTGACTATTGACTATCAAAGTATCGGCTAGAAATCGTAAGTGCTCAACAAATATCATTTTCTTCAATCTAAAAATGTATTTTTTAAGCGTAACACGAAACACAAGTTCGGGTTTTGGGGGATTCAGACTATAATAAAATAAATAAATATTGCTGGACAATTCACACAGCAACATCTAGCCCCGTGGTAAGCTCTAAGCTTGTGTTACGGGTGCTAGATTTCATATATATTAGTAAGTATACTTATTGTATATGGAGCCGATAAGCCCATTAACATTAAACCGCTATTTAACTCAAAAGTTTAGTTTAGGCTCGAGAGCCACTAATGACTGTTCTAAAGGGACTTTGATCACATTTTATCGATTTTACCGTGGGAAATATAATATACCTAGGCTTTATACACGATAGTTTAGCACATAAGGTTATGCTTACACTCAGCCCTTTATGATTAAAATAATTACATCGAGCATAATAAATATTATTTAGAAGGTAATAATTTCCGCTATCTAAAATAAATATAAATTTATATCCCTATAAGATACTATAATCTTTGATGATTTATTCACTAAACGACTAATAAATGAGTTTAAATAAATTTCCGGCGTCCGTCGGCGTGCCATTATCGTAATATTCGTAATTGATTTGAGATTTATCCGAAAACTTTAAACTTACTTTATTTACTTACTTAATTATTTAATCATCATCATCATAACACCCCTATTAGCGTTCCCACTGCTGGGACACAGGGACTTCTCTCATGACGAGAGAGATTAGGCCTTAATTCACCACGCTGGCCAAGTGCGGGTTGGTGAATGACACATGTCCTTCAAACTTTTTTTTTTTTTCAAAGTTCTCAGAACATGCCGGTTTCCTCACGATGTTTTGCCTTCACCGTTAGAGCACGTGTTTTTTAAAACACACATAATTTTCCAAGAAGAAAAATCAGAGGTGTGAGGAGCCGTGTTGGCTAAGTGGGAGCACACACGACTTTCATTCCGAAGGTCGTGGGTTCAAACCCCGCCGCACACCTCTGAATTATTTAATATTCTAATATAATTTGTTAATAACTTAAAAAATACGGTAAAGGTCCTTCATCACTCGTCACTCGTCGTGTTAGTTACAAGATTTATAATTGAGGAACGGCTGAATCGATTTAGCTAGAAATTAGTGGAGTGATAGCTTAGAACCAGGAAAAGGACAAATTATATTTTTTTCATCGAGATTTTTTTTTAACGCGTAACCGCGGTAAGCTGGTATAGGTAATATAAGTGTAGAGAAGTTGCGTGAAATCTCATCAATCAGCAGTTTACATTGTTTGTAACTCATCCATCACTGTTGTCAATAATATGCTTAATTTGCGACGGCTAACGATTCTCTTGGACCAAGAGCCTGTGATGGCCAGACCTTCCTTTAATTCACAAGCGTGAAAATTATTTCATGTGTATGTCTAACATAGGTAAGAATAACCCCCAAACATGAAACCTGGATCGCGGTTGCTTTGGGAGATAACAACCTTTTACCTGTTATCTCCCAAAGCAACCGCGATCCAGGTTTCATGTTTGGGGGTTATTCTTACCTATGTTAGACATACACATGAAATAATTTTCACGCTTGTGAATTAAAGGAAGGTCTGGCCATCACGGGCTCTTAGGTTATCTGTTATTTCAAAACATTTCCAGTTCGTTTTCATATACCGTTAACGAAAACATTTACCTATCTGTGATTTAACCTAACATTTTCAGAAAAGGCAGACAGAAATTTACTCTCTAAAATATCAATGTAATATTATGTTTTAGTGTTGTATTGAATTCATTGGATAAAATAAATGATATGTTTGTTTGTTTGTTTGATTGATTTGTTTGATAATATACAGCTAGTTTACTATAAAGTTAATTACTACATACTTATTTTGTGAAAATAATATAAAATGAGTATAAGAAAAGTAACTACCATTTTCCAAGGCTATTTTGTAGTTACTACAACGTACTTAACTAATGATATTTCAGCAACATTAAGTTCTATTTGCTATTTCGCACCGTAATATTATTGTGCTCAGGCACATTACGGCTAATGTAATGTAACAACCAAATTTCGTTATTATTGTTCATAATATTATATTTTATTAAAGAACAAAATCCACAGCCGATGTACATAATATAATATTATTCTTAGATATATCATAACATAACTTTTTGTAGATATATCTATACTAATAACAAACAGAAAATAGCTCTAATCTTAACTAAATAAATCTAGGTCTATAGGTTCCTTAGTAACCATTCCAATCACGCCCAAACCATCTAAAAAGTCAATCACTAGAATATTGGGTAACACTGGCTATAAGACTTCGCCTTTGAGTATTAAATCAAAAGGAGGCGAGACTTTTTCAATAATGTTTCTAGCTCTCCGCTCGGGATAGGCCGGGATCCGTAGTACATGGAAATCAAGTGATTACTAACAAGCTAATTTTTGGTGAGTAGCTTCGTTTCGATGAGACGTCCAAAGATATCCTATACCCAACTCTCGATTGTGGTAGCTAACAGAGATATCAAGGATTAAAAAATTTAAGGATGTAAAACCGGGATAACGGACCACGAAATTTGTCGGACAATATGTCCGTTAGATTTTATAAATATTAATTAAGTATACAACAAAAAATCAGCTGGTTAGTAATCATAGTAATCATTTAAATTGACCTCGTTTTCGACACATTTTGGAAATGGCGGACTCTTTGATCAAACCATAGGTTTTGTAGGACAAACATGTTTTTATATAATTTAGATAATTATCTTGAGATATAACATATTGTCCTACAAATTTCGTGGTCCGTTATCCCGGTTTTACATCCATGAATTTTTTAATCCTTGATATCTCTATTAGCTACCACAATCGAGAGTTGGGTATAGGATATCTTTGGACGTCTCATCGAAACGAAGCTACTCACCAAAAATTAGCTTGTTAGTAATCACTTGATTTCCATGTACTACGGATCCCTGACTAGGAGGCAAGGTGAGGTAAATAATAATAATAATTATTATAAGAGTGTTTGAAATGTACCTAAGACTAGTCAGCGTTTTTATATTTTAGTAATCCACGCACTATTTTGTCAAATAATGAAATATTCGTTTTTGCAAAACATGGTGATTTAACCTGCTAGTGCTAAGTTCATCAAAATAACTTTGTGTACAGGCCTGTATTTTTGATAAAAACAAATACCTAGTTTTTATGGAGCATGCACGGTACATAATATATGTTTCCTATACTCCGCTGGACTCTTCTTTGAAGTCATTTGACAGCTCCCGTCTGTGCTCAGCTGTTTGGCTACTCCATTGAGTTAGTCAGCTATACTCAAAGTGTGTTCCGCGGAACCCTAGGGTTCCGTGATACCTCTGTAGGGGTTCCGCAAGAATTTAGGAAAAAAAATCAAAACATCTCTCTCTGGTCGCTCCGCGACTGCGCGGACTCCGCGGCCGCGCGGAGACAAAACGCTGTCAACGTTATTTATTTGTTTATTTGTATTTGTATAAACATGTGTTACAATAGCTGGTACAATATCTCATAAGATTGGTGTCAAGAATTTTATACTTGTACGTGACACGTGACAACAAAACTTATAATGTGTCATAGTTTTACCCAAAGTAGCGTACACAATTTTTAGGGTTCCGTAGCCAAATGGCAAAAACGGAACCCTTATAGATTCGTCATGTCCGTCCGTCCGTCCGTCCGTCCGTCCGTCCGTCCGTATGTCACAGCCGTTTTTCTCCGAAACTATAAGAGCTATAAAGCTAAAATTTGGTAAGTAGATGTATTCCGTGAACCGCACTAAGATTTCATAAAAAATTAAAAAAAAAAAAATTACATTTCCCATACATAGGACTGAAACTTAAAAACTTTTTTTTAATTGAACCCATTTGTGTGGGGTATCTATGAATAGGTCTTTAAAAATCATAACAATGTTTCTAACACCATTTAATTCTTAACTTAATAGTTTGGACGTGAGACTCTTCCAAAGTGGAAAACAGAGTGTCCCCCCCCCTCTAATTTCTAAAATAAGAGGATGATAAATCTAGAAAAAATATATATTGTACATAACCATAAAAACTAACAACGAAAATTGGTTTGATCGAAATCTATCTAGTAGTTTTTTTATAATACGTCATAAACTATTTCATATAAACAATTGCTGCGGAAGCCTACATGGGCGAGTCCGACTCGCACTTGGCCACTTTTGTTTATTTTATTATCATATATTATAGCCGCGAAAAATTCATATATCGTGGAAAACGGCCCTGAAAAAAGGCTAGTCTAGATTAATTTCGGTATTATGTTGCTTAGAATATTCTCATATACTAACCAGGCTTCATAATGACACTTTTATTGACGGCAATTCATCCAGATTAACCGTTTTTTCCAGACAGGGCAAAATTGATGGACGTAGAGAATTCATTTATGGTGTCTAGACCAAAATAATAGCTATGAATCGTATTCGATCAAACAATATTCGACGAACCTTGTTTTAGAGTGGTTTTAATTCAAAATTGTTTAATATTTTTTTTGTATTAATCCTGCCTATGTTTTGTTCAACAAAAAAGGGCTGATAAAGTGCCGGCAATTAACTAGTTTACTGTAGATATAATCATATATTTTAAACGTAGACGCAATATTAAAGTGGCTCGCCTAGGCTTACGCGCGCAGAGTAGTTGGTATACAAATACAAGATATCGTAAGTAGCAGCTTACTACTTATATTAGGTAAACAATTATGAAAAAAAAAATATAGTGTCGACCTTTATTACACACAGACTTTCAACAATGTTTATTTTTATAAGTCACCAGTGCGGCGACTAACACTCGGCGCTATGTGACTTCTAGTATGGAATTGATTTCTATGCTAACCGTCACTTTGCTTTTCACTGATCCGTAAGATATAAAATCCGGTATTCGAAGATTAAAGAGATGAAAAGGCTCGAAAGCTCTTTTCGTAACTCACATTTGCGTGAGATGTGAGTTACAAGAAGAACTTCAAATCCACTTTCATCTTTGTATAAACAACTTAACATTTACTCTTCCAAACGTGAAACACTTCGAGTGTCAGCTTAAGGTTGTATTATACATTCGATTCTCGTGGCGCTATCTATCTTGGAGCAGCTGTTTTGTAAATTGTTAGTGAATTTAAGGAAAAGTCGCGCACATTTTTCAATTTGTTTGTTGGATGGCCCTTATTTTTTTGCATGTAAGGTATATTTATCATTATTTTGTCCATGGATATCTAATCATACTCTGTGATCTTAACAGATATTATCAAAATCTACATTACCAGCCGAGTATTGTACCCAGTCGTATTGCATTTATTTTATATTCACCGTACACTTAGTTACACTTTCTTATATCAATCAAGTTCTTTTATTTAATCAATAAATAACTAATAAAGCAAGGCGAAGCCGCGGTGGGTCAGCTAGTAACAGATATAGCGCATGTTACCGTGATGTTATATTTTGTATTATATAAAGATAAGATAAGATAATTCTTTAATACACACACCAATAAAAAATATTTACATAAAAACTTAAAAACTACACAAAAACGTATGCGTAATAAAAATAATAATGTATAAATTATACCTTACATTATTTTCCCACATCAGTATTACTTAATCTGTGCCTCGGGAAAAGCCGTGGGCGAAAAATTACTGTAAAACAAAACATTTTTAGCCCTTTGATTGTAAAATTAACGGTTCGATGGAATCAAAACATTGTGTTTTATTAACAGACCTAATATCGATATTTTTGTTAGAATCTCATCTCGGGGCTTAGTGGTGCCGGCCTAAGAATAGAACCACTTTGTCTCTTTCGATGAGTGTCGTTACACCAACGGGATTGTTATACCAGATATGACGACCTCTGTGGCGCAGTGGGCGAAGGTCCGCCTGCGACGTAAGAGGTTGCGGGTTCGATTTCCGCCTTAAGACAAAAAAATACATTTTTAGCAAAAAGTAAAAAGTGAAAAGCAAAAAAGAAAAAATCCAGAAAAAAAATTAAACAAAGTACATTGTAAATATAAATATTGACATTTATAAACTGATGGTATAAGCCGCGCACTAATTGATTGTACTATGAATTGATTTATGTCGTCCGCTCGCATGCGTTCTCGCTCACTCTCTATCGCTGTCTATACTTTTATCCTTGTTTTGCCAATCGTACCATACGTATCCGCCGCCATTTTCAAATAATTTTTTTATCTGCGCGGGTTATATACTATGTAACCCGCGGGTCTATAAATAAATAAATTAATATGTTGTTTCTAGCGGCAGTAGTGATCGCATTCTTCGTATGCTGGGTGCCGTTCCACGTTCAGCGCCTGTTCTTCATCTACGGGCACCAGCTGGAGCGGTTCCACTCCATCAACGAGCATCTCTTCAACATCGCCGGCGCGTTGTACTACGTGTCGGCCACTGTCAACCCTATACTATATAATGTTATGAGTGAAAGGTTTGTTCTATTGATTTTATTTATTTACTAGCCGACCGCCAACAGCTTCGCTTACTTTTTTTCATAAAATATAGCCTATAACCTTCCTCGATAAATGGACTATCCAACACTGAAAGATTTTATATTGTACTAGCTTTCCGCCCTGCGGCTTCGCCCGCGTTTTACACTTTCCCGCAATTTTCTTTGCTATATTATAATATAGCCTATGTTACTCGGGGAAAATGTAGCTTTCCAAAGGTGAAAGAATTCTTGAAATCGGTCCGGTAGTTTCGGAGCCTATTCATTACAAACAAACAAACAAACAAATCTTTCCTCTTTATAATATTAGTATAGATATCGTCAGCCCTCGCTTCGCCTCGTTTGAAGCCTGAGTTTTATCAAAATCGTAGCTTAAATTAGCATCGATTTTGATAAAACTCAAGATTTTTCCATACAAACTTGCAATTCCTATTTCTCCCCTTAGTCCTATAAGTCACAAAAGAAAGCCACGGTCTAAATTTCACGTTTCTACCGTTAGGGGTTACGGCTATGCGTGCGTCTATATGTCAGTCAGTCATTAGGAACTTGTCCTTATAATAATAAAAATATATATCTTTGTATGTTTTCTATTGAGTATATCAGATAATAGCACCCGTAGCACAAGCTCCGAGCTTACTACGGGGCTAGATGAAACTGTGGGTATTGTCCAGCAGTATTTATTTATTATTATTTAGTGGTTGGTCACCAACAATGCCTTATTGTAGCTGGGTGATATCAAGCGTAGATTGTTAACAAAGGGTCACATTATCCCATGAACTACGACGCCCTTTATCAAGCTTTGTCCTATGTTTTCAGAAACCCGAATAAAAAATATATCTACTAAAATTGTACTGTGTTAGGAATTTATTAGACGTTTACTTTTTATCATCAACATATTTTATAATCTTTATATCCCTCTTACGGATATTGTCCAAAAACAAATATAAAAAAAGAAGTAAAAATTTAAAAATCTTACCCGGGATTAAATAGTAGTTATTGTTGAAATTTATTTCATTGTATTAAAATAATCATAACTATTCATATCCATACATTTCACAATTAATCTACTCGACATTATTATTAATAGCTCTGATATAAGTCACGTTATCAAGGCCACAGCAACTCACCAATAGATGACGCTACTGTAACTCGAACAAATGCACTGTCCTTGTTCCGCACAAGCGATGACGCATCTTGCTATCTTCTTCTAATCGTAACTCGGAACAATAACTTTCTGTAATTTAACTTTAAAAATATAATATTTATTGGAAAGTTCCTAACAATACCTGTAATAAAAATGTATAATGCAAAAAGAGTAGAAATATAGTTTCCTATGTGTTTTATGCGCTATTAAAAAATATATCCTGAATCGCGCTTACGATATTTTTGTAAGCAAAAGACCTGTTGAAATATTTGCAAGCCATTATCGGGAGAGTCCGTGTCTACGCAGTGAAACAGTTTTCGAAGGGTGGACTGTTCTAATACATCCTTCACCTATTGACTGTGAACTGTCGGTATGTTGATTGACTTCCATACGACATGTTCCGGTGTGTTGACCGACTTGGCGTAAGCCTTATTGGAGAGAAATCCTTGCTTGCAAGGTCGTGTAGACAGCTCTTACAGACTGTTATATATGCCTCACGCTCTGGCGTCGAGTGAAATGGAAATGCTGAAATACGCATAATTGTGAAAAGACTTCGTGTCTAAAAGTTAATTCAGAAGG
The DNA here is from genome assembly GCA_963691955.1 of Chloroclystis v-ata. NCBI lineage: Eukaryota > Metazoa > Arthropoda > Insecta > Lepidoptera > Geometridae > Chloroclystis > Chloroclystis v-ata. The sequence continues at coordinate 5,890,054 of OY829909.1, read as the reverse complement.
AACTTCAGGAACTTCTAATAATCGCGGAGTTAACTCCCAACCCAACTGTCGTAGACAATTCGACTCTCCTTTTGTAGTAAAGTAATATTTTTTCATTACATATTTATATTGATTATTTTATTGATTATTATTGACTAGAAATTGATTATTCATGAAATGTATTTTGAAGGTATAAATCGACGCCCCCAGCGAATAAACCGGTAATATCAAAATCCAAATTTTACAGGAGAAATAAAAAACCATTTTTCATTCATAACTTTTTTCAAAAAAATGTTACGGGGGTCATGTAAATTTCAAATAATAACTAATTTTTTACGGTTTGATAGTTCTATAAAAACTTAACCTATTCCTTTTAGTTTCTTCGTAATTTACGCTGGTAAATGTTACTGATTTTATTTCATTAATCTCTTACGGTAATAAATGATTACAGTATTTATTCGTATAATTATTTGGAGACACTTTGTACAATAAGCGTTCATTGCGATATTATTCAATTGATTATTTTCTGTAATGTGTAAATGTATTTAGGTGTTAAATAATATCGCAATGTTCTTTACCGTATTTACTTTCTAACATACATTTTGGCAACAGTGTAGAACCATATTATTCGTTAAAATAAAATATTTAATATGGTTATAGAAAAAAACCCGTATTATTTCGTATCTTTCGAAACTTTAGATATTTTTAACGATAATATCAATTTAGTGCATAAATCGTTAACAACTTATTTAAGTTCTAATTAATAATATTAGTATTAGTACCTATTAATGTACCTATTTAAAAATTATATTTTGTAAATGTTGTGTTCTAGTTAGTAATGTATTTGTAATAATGTATGTGACATTAGTCATAAGTTAGCATAAGGTAGTTATAATTGGTTTTAAACTGTAAAATAACTATTTATTTAATAAAAAATATTCTATTCTATTCTATTCTAAATAGTAAATTACCGGTTTATTCGCTGGGGGCGTCGAAATGACAACGGTTATCTCTGATATTATTGTTATGACCAATATTGACTACTGCAATTTATTAATTTGTTTTCATTGATTTAGTGACATTTTTTAATGTATAATAAGACTATTGTAATTGATTATATAGATATATTGGATTAATCTGTAGGTACTAGGTAGTTTTCAATAAATAAATAAAGGATGCTGAATCTGATAGTTTTAGCCATGTTCACAGTCTTTTAACATGGCGCTTGAAACAGTGTCGAAATATCGGGAAACTCAAAAATATTTAAATCATGGTATGTTACCCGTTTCATGTTCAAATATTGTTAATAAAAGCAAAAAAGTAGAGATTATATATTATCTTAAATCTAGGTAAAACTTAAGCTAAACCGTTGTAAAATACAAATAAGGTAAATGTTTACACAGTTCGAACGAAAAGCTATTGAAAGTACCTTCCAATGTTCATAATATTTTTCATTAGATATCAATTTCAAGAAAAACAGAGTAGGTCCTTCCTATCATTAATCACAGCAGGCCATTAATGAAAGTCACGTTTCTTTTGTTGACTTTCGTTTCGCCGCCCTTTTAAATATTTATTTTTTTGAATTATTTACTCAATTCTTTTCTTTATTTCGGTCAACTTAATTATTATTTTTAATTATACCTAGAGTAAAAAGTACCTATCAGATACCTTCCTAATTATTATTTGAAAATCACCAATACGCTTATAACAAAATCAGTAATCTGTGAACAAAATATAAACTTATCTTATGTAAATATTTTATATTATTTTTGTTGTTTTTTATTTTCTTGTTTAAATCTATAACACCTATTATGTGTACCTTAATAAATAAATAACGCCTGACAATTCATATATTACTTACATAGATAGATATTGGACCTATATATAAATATCCTGCAGATCGTACACATATTTGTTTCCAGGCGGGAATTGAACCCGCAACCTCCTGCGTCCCAGGCAGACCTTCGCCCGCTGCGCCACAGTGGTCTTCGGGTGGTACTATTCGTAGGCCGGTACCGCACTGCTGTCATTTTCTACCTTTCCTTTTAAATGAACGCTACTAGATTAGAGAAATTATGTTTAAAAATTATATAAACTTTAAATCACCCTAGAAATTATTAATATTTGTCGGAGTTTTCCAATTATTGCCTATTTTTAATATTTTTTTGTGTCTCCATCAAGTTGAACTAGAGTTACTAGAGTGTTGGAGACATACGAAATAATTAAAATAATTAATTAAGTTCCCAAATCCAATTCCTTGTGGAAAGTGGCAATTCACTTGTCCTAATTGTTGCGAAGGGAAGGAAACGTCAGCCAAAGGCAGACCTTCGTCCAACAATAACGCTTTCGGAATGGATTCCGAAAGCGTTATTGTTGTTAAAGACGCGTAAATGAACCTGTCTCCAACAAAAAGTTTTATTTAAAGCTGGCAACAATTTTGGGAAGGTATTTGTGGCGAGCTCGAAATTCAAACCTCTCATCTATACAAATAATAAATCTGTAAGGGTCGGCCATGGAGTAATTAATTTGTTTTCAGATATATTCTGTTTATAGGCTCAATATGTATGGATGTATATTCCGCCATAACTCCGAATTTAATGAAATTTGGTTAATAATAGGTTTTTTTGGCCTGGCTCCAATTTTGGGAAGTTATTAATTACGTACCCCCTGTTGGGACACAGGGACTTCTCTTGACTTGAGGGATTAGACCTTAATCCACCAGGCTGGCCAAGTGCAGGTTGGTGAATGACACATGTCCTACAAACTTTTCAAAGTCCTCAGAACATTCCGGTTTCCTCACGATATTTCCCTTCTCCGTTAGAGTGTGTTTTTAAAGCGCTGTGTTTTTACTAGAAGTAAAATCAGTGCGGAAAGCAAAATTGGAGCCAGTTCTCTGACTATATCCATTCTTTAGTTCAAGACATTCTTATTTCCTTTTAGAGTTTCTCCGAAAAGATCGAGTATTACAAGAGAAAGGGTTTTCGTTCTTTTATACCTACTTTTATGTTTTCGTCGTATTTTGTTACAAACTAATTGATGAGCCCGCGGATTCACCTGCTTTATTTTCTTATTATCTCACCTTTTAAACGTTCCCTGGACTTGTACAAAAATTTCAAGACTCAAATGAGCCAAAAACAGGTTCAGTCGTTAGCGAGTTTTAGCGAGATTAACGAACTAACAACTAATAATAAAAAGATGATTCCTGTGTAAAAAGGTGTAAGTAAGGTAGGTAAGTTAGGTGAAGTAAAGTAAGGTGAGAGAGTAATAACTAACATTTTGTTCCAGATACCGAAAGGCCTTCAGAGAGACATTGCTATGCCGTGCTGTTATTCGTCGAAGAGATTCCAGAACATTCGATCTCACAATCTGTAAGGAGCCTTCCTCCCAGCCAAGCACCAGACAAATCGAATCAATTAAAACTGTCAAGAGGGAAGATAAAATCGATTTTGGATTCGATCGAATCGATTTCGTGAGAGACCCACCTCCGATTCACGTAGAACACGAGGGATGTGAGTTCAAAACGTTCTCGATTACTTGAATAGGTTGATTATATTTTGTGAAATATTGAGTGTAACTGTACATACTTAATATTCTAGAATAAACGTATGTGGTATAAAACAAATGTTAGACCCGCTATTGCTCTTTGTCGCAATTATTTTACTTAATGTCCTCGTGGCATAGCGGGTGAAGGTCGGTTTCGGTGGAATTAGCGGGTTCAATACCCATTAGATGTGTGAACTGTGAAGCAAAATTGTATTTATTTGTACTTATATTTATGTAGGTACCTAATCAATCAATCAAAAACTCCTCATGTATAGGTACCTACCACACAACTATGGTAGATAGTAGGTAATAGCTGTAGGTACCTACATTTAGTTATTCATAAAATTACAAATATTAAGTAATTACATTATATGTATTTATAAATGTATTAGAGCCGTGTTGGCTTAGTGGGAGCACGATTTTCGATTTTCATTCCGAAGTTCGTGGGTTCAAAGTTCAAACCCTGTGTGCTTTAAAAAAACGTATAGTGAACAGATGAAGGTAAACATCGTGAGGAAACCGGCATTTTCTGATGACTTTGAAAAGTTTGGAAGACGTGGGTCATTCACCAACCCGCACTTGGCCAGCGTGGTGAATTAAGGCCTAATCTCTCTTATCAAGAGAGAAGTCCCTGTGTCCCAGCAGTGGAATTTAAATAGGAATAGAATATATTACCTACTACGAATTATTATAAGTTTAAAATATCAAATAAAAGCCATCATATAAATAACATTTTAATGTGCGTCTTGCAAGATAATTAATTAGAGATATTAAAGTAAGTTTGTAATTATTAACTAGTTTTCTGGCCACGGCATTCGCCCGCGTTTTAGTATCCCGCTATGTCCTTCTCCTGATTCTAAGTTATCTCACCACCAATTTTCAGCTCAATAGATTCAGCCGTTCTTGAGTTATAAATATATATAAATACATTTTAGTTCTAAGTATTATTATTATTCTAATGTTTTATACCTACATATAAACTACGCCACTACTTTACTTCTCTTCTAATATTTGTTCCATCCCATGGTTGCCTGGAAGAAATCGCTCTTAGCGATAAGGCCGCCCATTGTTTCACTGTATTATTATGTTTATTTTTATGTGTACCTATTTTCTTGTTATGTGGTGTAACAATAAAGTATTTTGTATTGTATTGTATAAATAGTGTTACTAATACGACTTTCTTATTTATATACATTCATAGATATAAATTATTTCTTATAATAATAAGAGTGTAATAAGATCACTAATATAAGAATATTTGTTCCGGGTGTCTGGGTGTTATATAATGTATAATAAAAAATATCTATCTATGTCTGTATATTATATTTAGTATGTCAGAAATCTAGCACCCGTAACACAAGCTTCGAGCTTACCACGGGGCTAGATGTCGTTGTGTAAATTGTCCAGCAATATTTATTATTAAATAAAATAACATATAATATTTATTAATAAAATATAATATTTATTTATTCACTGTGTATATCACTGTACAAAAAAAATAAAAAAATCGACAACACGAATATGCTGCTGTTTAATTTTCTACCTTCTTTATTGACATCTGTCAGTCCTCAAAAGGATTCTAGCAAGATTCTAGTTACAAAAGTAGAAGCCTTTTATCTTAGGAAGTGACTATTTGTACGGGTACCGGATGAATAAATTATTATTTATTCGTACGGGTACTGGATGATTAGCATTTCTTTTAAGAACGTCACTATTTGCACGGATACTGTATGAATAAATTAATATTTATTCGTACATCAATTGGGATGATTAGCTTTTCTTTTAATAAGTTTCGATAACCTCCTTGTGTTCACCAATGTGAACACAAGGAGGTTATCATAATTTTGCTTATATTTCTAGTGATTATATTCTCTTTGATTTTCTGACATTCTGTCACTAAGTATTTTTATAATAAAATAATTAAATTTGAATTTATTTAGCTTGTATAAAATATCTTACAAAATGGGTAAGTAATTATTAAACTAATAAAAAATATATATTAATTAGCTTTATCATTCCCCGCGGTAAAAAACTACCCCAAGGGCTCTATCAATTTATGCGTTTCGTATCGGACCGCTGCAGTGCCGAGGCGGTGCGTTTGTCGTACGGCGCACGGCCGGTCGTTTGTTTTCATACAAAATGCACGGTGCGGCAACAGCGCGGCGTCCGTACCTGCTGTCGGGCGTTCGCGGTACGGACGCCGCACCGCTTCGGCACTGCAGCGGTCTGATACGAAACGCATAAATTGAAAGAGCCCTATGTCCTTCTCCCGGTTCTAAGCTACCTCCCTGTTAATTTTCAGCTAAATCGGTTCAGCCGTTCTTGAGTTATAAGTGGAGTGATGGGTTGTTGATGATAAATTCCAATTGATATATTAGAAAAACAGATTTATTTATCTTCACATACATTCCATGCAAGAACACACTTGACACAATCAAACGACATCGGTGTTGCTACACCGTGTGGAATATTCTACTTACCGTGTGGAATACTTAGTTTAATTTTGATACCATAATTATCAAACATGGATTAACTAACACGACTTTCTTTTATATATACCTATATAGATTTCTTAACATAGAATTGTTTTTTAATTTTAATATTGATGATATATTCTTCAGATTCAGAAGAAGAATATGAAAACGAAGAGGGCAAAGAGGAAGACCGAAACAGAGAAGAGGAGAATGATAATTTATTGATGGAAGGTGACAAATTTGATTCTTTTGAATCGTTAGAAAAGAAAGTTAAAGATGTGGAAGATAAAGAGTACGCATTTTTTTATCATCGAGATGCTATGACAATTGAACGATGTCGCACAAAAGGAATCAAGAGGCATGTTGAAGCGTCCCTGATATATTATAATACAGCATCCGATACTATTGTATTCATGGAGGGAAAAATTTTGCATCTACGTCGAAAGGAGCAAGAAAAGCATTCTCGTTTCAGAAAAATTGTCCAGCAACTTTCAGCGTCGGAGTGGATGATACTGGCCACTATCTTATCATCAAATCAATTAACATGAATCACAATCACGAGAATCAAGTGAAAATCTTTTTCAACACTATCCACGGAGCAGAAGATTAACTGAGGATACCATTTAAAGTTTTTGATTTTTTTATATTTGTTTAAGTTATGCCTAAAAAACAAAATGGTATTCCATATTTAGTTACTTTCCTCTATGTTTTAGTATAATTTAAGTAATTTTGATGTTATGAAAATGTAAGAACAATTAAAAGTTTTATAGAATTTAACTTGACTAAAAATAAGTAAATTAAATTTGTTCAATTAATTTAATCATTTTATTTCATCTTCTTCTTCTTCTCTTATATATAAATGAAAGTCGTGTTAGTTACTTCACTTATAACTCATGAACGGCTGAATAGATTTGGCTGAAAATTGGTGGAGAGGCAAGGAGCCAGGAGAAGGACATAGGATACTTTTTACTGCTTTTTTTTTCAAATCTAATATAATGCGGGCGAAGCCGCGGGCGGAAAGCTAGTCTTATATATAAAAGAAAGTCGTGTAAGTTACTCCACTTATAAATCAAGAACGGCTGATTCGATTTGGCTGAAACTTGGTGGGGAGCCAGCTTAGAACCGGAGAAGGGAAAACCGTGGGAAAATCTAATAAAACGCAGGCAAAGCAGCGGGCAAAAAGCTAGTTTAATATATTCAAGAGCAATTACTATTGAATGAATTAACCGATTTCCACGCGGTTGGCAGCATTCGACGTAGTTTTTTAACCTCATTAAAAATCTATAAGTTTAAAATGATCGATCGAGGAAATTCGTCCGACTTACGTTCGAATAATAAGAAATTGTTTGTCCAGTACCCGTATTAATAATTATAATTAATTCATGCAGTACCCGTACGAATAAAAAATAATCTATTCGTACAGTATGTACCCGTACGAATAAAAAATAATTTATTCATACAGTACCCGTACGAATAAAAAATAATTTATTCGTACAGTACCCGTACGAATAGATTCAGTCTTTATCTTATTGTGAATTTTGTAGATTCTCAAGAGATTTTCAAAGGCGTCTTCAGTCTTTTGATAAAATTTTTCTGACTTTAAAATATAAATACACCTTTCCTCTAGTTTTCTGAAATATTAGAAAATGTTATTGGAAAAAAATCACAACGTAACGTAACGTAACTGGGTGGCGTGGGTTCGACTCCCACTGAGGACCAAGGTTACGTTATGATCTTGTAATTTTTCCCATAACATTATAAAATTCTAAACCCTATCAGTAACCCTTTGCAGTTGCCAAAATACAAAATTCAGCCCTTCACTTTCATAGACGAAATCATGCGAGAAGAGAGAAACCATACGTTTTCGTCTTTATATATCTTTTGAGTATAAAGTGTATGTATAATAAAAAATATCTATCTATGTATGTATATTATATTAAGTATATCAGAAATCTAGCACCCGTAACACAAGCTTTGAGCTTACCACGGGGCTAGATGTCGTTGTGTAAAATTGTCCAATATTTATTTATTTATTTATTTATTTATATCAACAGTGAGTAATGGTGGTTATTTAGTCAACAAGCTACTTTATCATACATTATAATAAATATTCTTGGTGTGAAATAAGATATCGCAAAAGTTACGATGCTTGGGTTTCATGTAGATCCCCTATATGAAACATGTTTTGTTTTGATAATAATACAATTTTTAAGTGGTTGTCAGTTACAATGGTTAAGTGGTATAATGTGCTGTGTGTTGTCAACTTTTGGGATATTGGGATATTGACGACCTCTGTGGCGCAGCGGGCGAAGGTCCACCTGCGACGCAAGAGGTTGCGGGTTTGGTTTCCGCCTCAAAAAGCTAGAACCTGTAACACTAGCTTTGATCTTACCACGGGGCTAGATGATTATTTATTTTATCTGTCTATCTACCTAACTTAAATATTCAGAGTACCGTCTAAAAAGTTAGTCCCTTTGTCTTAAAACCTTTCCAAACTTTGATCATATCATCATTTCATCGAACAAACTTCACAACTCAAACTGAAGGACAAAAACATTCTCATTAACTACTTTAAGGAATCCTAAGTTTGTGTGACAGTTCTGAAATACGAGCCTATAATATTCTACCTCAATATCTAATTGAATTCGGCAAGTTTGTAATTTGTAATTGCCTTCTTGGCGTAGCGGGTTACGGGTACTAGATTTCTGATATACTTGATATACCTATTGGGTAGTTTTAATGATTTTGTATTAAAAATGTTAAAATTCATGGTCTTCCTTTTATTTTTGACACTATGTTATTCAGCAAAAAATTATCCTTATGATGAAGCCTTTCGATCGGTATAATAAAGCTACAGGAGAATTATTTTTTTCGTGTAACGGGTTCGATTCCCGGTTCAACCATGTAATTATTTAAACATCTATGAATGCAGTTTAAATTGTTTTTCAAATTCAAATAATGTCTTCTTTCAGTAAAATGTTCAATCTACAATATTTAAGGTACTTTCCCTCCATGTGGCATGGCCGTGGGACGCCCTGTATTCCATGTATGTATATTATATTAAGTAGGTATATCAGGAATCTAGCACCCGTATCACAAGCTTCGAGCTTACCACGGGGCTAGATGTCTAGCAATATTTATTTATTTATCATCTTCTTGTCCTTTTCCCATATTATGTGGACAGAAGATGTTTTTTTTTCACTTTTCTTAATCACCCATCATTATCATTATCTACACTCACTCGTTTCTATTAGTTATTATTATAGCTTGAAAATTCACACAGCAACATCTAGACCCGTGGTAAACTCAATATAGCGTTGGCTGATAATTGCTGTTAGTTAGTGGAAGACAGTGTGATATTCGTGATTTATGATTTAATTAGAAAACGATGCCTATCGGCATTTAGCAAAGACAAGTTGCTTCAATTGAAAATGGGTAAAATAACGTGAATTCTATCACCCCGATAAGAGGGAGAGCATTCAATTGGTTAGTTTTTTCCTTACTGTTGGTTTGGTCTGAATGTCAAAATGTACTAATCTCTAAAAAGTACTTATTTCAAAAAGTACTTTTCCCGAAATGACTGATTTTCTATAGGTCTTCATTGTTAAATGTCGGAAATGAAACTGTCAAATATTATGTACAGTCACGCTCTTTTTACTATTAAATTGGATTTCAGTTTTATATATGATCGGATTGGAACTCATTGAACTGTTTTTGATAACTTTGTCAAATAAAATATCACGCCGTCGTCTGCTGCATCACTAAACAATGAATTTTGATTTTTTTATTCTGGTGTCTATATATTTTGCCTCTTTTCTTGGTTTATATCTCATAAGGGTAGGTTTGTGCGTCTCGTTTAATCTCCTATGCCACCCCTGGACACAATTATTTATTATCATTTCAGTAGATTGTGGGAACAAAGCTTCCAAATTAACCCATTCACTATGAATTTTTTCATTGGGTAATAAAAGGTAAATTAGCACACATTCTAACGAATGCTCTATTCTCCATAGTGACGGTTACCTTTAATTTTACCACCTTTACGGATTTTTCACACTCAAAGATAATGTAGCTGAATGTACGTTTTGTGTCAGGCTTTACGGATTTCCGACATTAAACAATAAAGACCTTTAGAAAATCAGTCATTTCGGGAAAAGTACTTTTTGAAATAAGTACTTTATAGAGATTAGTACATTTTGACATTTAGACCAAACCAACCGTAAGGAGTTTTTTTATGAAGATTACTTTCTAAGATTTAACTGTTTGTTCTCCAAATAAAATAAAAATAAATAAACATTCCCACAGCTGGTACACAGGAACCTCTATCTTGATGAGAGATTAGGCCTTAATTCACCACGCTAGCCTAGTGCGGATTGGTCTTGTTAAATGTAATGTAGGAATATTGTAGTTGCATTTGATCCATGAAATAAATCAATAAATTAAGATAATTTTGTTATACAAACTTTCTTTGGTTCAATAAATGATTGATTCATGATTGCTCGCAGATCAAGTGTCAATTATCATTGTCGTTAACAACCTAACTTGCGTCCCATTATGTGCACTGATCTCCCCAATAGAACCCATTATAAGTCTTCTAAATTTGATATACCAGTTGGGTACAGTAGTTAGTATAGTTAGTTAGTTGTATGGTTTAGAAAATATAGGTACTGTATTTAACGACGAACTGCGTCTTTGGTCTGGTATACCTTATAAGTGGGTTAAGTTAGGGCTTAATTTCACCACTCTCTGTTTGTTAGTTTAACATCCCCTTATGTTTAATGACAGAAAGTTTTATGTATTTTGATGGACTGTAATGGAATGGTAAACTAACAAACAGAGACTAGTGAAATTAGGTCTTAACATCACAAGCAAAAGTAATCCCATTATAAAAGTATTTTCAAGTACAAAAATACTGTATCTTATAAATGAATGTAGTGACAAGCCACTAAATCTTAAACATTATTTATTTCCTGTAATCTATCGGCCTCAAATTCGGTCCACCAAAGTGTCAACGAAATAGGACAACAAGGATAGATGAGGGTTCTAGAAAAAACCGCTATAGTGCGAGAGCTGGCATACATTTTGGCAGGTATTTGAGACAAGCTATAAGTTTGTCCTGTAGCTCTACTATTATACGTATTTTTGTATTCATTTCACAATGGCCAACCGTAAGGGGTAAAATTGTATTTGAATATAACCCACAACCTTCGGGATGAAAGTCGAATGTGCTCCCACTTAGCCAACACGGCTCCTAATTCTACTTATTATCCCACACAGGTATTTGGAACCATTCGGTTGTGCTTCCTAACTGGCATAAATTATAGACGAATTGACCTCTTTTTATATAATTTACAATTTTGCAATGTTACATTATCTCGACCTCTGTGGCGGGCGAATGTCTGCCTCGACGCAGGTTCGATTCCCGCCTCGGAACAAAAGTTTGTAGATCTGCAGATATTGTTTCGAGTGTCTGGGTGTTATATGTACTTATAATAAAAAATATCTATCTATGTATGTATATTATATTAAGTAGGTATATCAGAAATCTAGCACCCGTAACACAAGCTTCGAGCTTACCACGGGGCTAGATGTCGATGTGTAAATTGTCCAGCAATATTTATTTATTTATTATGTTTCTAAACCTTTCATAACATGGAATGTAAAGCTAATATGTAATTACCTTTATAATGATTCGGCAAAAACATCTCAGGATCGATTCTACCTGTACCAAAGTTGGTACAAGCAATTCTCTTCCGCCCCGATAAACATGTCATGGATACAGGTACAGATACGGCAAAAAGTAAAGCAGGAAACCCATTATATCGCGGGAAATCTCCCATGAGACAGCTCTTCGATCACATGCGTACCCTTGCTAATATACCTTACTTATTACTTAATTTGTAGGGTAGTGAGAAATAAGTAAAAAAAAACAGAAAGATTTTTTATTTGTTATTGGAGTCATTAATTTCTCTCATGACGAGAGAGATTAGGCCTTAATTCACCAAGTGCGGATTGGTGAAAGAATAACCCCCCATAGACTAACGTTCATTCCTTCCGGCTTATCCCGTGTACAGATAAGCGACGGGATGAAATAAAACACGACTTGAAGGGTCGCGGTGTTATAATACCGTCATTCTTTCCGCTATTGCACATACACTGGCGTTCATTCCGTAAGGATTGTACATTCCGGCAGGAATGAACGTTAGTCTATGGGTACCTAGCTAATGTCACATGTCCTTCAAGTCTTCAACGTGCCGGTTTCTTTACGATGTTTATCTTCTTCTTTAAACCAAGTGTTTATTAAGCGCACATACCTACATTTTTCAAGATAATTCCAGAGTTGCGTGTTGGGTTTATTAAATCCACGACTTTCGGAATGAAAGTAAAGTGCGCTCCCACTAAGCCAACACGGTTTTTTTAGTAAATCTAACTTATACCTTTTATTTAATTTATATTTATTTAACTTGTGGTACTATTCTTAGGACGTAACCATATGACATATATATAATTATATCTTAAGGCCAATGTTTCCTAAACTCGTTAACATTTCAAAGTTACCTTGTTCAAAGTTTTAGAACCTTACCTATCGGTATCTTCTTAAAACAAGAGTAATTATAACAGAATTTGATATAGGTATAATTCAACATATATGAATTATATGTTGAACTTTAAACAATGTTTTTGACGTTACAAAGGTACCTTACTCTGTGATTTTGAATTACTTGAAAGACTTCCACATTTCTTCGTGTAATTATAAAACCCGTCTTTTGAATCTTGGCGTCAAATATGAGAAATAAAAACATTTCCTAGATAAAGTCTTAAAGATTTGTCATTTATTTCCATTAACTCCTAAAGATCACATAGAAAGTCAATAAATACAATACCTAAATATAAGTCTATGCAATACCTTTATACTTTAAGTGTTACCATATTTTTAAACCCTTTTTCCAGGTGTGTACGAACGGGAAATAAAAACTAGCGTTCGTCAACAGTTTGGAAGAGGGGTGCATGCGGGAATTACTCTTATGTTAAGTTAAATACGTGAACATAAGTTAGTTATTTATACCCATCTGTGTTTATACCCCAGGAAATCACCTGTCTTTTTTACTTACTTGTCATTTCTTTCTATTTGAGGCTTTTAAAGGGTAAACCCATTCTAAAAATGAACTCCCCTCCACAAAACCGTGATGATTTCAACGTGTGAGAGGAAATACAGAAAAACAGAATACACAGAAAAAAAAATTCAGAATTCGGTGGAGGGGCGTTCATTTTAGAAATGGTTTTACTATACCTAAAGGTAAAGGTTCTCACCAAATAAATAACTGTAAAAATAAAACAACTTATTTTGTTTCACAAATATTATTGTATTCTTAGAAATGAAATAATACAATGGAAATGGCACAAATAAATTTACAATGCAACGAAATCCTTAATACAAATGTAATATCCAAAGTTTTCTTATTGATAAATCATACTTGTAAAACTCAGATTGTAGGTATAACTGTAGACATTTGGGGGACGAAAAATAAACAAACAATAAAAATTTACCTTTAGACCTAATTTCACCACTCTCTGTTTGTTAGTTTAACATCCCATTAAGTAATTAACAGTCCATAAATATACGTAAACTGACAGTGATTAAACATAACGGGATGTTAAAAAACAGTAAGTGGTGAAATTAGGTCTTAACATGACTATACGATTGGTTGTGTTACTTTCTGACTAAAGTCTTTTGTTAACGGCTTTTCAAATATTGTTTATAGATATATGGCAATTCTGCCAATGTCCATGTTTTACATCACAAACAAAACAATATTTATAGTCAGGCCATTTTTTATTTGTTCATAAACTGTATAAATATAAATAAATATTGCTGGACAATTCACACAGCAACATCTAGCCCCGTGATAAGCTCTAAGCTTGTGTTACGGGTGCTAGATTTCTGATATACTTAACAGAATATACATACATAGATAGATATTTTTTATTATACTGTATAACACCCAGACACCCGGAACAAATAAGTATTTGCATACAAGTTGTTGCCCCGCGGCGGGAATCGAACCCGCAACCTCTTGCGTCGCAAGCGGACCTTCGCCCGCTGCGTTACAGAGGTCGTCAGAGGTATTGTTACAAAAAAAAGTGCCAAACGGTGTAACAGTTTGTCGGCAGTAGATCTTGTGAATGATGTATTGTATACGATATAACTCTTATTATAATAAGTAACGTTTGATGTTTGGCCTGACTTTAGTAGCCGTATTTGCGTGTTTAATGTACATTCCATCTGCCTTTGCTTTAGAAATCTGAGCCATAATACAATAACTTATTCGAAATAGTTGTTTTGCCAATTCAATTAAAATTATATTTAAGATTAATTCTAAACACGAACTTGGTTGCGATTGGCGAAAAATCGATAAAATTGGTAAGTATAAAATAACGCCTATTCCCAGCAATCGGGCTGCAGATGATGATGATCAATCTCAGTAATAAAACACCGAAGAGAGCAACATATTAAAAATTGTAAATTCTTTTTATCTCAATTCGACATTTTACTTCGGTCATTGATATTTAGTCTCCGAGTAAAAGGTCGAAAAGATTTACTCAAGAAAATGTTTCTTAGAATATCGTAAAATGTTAGACTCTCGTCATATATTTCGATACTTGAAATTAGTTTTAGTAGTTGAACCTAATTCGATTTTCAAAAGTGACGTCTTATTCACGAGACTTTTGAAACTTTGAATTCAGTGGTTTGAAGATAATTACATACACCGTTTGCCTCTTTCGTACATATTATATTAAAAATACGACATAATGTGACAGTAAATTATGTATTCTAAATTAAATAAAAAATGCAATAAATGGAGCTCATACTTTTTCGTAACATTTTTGGAACATAATGTAATATATGAAATATACACAACAGGAACATGTAGAAATAAGAAACCACTATTATATTGAAGAAACTATAAAGATATATAGGTTTTTGGCACAAAATAATATTAATTTTCTAAGAAACATAATAATAAGAAATATAATATTGATTTCCTAAACGATAATACTAACTTACGCTAAAATAGTTTGTCTAGTGCGACCAGTTTCACTTACAATCTACTTTCTTTGACGAAATTTTCCATCTTATAATCTATTCTCAAGGTTGAAATCACTGGATCAGATAGTACTTATTACTTATACTAACTAAAATTAATTAGTTCTAACATAAATGTTCGAAACGCGCCTGCTTGCAATAATGTTTAACGATACACATGATGACATTTATCTCTAAAGTCAACTTAGGTTGTCATACCTTTTTTTTGACGTTTGTTACCACAATACCCCCTCCCCCCTGAAACGGGTTCTATACATATTTTGATGAAAATGAGAAAGAAATACAAAGCTAGTAATAGCCTAGTCTTATACCTATATACATTCGTTTTCGTGGGCGATGAAATACTTATAATACACGTCTTGTCGTAGATCACCTTATAAATACTTTCATTAAATTAATATTAAATAATAAAATTATTACTAAGTGAGGTGGTTTATATTAGGTTGTAAGAAGTATTTTTTTTTAATTCAATTGCATTACGTACACTAAAATAATTCTTTAATGTCATAGTAATGAGTAATGTTAATGTTTATGTTATAGTAATGTTTGTTATAGTAATTTGACAGTGATGATTTTGTTGATGGTAAACATAAAAATATGGTTGTAAAATTGTTGCAAAGTTCTTAAAATTTTAAAATGGGTTTCATGTTGTAATCTCCGAGAAAACCCACATAAAATTATTAAGTTAAAATGTAATAAGGTACTATAAAATACTGAAACTATATATAACTTACTACGTAAAATAATTTAGGTTTCTCATGTAAGTGAATTTTCTATGTACATTTTTGGGGGCAATTTTTGGGGGCATAATTGGTGACTCGCAAAGGATCGAAAAGATTAGCGGTATAATAGGTTCTATTCTCAAAATTGAATGCTGACGAGTTGAGGTGATGATGATGAAAATGATGAAATAACCTTTACATCTATGAAATAATATTTAGCATAATACATATGCTAAATATTATTTCAAATAGAGTTATGTAAATTGAAGTAATGTTATATGGAAAATATGAATTAAGCTTCGTCGTGAAAGTGGGCCTTAATGTACGTAATGCAATTTAGAACTCTAATAGGTAAGTTTAGAAAAACCCCTTACACTAATTTATATAAGGCTCTTTTCCTATACTCCCTATGGATTAATATAACACATTCAATCCCCATGCTCGACGCGGTCACACGTACCTATGAGCGACCATCATGGGCACTGGTAGTGTTAAATAAATTTTGCTTAAGAACCTACACAATAAAATAAACATTCTTGCAAATGTATTTTTAACAAGAAACTTTAGGTCATAAATTATATTTAATTTGGTTCCATGAAAATCCGCGTACTATTTATTAAGTGTTCATAATAACAAGCTAAGAACAAAACAATCAATTTCAAGTAAAATCGATTAAAAATATATATAATTCTCAGATGAAATTATGAAATATACTAGTTAATTTAGCTTTGATAATTAAATATATTTTAAATGATAATTTGTAATTTATTCTACTGGATATCTTCTCTAGAAAACAAATTTAATAAAATCGTAATAGTAATTGTCCATTATGTAAAAGTTATTAGAATTGATTTTGAGTACTATTAGTTCTCGAATTTCTCGATATTATTAAATTTCTGTTCTTGTCTCGAGATATCATTCTGATTTAGTTATTAGTTAGAATATCACAGAATTACAAGATAAGGCGGATTGCCGACAATAAACAAATATAATTAAACTTAAATTAAGCCTATTAGGCAGGGATCCGTAGTACATGAAAATCAAGTGATTACTAACAAGCTAATTTTTAGTGAGTAGCTTCGTTTCGATGAGACGTCCAAAGATATCCTATATACCCAACTCTCGATTGTGGTAGCTAACAGAGATACCAAGGATTAAAAAATTCAAGGATGTAAAACCGGGATAACGGACCACGAAATTTGTCGGACAATATGTTATATCTCAAGATAATTATCTAAATTATATAAAAACATGTTTGTCCTACAAAACCTATGGTTTGATCAAAGAGTCCGCCATTTCCAAAATGTGTCGAAAACGAGGTCAATTTAAATGATTACTATGATTACTAACCAGCTGATTTTTTGTTGTATACTTAATTAATATATATAAAATCTAACGGACATATTGTCCGACAAATTTCGTGGTCCGTTATCCCGGTTTTACATCCTTGAATTTTTTTATCCTTGATATCTCTGTTAGCTACCACAATCGAGAGTTGGGTATAGGATATCTTTGGACGTCTCATCGAAACGAAGCTACTCACCAAAAATTAGCTTGTTAGTAATCACTTGATTTTCATGTACTACGGATCCCTGCCTATATGTTATACCTAAATAATAACGAAAAACGAAATAAATTTCAAACTAAATCTAAAAAATTGAACGCAGGAGTACAAAAGAAACTTGGAACACTAAAACCACTATTTGCAAGTTTTTTAAATTTCTTTAAAACCTTCTTAGTATAAAAATCTTACTATAACAAAGCCCCATTATTAATGTAATTCATAGTAATTCTTATATTTAACACACACGGCAGCGTAGTAAACATCATTCCAATGTCAGTTAGCTTAAAGTCACTCATTAGGCATTCGGTCAGTACCTAAGCATTACCCAGAAGTCTGAAGTCTAGTTGTTACACTAACTTTCAGGTTACCCTTATACTACCTTATCATAGACACGTTTATGAAGGCGTTATTCAAACGAGCGAAACTGTCTATCACAGCTTGCCCCTGAAGCTATTCACGACGATACTCTAAATGTGCTTTACAGTTTTCTGCTGCTGATCTATTTCTGGTTTTAGAAATTCTGTTTTAGGTATAAAAGTCGAGAGGTCTGTATAATATCTTATATTCTTATATTATATAATCTATATAGAAAGTGGTATTAGTCATAGTTACCCACTATACCTCAAGAACGGCTGAATAGATTGGGCTGACAATTGGTTTAAAGATATTTTAGAGCCAGGAGAAGGGCATACTTTTTATAGCAGTATCATTTCCACTTATACATACGCAAACACACACACACTCACACACACTTAAGCAACTCACATACATAAGAACGTCTCCTGTTGCCCAGACTCTCAAGAGACTGATGCCTCGGGAGACGACATTCACTCTTACACAAGTTAAATAGTAAATATGTATCTTTTTTGTTTTTATATACCTAATATTAATAGTTAATGTGATAATTTATAGTGTAATTCTTTATTATCCAGTAACCAAGGAGTTGGGCGTTGACACTACCACACAGTTTGTAGAGCTTCGGTAGTGTCATCGTTTCTGAGGGTACCATTTGTTCATTCATGTAAAAATGTTATAAATAAAGATTTTTATTTATTTTTATTTTATTTATTTAAACATTGTGTGAAAATTTAAATGAACGAAAAACCTACGAACTTTCGTTATGAATCAATTCAATGTAATTTTTTTCAGTAAGTACTTATTTAACATGTTATTGTTGGATACACGATTATTTATGCCGTAGATCTTTCGACAATTACGCTAAATCATTGAGTACGATGCAGAATTTAATGACTATGACAAACGGGAATCATGCCAGATATTGTCGACATTTATTATTGACGCCGTTTCACACAGCCATTAATGTTGCAATGAATTTAATACGCGACCCAACAAAAAATTTGAAAGATAGCTAATGTAGGAAGGAATATTGTACGCTACAATCCTGCAAGGGTAGATCGTGAAACTGAGATAAGAAGGTAATAAGTAATAAACTTATTACCCGAACACAGAGTTTGTGTGTACAAAAATGTGCCTGTTTCTGATTTACCCCTGCCGGTGTATCAAGTGCATCTTACTCAAGCAAAAAGCACAGCAAATTCATTCTCATAACGTATCAGCATTCGTAAATTGCTAAGAACATTTGGGAGTCATTACAGAGTACTTGAAATGTTTACGTTGTTCAATGTTAATGTCATCTCATATACATACGAGTATTCTTGAAAGAAATAAATGGCCTGTGCTTACTTGCAAGTAAACGATAAGGTTTTCACTCTTCCTCCTACATTATTATGGACTTAGTTTGCCGAGACGGATGTATTTTGTGTTAAGAAAATACTGTTATAGGTACAGGCTTATTTGTTTTTAAGTTCTATATGAAATTCTTTCAGTGGAAGCCAAAGACGATAACAGAATAGTCGAATATCTGGAGGATCACAATTTTCCTGCGACTTATGTTTTCTTAAATGGGGATGATTAAAAGGATTTGAAATTGCCTTTGCATAACAGCAGACATGGAAGGTTAAATTTTGTTTTGGACCTGAGAGATGTTTAAAATAAATATAATATAAATATTGCTGGAAAATAGCCACACAGCAACATCTCATCATCATCATCATCATCATCATATCAGCCATTGGACGTCCACTGCTGGACATAGGCCTCCCTATATGACTTCCAGTCATTACGGTCGCTCGCAGTCTGCATCCACCAACATCCAACCAGCATCATCTAGCCCCGTGATAAGATCTAAGCTTGTGTTACGGGTGCTAGATTTCTGATATACTTAAAAGAATATACATACATAGATAGATATTTTTTATTATACATATCTAACACCCAGACACCCGGAACAAATATTTATGTTTTACCAAGTCCGTTGAAATTCAAGTATGTAGTCAACTAACGATAGCTGAGCCTCAACTTCTGGTATAAGAATTCAAGACACTTTGGACCATAGACAATGTTTGAACTGAAAAGCACATGTATATTTCCCATCTTTCTCGGATTAGCTCACAGAAAGTGATCTCATAGTCTTCACAAACGACATCTATACTTAATTTCAAACCATCTTAATCACTTATACTTATATTATCTAAATAACATACCACCATATCCTCATATTTTTTCTTTTTTTTATTATAGGTTTAGTACAAACCATCTTAATCACTTATACTTATATTATCTAAATAACAGACCCCCATAACCTCAGATTTTTTTCTTATTTTTTTCTTTTTTTTATTATAGGTTTAGTAAGTCTGTTAAACGCTTCTGTTACGTGATGTTCTATCGAATACGACTAATTATTTTATACGCTTTTTAACTTAATTATAGTATACCGTAATCTTCATAGTGCACCTTCACCACGTTAATAATATTAGCAATTTTAATTTTAGTATGTTTTAGGGAAAAAAAACCATTAATTAAAGCCTATCTGGTACAGAGTTGTTTTATTATAAATGACAGATTCATGCCGAGATGTTGACTATAAAATTGACCGCACGTTCTGTAAATGGGCGCACAAGGTTAACAGGTGAAAAGTATCATCAGAAAATAAATATAAAATTAATATCAGGTAACCAAAAACCATGATATTGGTTTTTACTTTTATAAGTTTGAATATTTGTATGTATGTTAGTCTATGGTATATAGGGCCCTAAGAATGAGTTTATAACATCATAACTTTACTGTGTTGAAGGAAATGAATGATTTTTTTAGAGAAAAGCACAGACCGAACTAAATGAGGAAGTACCTCTATAACTACTAAAAATTTTGTTGTCTATTATGAATAATATTATACATACATTCTGTATAATATACAAGCACCTATTACCAATATTCAAAATTTAAATAGTACTTAATAGTTAAAGTTAAATTGGAACCTTCTTGAATGAACTTAAAATACTTAGTGTTTTTTTTGTTTTTTTTATTTATTTAAAAATTACTTAGAATGTAGTTCTTGAGTGTCCCTCATTTCGTTCTTACAGTTAAGTTATTCTAAACTTAAGTTTACATTTAGACATTTAAACTGACGCGGTTTTTGAAGTATTCGAACTAGTGGTTTTAACCACGTTTAAATCCTTAGCAAAACACGACGCTACTAAAAAATCACATTAAGTGATTTCACTTTCACTTTTCAGTACAGAACGACAGATGTACATATTTACATATATATATAAATAACAATGAATTTCTGTTTTGATTTCGATTTGGCTGGTTTTTAGTGTATTTCTAGGGAAGGTTTAAAAGGTTCTCACCTTTTTAACCCTAAATATGCACTAAACTATGGAAATCGGGCGAAGCCGTGGGTGGGTCAGCTAGTATAGAATCAAAATCAAACAAACTCTTAGCTCTACACATAGTCAGGTTTGCGTTGGTTGTCGAATTTGTATTTTAAAGGGGTGTTTATTACGTGATTTATATTTACCATTATTAAATTATATTTACGTAATATAATAATGGTAAACAATAGTCTTTTATTTCATAGTTTAGCACAAAAATTCAACCGCTGTTTAACCAACGCAAACTAAGGATGGTATATTTTTATTCCTGACACATAAAAATGTTCTTACAAACGACATATCAGGTTTTGTTTGAAAAGTATTAAAAAAATTATAGGTGGAGACATGTGATTTGTATTTTGTTTTACTGTAACTGAAAAGCATGTTAACGTCTTTCACGGTTCCGCAAAAGGACTCTATATGATCTACAATCAAAGTTACCACGTCAGACCTACACATAACTAAACTAATTTACTATACATATAATAATTAATGAGCAATTATAAAATTACCCATTAACTATTACCTGGATATATAAATGGGTTAAATGGGTCTCCCACAAGTTTTATTTCCCCAAAGGTCTAAAAAGCCTCGTACTTAGGCCTCGAGCAGACCGGATGCGTTATACGTACAATTAAGCGTAGACGTGCACGTACCACTGAGTTGTAATGTATGGGAATGTATGAGACAGGACACACTGCTTGCGTAACATGACGTGCGCGTACGCTCTACGCTTACATGTACGTATAACGCATGCGGTCTGCTCGAGGCTTTAACCAACTAACGTAACTAACAAACATCATCATCATGATATAACTTTTTAAACTATCATAGTTTTTGACATTATTTGAACTGGAAACGGGTAACATACCATGATTTAAATGTTTTTTAGTTTCTCGATATTTCGACACTGTTACAAGCGCCATCTTGAAGATACACGGAGAGATATCCGTTACATCCGTCACGACATCTCAAAATCTTTAATGATGATGATGCTTGAACTAAGATAATAATGGTGAATTACAATTATAAAGTTAGTTATTTATACCCCAGGAAATCACCTGTCTTTTTACTTACTTGTCATTTCTTTCTATTTGAGGCTTTTAAAGGTTGTTTAACTGACCAAATAAATAACTGTAAAAATAAAACAACTTATTTGTTTCACAAATTTTATTGTATTCTTAGAAATGAAATTATACAATGAAAATGGCACAAATAAATTTACAATGCAACGAAATCCTTAATACAAATGTAATTAATATCCAAAGTTTTCTTATAGATAAATCATACTTTTAAAACTCAGATTGGATAACTGTAGACATTTGGGTGACGAAAAACAAACAAACAATGAAAATTTACCTTTCACATCACAAAGTTGACTATAAGACATAAGTTGTGTTGTTTTCAGACCAAAGTCTTTTACGTTAATGGCTTTTGAAATATTGTTTATAGTTTTAAGGCAATTCTGCCACTCCATGTTTTACATCACAAACAAAACAATACTTATAGCCGGGCCATTTTTTTATCTATACTAATATTATAAAGAGGAAAGATTTGTTTGTTTGTTACGAATAGGCTCCGAAACTACTGGACCGATTTCAAAAATTCTTTCACGTTTGGAAAGCTACATTATCCCCGAGTAACATAGGCTATAATATAGCAAATTGTGGGAAAGTGTAAAACGCGGGCGAAGCCGCAGGGCGGAAAGCTAGTTTATTTATAACTGTATTTTTACAAAAAAATGTGCCAAACAAAGTAACAGTTTGTCGGCAGTGGATCTTGTGGACTGATGTATGTTTACGATATAACTCTTATTATAAGTAACATTTAAGTCCGGTCAATTTAGACCGAAAAATTAGAGAATGTCTAAATTGACCAGACTATTTGAAGTTTGGCCTGACTTTAATAGCCGTATTTGCGTGTTTAATACATATTCCATCTGCCTTTGGTTTAGAAATCTGAGCCATAATACAATAACTTATTCGAAATAGTTGTTTTGCCAATTCAATTAAAATTATATTTAAGATTAATTCTAAACACGAAGAACTTAACTTATGAACTTAGTTGCGATTGACGAAAAATCGATAAAATTGGTAAGTATAAAATAACGCCTATTCCCAGCAATCGGGCTGCAGATGATGATGATCAATCTCAGTAATAAAACACCGAAGAGAGCAACATATTAAAAATTGTAAATCCTTTTTATCTCAATTCGACATTTTACTTCGGTCATTGATATTTAGTCTCCGAGTAAAAGGTCGAAAAGATTTACTCAAGAAAATGTTTCTTAGAATATCGTAAAATGTTAGACTCTCGTCATATATTTCGATACTTGAAATTAGTTTTAGTAGTTGAACCTAATTCGATTTTCAAAAGTGACGTCTTATTCACGAGACTTTTGAAACTTTGAATTCAGTGGTTTGAAGATAATTACATACACCGTTTGCCTCTTTCGTACATATTATATTAAGAATACAACATAATGTGACAGTAAATTATGTAATGAAATAAAAAATGCAATAAATGGAGCTCATACTTTTTCGTAACATTTTTGGAACATAATATAATATATGAAATATACACAACAGGAACATGTAGAAATAAGAAACCACTATTATATTGAAGAAACTATAAAGATATATAGGTTTTTGGCACAAAATAATATTAATTTTCTAAGAAACATAATAATAAGAAATATAATATTGATTTCCTAAACGATAATACTAACTTACGCTAAAATAGTTTGTCTAGTGCGACCAGTTTCACTTACAATCTACTTTCTTTGACGAAATTTTCCATCTTATAATCTATTCTCAAGGTTGAAATCACTGGATCAGATAGTACTTATTACTTACACTAACTAAAATTAATTAGTTCTAACATAAATGTTCGAAACGCGCCTGCTTGCAATAATGTTTAACGATACACATGATGACATTTATCTCTAAAGTCAACTTAGGTTGTCATAACTTTTTTTTTTGACGTTTGTTACCACAATACCCCCTCCCCCCGAAACGGGTTCTATACATATTTTGATGAAAATGAGAAAGAAATACAAAGCTAGTAATAGCTAGTAGTCTTATACTTATACACATTCGTTTTCTCATGGGCGATGAAATACTCATAATACACGTCTTTATCGTTAGATCACCTTATAAATACTTTTACTAAATTAATATTAAATAATAATATTATTACTACGTGAGGTGGTTTATATTAGGTTGTATGAAGTATTTTTTTTAATTCAATTGCATTACATACACTAAAATAATTCTTTAATGTCATAGTAATGAGTAATGTTTATGTTATAGTAATTTGACAGTGATGATTTTGTTGGTCGTAAACATAAAAAACATAGTTGTACAATTGTTACAAAGTTCTTAAAATTTTAAAATGGGTTTCATGTTGTAATCTCCGAGCAAACCCATATAAAATTACTAAGTAGAACCGTAATAAGGTAGTGTAACTTTAACTAGAATAATTTAGATTTAAACAGGTTTCTCATGTAAGTGAATTTTCTATGTAAATTCTTTTTTTGCGGGCAATTTTTGGGGGCATAATTGTGACTCGCAAAGGACCGAAAAGATTGGTGGTATAATAGGCCTATTCTCAAAATTGAATGCTTACGAGCTGATGTGATGATGATGAAAATGATGAAATAACCTTTACATCTATGAAATAATATTTAGCATAATACATATGCTAAATATTATTTCAAATAGAGTTATGTAAATTGAAGTAATGTTATATGGAAAATATGAATTAAGCTTCGTCGTGAAAGTGGGCCTTAATGTACGTAATGCAATTTAGAACTCTAATAGGTAAGTTTAGAAAAACCCCTTACACTAATTTATATAAGGCTCTTTTCCTATACTCCCTATGGATTAATATAACACATTCAATCCCCATGCTCGACGCGGTCACACGTACCTATGAGCGACCATCATGGGCACTGGTAGTGTTAAATAAATTTTGCTTAAGAACCTACACAATAAAATAAACATTCTTGCAAATGTATTTTTAACAAGAAACTTTAGGTCATAAATTATATTTAATTTGGTTCCATGAAAATCCGCGTACTATTTATTAAGTGTTCATAATAACAAGCTAAGAACAAAACAATCAATTTCAAGTAAAATCGATTAAAAATATATATAATTCTCAGATGAAATTATGAAATATACTAGTTAATTTAGCTTTGATAATTAAATATATTTTAAATGATAATTTGTAATTTATTCTACTGGATATCTTCTTTAGAAAACAAATTTAATAAAATCGAAATAGTAATTGTCCATTATGTAAAAGTTATTAGAATTGATTTTGAGTACTATTAATTCTCGAATTTCTCGATATTATTAAATTTCTGTTCTTGTCTCGAGACATCATTCTGATTTAGTTATTAGTTAGAATATCACAGAATTACAAGATAAGGCGGATTGCCGACATTAAACAAATATAATTAAACTTAAATTAAGCCTATGTTATACCTAAATAATAACGAAAAACGAAATAAATTGCAAACTAAATCTAAAAAATTGAACGCAGGAGTACAAAAGAAACTTGGAACACTAAAACCACTATTTGCAAGTTTTTTGAACTTTAAAAACTTCTTTGTATAAAAATCTTACTATAACAAAGCCCTATTATTAATGTAATTCATAGTACCTAATTCTTATATTTAACACACACGGCAGCGTAGTAAACATCATTCCAATGTCAGTTAGCTTTAAGTCACTCATTAGGCATTCGGTCAGTACCTAAGCATTACCCAGAAGTCTGAAGTATAACTGTTACTAACTTTCAGGTTACCCTTATACTACCTTATCATAGACACGTTTATGAAGGCGTTATTCAAACGAGCGAAACTGTCTATCACAGCTTGCCCCTGAAGCTATTCACGACGATACTCTAAATGTGCTTTACAGTTTTCTGCTGCTGATCTATTTCTGGTTTTAGAAATTCTGTTTTAGGTATAAAAGTCGAGAGGTCTGTATAATATCTTATATTCTTATATAGAAAGTGGTATTAGTTATAGTTACCCACTATACCTCAAGAACGGCTGAATAGATTGGGCTGACAATGGGTTTAAAGATATTTTAGAGCCAGGAGAAGGACATACTTTTTATAGCAGTATCTTTTCCACATATACATACGCAAACACACACACACTCACACACATTTAAGCAACTCACATACATAAGAAGGTCTCCTGTTGCCCAGACTCTCAAGAGACGACATTCACTCTTACACAAGTTAAATAGTAAATATGTATATTTTTTGTTTTTATATAATACTAGCTGACCCGGCAAACGTTGTTTTGCCATATAAATAATTTCCTATAAAAAAATGTAGGGGTGGACTACCCCTAACATTTAGGGGGATGAAAAATAGATGTTGGCCGATTCTCATAGATACCGGATAAGCACAAAAAATTTCATCAAAATCGGTCAAGCCGTTTCGGAGGAGTATGGCAACGAAAACTGTGACACGAGAATTTTATATATTAGATAAATATTTAGTAGTTAATGTGATAATTTATAGTGTAATTCTTTACTATCCAGTAACCAAGGAGTTGGGCGTTGACACTACCACACAGTTTGTAGAGCTTCGGTAGTGTCATCGTTTCTGAAGGTACCATTTGTTAATTCATGTAAAAATGTTATAAATAAAGATTTTTATTTATTTTTATTTTATTTATTTAAACATTGTGTGAAAATAAAAATGACCGAAAAACCTACTAACTTTCGTCATGAATCAATTCAATGTAATTTTTTTCAGTACTTATTTAACATGTTATTGTTGGATGCACGATTATTTCTGCCGTAGATCTTTCGACAAAAATTACGCTAACGCTAAATTATCGAGTACGATGCAGAATTTAATGACTATGACAAACGGGAATCATGTCAGATATTGTCGACATTTATTATTGACGCCGTTTGACACAATAATTAATTATGCAATGAATTTAATACGCGACCCAACAAAAAAGTTGAAAGATAGCTAATGTAGGAAGGAATATTGTACGCTACATTCCTGCAAGGGTAGATCATAAAATTGAGATAAGATATAATAAGTAATAAACTTATTACCCGAACACAGAACTTGTGTGTATAAAACCGGCCTGTTTCAGATTAACCCCTGCCGGTGTATCAAGTGCATCTTACTCAAGCAAAAAAAGCACAGCAAATTCATTCTCATAAATAGCATTTATAAATTGCTCAGAACATTTGGTCATTACAGTGTACTTGAAATGATCACGTTGTTCAATGTTAATGTCATCTCATACACATACGAGTATTCTTGAAAGAAATAAATGACTGTGCTTACTTGCAGGTAAACGATAAGGTTTTCCCTCTTCCTCCCACATTATTATGGACTTAGTTTGCCGAGACGGATGTATTTTGTGTTAATAAATACTGTTATAAGTACAGACTTATTTGTTTTTAAGTTCTATATGAAATTCTTTCAGTGGAAGCCAAAGACGATAACATAATAGTCGAATATCTGGAGGATCACAATTTTCCTGCGACTTAAGTTTTCTTAAATGGGGATGATTAAAAGGATTTCAAATATACTTCACATAACAGCAGACTTGGAAGGTTAAACCTGATGTTTTAAATAAATATAATATAAATATTGCTGGACAATTCACTCAGCAACATCTAGCCCCGTGATAAGCTTTAAGCTAGTGTTACGGGTGCTAGATTTCTGATATACTTAATATAATATACATACATAGATAGATATTTTTTATTAAACATATCTAACACCCAGACACCCGGAACAAATATTTATATTTTACCAAGTCCGTTGAAATTCAAGTATGTAGCCAACTAACGATAGCTGAGCCTCAACTTCTGGTATAAGAATTCAAGACACTTTGGACCATAGACAATGTTTGAACTGAAAAGCACATGTATATTTCTCATCTTTCTCGGATTAGCTCACAGAAAGTGATCCCATAGTCTTCACAAACGACATCTATACTTAATTACAAACCATCTTAATCACTTATACTTATATTATCTAAATAACATACCACAATATCCTCAGATTTTTTCTTTTTTTTATTATAGGTTTAGTACAAACCATCTTAATCACTTATACTTATATTATCTAAATAACAGACCCCCATAACCTCAGATTTTTTTCTTATTTTTTTCTTTTTTTTATTATAGGTTTAGTAAGTCTGTTAAACGCTTCTGTTACGTGATGTTCAATCGATTACAACTAATTATTTTATACGCTTTTTATCCTAATTATAGTATACCGTAATCTTCATAGTGCATACCTTCACCACATTAATTAATATTAGCAATTTTAATTTAGTATGTTTTAGGAAAAAAAGCCCATTAATGAAAGCCTATCTGGTACAGAGTTGTTGACTATAAAATTGACCGCACGTTCTGTGAATGGGCGCACAAGGTTAACAGGTGAAAAGTATCATCAGAAAATAAATATAAAACCAATATAAGGTAACCAAAAACCATGATATTGGTTTTTACTTTTATAAGTTTTATATTTGTATGTATGTTAGTCTATGGTATATAGGGCCCTAAGAATTAGTTTATAACATCATAACTTTACTGTGTTGAAGGAAATGAATGATTTTTTTAGAGAAAAGCACAGACCGGACTAAATGAGGAAGTACCTCTATAACTACTAAAAATTTTGTTGTCTATTATGAATAATATTATACATACATTCTGTATAATATACAAGCACTTATTACCAATATTCAAAATTTAAATAGTAGTTAAAGTTAAATTGGAACCAACCTTCATAGACTCGTTTCTTGAATGCCTCTAGTAGGTACTTAAAATAGTGTTTTTTTTTTGTTTTTTTTATTTATTACTTAGAATGTAGTTCTTGAGTGTCCCTCATTTCGTTCTTACAGTTAAGTTATTCTAAACTTAAGTTTACATTTAGACATTTAAACTGACGCGGTTTTTGAAGTATTCGAACTAGTGGTTTTTAACCACGTTAAATCCTTAGCAAAACACGACGCTACTAGAAAATCACATTAAGTGATTTCACTTTCACTTTTCAGTACTATACCTCATATTATGTACAGAACGACAGATGTACATATTTACATATATATATAAATGAATAACAATGAATTTCTGTTTTGATTTCGATTTGGCTGGTTTTTAGTGTATTTCTAGGGAAGGTTTAAAAGGTTCTCACCTTTTAAACCGTCCCTAAATATGCACTAAACTAAATATGCATAGTCAGGTTTGCGTTGGTTGTCGAATTTGTATTAGAATTAAAGTTAAGAGATTTTAAAGGGGTATTTATTTGATTTATGTTTATCATTATTATATTATATTTACGTAATATAATTATGGTAAACAATAGTGTTTTATTTCATAATTTAGCACAAAAATTCAACCGCAGCCGTTTAATCAACGCAAACTTAGGATGGTATATTTTTGTTTCTGACACACAAAAATGGTGTTACAAACGACATATCAGCTTTTGTTTGAAAGGTATTAAAAAAATTATAGGTGGAGACATGTGATTTGTAATTTTTTCTACTGTAACTGAAAAGCATGTTAACGTCTTTCACGGTTCCGCAAAAGGACTCTATATGATCTACAATCAAAGTTACCACGTCAGACCTACACATAACTAAACTAATTTACTATACATATAATAATTAATGTGCAATTATAAATTACCCATTAACTATTACCTGGATATATAAATGGGTTAAATGGGTCTTCCACAAGTTTTATTTCCCCAAAGGTCTAAAAAGCCTCGTACTTAAGCCTCGAGCAGACCGAATGCGTATACGTACACGTAAGCGTAGACGTGCACGTACCACTGAGTTGTAATGTATGGGAATGTATGAGACAGGACACACTGCTTGCGTAACGTGACGTGCACGTCTACGCTTACGTGTACGTATACGCATCCGGTCTGCTCGAGGCTTTAACCAACTAACGTAACTAACAAACATCATCATCATGGTATAACTTTTTAAACGATCATGGTTTTTGACAATATTTGAACTTGAAACGGGTAACATACCATGATTTAAATGTTTTTTAGTTTCTCGATATTTTGACACTGTTACAAGCACTATCTTGAAGATACACGGAGAGATATCCGTTACATCCGTCACGACATCTCAAAATCTATAATGACGGATCTATAATGATGATGATGCTTGAACTAAGATAATAATGGTGAATTACAATTATTTTCGAATTACACACCCTTTAATGTGGTACTCCTTATATCTACTTAAATCTAATAAATGATTAAAGGTCCTCGACTATTTTATCCATTAATACATAAATAATTAATACATGAACACAATCTAAATTTACACTTATTATTATTTTGTTATAGAGTTCGTTTGTTTCAAACAAAGAAAATATCCTATTCTAATTTAGAATAACAAATGATGGTTTCGGCTAAACATAATTCTAAATGCTAATAAAGACATACGAGCAAAATCCAATGCCATCTTAATATTAATAGTGCTGTCTAGTTGCAACTTCACTTATAAACGACACTGCCGCAACACAAATGTACATTCATCTCTTTCTATCGTATTTGATATATATACGAGAGAAAGAGATAGCACCTTAGTGACGGATATTTAAGAACTAACTAATACAAGCATGAGTTCTCAGATGAATCTTATTTTAATGGGCCATAGTGTCTAATTTTTTTTTTAACCTTTGTTATCGACCTGTATATACATACAGCTGTATAGCTATATAAGTAGCTGTTTATTATATACGTCTCGGTTTAATCTCGTATTAGAAAGCGAACATTACTGATCAGATAACTTACTATCTATACGAAGATGGATTAAAGTTTAATACGACCACGACCAATGTACATTTTACTTTAAGTTATCATCTACCTAGTTTTTAGAATTATTAAAACGTTGTTTGTAGTACTTAACTTAATTTCCATTCCTTTTCTGTATATTATCTTAAAATTAGTAACAAAATATGGTATTTAATTCAAAACATCAGACACGTAAATCTTGGTAAGTTAAATTTTTCACATTACAAATTCATCAGTTTCACAACGCGTGTGAAACTTAAATTTGAATACAAAAAATATTCCGTCTCACTCACTCCAGTTACTCGGTAAGTGGGTTCTTTAGTTTTGAATAAAATTACATATTCTACAATTCTTAAAAATTAATTCTAAAAACTAACCCTTAAAGACCGTGCCGATTATCGAGAATTCGAACCCGCACTTGAGCCTGGTATACGGTAGCTTTACTCAGTTTAAGCAGTATGTCAGTGTCAAATTGTTTCTCAGTTCCATCATACATAGTGTCCTACATGACATTGACAGTTGACCGCCAAAATCCAAAAGAAAATCACGTTCGCCACAATATAAAAAAGATATTTAAAGATATACGTAGATAAGAAAATATAGGTGGATGGAAGATAAAGGAAAAATATATAATAAGTGTATGGAAGATATGAAAAGATGTAGGTATATATATAGAAAAGATTATAGGTATATATAACATATATAGTGGAGAATTTAGGTGGTCTAAGTTTTAATTTACGGAGTTAAGATGGAACCAATACAGATTTGTACGCCATGGTCTTAACATGAAAACTACATATATAAACAAATAAATATATACATGTATCCAAGTTATTCTCCAAATACAAAAGCGGGATAACAACTTGCATATTTTAACCTATAACTTATATCTAACTTAAGGCATAAGTTTTCTCCAGTGTTTAGTAGTTTCAAAGACCATGGTTTTTTGGAATATATAACATGATCAGTTTGTATATTTAAAACAGACAAAGATATTTTTCGACAACTGACCTCTAACATAAGCTTTCCCCTTTCTTGCTACCGCGACAAAGAAACTCAACTCACGTCAAAATTCAAAGTCACAACCATTTCTAGTCTTTCACGAACCTACGAATTTTAATGGAGGAGTAACTAGTCACCAGGATCGTTGGATGATCTCTTCGGATAGCCAACTCGGTCTGTCTAAATTAAGCAATTGGTTTTGAATCTAATCCTAAGTAAAGGTTGAGGGAAACACCACATAACAAAACTGATTGCCCTACTATAACTTTTGCGGCTGTGAAAACCAAAAGTTAGTCAATAAAGTTGAATTTTTACTGTGTTTAAAGTACGTTTGGTGTCAATCACAGCCAGCAAAAGATATATGTGACTTGCAAAAAATCTTGGATTACCTACCATATATTCAAATTTTCACATAATAGGCGTCAAATACATTCCTTTACGGCAGAAACTTACAAGTATCAATGTTAATATGAATACCAACCTGTTTACTCTATCAGAGCAAGTTTTAGACCTAAATATATAAATTTGGGTGCACTTGTAATCTATGCTACACAGAACCGTCGATCGTGTTAAATGATTTAGTTTAAATTGGCTACATAGATCACTATCAAATATTATACACATCCAGACCAAAGTACAAGTACTAGTTATTTCATTATTGTACAAAAACTAACAAAAGATATCATGTGATAGTTTTATAAGGCTGAATGTATTTAGATAATATTTTGGTATTCTATAGATTCACCAACCCGTACTTGGCCGTAGTGAGTTATGGCCTAATGTCTATAGTCAAGAGAAGTTAGGAACATAGGGCTGATGACTCTATAGATTGTTCTATAAAGCGACAAAAAGATGGCTATTTTCTTATTCACCCAAATACTTTAACACGTTTTATTCAACTGTTTAAGTGAACACTGTACATATTGAAATTAAACTATTTTAACATTTAATGATCACTATAGTATTTTATATTTCTTTCAACGGGTTCCTTTACAGGAAACATATACTTTGTGATTGTATCTTAAAAATGTTCTTAAAATAATATTTAATATTAGCTTTATTTTAGTATTTATTATACAAAATGTTTCAGTTGTATATATTATAATAAGATGTAAGATAAGGAAGAATGAGCGTGACCTTCTTATCCAACTATTAAAAATAAAAAATACTGAAATACTGTTGTGTAAATGTAAGCTTTGTTGATGAAAATAAACTTTTTGTATTTTGTATTTGTACAGTTCCTTTAAAGGGACCGAAATGTCAAAAAATAAAATAATTTAGTGATCATTAACCGTTTAACTAGTTACATTTCAATATTGTTCCACTGTTGTTCTTTACATATGTGTAACAAGTTAAATCAGGACTTTCAGTATTCTGAATACAATTCCGTACTTCTATTTATTTTATAGGTCTATGAGATAATAGGATATAGACAATCGAAATATGTATTACACCTAATATATTGGAATGCAATAACCAAACCATATAATGCCATTATAGTGCCCCTTATATTTTATACAATAGTTTGTTGAGAGTGGTTCTCGACCTTTACCTTAAGATAATTTGGGTTATATGACTAATCGGACCATCTGCTCCTATTTGTAAACATCCCATTACAAATATATTCGGATTATATCTAATGCAAAGAATCATCAATATAATATATATCACCTTAATTTCTAATTCGGATTTAAGGATTGAGCTCACCAACACGCACTTGGCCAGCGTGGTGGATTAAGGCCTCTTCTCTCGTCAAGAGAGAAGTCCCAATGTCCCAGCAGTGGGAACTTATAGGGTTGATGATGATCTTAAGCCCATTCCGTATATCTGAATACTCTACGCTAGTACGCAGTACAGCATCCAAGAGTTAACAGACCACATCTAACGAAAACTGGTTTGGTCTGGTAACTTCATGGTAGCATCTCCAATTGCTTAATACCTAAACAAAAACGTGTTTTGTGTTAAACATATTTCTTGACATTCATCAGACAGTTCTAGTTGTCTTAATTTAAACTAAATTATTAATAATAATATTGCTTTTTAAGATCTTATAACTCTCAAACTTTTATATTCACAATTGTAATAAAAACAATTGATATATTGAATATTATACAGTTGAATTTTTTTTAATTTTTTGCAGTTCACGCAGTTTTGTAAGTAATAAGTAGGTAATTACCTGTTACTACTAAATGAGAAAACTGCAAAAAATAAAAAATCTTGTTATTGATTAACCGAGTTGATAAAAGCCTTAAGCCTCGAGCAGACCGGATGCGTATGCGTACACGTAAGCGTAGACGTGCACGTACCACTGAGTTGTAATGTATGGAAATGTATCAGACAGGACACACTGCTTGCGTGACGTGACGTGCGCGTGCAGTGTGTCCTGTCTCATACATTCCGATACATTACAACTTAGTGGTACGTGCACGTCTACGCTTACGTGTACGTATACGCATCCGGTCTGCTCGAGGCTTTAAAATGTATGTGTTTTCTGAAAAATTGTAGTTAGAATGGTAAATACCTTTATAACTCAAGGTACTTTTTGAGCATATGTGTCTGTTAGACCTAATCGGGGTGTTCGTTAAAATTTAGTTCATAGTATTCATTGAACGTTTGTCTTATTACAAAAATGATTAAAAAACCAAATAACTTAATCATAAAATAATATAAAATATTTAGAAATTTAACTCAAATTTACATAATCTAAAAATATTTAACATAAATGGTATTAGTATCTCCAATAATAAAAATATAATAAAATGCTATAATGGAAAAACTAATTTATCACTCAGTTGACGAGTATGCCTTGACGGCGTAACCTACAATAATACACATTAAAAAACTAATAAATTAAAACTACAAATACATATACCCATTAATTATTAATATTTTGTTTCCTTTGTGTTTCATCTACCCAACATTTTAAAACCTTATATGAAGTGACTTATTTTCGTAATCTAATGGTGTCACAATAGAATGTATATTATCTACTAACAACTGAATAAAGTAGTGATTTGTCCCCTAAATCAATATAAAGTGTTCAGTTAATCTTACACCTTATTTTCATTAATTTTACATTTATATTGTAAAAACTAAATGTTCTTGGTGAGGCTTTATTATTCAATTAATTTAATTAGTCACATAATTATACTGCCAATATATACTAATATTTTACTGGTAAGTGAATTAGTATTATTATTAGTTACTAGCGTGCCCGCGACTCTGTCTGCGTTAAGTTATGTTTGTTTGGGGGCCACGTCTAATCATAACTGGAGCAAGAATTTAAATAGCCTATCCTGTGTCCTAGACCTCTAAATGTTTACCTATCAAATATCATCGAATTCGGATCATTGGTTTAAGAGTAATGGCGGAACATACATATACATATATTATATACATACAGAAAAAAATCTAAAAATCGTCAAATTAGTTTCAGTACCTTATATGGAGCCTATAAACACAATATCTCTGAAAACTAACTCCATGACTGACCCTTACAGATTTATTATTAGTATAGATTATCCTAACTACCTCCTAAATAATGGGCACAAGACCGACACATTATCAATTCGTAAACGGTACAGTTACTTAATCCTAATTTTTCGAGTTTAACGGGATTTTTTACCTTACCACTAAATTATATCCCAATACAAAGAATCTTGTGTGTCGCGAGTCGAGTATACATTTAAACAGTTTATAGATAAAATAATTTTAGAGCCTGTTTCACCGGTTAAAAATAAAGCTTCAGATAGTTATCTGATAGATATTGTAACTAACATTTGTAGTTTATCTGGCAGATAAGTAATGGATATGCTATCTGGCACTTTATCAGTAACAGGTAAAACAGGCCCTAAAACGAAAACTATAATATTCAATTTAAAAGTCACTTCAGAAGAAAAACTGATAAGTTAAGGGTATAGAAAAAGATTTGAGCCCCATTTATAAAGAGTCACAAAGAGGTATTTGTCCAAAATGATTATCAATGATTGGGTTAAGCACACCCATTGTGAAAGAAATTTATTTTTTGTCCATTGTTTAAAATTTATGTATTTGTGTGTACAATAAAGAGTTTATGATAATGATAATGATTTATGATCATGATGATCAATTTTTTTTACCGGATATTTCAATGTATTAACTTATATTATATCTGTAGAATTTTAATTGAATTGGCAAATACTTAATTTGGCTTATAAACACAATATAAAATAACTTGACTTAATACTAACGTTATACGAAATAGTTGCTAAATTCTGTAAAACAAATAGGAGATTTTTTATATAAAATTACAAAGATTAGACAGAAAATATTTGATAAAAAGGTTGGTTGACCCGAGTTTGTTTAAAATCCTAGAAAAATAGTTTTTTGTATGTGACACTGAAAAGGTAGATAGTTATCCATTATTATGTTTTTAGGTAATATATGAAGAAATCTGCTGATTTGATTTTTTTTATTCATAAATAGAAACAAATTCATTTAAAATATTTTGATGTTCGACAGCAAACTTCGAGTCAATACATAAAAAATATTTGAAATACCTTGTGCGTAAGAAATTTTGAATTTCTGTAACATAAGCTAAATAATATTTACAGCACACTTAACCTATTAACGTTAAATAAAGAATGCGTGATAATAAAAACAATACTATGTACTTGTTTCATTTTTGAAGAAGCTTTTAGTGTCATGTTTTGAACTTTCGAGAAATAGCTTCAAACAAATACGGATTTAATTTATAAATTAACCCCAATAAGTTTATCTTTATTATTCAAATCGGTATGAAAAAATGACTGTGTGATTTTATATAGAATTGAGTACTCTATGAATTTATATTTAAAACGATCATAGACTATTTTTTAGTGTTCGCTTTATGGGATGAGTGATTTTGTAACTGTTCCCATTGGAGCA
Source organism: Chloroclystis v-ata (assembly GCA_963691955.1). Lineage (NCBI taxonomy): Eukaryota > Metazoa > Arthropoda > Insecta > Lepidoptera > Geometridae > Chloroclystis > Chloroclystis v-ata. The sequence continues at coordinate 5,853,206 of OY829909.1, read as the reverse complement.
GACCTTTTATACTTGGTTAAAAATATCCCGTTACTTTTTGTTTAATTTTAAGTTTAGATCAGTATTATTATTTTAATCTTGATAAACACAAGTACAAAATTCCTTTCCTCGTTGTGGAGCACGCATCCTTTTAATTAACTACGAAAAATGGCAAATTTGGTAAAGTAAATGGTTCAAGGGGTGCAGGAATACCTTGATGATGGCACTACTCCTGCTTGATGTTGGCACTACTCCTGCTTGATGTTGGCACTACTCCTGCTTGATGATGCCCTGCTCCATCAGCATGGCGTCCAGGCCTTCAGGAGTTATCCCCTGATCTAGATCCATATGCCACCGGTACAACTGAAACGTACAAATCAATCTAAGAAACGATTGCACCTACAAAAAGGTATGTTCTACTCTTGCCTCAAAGAAATGTTTTATTTTTTAAAGACTTCTGTGGCGCAGCGGCCGAAGGTCTGCCTGCGACGCAGGACGTAGCGGGTTCGATTCATGGATACCTTCTCCAATTCCTTCCGCAGCGTCAGAAATACATTTAGCTCCAATTCCTTTCGCAGCGCACAACACCTGCCGCTTTTTTCTTGTGCCCAAATAAACCTACCTATACCTACTCCAGATCTTTCGGCAGCGTCAAAAATCCATCTTGCTACAACTCCTGTCGCTTTTATCCTGTGCTCAAATAAACCTACCTTCTCCAGTTCTTTCTTCCTGTGCTCAAGTAAACCTACCTTCTCTAGTTCTTTCTTCCTGTGCTTCAGTAAACCTACCTTCTCCAGTTCTTTCTTCCTGTGCTCAAGTAAACCTACCTTCTCCAGTTCATTCTTCCTGTGCTCAAGTAAACCTACCTTCTCTAGTTCTTTCTTCCTGTGCTTCAGTAAACCTACCTTCTCCAGTTCTTTCTTCCTGTGCTCAAGTAAACCTACCTTCTCCAGTTCATTCTTCCTGTGCTCAAGTAAACCTACCTTCTCCAGTTCTTTCTTCCTGTGCTCAAGTAAACCTACCTTCTCCAGTTCCTTTATCCTGTGCCCAAGTAAACCTACCTTCTCCAGTTCTTTCTTCCTGTGCTCAAGTAAACCTACCTTCTCCAGTTCTTTCTTCCTGTGCTCAAGTAAACCTACCTTCTCCAGTTCTTTCTTCCTCCTCAAGTAAACCTACCTTCTCCAGTTCCTTCCGCAGCGTGATAACAGAGCGCTCGCGATCAGCCACCAGCTCCTCGAGGTATTGGTAGCGGAGCTTCTTACGCGCGCGGCACTCCCGCGCCGACTGGCGACTGCGTTCTGGAACAGTATATAGGTATACTGTAAACGGTGAAATTGTTAATGCATGTTCGATACCTATTACCCATAATAATGAGCCGTGTTGGCATAAATAATGAGCCACTGCTGGGTCACAGAAACTTCTCTCTTTACGAGAGATATTAGGCCTTAATTCACCACGCTGGCCAAGGGCGGGTTGGTGAATGACACAAACATGTCCTTCAAACTTTTTAAAGTTCTCAGAACATGCCGGTTTCCTCACGATGCTTGCCTTCACCGTTAGAGCACGTGTTTTTAAAGCACACATAATTTTCCAAGAAGGAAAATCAGTGGTGCGCGGCGGGATTTGAACCGACGACCTTCTAAATGAAAGTCGAGTGTGCTCCCACTTAGCCAACACAGGCTCTCAACCTCTGTCACCATATCTTGTTGCTGTGTGATTTGTCCAGCATATATCAGTTATCCTTGGGGACCTACACTTACCGAGTTTCGCCTTCATATCTGACTTGTCGAGCGTAGCCTTCCTGCCCGGGCGGCGTCCGCGCTTGCCCCCCTCGCGTCTCTCCCCGCCGTCCGCCGACGCCGCCCCGACAGAGCCGAACACACCGACTGACTCCTGGAAACAAAGGTATCATTCAAACAGAGCTCTCATACCTCAGAAGAAGGAATATATGGAACGGCCCTAAATACGAAAAAAAACGTGTATACCTACCTACAGTATCGAAATTGCGCCTACATTAGCGAAATTCAGTGACAGTTTTTGTACGGAAAGTGTCAAGTGACAGTAATGATATCGAAGAAAGGCACGTGCATGACGTCACGTTATATATGGTCAACAAACCGAAACTGATCTATCGGCATATCTATATAATATTCTATAATCTAAGTCTCATACACATACATGACATATGGTAGGCATGTATTTTTTAACGTTTCACGCTTTTTTTGAAGTCTGTGGTGAGAATACATTGTACCTACATTTTGTTTTGTATTGGATGCCAGGGTGTTCTATATCATAATCTCAGCCATTGGACGTCCACTGCTGGACATAGGCCTCCCTATATGACTTCCAGTCATTACGGTCGCTCGCAGCCTGCATCCACCGTGAGCCAACCGCCTTCACCAAATCATTTATTTATTTATTTATTATTACATACAGAATATAACATTACAGTAAAATACCAATGCGCTATATCCATAACAAACTATAAGTTTTCAAGAACTGATTGTGCTAAGTCCATGAATTTCGGCAAAGTGTGGCATGGCATATTTTTCAACGTTTGTCGGTTAATTTGTAGGCTTTGGTGAGAATGCATTGTACGTTTTGTTTTGTATTGGATGTCTGGGTGTTCTATGTTTCATAAAACATATCTATCTATCACACCAATCGTCTCCTGAAAACAAAGGTAGGTATAATTCAAACTAAGCCCATACAAATATACAATGATATATGAAGGACGACCTCTGTAACGCATGGCGATGGTCTGCCTCCGACGCAGGAGGTTGGTTCGATTCCCGCCTCGGAACCTAAAGTTGTATGATCTGCAAGATATTTGTTCTGAGTGTCTGGGTGTTCTAAAAAAATCTATGTGAATAATAATCATATTATATATTAAGTATATCATTAATCTAGCTTCGAGCTAACCACAGGGCTAGATGTTGCTGTGTGAATTGTCCAGCAATAATTATTTAATATATTTTTTTTAATGACATATTTATGGCGTTATTTTTTAACGTTTCACGGTTTACTTGTGGCCTGTCGTAATAATACATTGTATGTTTTGTTTTGTATTGCGTATCACAAACTTCGAGCTTACCACTCAAAATCAATGAGACTAGAACTAATTTAAAGATATTTAGATTTTTTTCTGTAGATAGAGGTACCTATAGACCAAGAGCCTGTGATTGCCAGACCTTCCTTTAATTCACAAGCGTGAAAATTCTTTCATGTGTATGTCTAACATAGGTAAGAATAACCCCCAAACATGAAACCTGGATCGCGGTTCCTTTGGGAGATAACAGGTAAAAGGTTGTTATCTCCCAAAGGAACCGCGATCCAGGTTTCATGTTTGGGGGTTATTCTTACCTATGTTAGACATACACATGAAAGAATTTTCACGCTTGTGAATTAAAGGAAGGTCTGGCCATCACGGGCTCTTAGGTTACTATGTATACACATAACTCTTAAAACAAAGATCCGAATATTTGCGTCGCAGACTTTCGCCCGCTGCGCCACAAAGGTCGTCAAAACGCCATTTTAACCACGAAAGGAAGATAAGTTACGATTGGTATATAAGAATATAACGGATTAGAGTTAAGTTAAGCTGAATAAAACCTCTGAATTTTCATGATAAGCTAAGCAATAAGTACAGTACTCACATACGGTATTACTCGATAGTTTTACTCGAAGTCGAGTAATAATCATCGCGCGGACTCTGCGAGTTTTGCTATCCACACGTTGATTATTACTCGACTTCGAGTAAAACTATCGAGTAATACCGTATGTGAGTACTGAGCTTTAGTATAAACTATTGTATCTTCTGTATGTTCCCGATAAGGCGATGTGGTCGCTTAGCGACAAAGCCTTGTTTAAGTAAGTAAATAAAATAAAAACTCCTGTATGCATTGACTTAGCGACGCAGTATCGCCTTACAATAACAACGCAAAAACGAAAGTATAGGTAATGAACTGGCTTTGTGCATCAACTGCGTCTTATATTACCTGGGTCTGGATATTCGAAACTCAAACCACGCTTTAAAATTGCTTACTTGCATGAGATGGAAAACCTGATCTATGGTACCTACATATTAATTGTATCTATGGTACGCAATCATTTATTTGATAGTTGGTTCTTACATTTGTGGAATAAAGTTGATTTTAAAGCTATATCTCTATAGATATAACATCTAAATGTTCAGGAGTATATAAATATGTTTTCAGGCCACTATAAGGGAGAGAACGAGGTTTCGCAGGAAATGAATGGTCTAAAAATTTGGATCGAGAAAATTTTTGGTTGTTGAAAATTTATAAGATATTATATCCTTGAAAACGAAAAATTTTATTTAGATTGTTTTAAAATTATTTTAAATGAATCTTTGGGAAATTGTATTTCTTAAAATGAAAGTAGGTATTTCTCGGTTGTATTTACAAGCAATGCTATCTGCAGTATCCCCGTGTGTTAACAACGATAAAAGTGCATGACGCGTTACATTACTATCTAGAATCTAGACCTACTTTCACGTTATTCAAGATAGCATTCTAAATTCTAAATTCAAACATTAAAATTAAACATAAAAATCGCAACGCTGCCTTTGATCATGACCTATCACAGTAAAGTACATAACGTTATTCATATATCATTTATCTATGCACAGAAGGCAATGGCATAGCAGTTACAATAAATAAACAAAATATCAAACATCGAACATATTTACGCAGTTCAAAACCCGGTTAGCAACAAAAGGCCGGCGGTAATACTGCGTCGTACGCTCCCTTCATTAATATTGCGTAGTAACAAAACAGCTTAAAATACGTTACCTCACACGCAAAGCAGCAAAACAGTCGATGGTGCCGGAGTTTAATTTCCAAACGAAAGTTTTCACATAAGAATCTTATTGGAATCGTATTACGTTAAGACGCGTGCGATAAAAATAGGTCCGCTTGTGATGCGGGTTGGACGCGTACTGAGTCAAGCTGGCGAGCGATTGAATGCGCAGTGAGATTTTTAAATTTTTGAATTGCGAACACGTTCAAGCTTCGGCGTATTCTGGCGTTTCGCAACGGGCCTATTGTGATCCCCACCTTCGGCAATGTGACCTTATCGCTGACGGCTGCACTCGGCAACAAATGCATACAGATACTTAACGTACAGATTATCTATGGTTGTATAAGTATAGTATGTGGCAATCGGAACTTGTTTTGAAAACAATAGTAGCCTACGCGTATTATTTCTTCAATAGATAAGGAGATTACGATACCTGGGATGGTTTACGGATCAGATTTACACGAAAGTTCAAGCTATTGGTCGAGACAAGAGATTGCATCACAAATTCTGGGTTATGTGTATGTATGGTGTCTGGGTGTTATGTATGTATAATAAAAAATATCTATCTATGTATGTATATTATATTAAGTATATCAGAAATCTAGCACCCGTAACACAAGCTTTGAGCTTACCACGAGGCTAGATGTCGTTGTGTAAAACTGTCCAGCAATATTATAAATTATTATATATATATAAAAAATTAGCCAACTAATTTAAGTATATAAATAATACTAGCTGACCCGACGACATCTTTGCTTGCGTTTTTTACGTTAATACATATGTAGTTTAAATAATATACAGAAATTTATTAATAACATGGTTGAACCGTAAATCGAACCCGTTACTCGAGAAAAATAATAATCCTATAGCTTTATCATAGCGATCTAAAATCTTCATCATTAGGATTATTTTTAGGGTTCCGTAGCCAAATGGCAAAAACGGAACCCTTATAGATTCGTCATGTCCGTCCGTATGGTCACAGCCGTTTTTCTCCGAAACTATAAGAGCTATAAAGCTGAAATTTGGTAAGTATTCCGTGAACCGAACTAAAATGTCATTAAAAAATTGAAAAAAAAATTAATTACATTTGGGTCCCCAATCCCCATACTTAGAACCGAAAATTTAAAAATAAAATTTCATCAAACGTGTGGGGTATCTATGAATAGGTCTTCAAAAATCATATTAAGGTTTCTAACATAATTTAATTCTAAACTAAATAGTTAAAAATTAATTCTAAACTAATAGTTAAAGTTCTAAACTAAACTAAATAAAACACGAGAGACGAAAACAGAGTGTCCCCCCCCCCCCTCTAACTTCTAAAATAAGAGGATGATAAAGCTAAAAAAAATATATAATGTAGATTACCACAAAAACTAACAACGAAAATTGGTTTGAACGAAATCTATCAAGTAGTTTTTTTATAATACGTCATAAACTATTTCATATAAATAATTGCTACGGAAGCCTACATGGGCGAGTCCGACACGCACTTGGCCACTTTTTTGTGTATCTATACATACAAAAATCAAAGCCACGTTTCGTTGTTATTTTATAACTCAAGAACGGCTGGGCCGATTTCGTTTTTAAAATAATCGTTGTAGCATAATCATAACGCGGGACAGTTAATTAAAATACGGGAAAAGCCGCGGGTGCCATGGAAAACTATAGCGTATATCAGAATTACACATAAGCTACTATTTTTACCACGGGAAAATCCATCATAATGCGAGAAATTAATTAAAACACGGGTAAAGGAGTGGAAAACTATAGCGTACCTATATCATATATCAGAATAACACATTATAAGCTACTATTTACTGTGGTAAAATTTACTTTAACACGGGAAAGTAAATAAAAACGCGGCCAAAACCGCGGGTGGAAACTAGTAATTATGGAATAAATAAGACTCAGTTTAATATATATGAAAGAACGGTTCCTTCAGAGCAACATAAATATGTATCTGGGTATGCGAGTGCGTCACTGAACAACGTACCTACTAACTAACAAGACGAAATATTAATGTTTGGATGTTTGTTACTCTATTCACGCAAAAACTACTGAATGGATTTTGTTGAAACTTCCCAAAAAATTTAGGGTGGTAAATCAACAATCAATCAATAACGCGTGAAAGTTAATAAAACACGCTAAAAAGTTAATAAGAATGTGGGAAAAACCGCGGGTGGAAAACTATAGCGTATATCAGAATAACACATACTACTACTTTAATAAATAAAATAAATAAAAAAATATTGCTGGACAATTTACACAGCGACATCTAGCCCCGTGATAAGCTCTAAGCTTGTGTTACGGGTGCTAGATTTCTGATATATTTAATTGAATATACATACATAGATGGATATTTTTTTATTATACATATAAGTATAACACTTTATATACGTATAGCTTTATTAGCTTATATAGCTACTTTATACCACGGCAAAATTCATCTATAACGCGAAAAAGTTATTTCAAATGTGGGAAAAGCCGCGGGTGGATATTACTAATAAATAAGGGATAGATCCGATTCAGTTCAATGTACGGAAGAGCAACAAAAATATGTATCTGGGTAGTGCGTCAGAAACAAACGCGCAGTTGTTAAAGACATAGGTACTCAGACATTCAGACGCTATCTTATCAACTGCGCAAAACCTAACCTAGGTCATGTCTTTCAATCCACTAATACATAATTCAGAAGGTGCCAAACTCGATTTAATCTACATACACTAAAGACTAAAGCATTGTGTATTCAGTTTTCTGAGAAAACAAGATAAAAAAGTTGAGTTAAACGAATTTTAAGTGATAAGTTTAAGGGAATGGGAAAATTTATTCATAATAATCGCTTAGCGTTAAAACCAAATTTCGTAGTACATAATTTTAAATACAAGGACTTTATAATAAATGATCTTTTAAGAAATAATTATGATAATAGAGATATACAAGTAATACAAAAAAAAAACTATGAAACATACTTCTAGAATTGTTGTATATTTTTTATAGACAATAATATGTTTAGTAAGTAACAAGTATTCATATAATAATAGTGTGCATAAAACCAATCAAAAACCTGTCTGTTCTTATTAGATAGTGTAATTGAGATTTATAATTAAAAAACTATAAGTATATTAAAAAATTAACCCGAAATTAATATGGTTGAATTTTAATTCATAGAGACCAAGAAGGTTTAACTACAATTTAATATTAAAATCCTATCAAGTACTTCCAAAGGAAACATCTGAATCTATTCATTACCGTAAGAGGGGTCTGATGTACCCTCAAAATATCCCGGATCTTTGTTTGTATTGTTCAAAGTTGAGGCTCCGTATGGTAAGAAAGAGATGCCAATGTCTCGCCAGACGAGACGACTTAAGGGTTAACGTCTGCATAAATTATCCCCCAAGTGTCAATTTAATTAAGAAAATCGTTATTAAATACAAGTAAATATCTCACAGTTCGTCGCCCCATAGATTATATCAGTAGTTTAGGGCTTAGTTAGTTAGAGCAACAAAATCCGAAGAATATAAATAATTGATAATCATTCCTTTGTTACAATACTAAGAATTATTGTAACATGATCCTGTTATTGCTGATTAGTGTATTATTCCAGGCATATACGAATAACGTTTTAGATGACAAAACATAATTAGTCCCTACCCACCCACCATCTGAAGAAATGTATGTTCTAAGTTACAAGAGTCAGCGATTTAAGTAAAAAAGCCTTCAAAGCCAAAAAAAATATAAACGGCTAGGAAGCTGGTTCTATTTTTAAATTTCAGACAACCATTCCCCTGCGCGAGATATCTGATTTTGTATTATCGAGTCTAGATTCGCGCAGGTCATACCGACATCATAACAACCCTTCAACCCACGACCTAAATTGATAGGAATTTCCGTTAACTGCGCAGGGTACGCCACGCATGGACGCCATTTTGTAAATTTTAATGAAACATGAAATGTATTTGGGAACATGCTATACTTAACTGAGTTTTTACAAAGAGAAAGCTTCTGGATATACTTACAAAATTTAGCTTAGTTTACAATCTCGTAGTGATGAATTTGGCAAGCCATTTCGAGGCTATCACCATTTTAATCACAACACAGTAAACACCATTTAATAAGAATAATTAAATTAAAATTGGAATATAACTTGAACATTGTTACAAAAACTTTGATATTACTTTGACACTAGAACTCACTATAACGAATAAAACCCAAACCAAATAAATAATACATTGGAGGAACCACTTCAGAACGAAAGAACACAATTTATAAAAGAAAATATTGTGAAATTACATACCTAGTTTCTTACGGGTCTCCTCTTCAAAGACCAATACCCGAATGAAGCGGCGACGCGTTTAAATCGGAAACTATCCATTTCTTACTCTATCAACCCGAACACTTTCGGAAATTAATCGGCTGCTTTGAAAAAAACCGACGCGACCGAAACCTTATTTATGGTCGATTCTCCAATTACGGACATGCGTGTTTTAATCGGCTACTATCACTATCTCACTCTATTAACTCGAGCACTTACGGACTTACGGACACAAAATCGGATGCTGCGAACAAACCGACGCGACGGCCTTGTATAAAAAACGAGTTATGGAACCACATAATAAGAAAATATGCTTTAGAGTTATACCTAGGTTTTTCGTTCAAATTTTGACACAGCACATAAGTTATCTTTGATTCTGTTTGATTCTGAAACTATTAAAGGGCACGATTCAATAATCTAAGTGCTAGGGCACTTGAAACGAATATGAATTTATGTACATATTATGTACATATATTAATTATCAATATTATTATCAAATATTTAATCGGATGCATTGCACGAATGACCAGCCAAAAAGGGCAATAAACAAAACATCAAGTAGTTACTAATTACTCACTTGTAGCCCAGCAACGCAGCGGTATATATCATAAAGATTATATTTATTACTCTTACTAGGACGAAAGTAAACATTATGATAATGATGTTTAGATTATAATTTATATGTGTATATGCAGTATGCCGAATGACTAGGTCAAGTGTGATACTACTCGTATTTCTAAGATAACTTAGTAAATCATACTTTACCATACTTGTTGCAAATATTGAATTTGAATTTATAGAGTACAGTCAGCCAAAAAAGTGGTCTATCACCCTACGGTTGTGACTCGTTTGTACGTCATGAAACCACAAGGTCGATTTTTTCGCAACAAGATTATATGAGTGAGTATTGCTTCTTATCAACCTTACTGATCATTACATCTCGTAGAAACTTTTGTCAAAACTGGTAGAGCACTTTCTTGCCTGACCGTACAGTCAGCCAAAAATGTGATCTACCACTCAAAGGTTATGATTCGTTTGAACGTCAGTTAAATTATGTTTGAAAAGTCAACCATATTGATCATTATACATCGCGCAGAAACTTTTGTCAAAACTGGTAGAGCATTTTCTTGGCTGACCGTACCTTATCTTCTGTATCGCGTCTATCTGTTGAATATATTGATTCTATCTCGCTCTGACATTACAGACGCTCGCCCGGGCGGGGGGATACGTGGGCGGGGGGAGGTGGGGGCAGCCCTAACCTAACCGCTAAAATCTTATGCTTTATCCCACGCAAAACGTCTATTCGTAGAAGAGAGTGTTTATAGATAAATAAGTAGGTACTCCGAGATTAATGAAGGCCTTATTGTTTTTCGAAAACATTTTTCACGACTAATTTAAGAAGAAACAGGTTGTTTTTCGTAATTATTTTCACTGTTAAAACGATTCACAAACAAATTTAGGTATTCGCATGTTTGAAAGTAAAAATCCATTTCTAAAATCGACGAAAATCGCGGTTAGCTAGCGCGCATCACAAAAAAACACAATAAAATTTAAATTTGAAACATTATAAAATCGAAAACTTTAAACTAGGCCTATTACAATGTAAACTTTTCTTAAGTTACCTACATCAAATCCCTACTCCTTGAATAATAAAGAAATATTGCCGGACAATTCACACAGCAACAATTAGCACCGTGGTAAGCTCGAATCTATCACCCGTAACGTAACCCGTAAGGGCTAGATTTCCGATATACTCAATAGAAAATAATAATAGAGATGAGAAAGCAATTAATATTGAATATGACTTACCTATGATGCAGCCTAGATGAAAATGGCCGGGATCAGGTAGTCTGGTTTGAGGGGGCAGTTCCCCCCCCCCTCCCCCCAGGGGTGCAATCAGGCATGCGCAGGGGTGACAGACAAATAGCCAGAGGCAAAACGCATCATGCACCGATCAATACAGAATAAATAGTACCCGGAAAGGATACGCCTAGATTTATAAGAGGGCGACGCCCTTTACGACGACAAATAACTTACCGCCTCGTGGTTAAATTCTTCATCATTATCATCACCCCTATTTACGTTCCCACTGCTGGGACACAGGGACTTCTCTCTTGACGAGAGGAATAAGGCCGTAATTCCACGCTGGCCAAGTGCGGGTTGGTGAATGACACAAGTCCTTCGAACTTTTCAAGTTCCCAGAACATGCCGGTTTCCTCACGATGTTTGCCTTCACGGTTAGAGCACGTATTTTCAAAGCGCACATAATTTTCTCAAGAAGAAAAGTTTTTGAACCCACGACCTTCGAAATAAAAGTCGAGTGAATGTGCTCCCACTTAGCCAACACGGCGGTGGTTAAACTCGCGATGTAAAATTTCCCGAAAAGGAAAGGCTTTTTCCTGCGGTAAAAAGTATCCTAAGAACTATTTTGATAAAAGTTATAGACATGAGCCCTAATTAGAACGAAATATCGTCAATATAGTTTCAGTATCATATATTGAGTTTATAAACACAATATCTCTGAAAACAAACCAACTTACTCTATGACCGACCCTTACAGATTTATTATTGTTATAGATACAGCACACGATAGTAATGTAATGTAATAATCTGTGATATCTAAAGTAATAATTTAACAATTCGGAGATGACTTGCGGACCCTTGTTAGAGTTAGGGGACCCTTGACCTTGAACAGCCCTACCAAGGGCACAAAGCAAGGGTCTAAGGGGTGGAGCTTTCCGCTTGGCAACTGAAGGGTTGATTTATTAATCGTATATAAGCTGCAGTTTTTCGTCATATCATCATCACTAATGATAAAAAAAATTATTGCCCAACAATTCACACAGCAACATGTAGCCCTGTGGTAAGCTCGAAGCTTGTGTTACGGGTTAGCACCCGTAACACATTTCTGATATACTTTATATAATATACATACATAGATATATATTTTTTTATTATACATGCATATAATTATTAAATAAAACAAATAATAAGAGGCAAAACACGATTTTCCGCTGTATCGGCGAACGATTTCTAGGTAACTTATAATATCAGGTTCAATTTGCTGACTTGTATTTTCCCCGTAAGTAAGAAGATAAATAAGTACTTAATAAATAATTCCTGTTCAATTTTATGTATAGTATAATAAAAGTAAAAGGGAATATTGTTTGTATTTTGTGTGAATTTACTTATTGGATAACTTTTTTTTAATATGGAAACTTATTTTCCATAATAAAGGGTTTTATCATGAGGTTTTTTACATATAGATTAAAATATTCATGAAACAACCTTCTTCCTATATCACATTGTGCTGCACATAGCTGAAAAATCTGAGATGCATCATTTTATACATTTTTATGATCCTTAATTACGTTCAGATAAATGCGCCCTCTAGTGGAAAACTGTAGAACTTAATAAGTTGATTGATGGTTCACACTGTTAACATTACTTTGAGAGAAGTTAGATGTCGCTACTGCCTTGTTTTGGTTGTGAATAAAATAATCTTTGTCAATTAATTTGTTGATTTACCAGATGATTTATACATGTATTATTTATTTATGCTTTATCCCAATATTGGATTTATTCATTGAGATTAGATTGTTAACTATATATTATTGTTGTTTATTTCACTTTTGAAACTGATCGATTTACAGCATACTGTTAATGCCAATTATTTATTGTTGTTTTTATTAGATTTATTTAGATTAATAAAATTAACTTAGATTAGATTCGTTTACATGAGATCTTATATATTTTAGAGTCTCACATAAGTAAGTTTGCCCGGTACCAAAAGTTTTGAACATTTATTACTTTGGCCGATAAAAAACAATTACATAAATAGTGATTTGATGCCTAAATTTCAGTAGTATTTATATTATGATTTTAGTTCATTTTATATCTATTTTTATTACATAGTATTTACTAATGTGAGATGATATCAAATTTTACTAATTAACTAGGTACATGCAGGTACAAACTGTGATATGAAATCAAAACAACAATCAGCTGATTGCACATTATTAGATACAAGCTTACAAATTTCTGAACCCTTACTGTTTAGATTTATCATCCCTCATAAACATGCTGCTTATCTACAGAAAACACTTGTATTATGTTTATGAATAAAAGAATCTAGTAAGAAATCAAATAGATAGTTGTAAGCATGTTGGTGGGCTGTCAACTTGTGATGTAAAACATCTGTTTTGTTGTGCAATACAATGTTTACGAACCTCCATGTTTTTGTTATGCCAAAACATGTGATTGAAGTAAACAGTTTGGATTAATTTAAAGTTTATATTTGTGTAACTACTACTTCAATTGTGATAAAACGAATAAGCACTAACCAAATGCTGGCATCATGTACCTACTAGATTCTTGTTAGAAAATTACACAAAGGAAAAACATAAACTCACATTATGGGATTCTTCCTCCAAAACAGCCATGGTCTCGAAATCAATATTCATTTTGAGAAAATTTGGTGATGAAAACACAAAACAGGTGAAACGATAAAAATTTGATGAACCAGGAAATAGCACAAATCAGATAATAATTTAGATCAAAAGCAGTTTTGCAAGGTAGGTATTGTTTACAAACTGGCAAGGTCATTCTTTGATTGACATTTTTGGTAAATTACAAACACATTCGTTCACTCGCTATTTTTTAGCAGATTCTCGATAGTTCCAATCCAAGTTAACCATAGACTAAATAGTTTCTAATGTTGGTCACAGTGTAAGACTCATTCATAATGACAGTTTTTATTTCAATGTCACAATCACAACACAAGTCATTGTCAATTTGCTTTACATCCACAATCTGTAATCGCTCGCAGCGCAATGTCAAAATTTTTTCGACCTCGCTGGTTCTTTCTGTGATAAAAAATTCGTAGTTTTATTGTTTTTTCAGTGAACCTGTGATGTGGCCGTTTACGTTGTAGACAGTAAAATTGCCTATTGTTTTAGGATGTGTATAGTGTGTGATATTATTACAGTGGTTACGTATTATTGCTTGCGGTCGGTGCAGTAGTGTCATTGGTTGATCACGATGCGTATCGGTGTAGTTTTGTATTGGTGCGTACTTGCATTTCATTTGTGCAAAGCAGAAGATGTGGAAAGGACAGAATCTCGGGAGGGTGCAAGGCGGCAGTGGGCAGGTCCCACGATGAGGAGTAGTAGCTATAGCGGCGACACTTCCCACAATGAACACAGTAAGTTGATGACCCTGAAATTCAAAACTTCTCATGACACCTGTTGATGTCCTTTACGTACTTGGATAATGGAATTTTTACTGTTGATTCAACATCAGAAACACTTAGTCAATTTCGGCAGTATTGAAATCTGTCAAAATGAGCAATTATCACAATTTTCATGCAACTGTAAAAACTTAGTACCTACTTGATAATCAGAAATGTGTTTCAATCTTACCTTGAACAGAATAAAACAATGAATTATTATATTGTATGAAGCTAAAAAATCTCAGTCAACTGATTAGCACTTATTCGTGAATTATTCATTAATTTCGTGCATTCTACTTAATAAGTAACTAAAAATAGCTAAAAATAGGTTCTAAACTAAATATAGGTATATCTTCTACCTAATAATAAAATCTGTTATGTGCAAGCAGGTGTTAATTTTTTGTATGCATCTTATAATTTCTTATCCATGTATTTGGTATTATAGATTTTTCATACTAGTTTTCACTAATAATGGTCTATCAAAACAGCCAACATGATTTAAAATGGTATTAAACTGTTATATTAAAAATCTAATCCGAAATACCCTGCAGTATAATCCTGGACACATGCCTTGTCATTTAGGGTATATTGAGTATTTGAGCATTTTATTACTTAGCAGCTGTAAACCAACTTGCCTAAGTCACCTTTTCTACTCTCTCTAAGATTCTTCCTTAAGCAGGATTTTCTGCAGCTTGAGAGCAGAAACCAATTTTTATTCCTCAAATATTGTTTTCTATGTCCAATAATCAAACTATCAAAACATTACAAGTAGAACTCTACAAGTAGAGAAAGCTAAAAAAACATCTCTAGGTTGCTAACTTCTACTTACACAGTTCAATATTCAATTGATACTATGTGAGAATAAAGTTCTTATTCCTCTAGCAGAGTCTAGCACATTGATTAGTAGGTTATCAATACAAATTTACAGAATAAACTTGGATATTTGAATAACTAATCATACCTCCTTGCTATGTACTTGATCTACTTTTAAACTGTTGAGTTTTTACAGATAGTTCTTGAATAATGTTGGTTTAACAAATAACTATCTTATGTCTTCAAAATAATACCTATGTCTGATGCACTTATACTTAGCAAGCCTATCATCTATTATGATATGTGGTTTGGCAGTATCATTAAGGGAGGCCTGTGTCCAGCAGTGGACGTCCAACGGCTGAAATGATGATGATGATGTGGTCCTGACCTAAGAATAGAACCAAACTTTTCCCCAAATTATTCCAATAAAAGAAGAAGCTAATTCATCAGAATAACTATTCAAAATCCAATACCACCCGGTCAAGACACAGGTGGAATGTTAGTTAAAAAAATTCTATCTATAATATTGTGTAGGTATGTGTTTATGTTAAAGACAAAAGATATTAAATATTATAAAGGCGAAAGTTGGTAAGATTATTCAATAAGAGTGTCTATGTTTGGTACGACAGGAGCGATTTTAGTTAAATTTAGTATGGAGCTAGCTGACACCCTGTATTAACATAAAGGCTACCTTTTACTGCGGGAAAATATATGACAACGCGGGAAAACTCGCAGGGCGGATTGCTAGTTTTTTAATGACGATTTCAATAAATCGAAATTCGTTTGTCAGAGTAAACCTCTAAACATCAAAGTAATTGTACACCTGCCCCTCACGTGCCCAGGATTCGGCAGACGGCCGTGACTCATCAACTAATCACAATAGACCATAGACAAACGGTCGTATTTTATTTTAGAACGATAGTGCATCTAGCCAGACGATAATAACGTCTCACATTGATCAGTTTCGTCGCTGTTTGTTCTAGCTGTAAATTAGATTTTTATTCCTCCACACTGTTTATCCACATTGATTATACTTATTTTCTATTGTAAATTCAATTCTTGATTAAGCCTGTAAGTTACATTATAAGTGCTTGAAAGTTTTGTAAACGAATAAAAAATATATATCTTGTATGATACTTTGGTGGTGTAATTTTGTTGTAGTTCAATAAATATTATAGATATTGTGTGTGAAGTAAATTATTAAACCACAATCACACCATAACTATAATTTCAATGTGCCAATATTGTAGTTTTTAAGTTCGATTTATAATTTAGTAATTTAAACATCACAATCACCGCATTCACTTATCACGGGGCTAGATGTCGCTGTGTGAATTGTCCAGCAATATTTATTTTATTTTATTCATACCATAGATTGTTAGCGTGATGAGATAAATTTGCGCGGATTTGTGCTAGATCTCTGAGCCACCATCATCATTGCCAAATCATTAAGTTCCTCAATACAACTTGTGATTTGACCAACTCTTATACCTAAATGTTGTTTGGAAAAATAACATAAGATTTATTCTCGTTTTCCTTAAGTTAATTAATTTCAGTAGGTATTTGGTAGCTGAGATAAAAGGAGTTGAGTAAAATCAGAAATTTAAATCGCTTTGGAGTTAATAAGGACATACTTAATATAATATTGTTGTAAGGATAACACTTTATCAGTAATATGTTTTAAAACTAATAATAGAATAGAGTGGTCATTTTGTCATCAAACGTTTTGTTATCATTTAAATTATTAAGATATGTAATCTAATAGGTACAATGACCTAATAAAATCATTCAACCGTAAATAGATAAGATCTAAATTGTATAAACTTTGCATATTTTAATTATTTAAAGACAAATAACGACAAAATTTTGTCTTGTTCTACTAAAACATGAAACTTGTCCTATCATGAATTTTATTTTGTCGAGTTTTCCGATACTTCTCTGAATTCTATAATCTGGGTTAATGTACACCCTTTAAAGTTCATTTTCGGTCACTTTCCATCAGGTTAGATTGTGGTAAACCATGTCTATTTTCTATTAAAAATCGGCATTGTTTCAAACGTCATAGATAGATAGATAATAACTTTATTGTACACTTAAATAAACAAAACAATATACAGGATAACAAACTTAACTAATTGTACAATTGGCGGCCTTGACGCTAAAAGCGATATCTTCCAGGCAAAGAGAGATGATGTTGATGATTATCATGATGGATCTCCACGTTATAAGAACGTATCTCCTATCTCATGTCTTGTAGAGAACCATCCTAAACTTAAACTAACTATAAGCTATCTACTTATACTTCTTACCAATTATTTTTCATCATTATTAGTTTTTTAGTCGCCTTAGTAATTTAGCATACTACAGCCAGTTAGTGACTGGCCACGGGTTTCCCAAATAGAACCTATTATAGTCTTTTTTATGAGGCTATGAGGATTTGGTAATCACCACGCTTGATTGCAGTAAGTTGGTGCATCAGTAAACAGAACCAAGCTGCTTTCCGTCTTTAGAGGAAAGAATTGGGGTGGTACTAGTCTCGGCCGGCACAACATGGCTACTTGAAGATTAAAGAGGCCGAATTAGCATTGAAATTAATCAACCAATCGGGACTCGTATGTCGTGCCAAATGTTTACATTTACAAATAGCTTAGTTCAAATAATGATTTGTTTGCTTCCGTTGATGATTTTAAAAATAAGAAAACCTGTTCCATTTTATTCTTGTCAGTCAGAACTTAGTTTGATGACTATATTTACTTAGTTAAATTTAGATAAACTTTTATGACCTCTGTAGTGTGGCGAAAGAATATCTGCGCCTATACATATGTGTATGAAAAAAGTTTTTGCAATTTATTTGGTACTGAGGTATTGACAATTCAGTCAATACCTCAGTGAGCCCTGTTTAGATACCTACTTTTGATCCTTAGAAAAAGTGAGATTAATTGGCAAGAAAAATGTTTTTGTGTAAATTTACTAATCTTTACTGTACATTATTTACAATATCCGTGAATGCAGTTAAGAATGTCATAAAAATTATGGTTAGTTTCCTAAAGCGTATTTCTGTATTAAGGTCTTTACTTTACTATCCCTTCTCGAAAATTCAACCTGTACCTAATAACATAAATGTCTATTGATGGAAGCCGAACCCACGACCTCTTGCGTTACAGCCTTATCTTCGCCCGCCGCACAACAGAAGGTTCTCAATCAGACAAGAAAGGCCGTTTTATTTTTATTAACATAACAACCGTATTGACGAGAATAAAAAATAATTATTTAATTGGTATTTATCATCATAAAACGGAATCATATTATTATCACTAAGTGAAATTTGGCCGACGCTATGGCTAATGGCTAAACATTTGTTATTATATAACGTCTGACGATTTGCAACGTAGAATCTGTTAATAAATATATTTTATTTATTTATTAATTTCATTTTGGGAATCTACTGCAGGACGTACCTAGGGCTCTTTTAAATATTTCCAGTTATTTCCGTCTGTATCAAACCGTAGGAGGAGCACAACTAGATTAAATAAATAAATATTGCTGGACAATTCACACTGCAACATCTAGCCCCGTGGTAAGTTCGAAGCTTGTGTTACGGGTGCTAGATTTCTGATATACTTAATGATACATATATATTTTGTGCTGATTATACCATGTGTCTCCGTAACTCGTTGTTTCTATGGAAATAAATAGAGGTCTCGACTTTGACTTTGAACTCAGACCTAAAATGAGTTCTACTGAAAATACCCGTTTTCTATAAAACACTTGACACTTGCAATTGCAAATTGCGCTTAGCAACCGCAAAGTCCATTATAAAAACTATAACTATAAGTGTATCTACGTAATGGGCTGTTTTGATGAATATTGATATAAGGCCTTACTTTGAAACTTACACGTATTGAGGTCAGGGGTCTCGCTATCTTTTCTGGTTTTCCAACATACGGCATGATTCATTAGTATCACTTTATCTGCCTTTTCCCGATCACGATTTACGTACCTATCGTTTAGTATTCGACATACATGCAATCGTTATTTCTGCTATCCTGTTGAAGGTAAAAATACCATAGACTCCATAGAGGATAATGATAGGGTTATCCTGATTTCGAAACTCAAGTGAATTTTAATTCCCAATTATATATCAGATACTAGTGCCTTTAACACAAGCTTCGAGCTTACCACTGGGCTATATATTGTTGTGTAAATTGTCCAGCTAAATTTATTTAAGTAAAGTTTTGATGTAAAAGCCCGAGGGTTTTTTTAAGGGACTTAAAAACAGCGTTCTAATACAACAGATTTATTCAAAAATTTGTTCACAACAGCGTTTTAAAACACGATTGCCACAAAAGTAATAAGTTTAGCTTAAGAATAGTATAAGAGCTGTGGATTTTGTAATAAATAAATAAAATAAAATAAAAAGCATTTTGTGTATCGCATCGCGTTTTTAACACTGTGCAAATGAGGACTATACAATGTATGCAAATTATACTGTTCGCAAGTGGTGGCGTTTCCTTGTTGGCTATAGGTTAGCTATAACGCGACGCTGGCTTTGTTGCCATATCTAACAATTATCTTGTCATATCGGTGCGAATGTTCGATTGTTTTATCTATTGTGGAATCTAATTGCTGGATCAATATGTTCCTATTATATGCCGTGTGGTTCGTAAGATAGTTTTCGCTTTATCTCTTCCAGTGGGCATCAACCTTGATGCCTTGATTAGTTGCCTGTCTAATCTATACTAATATTATAAAGCTGAATAGTTTATTTGAATGCGCTTTTATTAAGAACCTGGTCCGATTTGTAAAAATAATTTAGTGGATAGTAGGTAAATTGATAAAGGAAGGTTATAGGTTAATTATTAAATAAACTATAATGTAGATAACGTAAAAAAAACGAAAGCGAATCTGTCGACGGGTCGGCTAGTGTATTTAACTAACGTAACTAACTAACTCAGTGCCACTAAGCTAATTAGCCCGATGATTTTATTGTACCTCAAGATTTTTGGTTTCTATTTTAGGAGACTCGTGGTGTACAGACGTGGAGCGTAAATAATATGATATTGATAAATATGTTCTAATAAACCCTCAAATATTTTCTTTAATAAAGAAGCCCAACTGTTATAATCACTCGTGAAAGACATTAATTACTTAATAATGGATTAAGGAGTTATGTAGTTTATTATTGGGCCATAATACTTTCACCCACACCCAAGTCCTAGCTAAGTCTGTGGCTAAGCGCACATACATTCATAGTTAAGCCTATTATCTCAACTATTGTGCAATATTTCAGAGGAAATGCAAACTGAAATAGGGCCTTGCTAATTTGCTTACTTAGATCGAAGTATTCAGCTAACATTGTTGCTAATTCCTAGCTTAGATAATTCTGTTGTAATTTTAGATTTTGAACTTAAAATTACAGTGAATTATATAAGCTAGGCTTGTTATTAAAACACGCTAATTAAATGTTATAGCTGAAACTATAAAATTTAATAGCGTTATTAAGAATAATAGACGATTGTCAGTTGAAATATAATAACTAAGTACCTAGTTTAGATTAGATCAGGGTGTCTAGTGTTAAGTTTCTTTTTAGACAATGCATTTCCATCTGTCATAATGTCATTTGTTTTCCATTGATTGTCTATTGATCTAAATGTGGCGGTTTAAGAATCATCATAATCACCCTATTCACGTTCCCACTGCTGGGATACAGGGACTTTTCTATTGACGACAGAGATTAAGCCTTTATTCACCACGCTAGCTAAGTGCGCCAGACCTATAATGGGGGCTATTGGGGAGACCTATAATCAGTAGTGCCACGTAATATATGGGTTAATTACTTTTATTTTTATTTTATCGTGATTGCCTCACTTACGCTTTCCTTTACATAATCACAACGTAACTTTGGTTCTCATAATTTTCTATACCATTTTCTAAATATATCATCATCATCACCCCTATTTACATTCCCACTGCTGGGACACAGGTACTTCTCTCTTGACTCGATTGGGCCTTAATTCACAACGCTGGCGAAGTGCGGGTTGGCAATAAGTAAATATGATAAATAGCATAAATTAAAATCTTCACTGTATTATTATTATGTATCGCGGGTCACCGACATAGCCCAACGGATTAGCTCTTTGAAGTGGCAATGGGCAGGCCATATAGCGAGGAGAACGGATGGCCGATGGGGCCGAAAGGTTCTCGAGTGGAGACCACGGATCGGAAAACGCAGCGTTGGGCGTCCACCAACAAGGTGGACTGATGATTTGGTGAAGGCGGTCGGCTCGCGGTGGATGCAGGCTGCGAGCGACCGCAATAACTGGAAGTCATATAGGGAGGCCTATGTCCAGCAGTGGACGTCCAATGGCTGAGATGATGATGATGATGATGATGACTGTATTATGAGTCATAATTTACAAACCATGTGTTGTCCAACCTACATTCTCGATAAGGAACTTAAGTCCAATGTCAACAGTATATTTCTTGCCGCATAAAATTGTGCCAATATAATTATCAACTAGATATGAGAGGAACTTTCTTGGCTTGCTCTTAGCAATATTTTGGCTGAAACTGATATTAGGTATTTATTCAGAGAGCGCCTTATATGACAAAACAAATAAATATCGCTGGACAATTCACACAGCAACATCTAGCTCCGTGGTAAGCTCGAAGCTTGTGTTACGGGTGCTAGATTTCAGATATACTTAATACAATTTAAATACTTACATAGATATTTTTTATTAGACATAAACTACACCGAGAAACTCGGATTAAATATTTGCAGATCGTATACATTTATGTTTCGAGGCGGGAATCGAACCCGCAACCTCGTGCGTCGTAGTCGGACCTTTGCACGCTGCGCCCTCAATAAGTTGTTATCCATATTTTAAAGCATTTTAACTCCTAATTAGAGTAATAAATACAATTCTGATTTCACGCTGAATACGAAACACATCGAACGTATCTAAAGATACATTTTTGCTCAGCAGTGCTTATTCAACCGTCTCATTTTATCTTCGGTCATTCACATTCACCAAAATGCATATTTACCTACTTTCTCAGATAAATCTGCGTCACTTAAGAATATTTCGTTTTTCACATTGTTCACTTTTACCAAAGTCTCCTTGATTTATAAATAAATAATAAATAAATATTGCTGGACAATTCACACAGCAACATCTAGCCCCGTGGTAAGCTCAATGTGTTACGGGTACTATATTTCTGATACGGGGCTAGATGTTGCTGTGTGAATTGTCCAGCAATATTAATTTATTAACTAGCTGACCCGCCCGCGGTTTCGCCCGCTTTATTCCCATGTTTTCTCACCATTTTTAAAACCTTCCCTAGGCTACTAAGATTATTTTAAAACCTAAATTGGCCCAGCAGTTTACGCGTGATGGTGTGATCAAGGAAAATAGGGATTCGTTTTTTATAGAGATTGATCCCGTATCATAGGCCCAGCCTATATCATCCATACAATGGAGTTTCACAACAGATTCATTCTCATCATTGCCTCAATTGGTCTGAGGATTGAGCGCCCGCCAATTGATCTTAATAGAGGATATTAAATGAGTCGAAAGATACCTTTGTACCGTTGGGTTGCATTGCATTCTGTTGATTGGCTCCAACTGAGGTTGTAAGCAAAACTCTATGGTCTAGTATTCTACTTCTCTATGGTCTAGTGTTCTACTTAGTTTCTCGCTTTTCTCGCGTTATTTATGCCTTATGTATAAAACAGGGTAAAATATTATCAGTAATATATATTCATTTATTTATTCGCCACATAAAACACAAAACAGTGCACATGAAACAAAAATTATTATTGAACACTATGAACTACATTGGAACATAACTGAATGTAATTATTTGTATTAGGCATTGAATTTGTTAAGGAAGAACTTGATGTCGAATTTAAACCTTATGTAAAGCATTTTCTTAA
The DNA here is from genome assembly GCA_963691955.1 of Chloroclystis v-ata. Classification (NCBI taxonomy): domain Eukaryota; kingdom Metazoa; phylum Arthropoda; class Insecta; order Lepidoptera; family Geometridae; genus Chloroclystis; species Chloroclystis v-ata. Next base: position 5,830,112 of record OY829909.1, on the reverse strand, counting down.
ATTATTCTTACTCCAATTATTGGAACATATTAGCTAATGTGGAGAAATCTAACAATAGATAATTACTGGCTTATGGCCCCAATTAACGATCGAATCATTAGAAATACACGGATTCCCAATTAATGACTTAATTCCTCTGTCTAGTCAACCAGATGCTTCGAACACCTGCTTATAGCGATAACACATGTTTCGGCATAGGCTAGATTGTAAACATTACGCGTAAACGCTTGCGTTAATATTCCACTACTACACGCAAGATAATTTTCTGATTAAGCAATTGAAATATGGACACATTCGTCGTTCCTCTAGCTTGTTCTTCTCAATTTTTGGCGGAACTACAGAAGAAGTTAGAAGACCTTTGATTTTAAATCTTTTGTATATATTTTTGATTTTGTTTTTTTAATAAATGACTTAATATACACCCATTTTGATAAAAACGGGAATTCCACCTTGATATGTTGGATAACGTTAACAGTTTTAGTTATCTCACATACATCACATAAACACCCCTATTTACCTTCCCACTCCTGGGACACAGGGACTTCTCTCTTGACGTGAGAGATTAGGCATTAATTCACCACGCTGGCCAAGTGCGGGTTGTTAAATGACACATATCCATCAAACTTTTCATAATCCACAGAATATGCCGGTTTCCTCACGATGTTTGCCTTTACCGTTAGAGCACATGTTTTAAACCACTCATAATAATGTCAAGAAGAAAAATCAGAGGTGCGCGGCGGGTTTTAAACCTACGACTTCCGGAATGAAAGTCGAGTGTGCTCCCACTTAGCCAACACCACTCTCATCATCTCATCACCACTCGCCGTTCGGTCCGCAACGCACTGATAATAGATTTAAATACTTATCTATGCAAATACTTGTTCGAAACTCGAAACATGCGTATAATTTATTCTACTGTACCTTTGCTGATTTAATCGTAATGTCTCAAAGGCCAACTTCACGGTCTAGCAAAAAACCTTGTACATGAACTTAATGCCTAGTTCGGGCTAGACGGGTCTAGTCGAGTACCGAGTAATTATTATGTAAGCTATAGATTGATTTAGATTTTGTCCGTAAAATCACAAAGATTAACTTGGACATGTCATAAAATATCTATCTATATAGGTATGTATATTATATTAAGTATATCAGAAATCTAGCACCCGTAACACAAGCTTCGAGCTTACCACGGGGCTAGATGTCGCTGTGTAAATTGTCCAGCAATATTTTTATTTATTTATAGACATAGATTTAGAAGATCATTTATTTCCATAAAATCCTAAAGATCACTTGGACAAGTCAATAAATACAACACTGTAGGGAATACCCACAAACACAATATTTACATTAAGTAAATTAAAATACACACACTGATTGAATACTTTCGTCGTGAACTAAGAATCGTATGAGTTTCAATATTAAAATCTTTTAATACAGGAAGTGCTCTCCGAACAAATATAATCAGTGATAAGTAGCATCATTTGATAACGTGACACACGCTGGCAATGCGAATGTACCATATTGACCAATTGTAGTGTGCTACGCGTATTCCTATGGCATCTTTACAATGCACGCGCTATGTTTGTATCACCATTTGGCAGAGACGATACGACCTGACTAATTGGAGAGATTCTTCCGACGTTTAGCAGATACGTATTAAACGATCTCCGGCATACCCAAAGTGTTGGCCGTTAAGCACGAGACATAAACGAGAGATAAGATTATTTTTGTAAATCAAAAGATATTAATGCTGACCAAAATGATTGTACATTTTTCTATGATTGTTTTGGCTTGAGTTTCTTCTCTTCGGAAGGCTGAACCGTTGATATCGAATGAACTTGATACATACAATAAATGATTAATTACTTAATTAATACCAGCTAAATATCATACAAAGTCGAAACTCAGTGAGTAAATAATACCAACAGTCTAACACCCATATTCTTAGTCGTTTTCTCCACTCAACTCAACCTCACTTGAGCAAATTCGTATCTGTGAGAATACGACAAAAACGTTCTCAAGTTCGAGATAAGGTGGGAACTGTCAAACGTAAGGTACCTCATAACCAACCTTGAGACTCCTACAAGACCACGACGATCAGCACTTGTTTATTTTTGAGTGGAGGAATATTAGGAGTAAACGACTAAGAATATGGGTGTTAAACTCTATTAAAATCAAAGTAATAACAATTCCGACATGTTTTCAAACGATCGCGATCGTTTCAATCTGACTCGAACATTATGATTATGAATACCGTTAATCACCCTGCATAGTCCCCTAAACATGCTGTAGGTACGACTTGTAGGTATTCACATGTCATTGACACGAAGGTCATAGCTAGCTCATTTCCGCGGGGAAATATTGACATGTCATCTTGTTATGGGAAAGAGGAAATCGTTACGTTGCCATTTTATTATTCACATAAAGTTTATAGGTAATAGTTGTGCCTTATCACGATACCTAGATAAATAAAATTCTTGATTTGATTAAAGCTGGAGGTTTATGGTAGACGCTACTTTACAATACTAGCTGACCCGCCAATAGCTTCGCTTGCGTTTTTTACGTCATCTATAGTAATAGGCCGGGATCCGTAGTAGGGTAGAGCGGGGCTAGTTGAGCATAGGGGCAAGTTGGGCAATCGCAATATCTCGAAAACTATTCACCGCACGCGTGGGCATCCTATGGCGGAAAGAAGGGGTCGTGGGAGGGGTATTCATTGCGCAACCACTGGTGGTGGCTCGACGAGCGAGTGAAGCGTACGCGCACATTGTTTATTTTGATACCAAAAAGTAAAAAATTCGTTCACCGCAAGTTTTCGTCTGTATTAGTCAAATGATATCCGTTTTCAACCGGATAAGTGTTAATCTTTTATAAATTTACTGTACTTTTGATATACATAAGGTTCCTGTGTACAATTCTTACCGTTTTTTCAGAATCTCGCTTTTGATTTGAAATTTAGGGGTAGGGGTTAGTTGAGCTAAGTTGCTCAACTGCTGTATAGGCACATACAAAATGTATGCCAGGTGCTCGACTTATTTTCTTTTGTATGAATTTCAACAGTGATAACGATGATTAATAAGTGATAAGTTCTAGATTTAGTAAGATCTTATTAATATAACAGAAAAACTGAATCTAATCCTAAAATTAATTTTAAGATACGTTGATGTTATGTTAATTCTATTTCCAGTTGATTATTCAAAGAAAATTAGCTTAAGTTTTGTCGCTAAAAGACTTTTAGTAAAGGGTTTATTGTTAAACCGAAGTTGTATTTCATTTCTATTTAACAGTTAATCCATGGTTTGGCTAGACTTTCTAACTGCTCAACTTACCCCATACCCTTGCTCAACTTACCCCACCTATGGGGTAAGTTGAGCATGCATGACATTTTGCATTTAAACCGCTATAGCTCTTAAATCCTACTTATATAAAGTAAATTACTATGACACTTTTGCAAAAGGATATATTACTTATCCATTAGGATGCGTAAGTACACATTGAGACTTATAGTTGAAGAGTTATATCGTCTCAAGTGAAAAATTGCTCAACTAGCCCCGCCCTACCCTACATGGAAATCAAGTGATTACTAACAAGCTAATTTTTGGTGAGTAGCTTCGTTTCGATGAGACGTCCAAAGATATCCTATACCCAACTCTCGATTGTGGTAGCTAACAGAGATATCAAGGATTAAAAAAATCAAGGATGTAAAACTGGGATAACGGACCACGATATTTGTAGGACAATATGTCCGTTAGATTTTATAAATATTAATTAAGTATACAACAAAAAATCAGCTGGTTAGTAATCATAGTAATCAATTAAATTGACCTCGTTTTCGACACATTTTGGAAATGGCGGACTCTTTGATCAAACCATGGGTTTTGTAGGACAAACATGTTTTTATATAATTTAGATAATTATCTTGAGATATAACATATTGTCCTACAAATTTCGTGGTCCGTTATCCCGGTTTTACATCCTTGAATTTTTTAATCCTTGATATCTCTGTTAGCTACCACAATCGAGAGTTGGGTATAGGATATCTTTGGACGTCTCATCGAAACGAAGCTACTCACCAAAAATTAGCTTGTTAGTAATCACTTGATTTCCATGTACTACGGATCCCTAACTATAACATTAAGTTATCATATATCGTCATCTATATAACATTATGTTTGACTATTTCAGTGTTGGATAGTACATTTATCGAGGAAGGTATTATAATATAAGCTACCCCACTGGCACAAGTCACACGCACTGGTACTGTAGCACTGGTCACAAGTTCAATGTCTTAATTCTGCGTATTTCCAGCATATCAAAACATTGTTGATTTGAATAAAAACTCTTTACATTATATGAAGATAACGCATTAAAACGCAAGCGAAAATCTCGGCGGCTCGGCTAGTATAGTATATTCCAACCGTAAAAAATAATTTTCAACGAACTCTCCGTACCAAATTTCGACTTTATCATCTCAGTAATCTTTTAAAACATACCAACAAACCACAAAATTAAATCTAACACCTACTTGATGATGGAAAATTCATCGGAAATTTTATAACGCGTTTTTAATTTATTGACACTAAAACAAGATATTAGCGACCATCAAAATCTCGTTAATATCTTGGTCAGACGCCGCCGCTCTGTTTACATTATTGTATATCCGTATCCGGAAACTATTACCACAAAAGTACATCATCATCACCAATGTTAACGTTCCCACTGCTGGGACACAGGGACTTCTCCATCTTGACATGTTACTTTATGTTAAATCTCTTCATATTTTTTAACACTTCATCTGTTTTTTTTGTCAAAAATATTATTAATAGTCCTCTATTTTCTAAGAAATCGGTGTTTGCCTTTCAAATGCGTTGTGCAGACAAAATCTATAAACAATTAGCATCGTCTGACTGAACATTTTCATCGTCTTTATTTAGACAGCCACTGGTCACAAGTTCAATGTCTTAATTCTGCGTATTCCAGCATATCAAAACATTGTTGATTTGAGTAAAAAACTGTTTACATTTGGTATTCTTATAATATGTTGTCAAGTAACATGTTTTGGTAAGGATTTTATGTACAAGACGTTCACCAGTGTCGTTCAGTTCGGTGTACTGTATTACTATTTTATCTGAAGACTCTTCTTACAATCTCTTTCAATAAGATGACTTGTCCAATCACATTATTGATGGATTTGTAAAGTAAAAAAATATTAGACCAAAGCTACTTAACAAATTTTATTGTTCTAAATCGGCATACCACCACTCTTTGTAATACGCACCCAAGAAATCTCAAGATATAATAAGTTTTGCTTAGTTTGAGTTTCGTTGACAATTGCATTTTAATGTATGCTCTTTTTGTCATTTTTTAATTTTTTTTTGTATTTATTTATTATTACAAAAATAACATTTATGTATAACCTAAGAGCCCGTGATGGCCAGACCTTCCTTTAATTCACAAGCGTGAAAATTATTTCATGTGTATGTCTAACATAGGTAAGAATAACCCCCAAACATGAAACCTGGATCGTGGTTCCTTTGGGAGATAACAGGTAAAAGGTTGGTATCTCCCAAAGTAACCGCGATCCAGGTTTCATGTTTGGGGGTTATTCTTACCTATGTTAGACATACACATGAAATAATTTTCACGCTTGTGAATTAAAGGAAGGTCTGGCCATCACAGGCTCTTGGTCCAGTATAAACTAAGGCTTAAACTAAAAACCAATTATTACATGTACAAGTAGGTTCTTAATACTAGAAAACGGAATAGAAAAAATACAAGAACACAACGTAACCAACTCGAGTGTGAAGGTTACTGTACTGGACTGTATGCAGTGGACTGTATTTTTGGGGGTTTGAGTCCAGTAAGAATATCTTCAATTAAAGGCGGAGTTGGTTTTTACTATTTATTCCGTTTTTCAATAAATTACTGGCGACTGGCAACTGACTCTAAGACTGACTCCTGACGACTGACTCTATAGACTGACTCTGTAAGACTGACATTGATTCTTCACGACTAACTTTGTAAGACTGCCATACTGTATCTCGAAAGAGTAAGCTTTTATACAATCCAAATAACATAAAAACAAGCTCGCTCAAATCAAACATAAAATTCCCACGTTAAGCTCAAAATATTTTCCCATCGTAAAAGACTTAAAATTTAGACGAATTTTAAACAATAGAAAAATATCCTTTCAACATAACAGAGTCATAAAACAATTTTGCCTTTAGCGCATTAACATTTTCTAAGCAGCGGCGAAATCAAAGTTTGCAAATAGTCTGTCCTATTGTAATACGAATTCCTTTGTTTTGCGATTGCCGACATTTAAACACACATTACTATTTCAAGTTAAAATTACTTATACTAAAGCGTGTGAACAGATCTTTCGTCGTGTCCACAACATTCTCCCCCCGGCGAAGCTCGCGCAGCCTCCTTCTTCACCAACACGACGATCTTGCTGGTCGGCCGCTTGAAGACTCCCGTCTTCGTCCGGACATCTGCCACTCGTACTCCTCCATCAGGTCCCCTGTAGGTGCGCTCGACGACTCCCCTTGGCCACACGTTCCGTGGCAGAGTGTGGTCCACGATGATGACGACGTCTCCTTCTTGCAGCTGTGGCCGTTGGGTAGCAGGTTCTCCCCGGGGTACCAACGTCGGAAGGTACTCTCGTAGCCAGCGTCTCCAGAAGTGGTCAGCGAGCGCCTGGCTTGCTCTCCATGTGCGCCGATCCGCTTCACTGCATGGCCCGGTGGTTGGCAGGCCGTTCGATGATCCCAGCAGGAAGTGGTTCGGGGTTAGCGCCTCAGGTTCCTCTGGATCGACGCTCACATGCGTCAGTGGTCTCGCGTTGACGCTGTATTCCGCTTCAGTCAATAGGGTGTTGAGAACTTCTTCTGGTGGTTCTCTCTCGTTCAGTGTGGCGTTTAGTGCAACTTTGATTGATCGCACTAACCGTTCCCAGGCTCCCCCCTGGTTTGGCGCACCAGGAGGAGTGAAACGCCATTCCATGCGATGCAGAAGGCTTTCCTCTCGAAGTGCGGGTATCCATTCTTCATATGCAGCCCGCAGCTCCTTGTCCGCGCCTCTGAAGTTTGTCCCGTTATCAGACATCATGAGGCGGGGCCATCCTCGTCGCGCAGCCATCCTCCGGAGTGCCATTATTGCCGAACTGATGGACAGCGTTGGAACGACCTCTATGTGCACTGCCCGTGTAGTTAGGCAAGTGAAGAGAGCGCCCCATCTCTTCTCACGTCGTCGTCCAATCTTCACCATCATGGGCCCGAAGTAATCTGTCCCACAATAGCTGAACGGGCGTTGAAATGGTTCCAGGCGTGCTCGCGGCAAGTCTCCCGTAGCTGGTGGTTCTGGCTTCTTTTTACGTAGTTGGCAGAGTCTGCAGTCCTTTTCAATTCTTCGCACTGTCGGTCGTAGATGAATCACCCAATACTTCTGTCTGAGGTCGTTAGTCACACGCTCCCTGTTAGCGTGACCAGCTATGCAGTGTTCTCGCATCACTATGAGTTTCGTGATGTGGTGCCGTCCGTCGAGTATCACCGGCTTCTTCATTTCAATCGGTGCGTCGGCGGCTCCAATGCGTCCTCTCACTCGTAGAATTCCATCTTCTATTATCGGATCCAAACGAAACAGACGACTTGACTTCGTTATTGGTCGAGAAGTCTTTATTCGTTGCAGTTCGTCTGGGAAGCTCTCCTTCTGTGCGCGGCGAATAAGCGCACGTTCAGCCTCTTCAATGTGCTTCTTTTCAATGTTCGTTGCTCGTCGTCGACATCTCTCGATGAAGAAAAGTACTCGTGCCGTGGTTTTCACCAAGATTTCGAACTTAGAGAAGCGTGATGGATCTGGTAACCATCCGTCCTCGCGGTCTTCTTCATCACGTGTATGCAGTACTTCCTCTTCTTGGTCTTCCACGAGCGCTTCCTTTGGCCATTGGTGCTCCGGATTATGCAGGAAGTCCGGCCCCTGGAACCAGCGGTCTTCTGTAGTGATCTTCGTGTTTGTTAGCCTTGTTGCGTCGTCTGCCACGTTTTCGCCGGTGGGTATCCACTTCCAATCTTCCTTCTGTGTGAGTTCAGATATTTCTCCCAAACGATGTGCGACGTAAGGCGTATATCTTCTCGCGTCATGCCGAATCCAGTGGATGACTGTTGTTGAGTCGCTCCAGTAGAAAGTCTTCTTTACTTCAATACGATGTTCCTTCTTGATGGCGTTGGCTAACTTCGCACCGATTACCGCAGCTTGTAGCTCCAGTCGCGGGATCGTCTGTGCTTTCTTCGGGGCAACCTTGGACTTGGCTGCGACGAGACAAATGCTGAAGCTTCCATCCGGTCTGATACTTCGCCAGTAAGCCACAGTTGAGTAGGCTTGCTCGCTGGCGTCACAGAAGATGTGTAGTTCCAGGTCGACTTGCTCTTGAATCGCGTAGTGTCTCTCTATTCGAAGGTCTGCCAGGTCATTGAGTTGTTCCAACCATGCGTCGAACAGCGTGTTGTCTTCATCTGGAATCGGTTCATCCCATGACATTTTGATGCGCCATAGATTCTGCAGCACGATTTTTGCCCGTATCGTGTACTGACTCAGCAATCCTAGCGGGTCGTAGATAGACATGACTGCGCTGAGTGCTTCTCTCTTCGTCGGTGCTCGAACTCGTGCTCGAACTTCAGCTGGAACTCGGTTCATTGAGGTATTGAATCCGAGTTCATCGCGTTCGGCGTTCCAGTAGAGTCCAAGGATCTTGTTCTCAGATCCTCTCTCGTCGAATTGCGTCGGTCTTGAAGCCTGTAGCTCAGCGGGTACATCTCTCAGCACGCTGGCCTCACTGCTGTTCCAGCCCCGTAGTGTAAATCCAGCAACCGCGTGTACTGAACGCAGTTCGAAAACAGCTTGATGGGCTTCCACGGCGTCATCGTAGCTCGCAACCAAGTCGTCCATGTAGTGACTTCTGGTGATGGCTTCGCAGGCAAGCGGGTGAGTATGAGCGTGTATCTTCGCGTTGTGATCTCGAACAAAATGTGCCATGAATGGAGAACTTGCAGCGCCGAATATCATGCTCGTCATCTTGAATCGTTGAGGTGGCTTCTCTCTCTCATTGCCTCTCCACAAGAATTGTTGCGCTGGTTGATCTTCTCGACGAATCTTGACTTGTAGAAACATTTCCTTTATGTCGGCTGTGATTGCGATTCGTTTCTCTCGGAATCTGTAGAGTATTCCAGGCAGGGACATCAAGAGGTCTGGACCTTCCAGCAGGTGATCGTTCAAGCTGACTCCGTTGCTCTTTGCTGCTGCGTCGAAGACAAGCCTTATCTTTCCGGGCTTGTTTGGGTTTCGTACTGCGAAGTGTGGTAGGTACCAGCAGATGGCGCTGGAGTCTTCCGTCCCATCGCAGGGTTCTGCGTACTTCTTTTGCAGCAGGTTCTGAATCTGCTTCGTATATTCCTCGGCGAAGTCTGGGTCAGCATCCATCTTCTTCTCGATGTTTAGAAGACGACGAAACGCCATGTAGTAGCTTGGTGGCAGTCTTGTGTCTTCTGATTTCCAAGGTAGTCCAACTTCATATCCTTGTTGTTCTTTCTTCACAATGGTTTCTTCGATAATCTTTGTGGCCCGGAGATTTCTTTCACTCAGACGTGGCTCAGGATTTATTCCAACAGCTTCAATGCTGAAATGTTTTTCTATAAGTTCGTGCAATTCTTTGTTCTGCTTCATGATGGCTTCTGCTGTGCGAACATGCAGGACGCTGTCTTGGTCCGCAACAATAGCTCGTGGCATGGTTCCATGTATCACCCATCCCAGTTGCGTTCGTGATGCGGCCGGTTGATTTGCTCGTCCTACTCGTAGCTCCTGTGATACTATGTACTCCCAATGGTCAGCTCCAATCAGGATCCCTGGTTCCGACGGCTCGTAACAAACTTCATCTTGTCGAAGGTCTTTCAGGTGATCTTGCTCCAGTAGCTTTGCAGGGATTGACTGTTGTAGGAGTTTCATGTTCTTTATGGTGCGTGCTCGTAGTGGTCGAAGCTTGTCGCTGTATTTGCTCTTCAGGTGAACTGTTACTATTTGGCTGTAGTCTTCTTGCTGAATGGTGTTGACTCCACGCATCTTCAGTGGTAGCGACGTTCCTCTTGCTCCGATGGTTCGCGCCAGCTTCTCATCTATCAGGGTGACTGTAGCTCCTTCGTCGAATAGGGCAAGAGTAGTAGCCTCCCCCGATGGACCGATGACGGTGACTGGGCACATCTTGAGCAGTACTGCCTTCTTGTACTGAGCAGCAGAAGTAGTCATGACTGCTTCTGTGGCTTCTTCTTTCTTTGTTTCTTCCTTCTTATCTTGATGTAGTAAACGATGATGGTGTCGTGAACACTTGTCGCAGGTCTTCGCTTTGCAGTTGAATCTTCGATGCGTCTTCAATAAGCATTTGAAGCATAACTTATTCTCCTTGACGTGTTCCCATCGTTCGTTGACGGTCATCGCTTTAAATGTTGTGCAGTCTATTGCGGCGTGTAGTTTCTCACAGCAGGAACATTTCTCTTTTCCTGATTCCTCTGTAGTGTTGAATACGGCATTTGTCCTCTTCGTGAAGGCTGGTTTCTGTTGAACTTCTTTCTTGGTGATGCTAGGCGGCGCGTAGCTGTATCTCAAAGCTCGGTCCGCTTCACGCATGAGAAAGCGAGAAAGCATGATGATCTCTGGCTCCGCAGTCTCGTTCTCGCTGGCGTAGTCGCACCATCGTGATCGTATGTGTGGGCTCAGTTTCTCCAGCGTTTCTCGGGCCAGTGTAGGATTATACAGGTATCCTTTGTTGCCCACATTGCTTAGTACGCACACCACGTTCTGAAGCTTTACCGCGAAGGTGTTAAGTTCTGTTGCTGATGGTCCCGGTCTTTGCAATTTCTTCAGTTCTTCCAGGGCCCGGTCAACGATGATTTCTGGCCTTCCGAAGCATTGTTCCAGGGTCTTCATTATTATTTCAGGATCGCTTGCAGTGTATAGAAGTGAAGATACGATTTCCTTTGCTTCTCCGGTGATGCTGCTTCTAATTCTCATAATATTTCCTGATCCAGATATTTTGTATGTCTTGGTCGTTTCATTATAGGCAGCTCTAAATATCATCCATTCATTTGGTGCACCGGAAAATGTAGGTAGGACTGGACATGAGATTCTCGGTCTTGCAAGTTTTTCAATAGCGTCGGCTAGAGCGTCGATGTTCGCGGCGCTCTTCTTCTTCTTTACCGGCGCGGTTTGCTGCACCCATTGTTGTATTCGCTCGTTGGGTTCCGGCAGCTCCCCTTCATCATGCAGACTTCGTTCTTCTTCCTCGAGGGCAGCTAGGTCCGCTTCAAGCCTCTTCTGTACCAGGTCCGCTTCAATTTGGAGTTCTCTTCTTTTCAGTTCTGCCAGTTTTTCTTCCGCCGCCAATTCCGCCATGCGCGCACGCATTGCCGTGCTATTCGTGGAACGCAGCGAGCGCGCAGATCGTGCAGGTGATGCTGCTCTGCGACTTGGTCCGGCGCGGGTGAAGTCGGGTGCGAACGTTATGTCGGCGTCGCGCCGTCCTTCTCTTCGTAGCGCTGGTGTCGCCTCTCTGTGACTTGCTCCGGCGCGGGTGAAGTCGGGCGTGAACGCTATGTCTGCGTCGCGCCGTCCCTCTCTTCGTACCGCCGGTGACGCGGGCGGATCCAGGGAAATTCTCCTTCTACGTTCCCGCTCGATGACGTCCAACTCGGCCGCGTCCTCCCGTGGTTCGGCAGCGTCCGCTTGGCTCCGAGTGATGACCATCTTGAGCTCAGGTTCCCGTAGATGTTCCCGAAGTGATGATCCGTATCCGGGTCAAAGGGCCAACTGTATCCGGCTCGAATGACCAACTGTACTGGACTGTATGCAGTGGACTGTATTTTTGGGGGTTTGAGTCCAGTAAGAATATCTTCAATTAAAGGCGGAGTTGGTTTTTACTATTTATTCCGTTTTTCAATAAATTACTGGCGACTGGCAACTGACTCTAAGACTGACTCCTGACGACTGACTCTATAGACTGACTCTGTAAGACTGACATTGATTCTTCACGACTAACTTTGTAAGACTGCCATACTGTATCTCGAAAGAGTAAGCTTTTATACAATCCAAATAACATAAAAACAAGCTCGCTCAAATCAAACATAAAATTCCCACGTTAAGCTCAAAATATTTTCCCATCGTAAAAGACTTAAAATTTAGACGAATTTTAAACAATAGAAAAATATCCTTTCAACATAACAGAGTCATAAAACAATTTTGCCTTTAGCGCATTAACATTTTCTAAGCAGCGGCGAAATCAAAGTTTGCAAATAGTCTGTCCTATTGTAATACGAATTCCTTTGTTTTGCGATTGCCGACATTTAAACACACATTACTATTTCAAGTTAAAATTACTTATACTAAAGCGTGTGAACAGATCTTTCGTCGTGTCCACAACAGTTACGTTGTGATCTTGTATTTTTTCTGTGAGTTGATCACTATAAACATACTAAAGAAGTAGTTTCTTCTAGAGAAAATGTATTGGTTCTTTTCAAAATACGTTAACCGTGTTATTTCCTTCCAGTATTGTCGGAGGCGTGTCACAACGACGCGTCGTGTCTCCAGGACCGCGCCGGCCTGGAGGCGATCACGCAGCTGCACAGGCAGTTAGATGACGACGCCAACGGGAACGTAGACCTCACTGAGAGTGATGATGTGAGTACAACATAACAAACTGTCCAGTATTGTTGGAGGCGTGCCACAACGACGCGTCGTGTCTCCAGGACCGCGCCGGCCTGGAGGCGATCACGCAGCTGCACAGGCAGTTAGATGACGACGCCAACGGGAACGTAGACCTCACTGAGAGTGATGATGTGAGTACAACATAACAAACTGTCCAGTATTGTTGGAGGCGTGCCACAACGACGCGTCGTGTCTCCAGGACCGCGCCGGCCTGGAGGCGATCACGCAGCTGCACAGGCAGTTAGATGACGACGCCAACGGGAACGTAGACCTCACTGAGAGTGATGATGTGAGTACAACATAACAAACTGTCCAGTATTGTCGGAGGCGTGCCACAACGACGCGTCGTGTCTCCAGGACCGCGCCGGCCTGGAGGCGATCACGCAGCTGCACAGGCAGTTAGATGACGACGCCAACGGGAACGTAGACCTCACTGAGAGTGATGATGTGAGTACAACATAACAAACTGTCCAGTATTGTCGGAGGCGTGCCACAACGACGCGTCGTGTCTCCAGGACCGCGCCGGCCTGGAGGCGATCACGCAGCTGCACAGGCAGTTAGATGACGACGCCAACGGGAACGTAGACCTCACTGAGAGTGATGATGTGAGTACAACATAACAAACTGTCCAGTATTGTCGGAGGCGTGCCACAACGACGCGTCGTGTCTCCAGGACCGCGCCGGCCTGGAGGCGATCACGCAGCTGCACAGGCAGTTAGATGACGACGCCAACGGGAACGTAGACCTCACTGAGAGTGATGATGTGAGTACAACATAACAAACTGTCCAGTATTGTCGGAGGCGTGCCACAACGACGCGTCGTGTCTCCAGGACCGCGCCGGCCTGGAGGCGATCACGCAGCTGCACAGGCAGTTAGATGACGACGCCAACGGGAACGTAGACCTCACTGAGAGTGATGATGTGAGTACAACATAACAAACTGTCCAGTATTGTCGGAGGCGTGCCACAACGACGCGTCGTGTCTCCAGGACCGCGCCGGCCTGGAGGCGATCACGCAGCTGCACAGGCAGTTAGATGACGACGCCAACGGGAACGTAGACCTCACTGAGAGTGATGATGTGAGTACAACATAACAAACTGTCCAGTATTGTCGGAGGCGTGCCACAACGACGCGTCGTGTCTCCAGGACCGCGCCGGCCTGGAGGCGATCACGCAGCTGCACAGGCAGTTAGATGACGACGCCAACGGGAACGTAGACCTCACTGAGAGTGATGATGTGAGTACAACATAACAAACTGTCCAGTATTGTCGGAGGCGTGCCACAACGACGCGTCGTGTCTCCAGGACCGCGCCGGCCTGGAGGCGATCACGCAGCTGCACAGGCAGTTAGATGACGACGCCAACGGGAACGTAGACCTCACTGAGAGTGATGATGTGAGTACAACATAACAAACTGTCCAGTATTGTCGGAGGCGTGCCACAACGACGCGTCGTGTCTCCAGGACCGCGCCGGCCTGGAGGCGATCACGCAGCTGCACAGGCAGTTAGATGACGACGCCAACGGGAACGTAGACCTCACTGAGAGTGATGATGTGAGTACAACATAACAAACTGTCCAGTATTGTCGGAGGCGTGCCACAACGACGCGTCGTGTCTCCAGGACCGCGCCGGCCTGGAGGCGATCACGCAGCTGCACAGGCAGTTAGATGACGACGCCAACGGGAACGTAGACCTCACTGAGAGTGATGATGTGAGTACAACATAACAAACTGTCCAGTATTGTCGGAGGCGTGCCACAACGACGCGTCGTGTCTCCAGGACCGCGCCGGCCTGGAGGCGATCACGCAGCTGCACAGGCAGTTAGATGACGACGCCAACGGGAACGTAGACCTCACTGAGAGTGATGATGTGAGTACAACATAACAAACTGTCCAGTATTGTCGGAGGCGTGCCACAACGACGCGTCGTGTCTCCAGGACCGCGCCGGCCTGGAGGCGATCACGCAGCTGCACAGGCAGTTAGATGACGACGCCAACGGGAACGTAGACCTCACTGAGAGTGATGATGTGAGTACAACATAACAAACTGTCCAGTATTGTCGGAGGCGTGTCACAACGACGCGTCGTGTCTCCAGGACCGCGCCGGCCTGGAGGCGATCACGCAGCTGCACAGGCAGTTAGATGACGACGCCAACGGGAACGTAGACCTCACTGAGAGTGATGATGTGAGTACAACTATTAACAAACAAACAAATGGGTATATCTAGTATCTTCAATCAGATATACCTTATTAACACCAAGCTTAATAAAAATAATAATAACTTATTATTATTATTATTATTATTTTATTATAGACGAGCAGCTTGGATGCTGATGTGTCTATGTCACAGTGTTGGAAGGTACAGTCATTGTTTATTTCTTGTCTTCTGTAGTTTATTTGTGCGTAACCAGTGATCGAGTCTGTTTTTAAAGCAGTTTGTAGAGCTAGCTGTCACAACTTCTTCAGGTAGTCCGTTCCAATTCTGAACAACTCTGTTGGAAAGGAAATGATGTGCAGAGAGAGTGTTCGTATTCGCCCGGATTATTCTGAAACTGTGTCCACGGGCCGATTTTATTGGGTGATGCAGAACGAATATGTCTTTAATGTTAGGTAAATTGTAAAAGTTTTTCAATATTTTATAAGTCTCAATGAGATCACCACGAAGGCGTCTTTCCTCTAGAGTAGTGAGGTGCAGTACTTTCAGTCTGTCTTCATAGGACAGTCGACGGAGGCTCATGGGCATTTTTGTAGCTCTTCTCTGTACGCTCTCCAAAAGATCTATGTCCTTTTGGAAGTAGGGACTCCAAATTTGAAAACCATATTCCAATAGGGGTCGAATGTAGGTCTTGTATATTTTTCGGAAAACATCCACTGTTAGGGTTTGAAATGCTCTCCTTATGACATATATGAAGGAGTTAGCCTTTTTAACAATGCCCATAATATGCTCTTCCCATTTAAGATTGGATGCTATCTTTACACCTAGGTCTTTTTGAAAGTTAACTGAAGCTAGCGGGAGACCATCAAGATGATAACAAGTTTTAGGATTATTATTACCCAGATGAAGAACTTTACACTTAGATATGTTCAGTTTAATGATCCAATCTTTTGTCCACTCTTGAATGCGATTTAAATCATCTTGTAGCTGTCCATTAAGGCTGAGAGGATTGGAGAAAAATTTGCCATCATCAGCAAAGAAGGCTGAGTCGGATTGGATACAATCAACCAGGTCTGTTATGTAGATTCCAAACAGATGGGCTGAAAGTACCGAACCTTGAGGTACACCACTCAGAACGATTTTCTTCCTCGACAAGGTGTTTCCGACTCTTACTTGAAATGTTCTGTTTGTGAGGTAGTTTTCTATCCATTTGAGAAGCTTCCCTTGTATTCCAAGTTGTCTCAGTTTAATAAGTAGACGCTGATGCGGAACTCTGTCAAATGCACGTTCAAAATCTAGATATATTATGTCAAGTGGGTTCTTCATGTCCAATTCTTTATTCCAAATGTGCAAGCATTGTAATAGGTTAGTGACTTAAACAGTTTTATAAAACATTGTGTCAATGAGCGGCCTTATCTCTACAGCGATCTCTGCCAGGCAACCTTGGGATGGATACAGATCAACAGAACAAATAAGGCGGGAATAAATATCGGTGCATAAATAAATTTTAACAGATAGACAGGATTAAATATACTTAAAGTATGTAAAGACTTGTAGACTATGAATGAAGAAATTAAAAATATAAATATCTTTAATATCTTTAATACTTACAAATAAAATCCTTACTAATATCATAAATGCGAAAGTAACTCTGTCTGTCTGTTTGTCTGTTACGCTTTCCCGCCTAAACCTCTCAAACGATTTTGATGAAATTTGGTACAAACAATCTTTAGACCCTGAGACAGAACATAGGCAACTTTTTATTTCCACGCGGGCGAAGCCGCGGGCGGAAGCTAGTAGGTATGTTATAAATTACTCTATATTGTATATAAGCATAATCAATATAACTTTTAATATAAATATAATATAATACTATAATAATACTATATTTAGTATTGTAACATTTGTTATAGAAGAGCGAGACTCTCTAACACAAGTTTTAAAAATTAAATGAGGGTCTCAACAACTGAATCACATTATTGTAAATTTGTTACTGAAATAAATAGTATTATTATTATAAATACTTAATAGATTAACAAGAATAGTAATTATGTATTTATTTCGTTTCCAGTTCCTTCGTGAGGAGTTGCAGTACGACAGCGGGTACGAGAAGAGACAGCGCGCCTTCCACCACAATGATGATATGCACATATCCGTGAAGGAGCTATGGGAGGCCTGGCTTAGATCTGAAGTGAGTACGGAATCGACAGAGAATACATCTAGAATAGAATAGAATATACTTTATTGTACACCACATAAACATAAACATACAATACAAACTTAAGACTAAAACATGTGGAGTACAATGGGCGGCCTTATCGCTGTAAGCGATTTCTTCCAGGCAACCTATGTATGGACTGGACAGTTATAAATATACAGACAGTGGTGTTAAATAATAGATTACATAATATAACATAGAAAGATGTATAAGAATACATAATTAAATATACTAAATACACTACATCTACTTCACTACATACATTTCTCTTTAACTATAAGAGCTAAATAGTTGAAATCTGGTAAGTAGATGTATTCTTTAAACCGCAATAAAATTTCAAAATTTGGGGTCCCCCATCAGGGCCGGACTTAGAGGTCTGGAGGCCTCGGGGCAACAAAGGAGCGGCCCCCTTGCCTCAAATTATAGTCTAAATGAAATTAATCATTTTTTCTGTCGAGTTTTTCATTAAATCATTGATTTTGATTGTGAATAAAAAACTGTATATTTCGCTGCAGCGAAAAAAAATTATCAAAGAAAAAGGTTAACTAGTGTTTATTAATTGGAATTTGGAGACAGAAGTTCTATGTCATTACTGTGGGGGTCCCCCGTTTGTGGAGACCCGTTTGCCCTCCCCCAAATCCGGCTCTGTCCCCCATACTTAGGACTGAAACATAAACAAAAAAAATCATCGAACCCATACCTTCCGAAACGCACTCGGGCGGTTGAATTAATTGTGTAATTTATTTTATATTTCTTAATGACTATAACATGTTTTCCTTCTTTCTGTCTATATTATCAAATCGTGATTACGTATAACTATATTCCTAACATTGTCTTTTTATTTCCAGGTGCATAATTGGACGGTTGAGCAGACGGTTGAATGGCTGTCTCAGTCGGTGGACCTCCCGCAGTATAAGACACTGTTCTTGCAGCACAAAGTCACCGGAGCTACATTACCCAGGTTAATAATAATAAAATGATCTAGTATAAATAATAATAATGTATAAGTACTGCTGGATAATTCAAACAGCAACATCTAGCCACGTGGTAAGCTCGTAGCTTGTGTTACGGGTGCTAGATTTCTGATATACTTAATATAATATAAATATACATACTACATATATAAATATATTTATATGAAATGAGTATTTTAATAACTCATAATTAAACGTTCCTAGATAACCAATACTCATAACTCGTACTTTTGCCAACTTTCTAAGTCAAAATATTTAGGGAATTGAGCGTAATTAAAACAACAGGCCTCTTTTCTAATGTTAGTTTTTGTTATAAAATAAAGTGATAAAAACTCAATTCTTTGAACAATTGTTCTGGCTAGTTCACGACTCTCGTAATGGCTCGTAAAGAGCTGGAAAACCCATTAATCTGGAAATAGATGACGATCTACAAAATTAAATATACGTGTCCAGTATAAAGTTTTTCTATTCTTACATTTCGATGTCCCAAAAGTAACTGAAACTTTATTGCAATAACTAAGTCATGAGTATTTAAATTTAAACCCGCGCGTGTGGCATGTAGCTCCCGAACGGATGAACCGATTTGTATTTTGTTCTTTATTTGAAAAGTGAATTAGTTTATTGTAAAATAAAAACTTTCGTGGTATCATGAGTAATTATTGGAATAAACGGGAAATCTTGGAACCTTTCCAAAATAGTGGTTCCGAGGCGGGAATCGAACACGCAACCTCCGGTGTCGCAGGGAGACCTTTGCCCACATAGGTCGTCAAACTCAATTACAAACATGTTTAAATTGTTAATTTTATAACAACGGGAATTACTCACGTATTTACAAAGGAGTTAAAAGCACTCTCGACGTTTCGACAACAACAAGAGCAGTCTTTCTCAGGAGTTAGCGTTCCGCCGTGCTCCGTCTCTTTGCTCGCTCGCGCGGTTCTCACTGATTATTTTTATTTATTTGGAAAACCAACGGCTATAGTATACATAAATATAATCTTAAATAGTTACATAGAGCAAATTAATAGTGTAACTCACGAAAATTTTGAAAGTGCAACATTTAAATTGTTTTTTCTCTTTGTTACAGACTGGCTGTGAACAACATGCAATACCTCAACAACGTGCTGGGCATTAAAGACCCGATACACAAGCAGAAATTGGCGCTTAAAGCTATGGATGTCGTGCTTTTTGGACCCCCTAAAGGTTAAAAAACTTATAAAACTATCATGGTTTTAACAATTTTAGAACACACGTAACATTATTCCATTTCCATTATTCAAATGTTTTTGAGTTTCCCGATATTTCGGCACTGTTATAAAGGCTTATAACTAAGTAAAGCTAAGTAAATATCGGAAAACTCAAAAATATCGGTTACCCGTTTCGTGTTCTAAAATTGTTAACACACTTTCTAATACACAACATACTAGATAATATTGATAAGAAAGATTTACACGTTATTCAAAATTACTAACATTATTCTAAATTTCTGTTGAGCCGTGTTGGCTAAGTGGTAGTTAATTATGTAGGTCTTTAAAAACGAAAGATTTTTCTTCTAAGTAAAATTTTTGTGCACTTTAAAAACATGTGATCTAATGGTGAATGCAAACATCGTGAGGAAACCGGCATTTTCTGAGAAATTTGAAACGTTTGAAGGCGTGGTGAATTAAGGCCTAATATCTCTCGTGAAGAGTGAAGTCCTTGTGTCCCAGCAGTGGGAACGTAAATAGGGGTGATTACCTATTGTTTTTAAATATCAATTCTTGTTGTTTAATTCGAACACAAAGCTGCCGAATACACCAATCATAAATAATAAGTAAGATACGGTTTGTGGCGTATATACAAATATAAATGGATGTTTATATGTTTCCCGACAGTTTGCCTACTAACCAACACCGCCAATTATTATTACTTAATTTTCAAACATACACATGTCTTCAAAATATTTTTGCTCACGCATAAATTAATACTCGAACAATTGCACAGCAAAAAATAACCCCAAAAAAAGTGGCCAAGTGCGAGTCGGACTCGCCCATGTAGGCTTCCGCAGCAATTGTTTATATGAAATAGTTTATGACGTATTATAAAAAAACTACTTGATAGATTTCGTTCAAACCAATTTTCGTTGTTAGTTTTTATGGTTATGTACAATATATATTTTTTCTAGATTTATCATCCTCTTAGTTTAGAAATTAGAGGGGGGGGGACACTCTGTTTTCCACTTTGGAAGAGTCTCACGTCCAAACTATTAAGTTTAGAATTAAATGGTTTTAGAAACATTGTTATGATTTTAGAAGACCTATTCATAGATACCCCACACGTATGGGTTGGATTAAAAAAAAGTTTTAAAATTTCAGTCCTATGTATGGGGACCCCCAAATTTTTATGATTTTTTTTTCAATTATTTTCTTAAATCTTAGTGCGGTTAACAGAATACATCTACTCACCAAATTTCAACGTTATAGCTCTTATAGTTTCCGAGAAAAACGGCTGTGACATACGGACGGACAGACGGACGGACGGACGGACGGACGGACGGACATGACGAATCTATAAGGGTTCCGTTTTTGCCATTTGGCTACGGAACCCTAAAAATGACGTAATGCCAAATTCGTAAGAGCATCACTTTGAGCACATCAACAATATAACAAATGAAGGTCATAATCAACTCGAGCTAATATCATCTCTATGCCATTGTGATAGAGCATAAAATTGAGTAAAGATTACACATCACTATTGTCAATGAAAATTGTACGCGATTTATGTGGATAATCTATTTTTAAAGACTTATTGTCATTGTGAGTGTAGCAGTGGACGGTTACCTTCAGGAAGTACCTACTATCTCATAATCATCATAACAACACATAATAGGTGGCCAAATCATGTAAAAAATAGATAGTAATACTACATGAATAAATAAATATTGCTGGCCAATTTACACAGCGACATCTAGCCCCGTGGTAAGTTCGAAGCTTGTGTTACGGGCACTAGATTTCTGATATACTTTTTATAATATACATTATACATACATAGATAACACAAATAATATAAGATAGCCGTAACACAAGCTTCGAGCTTACCACGGGGCTAGATGTCGCTGTGTAAATTGTCCAGTATTTTTTTTATTTATAAGTAGATAAGAGTGTGTAAATAATTATCTTGCATATAGTGTTTACCTATTAAAGGTCAATACATAGGTGTAACGACCTTAAGTTTTTGTATATTTAGTGTATTTACTGTTGGTAAGTATCCCTTTTAAAAAAAATAAAAATCCAGTCACTCAGAACAAATAACTGCAGATCATACAAATTTTTATTCCTAGGCGGGAATCGAACCCGCTACCTCCGCCTGGTGCTTTACAGACGTCGTAGATAATAAATAATAAGATGTAGCACAAAAAGTGGCAAGGTAACGAGCTCTCGCGAAACACAATGTCACGACGACGCTCGGTGTTACCGCTGTAGCATGTTATTAGATCGCCTTGTGCGAGCACCATGGTTCTTGCTAATTATGAGACAATAACTATAATAATTTTAGAACCGGAAACGGGTCACATCGACACTTTCCAGATTGTGGTCAAGCAAGGGTCTATCACCAATAAAAAAAAAACATACCATATACCATGATTCAAATGTTTTTGAATTTTCCGATATCTATTATCTTCACAGAGAGATTGATGACTTTTATGTATGCATAGTCAATGCACACCATGATTCAAAAACATATGAATCATAGTATGTCACCCGTTTCGTGCTCTAAAATTGTTAAGAACCATAATAGTTTAATTTTTTTTAATAAATATTAAGTATACCCTGAATAAAACTTTGTCAATGTTTTAAGTGATATCATTAACCTGAAAGTTAATATTTGCTGTAAAATAACACGTGTTTATAATCTGACTTTTTCTGTGCGTGATGATTGAAGTTTATTTTAATTTCAGTATGTTTATTATATTACGTACCTATATCAGAAATCTAGCACCCGTAACGAATCTTCGAGCAATGCACGGATCTAGATGTTTAGAATACTATGTTCTTCATTTAGTCCTATAATTAGAGTCTCACACAATGCCATTAATACCCATGTAAAAATAAAAGATTCTGATCTCACGAATCAGATTTATCCCTGAAATCACAAAACGTGTGGTGTCACCTATCTCAAATTACGGCTTCGGCGAGTTTAGTTTAATACTAACTACTGTTTCAGTCACTCCATTCAGATGATTTTGCGGAAAAACTTCGTTAAAAATATACAAAATTTATTTTAGTGCTTTTGAGTCTAAATTAACAAAAAACTTTATATCTAATAACGTAAATCGTAATACGTGATTAAATAGTGTTGTTTGTGTAAATAGAATCGAATGAATATAATAGTAAAAGTGCCTAGCCTACGTTTAAAATAAAGTGTGTACTACTATACAATGTGTAGATAAATAAATATAGATGTCTTGGAAAATTAAAGAAAATTGAAGAAGACTTTCTCGCTCGCACATTATGTCAGCTCCAAAGTATGAGAGAGATATCAAGATGACTACAAGGTTAAGATACCTTCAGAAACAATAACAAAAGTTAAAATTGTGCGGTTTATTTTATGGCTATCATAATTAAAGTAAATTCGGGCGAAAATAAACTAAATAATAACATTGCATCAATGAAAATGTAATCTATATCAATGTAAGGAATAAAGGGATCGCATGTCTTAACACTTAACACAAGCTTCGATGTTGCTGTGTGAATTTGCCCAGCATTATTTATTTATTAAACTAAAAATAAATAAATAATCGTCGCGTTTTGTTATACATAACAGCCAGTTACACATACAGTGTAGCATCATGATAAAATCTAAAGTGAATCAAATACCGAATGTTGCCAACTTAAAACGTGTGTGATTGTTTTTGTGTGTGTTAAATGGTGTTTGACATTTGGTTAGTTCTTGGCCTGTGCTACAGTGTGCTTGTGTTGTGTGGGCGATACGATTTCAATGATGATGGTAATTTTGTTTTTGTGTAAAACCTGTCGATGAGTCAGATTCGTTTTTTCTTTGTTCATCTGCGATTAAGCGAGATATGAAATATTGCTGTTTGTAGGGTTCCGTAGCCAAATGGCAAAAACGGAACCCTTATAGATTCGTCATGTCTGTCCGTCCGTCCGTCGATAGACGTACAAACAAACATATACACACGCACATTTTCCCAATTATAATATTAGTATGGATGTTATGTTACCCTTGAACCATAGTAAGCGTTTTACTTCAAATCCAATTACTTAACATGCTGTTAACATTGACTTAAATTTTCAGTTTACAAGTACAACCTTATAAGATACGCATTTAAATCAGAAAAGTGACGAAACCATAGAACAATTGATCAAATACTGGACCTCTGTGGTACAGCGGGGAATGTCCGCCTGCGACGCAAGAGGTTGCGGTTCGATTCCCGCCTCGGGACAAGTTTATTTATATATGTTTCTAGTACCTTACCCTACCTGTAACACAAGCTTAGAGCTAACGGGACTATAGGTACTGTGTAAATTGACCAGCAACATTGTTTTTTTAAATTTTAAATAACTTACTCTATTTGATGCAGATATACATATTTTTAACCTCTCTTTCTGGTTAACAACCAGATTCTTAATCTAGGTATATATTCTTCTATTATTTGAAATAAATTCCTCTGACTGATCATACAAGTGTATTATAAAAATGTTTTGTTGTGGTTTCAAACTATTATCTATTCTAATGATTAAAATAGAAACAACCACAAATCTCTATTGCCCTGGTCACAGATAGATAATAACTCAAAGAAAAAATTTAAAAATGTCTCGCTAACATCTATACTAATAATAAATCTGTAAGGGTCGGCCTTGGAGCAAGTTAGTTGGTTTTATACAAACATAATTACCCTTATTCACGTTCCCACTACTGATACACTAGGACTTAATTATAACAAGTAGATAATAAGGTAAAAAATAATCTCTTTTGCAAGAATATAAACTTCGTGAATTCACGATTATACCCATCTAATTTATATTTGTTGTACTGCATACAATGATGTGATTATTAAACATACACAGATGTCTTGAAAATAATTTGTGTGATTGCAATTGTTTGAGGAAAACACTATATAATAACTGCTTGACTTCGAGTACCTACTGAAACTTGTTATACATAAAAACGTGGTTTTCAACGTTTGTTACCTCAACAAATAAATAAATATTGCTGGACAATTCACACAGCAGCATTATAGCCCCGTGGTAGGCTTGTAGCTAGTGTTACGGTGCTAGATTTCTGATATACTTATTATAATAGACTTACATTGATAGATATTTTTATAACACCCACACGTCGAACAAAGTGATAACCAAAAACCATAAACTGTTTTTTACCGCGGGAAAACACTTGCCATTAAATCAATCATCTATACTATAATATTATAAAGCGGAAGAGTTTGATTGTTTGTTTGTTTGTTTGAACGCGCTAATCTCAGGAACCGCTGGTCCGATTTAAAAAATTCTTTCAGTGTTGGATAGTCCATTTATCGAGGAAGGTTATAGGCTATATTACATTTTCAAAAAAATTAGGGATCCGTACGGAAAACCCAAATACGTAACCCGAGATGTAAAAAAAAATCCTTATATCGCATGCGCTGCGAAAAGTATTCATTTTAGAAATTTACAATGTAGTACAATTTTGTAGAACACATTAATATCTACAAAAAATGTCGCGACAGCATATATCTAACTATTATAGTTATGTCACAATAAGTGTTTTAATTTTCAATATAATTAATTTAAATGCCGCCGCTAGGAAAAGCTCTATATTTGTATTTTCAAATAAAACATTATCAAAATAAATTACATGTTAATTACGTATATTTCAATATCTCTATAATACTTTTTAAATTATTCAATTCGGACATTTCATTCGGAAGATATCACGAGTTTAAAAATGCAAGTATTAGAAAAAAGTCTAGAGGTTGCGCGTCGCGCTCAGGTAGCCAGCATGCGATGTAGACTCCATGTAAAGGTGGGTTTACACGGGTCGATTTTCGCCGTGTGGCGAGTCGCTTCACTAATTACCTCACCAAGCCGCATCGCTAGCCCATTTACACAGGTTACTAAAATCGCATGCGACTCTGTCATTTCCATCGAAAATGTTGAGCAGAATAGCCGTTAGTGCCTGTACGTTGTAGTAAATAAATAATACACGTGCGTGCGCGAAACACATCCATGCGGCGGGCGAACGCCTGCAACTAATCGTTTACACGGTCGATTTTAGTCACCAGTCGCATGCGGCCGGTTGCCGCGCGGCCAAAGTCGGATGCTACCCAACTTCGGGGCTTGCGGCTTTAGTCACTTGCAACTTAGCCGAATTGCCATTTAGATGGTCGATTTATGCCGCGCGGCAAAAATCGTGCGGCTTTAGTCACCCGTGTAAACCCCCCATAAGGTATCCATGTACGTTTTCCCGCTTAAACCTCTCAACCGATTTTGATGAAATTTGGCACATAGGTACAATCTTTAGTGAAATTTGGCACATACAATCTTTAGTCCCTGAGACAGAACATAGGCTACTTTTACCGCGGAAAAATACATGCTTCCGAGGGAAAATTCGATTTGGATAAAATTTAGTATGGAAATACTTGCAAATAAAAGTATATTGCGAGACGAAGTTCGCGGGGACAGCTAGTAATTCATAACACAATTACAGCATTTCATAGCAGCATCAGATAAAATATCGTGATAAAGATCCATTAAAACTCCATTACGTTAAAAAATCGCCAAAAAACAATTTTTAATTAACAGCAGATTCAATTTAAAGTAGTATTAATTACCATAGTGTTTGTATTGTACAGTCTGGTCTAGACGGTAGGTAATGCTGTAATGTACGCAGGCCTTGACCGCCTGACCTAACACAGGCTCAGCTGGAGATAAGGTTGCCTATGAGGATAACAGGTTGCCGATCTAGACAACGAGATCAATAAATTTAATTACCTAATCGATTCAGAGCCATGTTCGCTTGGTTGCTTGCGTTTCATTTAATCCCATTTAAATAATTCAAGAAATATTAAGATACGCTCGGCGTGGTTCTAAAGGCAGCATTCTGTTCTTAGCGACTGCGACTAAATACTTGACACGCGCACTGAGAAAACGTGACGGTTAAATGCAACCGTATATTTGTTATTTACAACCGTGTAAATTGGTTACGACACAGCTTACAGTATTATTTGCTAATAGTAACCGTGCTAACTCTGTTACGCTTATACGGTTAGTTTTAACAGAGATTCTGCTATCATTATATACCTTATGTATTTAGGCCTTTTAACAGATAAACTGTTAATATTAACAGAGCTTAACGGTTATTTTCAGCATTATTGCTCAGGCTAGATTAGCTGACCTACTCGGTTAAATTAGCTGACCTACTCGGTTAGATTAGCAGACATACTCTGTTAAATTAGCAGACCTACTCGGTTAAATTAGCAGACATACTCGGTTAGATTAGCAGACATACTCTGTTAAATTAGCTGACCTACTCGGTTAAATTAGCAGACATACTCGGTTACATTAGCAAACCTACTCGGCTAGATTAGCTGACCTTCTCGGTTAGATTAGCAGACATACTCTGTTAAATTAGCTGACCTACTCTGTTAGATTAGCAGACATACTCTGTTAAATTAGCTGACCTACTCGGTTAGATTAGCTGACCTACTCGGTTAGATTAGCAGACATACTCTGTTAGATTAGCAGAGCTTCTAGATTCTAGGCTATATTAGCATAACCTACTCGGCTATATTAGCATAACCTACTCGGCTAAATTAGGATACATTGTCTGCTAAATTAGCAGAGTAACTCTGCTAACTAACCAGCAAATTAAGTTAAGTTTAATAGTGTTATTCTGCTATAAGTAGCAGAGTAGCTTCGGTTACCACACTGAAACTACCCTGCTTCTTAAAGCAGAATACCACCAAAAACTAACAGTTAATCCGCCAGTTAGTCAGCACAGTAGCTCTTCTAATCTAGCAGAGTATGTATCCAAAATCTAGTAGAGTAGGTAGCCAGTTTTGCCGAGTGGGTCTGCTACGTCACAGGATCGCTGTAAAAATAAAACATTAGAATACTCAATAATTATTTATTAAAATATTGTACCTACACATTACAAATAATAATTAGAAACATTGTGGTAAATTTACATTACAGTAGTCTTATATGATACATAATATTTAATTACACAACCATGTATAGAATACTCCATAATTATTTTTTAAAATATTGTACCTACACATTACAAATAATAATTAGAAACATTGTGGTAAGTTTACATTACAGTAGTCTTATATGATACATAATATTTAATTACACAACCATGTATAGAATACTCCATAATTATTTTTTAAAATATTGTACCTACACATTACAAATAATAATTAGAAACATTGTGGTAAGTTTACATTACAGTAGTCTTATATGATACATAATATTTAATTACACAACCATGTATAGAATACTCCATAATTATTTTTTAAAATATTGTACCTACACATTACAAATAATAATTAGAAACATTGTGGTAAGTTTACATTACAGTAGTCTTATATGATACATAATATTTAATTACACAACCATGTACATACATGTTTTCCCATTTAGTTAAAAAATTCAAGATCGGAGTTAATCGGAGGTATTCGTTTGTATGGGAAATTCGACTGACGCCGGCCTCTTAATTAAATCTTAATAAGCGTTTTTTATTTATGAATTTACTAAGTATTCATCATAATTGAATGCAAATATAGTTTTCCTACACATAGGAAACCAAGACATGTAAACAAAAAAAAACATTTATACGAACAAGGCTGGAACGCTGCGAGTTTGAACACCTTCGACAATTTGAATGTCATCCTGGGTGAGCAGATTGCTTGTGTGGATGTGGCTTTATCTGGTATAAAGAGGTCGCTGAGCTGACTTATGCTGATGTTGTCTGCGCCATATTCATTCTCCTGAAAAATAATTGAATAAGTTAATAAAATAGCTTTTTAGAATATGAGGAATAAGCAGGATATAAATGTATATAAAGATATTTTTTAGGACATAAATCATAAAACTGGCTAGTGATAAAATGCTTTGGTAAGAAACCTTTTATCAAACGATAGAAGAAAAAAATCAATTAATATTTTAAACATGAGTTGGCAAGGTATGTACTAGGTAAGTATTACCTACTGGTGTACTTTCTGTGTGAGTGGGTGAGTGGATGCATCAGTCTACGCCAGTTTTCCCAATTTTTATTAAATATGGAGCGATGACCTATGATCGTGAACAGCTCCTTTATGTCGTCTGGCTGTAGAGCTGCCATTGCTAACGTCGTTATCATATTTTCTGAAAAGACAACGAGAAACTAAAATATATTATCATGTACATTCATGAGTGTTCTTTCTATTACCTACCTACGTGGAGTTATTTTATTTTACGAAGGCTTATGAAGGAGGCAGTGGAAGTGCACGAAGCGGGATGCACAACATAAATGACATATAGGTAGGAATGGAGAGACTGACAATAGCATAACCCTATGGACATGGGAATTTCTATGGTATACATTTATATTTCTCGCGCTTCATACACTTCCTCTGCTTCCTTCGAAAAATAAAATAAAATATCTTTACAAACATGGCGCGACCACCAAGTGCATTTTTTCTCACATAACGACAGAGATGTGTAAGGCCGTGTTAGTAGTAAATACAGTACCTCATCCCTTCCCTATACCGTGGTTTATAAGCTCTGTGTAAATGTAAAAATGTATCGTACTTACGTTGGAATTTCGGAATGTACTCCGCGAGACCCCACTGCGACAAAAGATTGCACACTTCTTCGTCCGCCATTTTGAAGCGTCGCGTGCGTCGCTTTGCGGCGTCTTGTAGTTGGTAAAAGTTCCTGGAACACCACTTTGCTGAGGTGTAGACCCGGTTGCTTCGCGTTATAGAAAAGAAATTCGCACCAAAAATCCAAGATACACTACGACGCGACGACGTATCAATAGAAGAGGGCAGGGGCAGCGAGCGACTCGCCGCCGCAGCCATCAACCAACTCAAACGCACGCAGAACCGAAATGAATGACTTTTTGATTGAGTTTTAATGTTGCCAGGGAAATGCGCGATTTTTACTCTGAAAACGTTTCATTACCACAACACGTATTTTTTATTTTGCGCGATACCAATGACAATAACACAATTTCACAAACTAATTAGCTTATACAAATAACTAGTTTCTGCCCGCGGCTTTGCA
Organism: Chloroclystis v-ata; assembly: GCA_963691955.1. Lineage (NCBI taxonomy): Eukaryota > Metazoa > Arthropoda > Insecta > Lepidoptera > Geometridae > Chloroclystis > Chloroclystis v-ata. The sequence goes on along the minus strand of OY829909.1, from coordinate 5,800,754 downwards.
CGCGTTGTTTATATGGAAACCTTTAGAGGTTATTTATATCCCATGGTAACTGATTTGGTATTTTTATATAATATTGTTTTTTACCTGAGTTACTCAGTTTACAGTAGGTACTTATTGACCTCAATGTTTTCTATAACAATTAAAACTTAAGTGTAAGTTATAAAATATTAAAGATTTTGCACCCTGTTAAAAAGAAAAATGATTTGAATTACTTCATAATATTATTAACATTAATATAAAATGTACTTGCTTACTGTGATAATTGTTCCAAATTTTCGGGCGAAATAAAAAATATTAAAAAATAATCAAATGTACTTGCTTAATGTGATAGTGTGATTAATAATTAAATGTACAGCAGAAAATTTGGAACAATTGTCCATATTTTCGGCTGTAATAAAATTGTTGTAGTATGGAAGTCTCGTTTTTTTTGTGGTAAAACCACTAAAGTGGCAACACTGACTAAGTTCTCGGAAGATAGTATTCTAACAGAGTATCTGCTATCGTTAACAGTGACACTGTTAAAGTAACAGTTTAACTGTTGGTTTCAGAACCTAACCTAACCTAACAGAGATACGGTTAATCTGTTAACAGAGTTACGGTTGACACTTAACAGATATACGGTTAAACTATTAACAGAGTTACGGTTAAAATAGCAGAGTTCAAAATGCAGATCTAAGCGTTCTTGTCTCTGTTAATGTTAGCATGCTTACACGGTTAATATTAAACGAATGCACGGTTGATTCTAACAGAATCGGTTGGTAGATGATAACCGAGTATTTTAAGTAGCTGAAATCAACAGTTTTAACTGCTAGATTAGCAGAGTGTTATGTTATTTTTACAGTTTTACAATAACCGTATCGACTCGGTTGTTACTAGCAGGGCATTTTCGTTAATTTTAAACGAGTATTCGGTAGGAAATAACCGTTTTGCCATTAGCAGAGTGAAAATCGCGTTTTGCTAACGGCCCGTTTTCTCAGTGCGGTTCTTTGACCACGCCCACAGCGCGTTTCGGTCGCAACATTGCTTTATTACTCCATATCAATTCATACTAAGTAGTAGGTCGCCTGGCCTGGGCGATTGATGAGTTTTCTTCTCTGGATACGGCTGTTTACTCCTTACTGAGATGATTTGGTCGGGGAAAATCCTTATCGATCTTATAATGCCCAAATAGTGTTTTAAACATTATGCAGACATCCTTGCTTAGTTACAGAGATTTCTCACTTATTTCCTTTTGTTTAGTTTCACAAAGATAGGGGTATGTAGTACCTATTGACTATTTTTGCAATCAGGGTTTTTCTGACTTGCTGTTGCACCGTTCTATGAATGAATTTTATACGTTTTGGGACGAAACGGTTCACCAAAATTCACCGTTAAAAAGATTCGTGTATTGCCCGTTTATCTCAATATGAATTTATCAAATCACGACAGTTTTTATAGTTGTGTCTATTGTACTTAAAGCCGGCTCTACACTCGCGTGTGACGTCGCGCCGTGATATATACATCAATACAAATACAATAAAAATAGCTTTATTCTAACACCAACAATATACAGAACAATACAAGAAACAAACAGATACATAACAGTGACATATTGACTAAAAGCAATCTCTTCCAGGCAACCAACATACATTAGTTCCAAACTCCAAACACCGAGAAGTATAGAACTCTGTTCTGTCAGCAGGTAGCCGGTGGAAGGACTGGTTACTGGCCTCCCTGCTGCTGGGCGCGGTGATCGGCGGCTGGGCGGCGCTGCGGGCGGGCCGCGCCAGCCGCAACCAGCTGCAGAGGATGCTGAGGGACATGGAGCAGCTGAGGAAGGCTGAGATGGCGCTGGATGATATGCAGAAGGAGCTTGAGAAGGCGAGATTGGAACAGGTGAGATATATAGACTTATAGTGACAATAGAATGGATCCAGCCTTAACCAGCTGCAGAGGATGCTGAGGGACATGGAACAGCTGAGGAAGGCGGAAATGGCGCTAGATGATATGCAGAAGGAGCTAGAGAAGGCGAGATTGGAACAGGTGAGATTTGGAGACTTACAGGCGTTTTAGTTGTTGCTTTGCTACTGATCTGTTGTGACAATGGATTGGATCCAGCCTTAACCAGCTGCAGAGGATGCTGAGGGACATGGAACAGCTGAGGAAGGCGGAAATGGCGCTAGATGATATGCAGAAGGAGCTAGAGAAGGCGAGATTGGAACAGGTGAGATTTGGAGACTTACAGGCGTTTTAGTTGTTGCTTTGCTACTGATCTGTTGTGACAATGGAATGAAGCCAGCTGCTAAGGATGCTGAGGGACATGGAACAGCTCAGGAAGGCTATAGAAGATGTGGTTGAAATAAGGGAAATTTATAGACTAACAGTTGCTCTTACTTTTACCACGCGCTGCACGCTTCAGAGGTATAGTGGCTAACAAACAAGTACTCGTAAGTTGTTAACTCCTAGGTTCTTCTATAAAGAAGTAGCAATTAAAAACTGAACTAACTAAATATATATAGTGTCTAAATTTCGGCCTCTTCTCGCGCATTTTAAGTATGGTTTTATATGAGAGCTTTCCGTTTGTCACTCTGACCCATACCTGCGTTCACGTAAATCACAAGCGAGTTTTTTTATAGGGAAACAGTTATAAACTTTTTGTTATTCTCTACCATCGAATCAGATTACATCACTACGCTTCCATATTTGAATGTTGCGATATATTTTGCACTATGTATGTACTGAATACACAATTGGAATTGTAATTCGCGAGTGGGTTTCCAAGTTTTTATGATCTATTCAAAGTTCAATCGTTTAAGGCAAATCGTTCGTAAAACTCTATGGTAATTTCAAAGGTCGTTTGATCTACTTCAGTCCAGTGGTTTCTTTGTTGGAAGCAGTCGCTTCTTAGTAATAACTACGTAGTTTTAGTGCTAATAATATTATTCTTTATTAGATAACAATAGGTACATGTGTGATTTTACGAGTGAGGTGTTATGAGTCCATTTACTTTATGTCATGTTCATTACATGAGAAATGATCAAATGCGCTTTTGTGTAAGTGACGTTCTGTAATTATACATTCTGTCATACTTTGAAATTAACTTATTTTAAGAAGCAATTTGTCGTATCATAATATCGTCATAATCGTCATATCGGTTATGATAAAGTTTTTGCTTGATGTGTTCCATTTGAAGAACCTACTTTAAATATATGTTGCTAATTGTTTTACACCCTGTATTTTAGCTGAAAATATTAAGAAATGTGCCAAACCGTGTGTGAGAACCGTGTAAATGAATATTCCTAGACTAATCATTATCATCTTCGGCCCACTGTCGGGGTCTATCCATCATAAAACACTGTGAAATATGGTTTTCTTTTATTGCAGGAGAGCGCAACAACAGAAAAGAAGAATTTAGAGAAGAAACTTCGAGAAGCTGGTGACACGCCGCTTCTAAACTCCACATCTTCGGACCTGGAAGTCATGCAGCTCAAAGCAGAAGTAGAGGTAATTCTTTTTAAAATATATCTTGCTGCGGGAAAATTGATAATAACACGGGAAAAGCCACGTGGGCGGAAGGCTAGATGTTGTTATAATGTATATTTCCTGATACCTTGAAGAAAATGTAATGTATGGTTAGTTAGTATAATTATTCGTGCAATGTTTTTTCAACAGGGAGATTTTGTCTTATTTTATAGGCCTGTTGTTTGGATCCGTGTTGGCTCAGTGGGAGAAATATCGTCAGAAAACTGGCAAATTCTGAGAACTTTGATTAGTTTGAAAAACATTTGACATTCACAAACCCACACTCGACCAGCGTGGTGAATAAGGCCGGGCGCGCACTAGGCAGTCAGGCTGCGGCAGCCAGGCTGCGGCAGCCAGGCTGCGGCAGCCAGTAAAACATATGATATGACATGAGATTTCGTGGCTGCCTAGTGCGCGGGCTCCTATACAACGTCATATGTTTTACTGGCTGCCGTAGCCTGGCTGCCTAGTGCGCGCCTAGCCTTAAGACCTATACTCTCTCGTCAAGAGAGAAGTTATCCCAGTAGTGGAAACGTAAATAAGGGTGATTATGTGTATAGTATACGCCTGTTATTAGTTCCAACTCTTGCCATGCGTGCCGTTAAATATCGACTAAGATATTCTGCCCATAGCAATCCCCGATGTTTTAGCTATCGGAGGGCAGATTAATAAAGACGCCAAAAAACCTTCACAAAAAGAAATCTGAAGATCTTGAACAATTAACAGTGTAAATGTATCAATTCCACCTTGTCCATTACAGATGCTCAGACAAGAGCTGAGACGAGCTGAAGGGGAGCTAGAAGACCGCTGCTGGGCGCCGCCCCAGGGTCTTCAGCAGTGGCTCCAACTCACCCACGAGGTGGAGAACCGCGCCTACCTCCGCAAGAAGCAGCAGGCTGATATGCAACTGCAGCAGGCGAGGGAAGCTGTAAGTGTCTTTAGTGCCCATCGTCTTGTATCACAAGGTCTTCAGCAGTGGCTGCAGCTCACACACGAGGTGGAGAACCGCGCCTACCTCCGCAAGAAGCAGCAGGCTGATATGCAACTGCAGCAGGCGAGGGAAGCTGTAAGTGTCTTTAGTGCCCATCGTCTTGTATCACAAGGTCTTCAGCAGTGGCTGCAGCTCACACACGAGGTGGAGAACCGCGCCTACCTCCGCAAGAAGCAGCAGGCTGATATGCAACTGCAGCAGGCGAGGGAAGCTGTAAGTGTCTTTAGTGCCCATCGTCTTGTATCACAAGGTCTTCAGCAGTGGCTGCAGCTCACACACGAGGTGGAGAACCGCGCCTACCTCCGCAAGAAGCAGCAGGCTGATATGCAACTGCAGCAGGCGAGGGAAGCTGTAAGTGTCTTTAGTGCCCATCGTCTTGTATCACAAGGTCTTCAGCAGTGGCTGCAGCTCACACACGAGGTGGAGAACCGCGCCTACCTCCGCAAGAAGCAGCAGGCTGATATGCAACTGCAGCAGGCGAGGGAAGCTGTAAGTGTCTTTAGTGCCCATCGTCTTGTATCACAAGGTCTGCAGCAGTGGCTCCAACTCACCCACGAGGTGGAGAACCGCGCCTACCTCCGCAAGAAGCAGCAGGCTGATATGCAACTGCAGCAGGCGAGGGAAGCTGTAAGTGTCTTTAGTGCCCATCGTCTTGTATCACAAGGTCTTCTCACTCACTCCTCCTGAGAAAGACTGCTCTTGTTGTGGTGGAAACGTCGAGAGTGTTTGAACTCCTTTGTACATGAGTAATTCACGTTGTTATAAAATTAATCGTGTAACTTACGAAGTTTGAAAGTGGAATATTTATAATGTGATGTGATGTGATTGACAAACTGTAATGTTATTCCTATATATGGTGTACAATAAAAAAATGTTGATTGATTGTCTTAAGCTTTCTTAATATTAGATATATGTATATTAAAAAATATATCTATCTATGTGTGTATATTTTATGTATATCAGAAATCTAGCACCCGTAACACAAGCTTAGAGCTTACCGCGGGGCTAGATGTTGCTGTGTGAATTGTCCAGCAATATTTATTTTATTTATTATATTGTTTAAATATGCTTTTTTCTACATTCTAGTGTGAGAAGCTTCGCAAGAAGAGATCTAGCCTCGTCGGCGCGTTCGTGTCGACGCACGGCAAGTCGATAGACGACGTCGACAGATCTATCGTGGAGGCGCGAACAGCACTTAACGAGGTCACACAGGAATTACAGGTAATTTATAATTCTAGCTCGGCTTTTGAGGTTGTTGACGCGTATGTATACCTAGGACAGACAATCCAATTAGGTAGGTCTAACTTTGAGAAGGAGGTCATTCGCCGAATCCAACTCAATAATACTTAGTTTTATAGATTTATATGTCAATGTTATATTAATTAATTTTGTGCTAGCCTATTATAGGCACATGTTACAGAAAAAAGACTGAATTAAAATACAATTTACATATACTATGTAATTATGTGCTGTTGGTTGTGCCTGAATTAAATAAATAAATAAATAACTCGGATGGGCAGCGTTCGGGAAGTTACGCAACGTCTTTTCATCCAAAATACCTCAGTGCTTCAAGACTAAAGTCTACAACCAGTATGTGTTGCCAGTGATGACATATGGATCCGAAACGTGGTGCTTCACCATCGGCCTCATGAACAGGCTCAGAGTCGCTCAAAGAGAGGAGAGGGCTATGCTCGGGGTTTCTCTACGTGATCGAATAAGTTAATGAGGAGATACGTAGAAGAACGCGGGTCACCGACATAGCCCAACGGATTAGCTCTTTGAAGGGGCAATGGGCTGGCAGCATCTTTATTCTTATATTCTTTTTTATTTTACTATTCTTTTTTTATTTGACTATTTGTAATTTATAGGAGCGGATGCACAGATGGAAGCAGATCGAGCGAATGTGCGGCTTTAACATCATCAACAACAACGGACTGCAGTACTTGGAGACGCAGCTATATAGGAACGCAAACGGACAACCTAGGAGTAGAGGTGAGTCTTATTTTTACACCAGTACTTACATCAACAAGATATTATAAGATATAGCTTTCCGCCCGCGGCTTCGCCCGCATTATATTAGAGTAAAAAAAAAAAAAATAGTATCCTATGTCCTTCCCCCGGTTCTAAGCTGCCTCCCTGCCAATTTTCAGCCAAATCTATTCAGCCGTTCTCGAGTTATAAGTTCAGGCACTAACACGACTTTCTTTTATATATATAGATATTCTTGTCTAATAACCCCCTTCCACCCACATAAATTATATGGTTAAGGGGATTTCTAGGCTTTTAGTCTAATAATCCCCTGCCTCAGCAAAATCCGATTGTAAGGGGATTTTTAGACAAAAAGTCTTATAATCCCCTGCGAAGTGGAATCTCTAAGGGGATTATTAGACCAAGCCAAATATTCATCCATCCGTCTTATTGGTGTAATTTCAGCTTTGATTAATTGACTGACTTGAATTAAAACGAATAATTTATTGATTGCTTAGGTCTAATTAGGTCATTATCAATAAAACAAGTGACTAATCGTCCTACCCGCTAATAAATAAGTGAAACGTTTATTTAGACATCACACACCAAATTACAAGCTCAAGGACAAAAATTACACACAAAAATAAAATTAAAATAAAACAAACTACGAAAACTAACCAACTAATAAGTCTTGTCTTACCAAGCATTATAACGTTAATGTCTTAAATTGTATTTATCTTACCAGGCATTATAACGTTAATGTCTGAAATTGTATTTATCTTACCAGGCATTATAGCGTTAATGCCTTATTGTATATTAATTGTATTTATTTGCATTTCCAGTGCGCATGAGCAGCTCACAAGACGACCTGAGTCTGGGAGACGACACGTCCCTGTGTGGATCAGGTAAGGCGCAGGACGAAACGTCGATGTTCCACGAACACGTGGAGTAGATACACACTGCTAGATACCATTTGTCTTTGATTTTGGGGTTATATGTTGAATGAAGTACATCAGAAATCGAGCTTACCACGGGGCTAGATGTCGCTGTGTGAATGGTCTAGCAATATTTAGTTATTTTATTAAAATGAGGGTAGATTTCGAAAAAAATCTGTTTCACTTGCTTATTTGTACAGTAATGTTACAAAAAGATCACATATTGAAGCCTTGAAGACTTCTTTATTTTATAGAATGTAAGCTTATATAAAAACATACAATTCTATACTTGATTGCTCCATAGTCTAATCAATTTGTAACATAAAAGTACACAATAATTTATGGTGTCTATTTAACATATAACCCCGAATATTTGGATTTCTTGTAAAGGGTGACTCAATAAGAGTGCAGTTTTTAAATTAAGTGTTCTACTTTCGACAACCGCTCTAAAAAACAAGTTATTCAAAACTTTAACACACGTACACTCTTACTGAGACACCCTTTACATTACACATTCGTGCGAATAGCGAATATCAAACAAACGTATACGATTGTTTCGTCGAACCTTAGTTGAGTATCGAACAGCGAATACGAATGTTTAGAAGCGGCTATAGACAACTAAACACAAAATGTTGCCAATGTTTAATAAAGTTTGCTCACCAGGATTTAACTCGAGTCAAGTTATATATTTTTGTTTCACCTAAAGTTACTAAACATTGGCAGTCGTTTTATATTTTTTGTCTATTATTCCTTAAATTTAGTTTAAGTTAGTCCATAATTGCAAAAAAATATATTAATAAAGTATTGGTCTAAACGCAGTAATATTTTATGTGACTAACTTATACTGTACCTTTATTTAGAGTTTTTTATTTTGAATATTATTATACCCCTAAAAAGTTTCAGGGCAGCTTAAGTAGATGTTATGCGATTCAAAAGTAAAAAAAACTCTAAATAAGGATGAACCTGAAAATAAAGAAAGGGATTGTGGTTTTCTTGCTATCTAAAAAAAGACTTGTAACCTTTATTCATAACTAGCGTTCCGCCCCGCGGCTACGCCCGCGTTTATCTTATTTTCCCGCAATTTTCAATAGTATCATATCCATGTCCTAGTTCAAAGCTACTTTCCAATAATTTTCAGCCCAATCGATTCGGCCGTTCTTGAGTTATAGAAAGTGTAACCAAGACGACTTTCCTTTATATACATATACAGCCAGTGTGTCATTTCCTATCACAGTTTTGTTTTGCCTGAGCTTGTATTTTGTATTGAAATGTAAATCTAGTAAGAGAGAGATAGCAATATAAACCCATCCCATTCTTTTTATTCTCCGCATTATATCGTAGTAACGTGATAATGTCTACGTAGAAAGAGGCAAAATCGCTCAATATCGAGGAATTTTATCAATCAATCATGCTAAAATTTAAAAGAACTTATCCATAGAGATGTATTAACCTTCTTCTAAGTTAGGTATTCACCAATCAGAACGCATTTAAACTAGCTATGTATTACGCTATTTGGTGATTGGTGAATATCAAACTGAGCTCAAAGTACATAGAAAAGTCATAAGGCATGGAGTGTATTGTGGGTACGTATTGCATTGAAACAAAAAAGGCATACGGTGTAAGCCAAGCACAGTCAACTATGTCTAGACTTCGCCGTATCGTCCCCTTTTCTTTGTACTTGCGTAAAATTACAATAAAGACTTTAGACTAAGAGCCTGTGATGGCCAGACCTTCCTTTAATTCGCAAGCGTGAAAATTCTTTCATGTGTATGTCTAACATAGGTAAGAATAACCCCCAAACATGAAACCTGGATCGCGGTTCCTTTGGGAGATAACAACCTTTTACCTGTTATCTCCCAAAGGAATCACGCTTCAGAATTAAAGGAAGGTCTGACCAGACCGGGCTCTTAGGTTACTTGATATTAAGCGATTTCTTTAGATAATTTAGTTTAGAATGTACCTCGATTCTGACAACTTGATTTTCTAAATTTAAAATAAATAACAATTTAAATTTTAAATTATTGTATTTAAAAACATCTTTAAACTAAAATTGATGTCATATGATCCTATCTTACTTTGATTTCTTCACAAATTTTCCAACAAAAAGTAAGAGAAATTACTTTATACAAGTTATAGGAATAGATAAAAGTTGTCAGATAAGTGGGACCCATTAGTTTTGTTTGCATTTTTGTTACCAATTGCTTAGAAATGAATAGACGAGTGTTTTGTTTCTGTTATCGATAAAAGACCAGTTTTGCTCATATTTGGTCTAATTGTGTCGTAATATTTTGATTGGCTATTGTATACTTAGATACTAGTTATTTCGGATTGTGTATGTAAAAATTAGATTTTATACAAATTTACTTAAATATACTAGTAATTTTAAGTATAAGCAGTAACTAAAACATTTAAAGATAGAGTATTAATTTGGATTGTTACAATTAGGTTAAATTTATACTTTGTGATAATTTTGTATACAGCCTCAACATGTAACATGAACTTAAAAATTTGAAATAAATTTTAGGTTTAATCAGGGCTCAAAGCACTGTTTATGAAATTATCGTTAATGAAACAAGGTTTCCTATAATGTACTTAATTTAAAAAGAGTAGGATTATTTAAAATCACAAATAAATATTAAATATGACAAAATTAATTATGTATTTGGGTTGTTTTCACCCAGAATCTCGTAAGGATCACAAATTGTTTAAATATTTTCGCAACGAACTATTTATAATATTAAAATATTAATGTAGTTCCTTTTTTCAACACAATTAGTTTGTAATATGATAAAATTTATTTATTACTGTACTTTAAGCGATAACATGATTATGATAGTTTTATGATTTTAATAAAAACTTTGAAATGATTTTATGTCACAATCGCTAGGAAGCTTTCAGGCACATTGTATAGAAAAGCATGTATGAAATAGTTACACAAAACATATAATATATTCCTTGTATATTCATATGGTGTGGGTTTCTTGTAGTATTGCATGTGATTAATATTATACTAGCTTTCCGCCCTGCGGCTTCGCCCGCGTTTTACACTTTCCCGCAATTTTCTTTGCTATATTATAGCCTATGTTACTCGGGGATAATGTAGCTTTCCAAAGGTGAAAGAATTTTTGAAATCGGTCCAGTAGTTTCGGAGCCTATTCATTACAAACAAACAAACAAATCTTTCCTCTTTATAATATTAGTATAGATAAAAACGCGGTTCTAACATTTTCATTACAACCTAGTCAATTACTTACTTTTACCAAAAAAAATATCGGATCCAATCAATAAGTTATGGAAATGTCGAAATTTAAATTTATAATCGGCTTTTGGAAGCCCTAAGAAGTTATTTTTTCATGTTCTTTCGGTATCAAATGTAACTTTGAATACTAGAATGTTTTGGAATTAATTATGATATAAAAACCTCCTTTTTCAATCTTTTATTAATTTTATTGAATAGGTGCTTATTAAATATAAATAATTAATGGTATATTTACTTATTTATATAAGCGCAGTATTATTATTTGCTTCCAAACTTATACACAATTAATTTTAAATAGCAAAATCGTTTTTATTGCATGATATAATCCAATAGAAATAACCAAACACTTCATTGCAAAATTATATCTATGTATGTATTTTTAATTTTGGGTGTTGGTAAAATACTTCTACCTACACCAATTTTCAGAAATGTATTTATAAGCTCTTTCGGTTTATTTTTATCGTAGGCGCAAAATAAAAAGCTTGATTTGACATTTTTAATCAGGTATCAACAACAAAGCATAGATAAAATAACCATAGTTAAACTAGAGTAGACTCTATTATTATCTATGATTTTGTCTTTGGCAGAGTTAAGATTAGATTCGTTTCGTTGGCTACTCAATAAGAGTAAAAGGCATAATAAATCTTGCTTTTTAATTTGTCAATTTTATTGCACGTTTGAAAGCTTTTTACGATTGTGATTTTGTTTTATTTTTGCATTTTCCACTTCCCTTGAATGCCTGTGTTAAATTTAGAGCTTATCAGTGTTTTTATGGCAACATTCTGACGCAGGTAAGATTTATATTATTAGCTTGATTGCTTCATATGTGTATTTATTTCATACATGCTTTACTGTTACAAGAAATGTAAATAGAATAGAAAGTACGCTTGTGAAGATGCTTATGTGTCTAATTTGTTTGTAGAAGGATGTTTAAATGTGAGTAAAGTTTATAAATTTTTAGTTGCGGAGACTTTTGGGTGGCGCGAAGATTCTTCGGGGAGCGAGGCTGATGCACCGCACTATCCTCTTGATTTAAGACTTGCGGAAGCTAAGTAAGTTTTAGATAAGCACAGATTCCCCCAGTAGAATTCAAAAAGTCTACGTGAACTTCATATAATATATTTTACCAGCCAGTTTGCTAATAGCAGTGCCAATTTATTGCGATCACCAAATCGTCTGGTAATGGTAGTGATTTTGCTAATTCCTCAGGATCTTTTTTTGTGTTATTAGGGAGACCCGTGTCCAGATGAATGGGACGTAATGAGTCGTTAAGATACTAATAAAATATCATAAAACCAACAATCCTAGACCTTTCAAGCTCAACCCATACATTTTATATAGGAACGCAGCTAAAACACTTATTTTCGCACCAATTCCAACCTAAAATCAACCAGAAGGAACTATTACCTATACGATACTCTTCATCAAATTTTATGTCCTAAAATACGAATATCTCCTAGATTGCAACTAGAAGACCGCTTAGCGCAAGAGGCTCGTTACCGCGACGACCGACAAAGTCGCTACGAAGAACGCATCCGCAGTTTCGAGGACAAGCGACCTTCCACCGAGGAGCTGCGGAAGATGCTGAATGACCGCAAGAGCCCTGCGACCAAGGACCAGGTGTCGTTCGTGCTGGGAGGAGACAAGTCAGTTATCTAACTTAAGTCTATCACCTTCCAAGAAAGACCTTCCACCATCAAAGATGAGGTCGACCACAAAATCGCTAGCGAGATAACAATACAATACAAAAACACTTTATTGTACACCAGAAACAAAACACACGAAACACAAAAAGAGACGTATAATGGTTGGCCTTATCGCTAAAGAGCGATCTCTTCCATGCAACCTTTGGATAACCTTCTCGATTTCTGGGATGACTGGTAGAAAAATGCCACTAGTATTTCCAAAGAGTTGGGGGGTAGCCTTTGGTCTCTTGAGGTTTGCCCAGCAGTAGGAAGAAGTCCAGAAGTTCCAGAAGTCTTTCCAAAGAGTTGGGTCTCTTTAGTGCGACAGCTCAGGTTTAATAAAAAAAAATAAGTTAATTAGGAGCCCTTTTTCCCTCTTCAGCGTAAACTGGACGGGCGAGGACCTAACGCGGTCCCACTCGCAGTCGCAGCCGGCTCTGCGTGCCTCCCTCCGCGCGCCGCTGCCTCCCCCGCGCCGCCCCGCGCCCGCGTCCGCATCCGCTCCCGCTTCCGCGCCCGCGCCCGCTCCCATGGTGCGGTCGCGCAGCACCGACCTCGTGGAGGACAGGCATCTGCGACCTACGTTTGTGAGGCAGCTGCCGTTGCGTGAAGGTAGGATTACAGGAGTTATTATTTATTAAAACTAAATTTCGGGCACAGGAGTTAAACAACTCTGGACGTTTCGACCACAACAAGAGCAGTCTGTATCAGGAGTGAGCGTCCCGCCGTGCTCCGTATCCTCTCAGGTCGCGCGCGCGGTTCTCACTGCTCATAACATAATGATGTGTTTATAGTTTTGTTATTTACAAAAGTTGTAACCTTAGGTTATAAAAACTATGCTATACGTACAATGATTTATTATGTAGGTTTACTAATTCGTTTTAAATGACTTACTTGACTACTACTACTAATTATGTAAGAAACCTAAATAATTCTTTATTAAAAAAATAAGCCCCATGGTAAGCTCGAAGCTTGTGTGGCGTTAAATGTCTATAGTAGGTACTAAACTTATACATATACCTTACTAAACTTATACATATACCTAAAAGTAACCAAATACCTAAGTTATTCATTTATTTATCGTTTCCAGACCCCCCAACCCCAGCCAGCAACACGCCTCCAGAAGAAGAATCCACAGACTCATCTCTGATGGAGGACGACGTCAGCGGCGCGCCGAAGCCTCGCAAGCGCCGCCTGCACCTGCCCTTCGGCAAGAGCCGCAAGACGCCCGCGTGATATATATGAGGGTAGATAGACAAAATATAGACAATACGCGTGGACGAGGGTAGATGGACATTTAGAGCCAGTTTCATAGGTTACATAATGTCTACCATGAGTTTTAGCAATCTACACTCGCTAGCGATAGCGACGGCAGTTAAAAAAATGTATGAAAACTTGAACAGCGCCTCTAGCGGATAGTTGGGTACTAAAATGCTGATTCAAAAAGCTAATTGTACAGACTGCGTATTTACAATACAATATAAACTATACAATACAATATAAACTATACAATACAATATAACTATATTAATAGTACTGTAACTTTTTCAAAGCCTAATAATATGAGAGTGAACGACTCTGCTCCCCGCGTCCGTTTCCGGCCTGCGAACCACCACAGTCTACACAGAGGGCGCCACTTGCGTTCCCGCCATATTGAATTTCGATTGGTGGGGACTTAGGTTTTAAAGGAAGCCCGCCATTTTGCTTTTTCCATTTGGCGTCTTATTCCCCGCTACGAATAGACGTGCGTGCAATAACCAAGCACATTTAAGGAAAATTTTCAACAATCTGTTGAAATAAATCAAGTGCTTGCAAAATAAAATTTGCCAAGTAATTTTGCAGATAAAATCTCTAAAGTGTACTAGAAAAAAGTGCCATTGGTAGCATCACGTGAGTAACATTACTTCGTTATAGCTACCCAAAGTGTTAAGAAATTTCTAGTTGTTCGGAATTCTTATTCTAGAAGTTTAGCACGTGGCCACGGCCACGTGCCAAATAAGCCAAAGCTGCCTTTTTAGGTAAAATTCTATGCTTTGTGGCTAAGATATTAGCATAATATGCTGATTATTTCTATTTTTAGATTTAACGGTTTTTACCGTTCGAATAATCATTTGATTTAAAATTTTACAGATTTTTCCGGCCAGTTTTGGATGAGATATTCAAAATTTAAAATTTTATTTTAGTTTTTTGCTAAATCTTTTGTCTTATTTTGTAGAATGGATGATAAAAACGATGAGATAGCAAATTCGGAACCAATACCAGGACCATCAAGGAAATATCAGTCGTCGGACTCTAGTTCAGACGCTTCCAGCGATTCCAGTTCAAGTAGCAGTTCTGACAATAAGAAAAAAAGGAAACGCAAGCATCGCCGGTCCCACAAAAAGTACCGGCGATTGGAAAAAGAGGTCCATCAACTTAAACGGTATTTAAAAGAACCAGTACAACGCCCAGAAAGCCAAGTAAGTGGTGCAATTGATAATAACTATTATCGTGCCGATGATAATATATCCATAATCTCGGACATTAGTGGCAAGCTTTTCAATTCCCAAAGGGAATCAAATGAGCACATTTCAGACAGAAAGGATTGTAATGAAATTTTAGCGATTACAACTAAACTGAAAGATCCTCCCATACCTAAGAGCTCTGAGTCACATGTCAGACTTTTAAACCAAATTCAGCATTTGAACGAAAGCAATTGGAATGACATACGATATTCTGATACACAAAAAGCCTATGCCTGTTCACCTGGTTTTACTAACCTTGAAATAAATGATGAGGTTAGTGCCTACGATTCTCCTCAGCACCTCATAGGTGCTGATAAAGCTTACGCTGCTTTGACTTTCTGCATTCTAAAGCAAAGAGAAGCGTTACAGACACTTTGCAATGATTTTGTCAAGTTTGCGCAAGAAGTTTCAGTTGACAGCGGTGTTTTGAGTAATAAATTATGTGAGCTTATTTCTAATGGAGATTTTCAGAAAACGTCCGCAGATATGTTGCAGATGGTATGCGGCCACAGAGCGGAAATTTTACAATTGCGAAGGGACCATGTGACTAAACAAGTGAAGGATGAGCCAGTCAGGCAAGCTTTACGCAAAATACCACCAACCTCCAAAAACCTTTTCGAAGCGGAGCGTTTAACAAACATCCTGGAGAAGGCAGGTGGAGTTAAAAAATGTTTCTGGCCTCTGAAGAAACATAATGCATCTACCTCACAGGTTGTGCATGGAAAACTTGACAACTCCTCGCAGGAGTATGCGCAAGGTAAAAAACTCTCGCAGGGTTGCTACCCTTACTATGAATTTCCAGCGCCCTCACAGGGCTGCAATCATAAAGCTCCGCACGGCGCGGGCGGTCATGATTATCACGACGTGTGTCACGGCGCTCGATCAAATGCTCTTAATAATAATAAAGCTTCATTTCGTGGAAGGAGCCGACCCAGAGGCTACCAAAATAAACCACAGAGCAATAATAACAAAGCCAATCCGGGCAGAAAACGGCCACATTCGCCATCCAACAAAAACACAAGGTATATCAAACGCAAGTATTGACATGACATTCCGAGCAGGCCGTCTAACACAGTTTTTGGATCAATGGAGAGCTCTGGAAGCTCCGGATATTGTGATACAAATAATATCAGGGTATCGCATACCCTTTTACATAAAGCCTCCGCTTATTCACCCCAAATTAATTCTAAAGACCCTGGGGGTTCCGTACTCTACTCAAATGGATGCGGTAATAAAGAAAATGAAAAGCGAAGGCGTCCTGGAACGGGTTCCGCATCTGTCTTCAAGCTTTCTATCAACCATGTTCTTGGTTCCCAAAAGCGACGGCTCTGTTCGGCCAATATTCAATCTAAAGGCACTGAATTATTATGTGAAAACGGACAAATTCAGACTCATCAATGTTGTACGAGTACCAAACTTTCTGCAACAAAACGATTGGCTATGCAAAATCGATCTGTCTCAAGCCTATTTTCATGTAAGTATTGCACCAAACCACAGGCGCTTTCTGCGCCTGATTTATCAAAACCAGGTCTGGGAAATGACCTGTTTACCTTTCGGCCTCAGTTCAGCTCCAAAGACGTTCGCCACAATAACGAATTGGGTCGCTCAAACCCTCAGAGAACAAGGCATTCGAATTCTTGTATATCTGGACGATTTCTTAATTGTCAACCAATGCAGACACAAACTTATTTCTCAAGTGCAGTTAGCCCTCGAACGACTAAAGACTTTGGGTTGGATAGTAAACCACGAAAAGTCTGTCATAGTACCAAAGAAGGTCTTAGTGTACCTAGGTATACAATGGAACCCATGGTGCAACCAAAAGTATCTACCAAAAGAAAAGGTCGAGGTGATTACTTACGCACTAGAAAGAATTCTAAGTCAAGCATACACAAACCTCGAAGAGATCCAGAGTCTAGTAGGCTACCTAAACTTCGCAAGTTTTGCTGTCCCGAGAGGTCGTCTTCATTATCGTGCACTTCAGAACTATTTGGTCAGGCTGCTAAAATCGAACCAAAAATGGCACAACATTCCACAAACAGTAAGGGACGATATGATATGGTGGTTGCACAATTGTCATCTCCCCTCAGCTATTCACGTGGCACCTCCATCCCACTATCTAACAACAGATGCTTCAGATCTCGCTTGGGGAGCTCGTCTCAACAATTGCTCCTTGACGGGTCGGTGGACAGAGAACGAGAAGAAGCTGCATTGCAATCAAAAAGAGATGCTTGCCATATTAAAAGTTCTAAGCGACCATTGTCAGCTCCTCAGTCAAAGTACCATCCTGATCCAGTGCGACAACAGAACAGTAATTGCTTATCTGCGAAACGAAGGCGGCACACGATCAGCTCCACTCATGGCTCTGACACATCAGGTATACCAGATATTGGAAAGACATCATATCCAAATCAGTGTTTTTCACATTCCGGGAATGTACAACAGCCACGCAGACCATCTATCTCGACTGCGGCTAGAACCAGAATGGCACCTCCTTCCTGCGGCTACGGAGAAGGTATTTTCGAAATGGGGCACTCCAATGATAGATTTATTCGCCTCAGGTCGGGCACACGTAGTGAAGAATTACGTTTCCCTGGATATGAACGACACAAACGCCCTATATTGCGACGCTCTTTCTCGTCGTTGGGATTATCCTCTGGCGTGGTTATTTCCTCCTCCCTTTTTGATACCCAAAGTTCTTTGTCACCTAAACAGCGCAAAGGGAATATTCCTGCTAGTTGTACCTCGTTGGAAGAAGGTTTTCTGGAGGGCGGATTTAAAAAACCGAGCTCTAGCAGCTCCGTTCAGTGTTCGTCATCTCGAACAAAACCTAATCGATGCATCAACGGGTCGCCCACCGCCCGGAGCACACAAAATGATTCTAGAAGCGTGGAAATGTGGGGGTGGTCAGGGAGTTTAGGAAACTGGAACGATAACCAAGTTAAACTCCTAGGAAGATCGTGGCGTGATTCCACACGAAAAACTTATAACGTCGCATGGAACAGATGGTCCATCTGGTCAAATCAACATCAAGTAAATACTTTGAATCCAAACGGAGAGGAAGTAGCTAGATTTTTATGTGATTTACATCTGATAAAAAAATTATCCTACTCCACAATTCTCCTGCACAAGTCTGTTATTTCGACATTGTGTAACCCAGACAATGCGGGACAAGTAAGTTCCCATATTTTGGTAAAACATGTACTAAAATCTATTGCAATACTTACACCACCTAGACCGAAGCCCCCTGTTTGGAACATAGATTACCTTTCTACCTACCTTAGCAATTATATTATCAGCGATAACATTTTTCAAATACAGCGGCATGCCGCAATTTTAATGCTGTTATGTTCAGGCCGCAGGATTCACGACTTAACCTTATTAAGGATAGATGAGGATCATCTTCATCACTCGGAGAATGGTTCTACTATTTTATGGCCTGTATTTGGTTCTAAGACTGATTCTACAGATTATAGACAATCAGGTTGGGAATTTTTTCCTAACCCTGCAAATAAAAACCTTGATCCGGTTCATTGGATTGATAAATGTATTCTATCACTTTCAGTTCGCAGGAGATTGGCTAATACCAATAGTTTGTTTGTGACTATTAGAGGTCTCCTAAAGCCCGCATCTAAGACTATTGTTTCGGGTTGGATTAAGTCTATATTTAAAGATGCTGGTATTAAAGCATCCCCAGGAAGTATACGATCAGCGGTTGCATCGAAAAATTGGATAGATAGTTTCCCAATGGAGGACATTCTTTCTAGGGGAAATTGGCGTTCCCAGAACACTTTTTGTAAATTCTATAAGAGAACGGTCTTACCTTCATCAGCTGGTAATTCTGTAACACATTTCTTTAAACCAGTTCAATAATTGTGATTCTTAAATTATGCCTTAAGAAATTTTTTGATAATAATATGTCTTATGTACCAAAATGCTGATTACCTAGAAATGCCTTTGAAATAAGAATTTAAAATGTAAAATCATACCTAAAAACCAAATAAATGATTTTGTACTTATATCAACAAATTTTATTTATTCACATTGGCGTCAGTCAGTGTCAACCACCACCAGGCGATAACAAACAGGTCTCATATTATTAGGCTTTGAAAAAGTTACAGTACTATTAATAAAAGCGTTTTACCTTACAATAAAACGCATATTAATATACTTACCTTTTTCAAAGCCTAACTTTTTATCTCTGCCTGATGCAATTCGACTCAATGGAAAAAGCAAAATGGCGGGCTTCCTTTAAAACCTAAGTCCCCACCAATCGAAATTCAATATGGCGGGAACGCAAGTGGCGCCCTCTGTGTAGACTGTGGTGGTTCGCAGGCCGGAAACGGACGCGGGGAGCAGAGTCGTTCACTCTCATATTATTAGGCTTTGAAAAAGGTAAGTATATTAATATGCGTTTTATTGTAAGGTAAAACGCTTTTATTATATACCAAAAACAAAACACATGAATATAACACAAAAAGAGACACGTACAATAGGCGGCCTTATCGCTATCTCTCTCTTATCGAGCAATCTCTTCCGGGCAACCTTAGACTACGCGCCGCCACTGAAGTCCGTTAGACGTGGCGCTGCTTGCCTAGATTCTAATACTGTAGTTCCCGTATTTACTGTAAGACTTGAAAAGTGGCGCGGTCTCTTCTTCTTTTATTTTTTAACGTAACCGCTGTAGTACTGTCCGGCGATTTATGACAACTCATGGTAGACATACTGATAGTTATCTGACAGATATTTATACAGAAATTTGTATTTTATCTGGTAGATAAGTTACGGATAGACTTTATCTGTGACCGGTGAAACTGGCCCATTGGATAACTCCTGTCATGACATATGTCTGTCACCTGTGACGATTGGGTGATGGTTAGTCTAATTTATTTATTCAACGGTGTTATCAGTAACTTAGATGACTTGTGATGTTTGCCATAGAGTTAGCGAAAAAGGCCTAGTAATTTTTTAATTGTGATTTTCTATGTTCATCTAAGTTACGCGATAGTTCTAAGATTTTTGAAGTGAGAATTATATGTGGCCTGAATCTCAAAAGGCCTTTTGTACCTCCCATTTTGTTGTGAGTTTCCATAATATTTTATCTTTTAGATCTTATCCAAACGACCTCATATAATTATATGAGACCTCGATAATTTTGGTTGTAAGTCGACTGACCAGCTTAGTTCCATTTAGTACCTATAAATGAGTATATTTTTGCAAGTTTGTCTAGCACCTTTTAGAAAACACCGTTTTGTAGAAGATTTTAGCGGTATATTAGTATTTTGTGTATACTTCTATTGGAATGTTTTACTGTCCCTCAAATCATAATGAATTATCGTTTTGATTCATAGATTTTTTATTTTTGTATAAATAAATATACAAGTATATATATTCTTAAAATATTTTACTTATGTATATGGAATTGTATATTGTTAGTTATACTGCCCAATGTGCTTTAGCTTTTTTACCTGTGGGTAGTTTACGTTACATACCTACCTACAGATATACAGGTACTTATAATATATTAACAACTGGCCTAAATAATATAAGTATGTAACAATATTCTGTAGGTATTTACGCTTACCACCTTAGAAATTTGAAAAATCGCATCATTCCCTTCGTTCGTTTAGTTTATGGTACGTTTTACATTTTGCCAATTTGAATATACCTTTATACATAACTATTCATATCATATTTCACAATTCATCTTATTGAGGGTTTTTTTTGGCGTTTTAAAATTATGTATGCGGTATATTTCGCTCTGAATGATAACCACTAACGCTAACTGTTATATATAATAACTAAGTAGGTAAACCTTTGGTGGGATGACCGTTCCTAATGCTAATTAGATCTAATTATTTTGATTTTAATGTTATATTCTTTGACGTAGGTACTTGTGACCCAAAAAGCAATTATTTCCTATCTACAAAAGGTTTGCCTACTAGGTACAATCAATTTTATATCAATGGGTAGGTAGGTGTTAGTCGATTTTATAACCAGTATCTACCTACTTAGTCTGTAAAACTTACAACAAACTTAATTGTAAAAAGGTTATCATCAGTAAGTCCTAAAATTTAATAAAATTTGGTGCTAAAAGTTTAGACTGACCTAGCGTGGCTCAAACTTTTCTATAATTATACGATTCGCGATTTTATTTACATTGTGGTTGTATTAAATGATATTCATATATCTAGTGTAGACCCCGTTGTTTTATATCATGACTAAAATCGTAAGTGTTGAATATGCTACTTTATGTAAATAATGTAGTTTTAGTGAAATAAGTATTTTGAGGTTACATAATAAATAGGTCAATTAATATTGTTAGTCTACTAAAGCTCAGTATTCACATACGGTATTACTCGAAGTCGAGTAATAATCAACGCGCAGACCGCAAAACTCGTCAACTCTACGAGTTTTGCGGTCCACACGACGTAATATCGTATGTGAGTACTGAGCTTAACAGCAAGCTAGAGCCTTGTTGGCTACAGATGTTAAAGTAATGCAGTTTTTCCATCAATGAATCAAAATATTTTGTTTGATTACATAAATTAAAATGATTATTGTTTAAACAAATGTATCTACTAAGCGAAGTTTCAAGTAAACTTCAAATACATATTCTTAGCATAATAAAAGACAAGACCATAGCTCAGCATAATGAAAGATAAGTAACAATTACGCACTCAATTATTATCAGCTCTCATGAAACTTATCATTTTAAGTGTTTGTAAGTTGAATGCCAATGGTAAATTTAATATGATGACAGATTGTACTTAAATTTATAATTAGGACACTAGATCTTATCAAGATCCTTGATTATGATTATTTATATTATGATTCAATTTATATCTACGGGCCGATGTCTCTGATATTAAAAATTTAATTCATGTTAAAAAAGACAAACCGTTTTACATATTATGTAACAACATCAGTAAAAGTTTAATAAAAAATAATAGAGCACAATTTTTTTTGTTACCTACCTACCTATCATAATTATTCCAATGGAGATAAATATACAAAATTGTTTATTGATTTATTGTAAAATAGATACATGATAATGGAGTATCGTATCGTATAGTATCAACCGCATAAAGATTGGGTTAGGTTAGGTCATATTTTTGCAAGGCTAATGATAATGGGCCAAGCACTGAAAATCTAGTAGGAACCTATTTATGAACCTATCACTGAAAATCTACCTGCTTATACGGTTGACTTTAAACGCCTAATCTATAAATTCCTCTGATTCACAGGAAATCCTAATCAGCCTTTTGAATTTCAAAAATTAGCTTATATCACTAATGCAATTAGAGCAAATGAAACAATAAAGAGATAGTTATCACATTTATTCAAAACGGTGAGTGTTGGTACATCAATGAACTATAGCAAGTGTATGTTTCTTATTTCTTAGATTAGGTATTGATTACAAACCAATGACAATTATGTTTTGTTTCATTATTATGATAATGAAATACTAAGCTGAAAATCTACTCACAGTAACAGATAAAGACCAAAAGGCCAGCATCATTATCTAATGTTGACTTACAAAATAATTTAATTACAATAAATTTTACCTGCCTTACAGACAGTTAATACAACTGATGTTAACTCTCGCATTCAACGTTCCCTTGCGAACAAATTAATAATGGACATAACAAATCGCTAAGGCGGATAACTTAAATTTCCAATACATGTGTAAATAAACATGCAGGAATGTGTAAGAATTTTGCGAGGTTACCTAACGAAGCGATGAACATTATCAGTCGACATTACCGTAGCGATAGTTACACTTTGTTACGGCAATTTATAGATAATCTTAAATTACGGTGGGGTGACACGACACCATTAGGTGAATGTCCCAACGGCTTCGTGTCTGCCAGCCTTAACACGTTAGGCGATATAGAGCGTATAAAAAGTTCCCAATTGCTACCTAGCTAAGTAGTTCAAAACACCGACAGGATTCAACCACGAAACGCATCTCTCTCCGCCGCAATCACCCAGCGAAAGTTGCCGCCTATATTCATTAGTTTAATTTGAAAATTTGTTTATTTATATTGACCGTGTAAAATAAATGTAATTCATAAAAAAGTGATTCATTTCTCAAATTTACTGAGCGAATTCGGCAAAAAACACCGGAACATCTGGAGGTTTGAAAAAACTGCCTGTGTTAGCTGACTCCAAGCTGGCCAACATCAGTTTGGAGTAGACTACGGTTGGCTGCAAGCTATTTCATCACCGAAAGCAATCCTACTTGCACTTGTACTATAGTAGACGTGAGGCCGCTGCCACGATCCCTGGAGACTTATCGTCTGCGACGCCGTTGAAAACATTGTTGGCTTCCTCCAAACTGAAGTAGTTCGCCAGCTTGCAGTGAGCCAACGTTCTCAACGGCGGCGCAGACGAGGAGTCTCCAGGGAGCGTGGCAGTGGTCTCACGCCTACTATAGTACAAGAGTGCAAGTAGGATTGCTTCCGGCGATGAAATAGCTTGCACCCAACCGTAGCCGACTCCAAAATGATGATAGCCAGCTTGGAGTCAGCTAACGAGGCAGTTTGTTAAAATCTCCAGATGTTCCACTGTTGTTTGCTGAATTCGATCAGTAAATTTGAGTTTGTATGCACTTTATGAATTGATATAAATAAATAAATATTGCTTGACAATTTACATAGCGACATCTAGCCCCGTGATAAGCTCCAAGCTTTACGGGTGCTAGATTTCTGAATAGAATAAACATAAATAGATATATAGATATTTTTTATTATACATATAAAACATCCAGACACGGAACAAATATTTGCAGATACAAATTGTTGTCCTGTGGCGGGAATCGAACCCGCAACCTCTTGCGTCGCAGGCGGACCTTCGCCCGCTGCGCCACAGAGGTCGTCATTATGATGCGGCGGAGACGTCTAGCATTACACCGAGCGGGAGGAGAGTAGATGCTTGGACTTTCATAAACATGCTGATCTTTAAGTCCACAGCACTCCAAATATACCGACGCTCTCGAATCATCATCCAGTCCGATTATACTTTAGTTAAGTGAACTAAGGTACAGTGATACAGAAAGTGGTCTACCAGTTTTGACAAAAGTTTGTGTGATGTAATGATCTATCTATATGGTTGACTTTTCTAACATAATTAAACTGATGTACCGAATCTCAACCGTAGGGTGGTAGACCACATTTTTGCCGACTGTACATAGTTCTTGAATTTCTATATCAGTGTTTTTACTTTTAATTATTTACTAAGTTACAAAAGGGAGTTCTCCTTGAGAGGGAAGTCTTGTTTACTGTTGCTTGCATTCGGCTGGGTTCTCGGCTCCGGCCCCGACCTTGTTGGGTTTCTTGTTGCCGCGTCGTCGGGGCGGGGGGTCGTCGTCCTCGCTTTCTTCCGAAGAACACTCCTCCTCCTCCTACAAATTCGTAAAAAACTATTCAGCTTGTAAATAAAAGGAAATAAAAACAAAACATATTCAGATAAACAGTTACCTTACTCTAAAGTGAATTCTGCAACCATCAGCACTCTCACAATTATTACCATGCAAAAATAGGGATAAAAATAAATAAAACACAAATAAAAAGCATACAATTTTAATGTAACCATATCGTAATCATGCCAGAAACATAAAAGCCATAACCAGTACGTAAGTTATCTAACGAGCTGCTCTCTACTTTGCTAATATAAACTTCAATAGAAAGTTACATGAATAAAAGTTTACATCTATAATTCGACTATATATATTGTGCTATTGTAAGAATCATAAAAATACATAGAAGATAATGAGATAGATCACAGTTTTATTCACGTAATGGTACAGAAATGCAATTGGCACCAGTTTAGAGATTCGATACAATTCCACTACCAATGTTAATTGACTTCAAAAGGATATTTTATATTCCTTGGAATGACAGCGTTAACTTTACAATTAGGAAACATTCTAGATAGCCCTTAGAGAACATTAATATCACATGTAATTTCAAAGTACAGACAATATGTAAAAACCTCATGTAAACAAAAATACGCGCTACAAGTAATTATTACAGTAAATATAATAATAAATAAAAACAAAAAAAGTAAAACTAAACTAGAAATGCAATATAGGCACCGTAACAGACATCTAACTAGTAAACATGCATTATTTATACAATACGAAGGCACCATAGGCTTCGAGTATATAAAAATATTGCTCACCGAGCTTGCATTTATTAAAATTAAATTCTAAAACATATTTATCGCAGCGGATAAACCATGCATAGAACTACAGAATCTTCCGATATAAAAAATCTAGCCAAATACTATTAAATTTGGAAGAACGCGTGGCGGCCGCTAGCATTACAGCTTCACCGAACGCTATTTTAAACTAAGTAAAGAACGCGATAGAAAGCACAACGCGCTGTAGTCCTAAGTGCCAAGATCAAGTTATAGGGGGACATTGAGCTCGATGCGCACAGGACCGCCTCAAGGCTACATTACTCTACGGGAGTGACCGGATCTGCGAGTCAATCTTCAGGATCTGACACCTCTTCCGTGCCAGAGTCTTCGTCTGAGAACGAATCCTCCTGAAATGATAACATTGGGCGTTGGTTGCGCGCCCCCGCCACCTCAGACGGGACGGTCCGCACCGCCTGCGCCTGTACCGCCGTCTGTGCGGGAGGGGAGCCAACTAAACAGGGCACTAACTAATAAGCAAGCACTACCATGCGTAACGCGAGGCTGAGATGGCTGTAGAATTCACTATCGGTTAAGATCTAGGAGATATCATTACAGAATATTTTTGATAAGCTTTAATTTAATATTAAAGCATTGAAATTTTAGGAAAACATAAGCATATCAATAATCTTTGTGTAGGACATGACTGTGTCGAGATGCAAGCACTGCTTCCAATAGGCCTTTAGATATCATGCGCCATAACTTAATAATATACTTCAGTCATTAATTTAAGATTCAGTCATAACATATTGTAAAAACAAGTCAGCAAATATTAGTTCATGTTCAAAAAGTGTAATAACTTTTATTTATATAATTATTCTACTGTATTAGTTAAGGAAATTTATCTGAATATAAGGCTATATTATTATTATTACATAACATATAATATTGCACTTAATTTTAGCTACATTTGGAAAAATGTTTTTATAACATCAATGACTGAAGTTCTCTCTGTATTACTGTGTATTAAATAGAACTAACCTCTTCTTCGTAATCGTCATCGTCGTCTTCGTCCAGCCCCTCGCCGGTGTAGAGTAACACGGCGCGCGACACGACGCGCTCGCGGATGTAGTGCCCGATCTCAAAGTCAGCTGTTAGGAGAGCCTGGAAATAGAAAACAACACATATAAATACATACATACATACATAACACCCCTATTCACGTTCCCACTGCTGGGACACAGGGACTTCTCTCTTGACGAGAGAGATTAGGCCTTAATTCACCACGCTGACCAAGTGCGGGTTGGTGAATGACACATGTCCTTCAAACTTTTGAAAGTTCCCAGAACATGCCGGTTTCCTCACGATGTTTGCCTTCACCGTTAGAGCACGTGTTTTAAAGCACACATAATTTTCCAAGAAGAAAAATCAGAGGTGCGCGGCGGGGTTTGAACCCACGACCTTCGGAATGAAAGTCGAGTGTGCTCCCACTTAGCCAACGGCACATATAAATATTGCTGGACAATTTATACAACGACATCTAGCCCCGTGGTAAGCACGAAGCTTGTGTTACGGGTATATTATATATTAGATCCATAGCAAGTTAATTTTCGTCTCCTACAATATTATATTTGTAACTGAAACGGGTAACATACTACCATATTCATACGATATTTCGAAATCGATATCGGAAAACTAAAAACATTTGAATCATGGTAATGTTACCCGTTTCAGTAACAAATATAGTAAAAAACCATAATTTTAAGTTCTACAATATTGTTATAAATACAAGTAGCAATAACCCGTAGGAAATTAGATATTTACAAAAAACTGATTTTTGCAACATATGACCTTGAATACATTTTTTTCCACACCTGGGATGAATGTGAATTTTTGAAGGGATCCCAACATCCCAATTTTCAGGGAATAGCGAATTAATGTAATCATGTCACTATTTTTGACGCTTTTTTGACCGGGATAAGTAGTTTATCGAAGGTCAGAACAATCTTGTACGAAAATTCAGAACAATATCTACGCCGGAAATATATTTCCGGTGTATGATTTATTCAGCCTAAATCATGCCATGTCTCGGCTGTGTCTTTAAGTCCAATTTCCGCAGCCAAACGGCGCGATTATACAACATCTAACTACTTGTCATTCAAATGAACTACCCGGCCTTTTGTATCTTCCATAATAATGGACTTGCGATTATTGTGCTGTTACACTATCACTACATAGTATAAAACAAAGTTGCTTTCTCTGTCCCTATATCTCTATGTATGCATAAATCATTAAAACTACGCAACTGATTTTCGATGCGGTTTCTTTAAATAGGAAGTTTATAAGCATATAATTAGTACATACCTACTAATTTAATAATAAAAAAACTATTAGAAAATGGTGTGGGAAAAATTACAAGATCACAATGTAACCTTGGTCCTAGAGTGGGGACTGGGGACCTATAATTTAGAAAAACTTAGTGAGAGTTAATCACTATAAAATAAATCTTATATATAAAAGAAAGTTGTGTTAGTTACTTCACTTATAACTCGAGAACGGCTGAATATATTTGGCTGAAAATTGGTGGAGAGGTAGCTTAGGACCGGGAGAAGGACATAGGATACTTTTTACCACGGGAAAATATTTAATTACGCGGGCGAAGCCGCGGGCAGAAAGTTAGTTGGTAATAAAAAACTGTTTTAAGATTATATATATATACCTGGATGTCAGTTGCCAGCGTAGAGTTGGGATCCTCCGGCATAGCGGGCGGTGAGAAGAAGTTGAAGAACGAGTCGGCCTGAACAGACTTGGTGACGGTGCGCACCGAGCCGCGAGACTTGTGCTTCTGCTTCTTCTTGATCGTCTTCACAGTCACGTTCTTGCCTTTCTTCCAGTTGATTTCACATCCCTAAAATTAGAGGTTTTGTAAATTCCGAAATTACATGTTGATATGTTGTTTGTATGAAATATCTTCAGTTGGTGATGCATGTTAGAGATCCTCACGGCATTCAGATCTTGGTGATAAGTTAGTCATCATTGAGATTGAGCTTGTTAATTAAAAGTGATATCTAAAGAATAGATTAGAATAGACAACCTCTGTGGCGCAGCGGGAGAAGGTCTGCCTGCGACGCAAGAGGTTACCGGGTTCGATTCCCGCATCGGAACAAAATCTGTACGATCTGCAGATTTATTCCGGGTGTCTGGGTGTTATATATGTATAATAAAAAATATGTATGTATATTATATTAGGTATATCAGAAATCTAGCACCCATAACACAAGCTTCGAGCTTACCACGGGGCTAGATGTCGCTGTGTTAAAATTGTCCAGTAATATTTATTTATTTATTTATCTACGTATAAATATTATATTATTTATATCAGAAATCTAGCACCCGTACACAACCCGGGGCTAGATGTTGCTGTGTGAATTGTCCGGCAATATTTATATTTATTTACCTTGCAGGAGTAGATCTCTGGTCCTTCAAACTCGAGAGGATTCTCATCATCAGGCTTGCATTTCATTGAGTACTCCTTAGTGAGGATGGTATCCGAGAAGTAATCGTTCGGCGCAAAGTGGAATTCCAACGTAAAGCCAATGGGTTCCTCGTGCATTTGCACTGAAAACAATTTAGAGGTTATAATTCAGTTCTGAAATGTAACACTTTTCCTGAATAGAGTATTTCTTCAGTTGGTGATGCATGTTAAGAAATCGTCATGGCATTCAGAGATCTTGGTGATAAAAGGTGTCATCATTGTAATTTCATTTAAAAATGTTTGCCTTCAGAACTACCAAAGAAAGGCAAAACATGTTTCTCAATTCATATTGAGAAACTTTAATTGAAACATCAATTCTGATACAGATAATGTTAAGCTCAGTACTCACATACAGTGTTTATTAAATTTTGAATAAATTATTTTATTTTATTTATTTATTTTATTACTCAAAGTCAAGTCATAAGTAAAACTATCAAGTAATACCGTATGTGAGTACTGAGCTTTAGAACCTCTTACTGTGAACATTAATTTAATTTCTATTACCTTTGATGTCTAGCAAGGATTTCAGAATAGGCTCATCATGTTCCTGCATCATTTCACACAGCATGGAAACATTTCTGAAGATTGTGAACCAGAAGTCTGGGATGCCCTTGACGTTGGGGTCCATCGGAGGTCTGGAAATGGAATTAAAATTAAAGAAACGGCAAAATAAACATGAATCTTATGTGATCATTGGCTTGGCTTCAGTTGGTGATGCATGTTAGAGATCCTCATGGCAATCAGATCTTGGTGATAAGTTAGTCATCATTTAATTTCTAAAGTACTAGTTCTAGTTTCCGCTTCGCAGGTAGCCCGCGTTTCAATAATTTTACCGCGGTATAAATAAAACCTCCTATGTTCTCCAGGCAGAGTTACTAACTCTGCCTGGAGACACAGAACCATATTATACAATACTAGCTTTCCGCCCTGCGGCTTCGCCCGCGTTTTACACTTTCCCGAAATTTTCTTTGCTATATTATAGCCTATGTTACTCGGGGATAATGTAGCTTTCCAATGGTGAAAGAAATTTTTAAATTGGTCCAGTAGTTTCGGAGCCTATTCATTACAAACAAACAAATCTTTCCTCTTTATAATATTAGTATAGGCATATACAATATTATTAGGAGATAAAGAAGACTATCTGTTTTGTAAAAATTATAAAACTTCTATAAAAATACACTAGTGTAAACCAGCTAAATTGGGCCGGCCCCAGAGTTTTAGCGGGACTAACAAATAGCAATTGATTTTTATGTGTATATCCCCACATTTTAACGGGACTAACGAACAGCAATTGATTTTGATAGAATGAATTACAAAATAACTTACTCGGCCGGCTTATCTTCAATAGCCGCAGGTTTGTCCTTGTCTCCGTCGGTGATGGCTGCGTTGGCCACGGCCTTCGCGAGTTCCTCTTCCTCCGTCTCATCTCTCCAGGGGTTCTGGCATTCCTCTTCTGTTGGCTCGTAACTACCGTTGACGATTTGAGCGCGCTGTAATAATGCTATGAATTAGATGCGAATAGAACATTCTGGTTTTTTTTTTGTTTTAATGGAGACTTCAGTTGGTGATGCATGTTAGAAATCCTCATGGCATTCAGATCTTGGTGATAAGTTAGTCATCATTCTCGTATAATATAAAGGTCTACCAGGAAACTTATAAGGCACTTATTAGTGCAACATAAGTATAAAATAATTAGCTTGATAGTTATAAGGTTGAAACAAGTCTGTTTGAAACAGTTCAACCGTTACATACAAAATATTACCTTTTCAAAGAGAGGCTTGTAAAGCTTCTCGTATTTGCACTCGAGGGCGTGGACTTCGCTGTAGAACTTGGCCTCAATGTCCACAAAGTCCTTCTGCAGGGATCGCAGGCCGCGGATGCGCCGGCGCACGTTCGGCGGCAACGAGGCCAAGGCTTCGGCGTGCAGGCGGTTAGTGATCGCGGCTAGCATCTCGTTGCGAGTGTAAGCACTGGACAAAAAAAAACTAAAATTAATTTTCATCATAAAAACCCTATAATAGTGGGAATAGACTGAAGAATTTAATTCTGAGGAAAGAAGAAAGAAAGAAAATCACTTTATCCAAAATGTTTGGCTTACAGTAAGTTATGCCTCCAAAGTCAGCTTGTAAACCGAACATCATGAAAAAGACACTGACTCAACATAGAGTTGCAAAGGGGGATTTGTTTTACCACACTTAACAGGCAGATTGGTGATCACAGTAAGTTAGTACAGTAACAGAACTACACTGATGCCAGAGATTGTGTATAGATAGTGTGATAGACTTCAGAATGGCGACCGAAAGTATGAAAATCTGCATTTAAAATGTAAGACCATCAAGATCTCACCTTCTCGTTTTGGTTTCTCGTTTTTGAACAATCCTCAATAATGTGTATTTGGAAGACATGAAATAAAGTTTACATATTTATCTGTATCAATAATACTTATCAAGTATATAAACATTTCTAGTATGACTGCCAATTCTATTAATATCATGCTAAATATGTAACAAATTAAAAACCATTCCAATATAACATTTTACTCTCAACTGGGAATCAAACCACTTTCCTTCAGTATAAGGCCTAGCTGCGATAACCATTACGTGAACTAATTCGAGGAATAAAGTACCTAGTGACTATGTATAATTATTAATTAAGACGCCGTTGAAGATTACATAAATCTTTAAAAAATCATGACTCATTTTGGCATTGAAACAAATATAGATTGTCAGGAGAACCAAGCCGCCTCTGGATTTTATCGAAATCACGCGTCGAAACGACCATCAGCACTTAACACGTGTGTTAAAAATACTCTTGATTATAAACAGTTCCTTCACAGATACCTCTAACTCGTGAAGTTAAATCGAAACAGAATGTTGCAACACATACGAAAATAAATCGTACAGATATTTTTTGGGAGTTTTAATTATTTAGCTTGAAATTTTGATTAGCTTACCTCAGTAAGTACTTAATTTCTATCAGACTATTCCAATTGATAATTTAATGGCTCAGGTAGATATAAATATGTTAGTATTATGGGTCCACGCACAAATGACTAACTTTTAGTCTAATAAGACTCCCCAAACTAGTATTCCACCAGTCTACATTTAACTGTTTGCATAGCAACCAATAACAAAAGACTTTACCTACATACTAGTTTTACCAAGGACTATTTATGAAAGCATATAATACAATAGCTCTTGTAAAAGAAACCGAAAAGTGTAAAGTATAATACCTAACCTACTACATACTTCTAGATTCTTAGAATGCTAATAAATAGCTTGTCAAGTTAAGTGAATACTTGAGAAA
Organism: Chloroclystis v-ata; assembly: GCA_963691955.1. Taxonomy (NCBI): domain Eukaryota; kingdom Metazoa; phylum Arthropoda; class Insecta; order Lepidoptera; family Geometridae; genus Chloroclystis; species Chloroclystis v-ata. The sequence goes on along the minus strand of OY829909.1, from coordinate 5,768,930 downwards.
AGTAAGCATGAGTAAACATATTGGTAAAATCAATAAGTTCCAAATTAGTTTTGACCTATGAAATGTCTTTACTGGAACTTATGAAGTTAAGTAGTAAGTAATTAATTGGTTAGGTTAGGTAGTTATTTATTTTTTATTGCGCTTTATAGAGCACAGGTAGAATGTATATCACTGCTAAGCAGCGAGCAAAATACCAACATAAACTTGGTAATTATTGATAAAGTGAACTCAAGTGGCAAGTAGAGCATGATAGATATGACTCATGGTTCATTGAACTCAATCTTGTCTTGGCGAGATTGAGATGGTATCTTTTTATGGGATATTGATAAAAAAATTAGCAATATCAATTTTAGTTGTTACCATGGAAATATATTGTGTTGAATTTTTGGTAATCAAATTCATTACAAAAAGAGTGGTTCTTGACAATTTAGTGAAATACAATGGATTCCTGGGGTTTAAGCTTTTGTTTTGAATTAATGGTTTTTAATTATTAGAAGGTATCTGTGTTTTAGTTCTTTATATGATACATATTTTAGTTGTTCCATTAGTAGGTACTTGTTAATTATTTTAAACTGGAATTTAATTTGTATTAGTATTCCAGGAGGAGTGTGTCACAAGATCCTTAATTAAACCTTACATCAACACAATAGGTGACTCATAGTCATGGCACTCGGACAAGTGGTTTTGACAGTTCGGATGGACATGCAAGTTCTTTTATGATATAGGTTAGCCATGAGAGTACCTAGCTGATTCAGTTGTACTTAAAGTCGGAACAGATTAAATTTTTCTATTAATTTTTAGCGTTCCGTAGAAATGGCAAAACAGGAAACCCTTATTTTATAAATGAATGGACTAGAATCTCAGAACTACCCTGAGATTTACAGTTTCTGAGAAAAATAGGAAGTACTAATGTAGGTTTCTTTATGTGTAAAAAATTTTATGTAAAGCAATAGGTGAGATCATGGAATAGTAACCTTTTAGTACCTTCAAAAGATTACTAGAAATAAATCTAGTACACGGTCGTCGTTTGTAAAGTAATTACTAGTAACCTAAAAAAAGTTAAAAAAGATAGTTACCCTTTCAAAAGCTGCTGAGTCAGCTCACCGCCGCCCACAACTTCTTCCTCTTCTCCGGACTCCATCTCAGAGGCGTGGTCGTCTCCAACACGTTCAACAGTTCCCATATTATCGTCTACAACAAAGAGACAAGTCAGACAAACCAACTTCCCGCCACGTTGAGAGCCGAACCGGCACATTTCTAATAACTCTAAAAGTAACACGCATATCATCTAAATCTTCATGTAAATAGCAATTGCGACAGTTCTAAACAGTTAAAATATCCATGGTTAGCCTATAAACTGCACTTCAGGTCCATGAAAATCCTAATGCGTAGTTGTAGAAATCCCAGTAAGGCCGACCACATGGCCGACATTAGGAACTCGTTATGTACAAGAAAACTATTAACTTACGCACGATAAATCCACACGACAATGATCTAAGACAGCAATAGATTCAGAAAAATAGCACAAATTCGTTTATTTTGCGTAATAACTAATTTTCAGACGTACCTTTGAGCCGACAAGTTTAGAGAAAAAAGATGGCGACTAAATTCGGCGGATGAGTTTCACGGAATGAGTGAAGTAAAGCAATTTGTTTTTGTCAGTTTTGAACTTCGAATGACATGAACACAGGAAATGCTGATTGTCTATGGTTAGGGCTTACTCCTGAGGCTTACTCGAACGATCAGTCATCCATCATAATTATTTTTTTTATATATTTATTATTTTATTTTCTATAAAATCATAAAAATTACTTCGGCAAGTCAATTTAAACGATAAATGATTTTATCTCTGTATATAAAAATGAATCCCTATTTTCCTTCATTCGATCACGCTTGAAACAGCGGGGCCGATATACATAGGTCAATATATTATTGCATAATTTTGTATTGGCATAATCGTAATAAACTGGAGAAAGTTCAAAACTCAAAAGTGTGAAAATATTCCCCTGTTTACTCGTCCACGGTTTCACCCGCTTTATTCCCATAAAGCTAGCGAAGCCGTGAACGGGTCAGCTAGTTAAATAAACAATGAAAACAAGGATGGCATAAAAGTACGTGTCAGTTTTTTAAGCGCTTATGGAACATAGAGATATTATTATAACAATTATTTTATTGTATTATTAAAAAAAACTTTGATAAATTAACTAAGATGAAACCAAGATGAAACCAATGGAACTAAAAAATCATTGAATGGAACGATACTCTTCCAATGTCAACAAATATGTGAAATATGTCAATGTCAAAAAAAGTAGGTACAGGGACGCTCAGAGCAAGGAATTTAAATGGAGAGGCCATAAGTACGAAATCAATGTGTATACCTACGATATCATAAATTAGTGTTGTACGCGGTAGGTATATTGTAATAATTGATCGATAGAGTTTGTTTTCAACTGAACTTTTTTTTATGATAATGTATTTATTGTAAATTGAAGTCCGTAAATATTAAATTATATAATTATAGAATTAATACGGTTATAAAACCAAGCAAAAAAAAAAACATTTTAACTAGAACAAAAAAAAATACTTAAGTAGAACTCAAACTCAAACATTCGTTTAGCGTTTAGTTATATTCTGTGGGCATATTAATATATGAAAATGAACTTTTAACCTTATTTTAACTAGTTTGAGTTCTACTTAATGTTTAAAGTTCATTTTAACTAAATTAATATACCCACAGAATATAACTAAAGGAATGAAAGACCTGAATAAGCCAAATGTTTTAGATAATTATAAAACACAATATACTTAATACAATATACTTACTTATATTTAGTGTATTATTATATATCAAAATAATATAATATTGTATACAAAACTTCATTGCTATTCTGCAAAAACACAATATATAATCAACATTTATTCAAATTAACATGGTCTATAATTTTTTACCTAAGTCTAAAATCAAAATATCGATAACTCGTGCAATATACAAGAACACCACTATCGATGTAAACAAAACCAAAAAGTGACAGTAATGATATCCAAAGTGACAGTAAATGATATCGAAGGCATCGAAGCAAGGCACGTGCATGACGTCACGATAAATATTGGCAACCAAGCGAAACTGTGGTGTATATAGTTAGGCTCTTTTTAATTGCATACATTAGACAGAGATGTCATCATTTTTATTTTAGTCATCTTATAAACTAATTCCATAGACAATTTTGCAACATATCTATTGGTAATAATCTAAGCAGGGACGCGACAGACAGATGTACTACGAAGAAACGAAAAGTAAATCAAAAGTAAATCTTGGGAATTGTTGTTGTTCCTAATATTTGTATACAATGTGTTCAATTTTATAAGTATAGAAAACAATCCTGCAAAATGCCACCAACTGTGAATCAATCTAACGAGCCGGAGCGGGACAAGCGTCCTCCGAAAACCGGAGAGAGAAGGTTAGTTTGTTTGGCATAGCTTCTTCGGTGTTTGGTAAATGTAAAACATATTTTATTTAATTTATTTACATAACAGATCGGAGTTGGTGACTCGAGTGAAATACTGCAACACACTGCCAGATATACCTTTTGATTTAAAGTTCATTACGTATCCATTTCAATCGACACGTTTCATTCAATACAATCCGACGTCTCTTGAGAAAAACTACAGATATGAAGTACTGACAGAGCATGATTTAGGAGTCCACATAGATCTGATAAACCGGGATATTTACCAAGGCGATGGTAATGCTTTGCTGGACCCTGCAGATGAGAAGTTGTTGGAAGATGATGTGCTTACTCCGCAAGACTCTAAGAGATCTCGGCACCATGCTAAGAATGTGTCGTGGCTGCGTCGATCCGAGTATATTTCTACTGAACAGACCAGATTCCAGCCCCAGACTATGGAGAAGGTGAGAATTATTGATACATTTATCCTAAACCAGAAAAAAACACTATTTTTTCTAATGAAATCAAGATTTTCTTATAGACTTAATACAATAATAGATATAAAATAAATAAAACAAAATAAAAAGACGTTTATTTTGACATAAAACACACTAACAGTACAAACACAAGGACAATAAAAAAAAACACAAAAATATTTATAAATAAAAACAAATGAAAAGGTACAAAAATGAAAGAAAACAAAAAAATAGCTATAGTTGTTATAGTTACTCTATGAAAAGCCTTTTGTTTGTCCTACATTAATTGTTAAAACATGCTGATAAATAAAATATTAACTTACCTTATTTCAGGTTGAAGCCAAAGTCGGTTACAACGTCAAAAAGATATTCAGTGAAGAGACTTTATACATGGACCGTGAGAGCCAGATTAAGGCCATTGAAAAGACCTTTGAAGATAACAAGAAACCGATTGAGAAGCACTACAGTAAACCTGGTGTTACTCCTGTGGAGATCATGAACGTGTTCCCCGACTTTGAGATGTGGAAGTACCCTTGTGCCCAGGTTATATTCGACACAGACCCTGCACCATCGGATAAGAATGTTCCTGGACAGATTGAGGCTATGTCTCAAGCTATGATTCGGTGAGGTTTAGTTTTTTTTATACTGCCAAGTTGGCAGACAAGCATGCAGCCCACTTGGTGGAGAGTGGTTACCGTGCATTAGGTTAGTTAAAAAAATCTAGCCATTGTTCTGCCATTGCCATGTGTCATTGTAGGACTTACCCAATCTCCCATTTTCTTTTATCTGCTATCAATATTTATAAAAGAAAGTTGTGTTAGTTACACTATGTATATCTCTTGTACTCTTTCTTATGGTATACAATAAATAAAATAAATAAATAAATATTGCTGGACAATTTTACACAACGACAATGAAGTGGTATTGCATAGAGTTCCCCGAGAGCATTGTAATTTTAATGCTCTATCTATGGAATACCACTCTAAACTCCAATAAAATTATGTGCTTTAATATTATATTCTCATGTTATCAGAGGTGTGATGGACGAGAGCGGTGAACAGTTTGTGGCGTACTGTCTACCAACAGAGGATACAATACAGAAACGCAGACGAGATATCACAGAGAACATACCGTACATGGACGCAGATACGTATGAGTACAAGATGGCGCGAGAATACAACTGGAATGTCAAGAGTAAAGCTTCTAAGGGTTACGAGGAGAACTACTTTTTGGTACGTTATTTTTTTTTTAATAAATTGATATAATACTTTTTCATGGTGAATTAAGGCCTAATAGTCAGTCATAGTCATAAATATTTATTTCCATAGTTTACTTACATAATACCATCTAGGATTTGCATTATGTAATCTCTTATTTTGTGTTTTTTTAATTGTAATCATGTTAATCTCTTTGAGCTTACCATGGGGCTAGATGTTGCTTGTGAATTGTCCAGCAATATATATGTATATATATATATATATATATATTTATTTATTTATTTATCTCTCTCGTCAAGAGAAAGTCTCTGTGTCTCAGCAATGGGAACATAAATAGGGGTGATGATGATGATTTACAACCTGATAAATCAGCATTAATTGGATAATATTATACGAAGTATATCAGAAATCTAGCACCCATGTCACACACTAGCTTCGAGCTTATCACGTGGCAATATGTTGCTATTAATATTTATTTATTTATTTCCTCTATTTTCCAGGTGGTCAGGAATCACTGCGTGTACTACAACGAGCTGGAGACGCGCGTCCGTCTGTCCAAGCGGCGGGCGCGAGCGGGCGCGGCGGCGCAGGCGCTCACCCGGCTGGTGGTGACGCACCGCCCGCTGAGTGGACCGGAGCATCGCATGCTGAGGCTCAGGGAGAAACAGCTGGAGCCGGCTCTGGTAAAATATATATATATAATCAACAGGAATCCACTACTTGACTACCATCTACTTATATTATAACAACAGGAATTCACTACTTGACTACCATTCTAATTCTAATTTGTTGTGGGGGAAGTAGGATCTGCACTGACGTCTCGCTATGGAGCGTATTGTGCATTGTCCCCTTGCCTAAGTCGGCCCTAACCAGCCTAACTCCTTGTAGCGGAGTAAGACCTTTGGTTTCTTAGAGATTTGTTTTAGCATATCAGAGGATGACGACCGCGCTACCGCATCAATAAGGTGCCTCCCTTTCTCTTTTCTATCCTCTTCAGTGGCTGTGCAATGTAGTAGTACATGTTCTACGTCTCCTCTGCCTCGAAGCAACCCCGACACAGGCTGCTGTCTGTGGCTGCGGTTTTAAGTAGATGGTAGTCAAGTAGTGAATTCCTGTTTTATGAACTTAGACAAATGAACAATGCACAGTACGATCTTTTAAGATTTTGAAGTGGCCTGCACCTTAACCAGTGTGCATATTTTGGTATTATGGTATAACATAATTGATACACCATTATAAGTAAAAAAATAAATAAATTTATCATTATAGAATAGAATAGAATAGAAAAAACATTTATTTCGACACATAAACAATTATAACAAAACAAAATACAATAAATATAGGCCTTAGTTAATTATTTTAATTTATAGGAGGAGGAAGAAGAAGAAGAAGAAGAGGAGGATGACGAGGAAGAAGAGGATAAACAGGAGGAGAATGGTGAAAAAGCAAGGTTAGTTTAGTATTTCCTTGAGTATTTGATATACATATTATTCACATACCTATCATAGTCATAGTGTAATGTATTGTACCTATTAATTGACTTGTCCAAGTGATCTTTAGAATTGTATGGAAATAAATGACATAATCTTAAAACATCTTATAATCATAATACCTAATTCTTTGAACTTTTCCCTGATTATTGATTAGGCCGCCCATTGTTACACTTTTTTATGGACCTATATTTTTTGTTATGTGTTTTTTGTTTTTTTGGTGTGTAATAAAGAATATTGTTTTGTATTATTTGTTTACGATAATAAATGTGCAAACCTTTCAACAGATCTCGCTCTCGGTCCAAATCGGGATCCAAATCGCCGGCCGGCTCAGACAGGTCAAAGTCAAGGTCAAGGTCGAGGTCAAAGTCGCGGTCACGGTCAAGGTCAAAGTCTAAATCGAGGAGTCGATCCCGCTCCGGATCCGGCTCTAGGAGGTCTAAGAGTGGTTCCAGGTCAAGGTAATATAATAATCATAATAAAGGTTAATAGAAAAAAAGCGAAAAGTCATTAGATGTCATGACAATAATAAATTGCGAAAGTTTAACAAGTCAATAATATTTTGTAAACTCAAGTTTTTGTCAGTCTCAAGTCTCAAGAACCAGAATCCAAGAATATTCAGTGCTTTTGATCAGTGTTAAGCTAATCTAGCGACGTTCATGACGCATACTGAACCAAATCGATTGTCCCTAAGTATACTATCGAATCTGAATATGACCACTTTACAGGACGGCGGCCGTTTGAAGTTTCAATTTGTAATATATTTTTATTATGAAGCGGCAGTTCCAAAATTATTTGTTAATAATTATTAAAATAAATATATATTCTTGTGATCATATTAAAGTACATACAAATAAAACAAGGTATACTATATTTAGTTTGGGGACTCCTTTTTCCGCAATTGGACTCAAATTTGGTCCTTTGTGCATGGTCCTTTGTGCGTGGTAACAAGGTATATAAAAAATAAAAATATTTTTGACTTCTTCGACTGTGTATATAGGGGTGTTCGCAATTTTAATCTATCTGCGGATAAAAACCCATGTAACTGACTAACTAATGTATTATATTTTTTGCAGATCTCGATCCAGGTCTAAATCAGCGCAGTCCAATAGATCCGGGTCCCGGTCTAAGTCCGGATCTCGCGCGTCCAGCCGGGCCAGCTCACGCGCCTCCTCGAGGGCTAGTTCCAGAGGAACTAAGGTATACAATAATCATAATTATTATTAAAATAATTAAATAAAAATTAATCGCCGTTCGTTAGTCTGGCTAAAACTCGAGGCTGGAGAAAATGGTTTTGGTCTTGAAATGTTCGTAGTAGTCCAGGGAAGGTTTAAAAGGTGAAAAAAGCCGAGCGGGGTCAACTAGTTATTAATATAGATTATATATGGTAAACAACAACTTTTCTTTTCTTCCAGGGCTCCAAGCACACTTCCAAAGCATCCTCACGCGCGTCGTCCCGCGCCAGTCGCCGTTCATCCAGGGCTTCGTCCCGCGCCTCCTCCCGCGGCTCCAAGGCCAGCTCCAAGCGCTCGGGCTCCAACAGCGGCTCTAGGAAGGTCAGTGACATCTACGAGAGATGTCTACGGATTTATAATACCATCAGGTTCAGAATGCGCTCTTGACCAAATGAACTAAAATCTTTAGAGATATTGACATAGGTCTACCAGTGGATTGATGATCGCAGAAATAATAAATAAATATTCACACAGCGACATCTAGCCCCGTGGTAAGCTCAAAGCTTGTGTTACGGGTGCTAGATTTCTGATATACTTAATATAATATACATACATAGATATAAACTTATTTAATACATATAATACCTTGCCTGGAAGAAATCGCTCTAAGCGATAAGGCCGCCCATTGCTTCACTGTATATTTATTTTTATGTGTATTTTTTTAGTAATGTGGTGTAACAATAAATTATTTGTATTGTATTGTATATATAACACCCAGTTAGACCTATTATGAGCCTTTTTGGATATGGGGCCGTCCCAAACCTCACCAAATATCATCAAAGGGGGGTCAAAAAATGAGAAAAACGACCTCACGTGATTAATGGACGGCCCCTAAGTAGGAGCACACTCGACTTTCAAAAATACTTTATTGTGTACATAATCTGAAAATAAACTATATTTTTCAGGGTTCCCGCAGCGGATCAGCATCTAGCGCGTCCTCTCGGCACAGCGGCTCAGATTAGACTAATTTATAAAATAATTTCACTGCCGCAGTGTTCATTTCAGTGGCTTCATCTTGACATGTTGTGTAAAATAAATGGATTATATGTAAGTTTATTGAAGTCATTTTATTTGCGATTAGCTAATACCATACCTTCGCTAGTTTAATATTAATTACACTTTCAAAAATTTGCAAAAGTTACATACACTATCCATTTTATAACAACGGAAATTAGGTACTCACGTATTTACAAAGGGGTACTCCAGTAGTTTCCACTATAACATTACACAAAGAAAAATGAACAGTTAAAACACTCGACGTTTCGACCACACAAAGAGCCGTCCTACTCAGGAGTGAGCATCCCGCCGTGCTCCATCTCAATCGACTAATTAAACTACACAACAACCTAAGACCCCTCTTGACTTTCATTTCATGGTTTGATAAGAGAAAATAAAACAATATGATTATAAATATGTCATTTTATTAGAGCACACACACTTGATTAGGTACATTCAAACAAACAAATCTATTTCAACAGAAAAACCAAATTTGTTCCCTATTTTGCTATTTTTAGTTTTACCTGAAATAAAAAAAAACTAGTTCATAAAAAAGGTGTTACATAAACACATCTAAGGATACTTTCAGAAACATGTTTTTAATAAAAACTGTAATTATTCTACATTTCATAAGTCTTTCCTTGTTTTTAATCCATTACATTTTTACAATTCGTTCCCGTACTTTTTGCCACAATAAATGCCATTTTTTTTGTAGAATACATAAAACTTCATTCCAATTCTATTCGAATGAACTGTAAAGCAAGATAGTTTACTCAAAAATAATATAAACAGAACAGCACTCCAATTTGCATTTTTAGCCAAAATTTTGGCTAAATTATCTCTACGTATTGTATAAATAAAATATAAATCTTTTAATATTTTGTTTTTCACATTCAACGGTCAAGATATTAGTCAAACATTAAACAAGCACCTTGACAAGGCAATATTCATAATTTCAAATATTAAAATGTTAGTCTTATATAAATGCAGTACTCTATTAGTAACTGATTGGAATATATTTAGGCAGTATGTAATTACTAGACGGAAGTCGTAAACTTTAAATAATTATTTTTATATGTATTTTGGAGTACATAATAATAGTTGACATAATGATTTTTTTCAATGTATCTATTATCCATGAAGTACCTATGTATAACCTAAGAGCCCGGTCTGGCCAGACCTTCCTTTAATTCACAAGCGTGAAAATTCTTTCATGTGTATGTCTAACATAGGTAAGAATAACCCCCAAACATGAAACCTGGATCGCGGTTCCTTTGGGAGATAACAACCTTTTACCTGCTATCTCCCAAAGGAACCGCGATCCAGGTTTCATGTTTGGGGGTTATTCTTACCTATGTTAGACATACACATAAAATAATTTTCACGCTTCAGAATTAAAGGAAGGTCTGGCCATCACAGGCTCTTGGTCTACTATATTTATGTATTTATTTAGTTATTTTTCTCAATGTTATTTACAATATATTTTATTATGCAAACGTTTGTGATTTATAGGATAAATTAGTTTGGTACATTTAATTATTATGTAGGTACTCAGATAAACCTAAAATGGTTTTATGTTGATAAATATTATTAAATAAGCTTTATCAACATAAACCTTTATTTTATGTTTTTTATATGGCAAAATTTGCCATTTTAACTGGTAGAATAAAATCTGAGTAGAGTTAAATTTGTTATCCACAGCGGATCTCTATAGGCTTATGATTTTGACTGCTATTAGAACTTGGAAGTTAATTATCTATTTAGAAGTTATTTACCATAATATTCAGTGTTTTAAGAAACATTAATTACGAAGAAAGCCATAGATTAAAAGACAAAAAAACATCCTTAATCTATGCCAACATATCACGAATACTGTCAATAAGATTCATTTTCCCATCACTTAGCAGCCGATTTGATTAGCTCTTCTTCGACAATGTCCATATAGTATTTAGTAAATACAGCCTTATTGTGCATAACGTAGCGCAGTAATGTTCCAGATATTGAAGTTAGTTCTTGTGTGAATGCTGATAGGCCGATGGGTATCTGTCTAGAACCGCCAGCGCATACTAGAATCACTTTTAGGAATTCTAGGATTCTTTGACCTGGAACAAAATACGATGTTACAAAATGTATCTAGCAATTGATACTAATATAAATTTGTTTATGATGATTTGATATTTGTTAATTTTTTGTTGATCTGAATGGCGTTATAAAATATAGTATAGTGTTGGCTAAATGGGAGCACACTCGACTTTCATTCCGAAGGTCGTAGGTTCAAACCACGGCTCTGATTTTTCTTCAAAAATTATGTGTGCTTTAAAAACACGCGCTCTAACTGTAAAGGCAAACATCGTGAGAAAACCGGCATGTTTTGAGAAGTTTGAAGGACATAATCTGTCATTCACCAACCCGCACTTGGCCAGCGTGGTAAATTAAGGTCTTATGACGATAGCGTCATGAGATATAAAATTATGTTCCCACTGCTGTGACACAGGGACTTTTTGTCGAGTAAGGCCTTAATTCAACACCGTCCGTGGTGGACGGCAGGGAGAAGTTGATACTACTCGGCGATAGATGGCAGCACTTTGCGGAGTTTATTAGATAACTTACGGACTATCTGCCGGACCCTGTGTTCGGGGTCTGCGAGCGACGTGATCTGCGTCCGTATGAGCTCCCTCGTGTCCGCGTCCAGCGCCGCCTGCTTCAACGCGTCCAGTTGTTGCTCAGTCACTAGTATCACCTCCTCGCCGATAGATGGCAGCACTTTGCGGAGTTTATTAGATAACTTACGGACTATCTGCCGGACCCTGTGTTCGGGGTCTGCGAGCGACGTGATCTGCGTCCGTATGAGCTCCCTCGTGTCCGCGTCCAGCGCCGCCTGCTTCAACGCGTCCAGTTGTTGCTCAGTCACTAGTATCACCTCCTCGCCGATAGATGGCAGCACTTTGCGGAGTTTATTAGATAACTTACGGACTATCTGCCGGACCCTGTGTTCGGGGTCTGCGAGCGACGTGATCTGCGTCCGTATGAGCTCCCTCGTGTCCGCGTCCAGCGCCGCCTGCTTCAACGCGTCCAGTTGTTGCTCAGTCACTAGTATCACCTCCTCGCCGATAGATGGCAGCACTTTGCGGAGTTTATTAGATAACTTACGGACTATCTGCCGGACCCTGTGTTCGGGGTCTGCGAGCGACGTGATCTGCGTCCGTATGAGCTCCCTCGTGTCCGCGTCCAGCGCCGCCTGCTTCAACGCGTCCAGTTGTTGCTCAGTCACTAGTATCACCTCCTCGCCGATAGATGGCAGCACTTTGCGGAGTTTATTAGATAACTTACGGACTATCTGCCGGACCCTGTGTTCGGGGTCTGCGAGCGACGTGATCTGCGTCCGTATGAGCTCCCTCGTGTCCGCGTCCAGCGCCGCCTGCTTCAACGCGTCCAGTTGTTGCTCAGTCACTAGTATCACCTCCTCGCCGATAGATGGCAGCACTTTGCGGAGTTTATTAGATAACTTACGGACTATCTGCCGGACCCTGTGTTCGGGGTCTGCGAGCGACGTGATCTGCGTCCGTATGAGCTCCCTCGTGTCCGCGTCCAGCGCCGCCTGCTTCAACGCGTCCAGTTGTTGCTCAGTCACTAGTATCACCTCCTCGCCGATAGATGGCAGCACTTTGCGGAGTTCGCTGGAATAATACAAAACATATGGTATTTTAAGGAAAAACAAAAAAAAACGGAAAAAAAGTGTGTTAATGAATATTTAATAATAATTATTATATGGTGCGAAAAGCTTTAATTTCCAATGGGATTAAATAAATAAATATAGCTGGACAATTCACACAGCAACTTCTAGCCCCGTGGTAAGTTGGGAGCTTGCGTTATACGGTACGGGTTCTAGATTTCTGATATATTGTTATTAATATAATACATACATAGATATTTTTGATTAAACATATAAAACAAATGAACCAACAAGTATCTGCAGATCGTACCATTTTTTGTTTCGGGGCGGGTCTAGTCTAGTCTAATCTATTCTTGGCCAGGCATATACCAACATTGTCCAACCAACAAGTATCTGCAGATCGTACCATCTTTTGTTTCGGGGCGGGTCTAGTCTAGTCTAATCTATTCTTGGCCAGGCATATACCAACATTGTCCAACCAACAAGTATCTGCAGATCGTACCATCTTTTGTTTCGGGGCGGGTCTAGTCTAGTCTAATCTATTCTTGGCCAGGCATATACCAACATTGTCCAAGCAACAAGTATCTGCAGATCGTACCATTTTTTGTTTCGGGGCGGGTCTAGTCTAGTCTAATCTATTCTTGGCCAGGCATATACCAACATTGTCCAACAATATAATAATAATAATTATACCACACTCACAGATCATTACTCGCGTTATCCAGTATGATAGTGATTTTCTCCTTGAGGTTCTGTTTGTGCTGAGCCGTGGACTGTGGGTCAGTCCCACACGTGGGACTGGCTAGCATTAGGGAGGCCACGCAGATGAGCCGGTACACCTGAAGAATAATTATAAATAATGTATAAATTAATTAAAATACAGTTACAATGGAAACAAGGTTGACATAAAAATTCGTTTCATTATTAAGCACTGTGTTGAGAAGGGTAAATAAATAAATAAAATAAATAATAAAATTCATTTATTTCGGACAACATACATGGGAATTTAACATAAAGATAATTAAATTTCGGTCCATATCGGGTTAGTAGCAGTATCTTAACCTATGTTAGTCTTAAAAGGTAAATCACAAAAATTTTTAACAGTGCAATCGAATAATGATTAAAACTTCATCATTATTCGATTGCAATGCTGTAGGAAGGGACAGTCCCACTTATTGGAGAGTGCACTCAGAATGGTGCTGGTGCTCCCGTGCAGCCTGCACAGCAACGACGCGACTTTTTTGCGGATGCACGCATGGAAGCCGTCCGTGCGCGCCTCCGCAAACATGCCGGACGCGCTGCAGAACCGCGGGAGCCCCAGCAACATTCTGAATGCATTATTGTATTGGACACGAAAGGTGTCCAATACAATAATGCATTGCATGGTAAAAATAATATAACTAATAAATACATTTAAAAAACTTTAGATATATTTAGTAATATAATAAGAAATACCTGTATTCCTAGCTCCTGGAAACGCGGCGCGTCCAATGTAACTGTCTGAAAAATAGAGCATCATCGTATTCAAAATTATAAGACTTTCCTATTCTACTTTTTCGATTTGTAAAAGAAATTGAGGAGATAAAACGCTTTTTTTTATGAATTCATATTCATTTAAAACACAATACAACTAAAACAAATCAAATCAAGATAATCTCTCGAGAACGCGAGAAACATGCAAGAAACGTGAATGTGGAAGCGATTCACGTATTCTTCTCAAGTTCTCGCGTTGAGAGAGTGTGTACCCAAAGATATTCTCGCTACAGTTCTCGCTGAGAATCTCCGGAGAATCTCGCGTGAACGTCTCGTGAGAATGTGAAAGACTTTAACCGTCAATGTGTTATTTTGTTGTGCGTATAGACCTACCTCAGGGTAATCCCCTCGCGTCCACTCCAGCAGCTCCAGATAGGCCTTCGCCAACGTCTGCGCGGTCACGTTCCGCAGGGCGCCGGCGTCCGCGGGGGCAGAGGACGCAGGGGGCTCCAGGTTACGTCTCAGCCATTCCACAGTGTGCTTCAGACCGTCTGTAAGTGACTCACCTCAGGGTAATCCCCTCGCGTCCACTCCAGCAGCTCCAGATAGGCCTTCGCCAACGTCTGCGCGGTCACGTTCCGCAGGGCGCCGGCGTCCGCGGGGGCAGAGGACGCAGGGGGCTCCAAGTTACGTCTCAGCCATTCCACAGTGTGCTTCAGACCGTCTGTAAGTGACTCACCTCAGGGTAATCCCCTCGCGTCCACTCCAGCAGCTCCAGATAGGCCTTCGCCAACGTCTGCGCGGTCACGTTCCGCAGGGCGCCGGCGTCCGCGGGGGCAGAGGACGCAGGGGGCTCCAAGTTACGTCTCAGCCATTCCACAGTGTGCTTCAGACCGTCTGTAAGTGACTCACCTCAGGGTAATCCCCTCGCGTCCACTCCAGCAGCTCCAGATAGGCCTTCGCCAACGTCTGCGCGGTCACGTTCCGCAGGGCGCCGGCGTCCGCGGGGGCAGAGGACGCAGGGGGCTCCAGGTTACGTCTCAGCCATTCCACAGTGTGCTTCAGACCGTCTGTAAGTGACTCACCTCAGGGTAATCCCCTCGCGTCCACTCCAGCAGCTCCAGATAGGCCTTCGCCAACGTCTGCGCGGTCACGTTCCGCAGGGCGCCGGCGTCCGCGGGGGCAGAGGACGCAGGGGGCTCCAGGTTACGTCTCAGCCATTCCACAGTGTGCTTCAGACCGTCTGTAAGTGACTCACCTCAGGGTAATCCCCTCGCGTCCACTCCAGCAGCTCCAGATAGGCCTTCGCCAACGTCTGCGCGGTCACGTTCCGCAGGGCGCCGGCGTCCGCGGGGGCAGAGGACGCAGGGGGCTCCAGGTTACGTCTCAGCCATTCCACAGTGTGCTTCAGACCGTCTGTAAGTGACTCACCTCAGGGTAATCCCCTCGCGTCCACTCCAGCAGCTCCAGATAGGCCTTCGCCAACGTCTGCGCGGTCACGTTCCGCAGGGCGCCGGCGTCCGCGGGGGCAGAGGACGCAGGGGGCTCCAAGTTACGTCTCAGCCATTCCACAGTGTGCTTCAGACCGTCTGTAAGTTAAATTAGTTATTCTTGAATGAATGAATTAACACTTTATTGTACCTCAAAAATAAAACAAAATAACAAAAATTAATACTATTAAAGTTAAAAGTACAAGGGGCGGCCTTATCGCTGTGAACGATCTCTTCCAGGCAACCCTAGTGGAGATATGAATACAAAATAGCATAAAATGTACATAAATTACCTATACAATTTTAATTTCTTCATGTTGATTCTTCTTCTTCTTTTATTTTTGGCGAACGTGACTGGCTATTGGGGTTTTACCGTCTGCCAATGTCAAGATTATACATTTCATGACAAATTCTGAACAGATCATTCACAAAATGACGATGGACGGATTGGCGATCAGGGTGTTCGCCAGGTCCAGCTTCAGCACCTCCAGGGTCTAACTAGTATCTACCTTCAGAGACCTTCAGAACCTCTTCAAACTTGGCTCTCTCGTAGGCCACGCTCTCCTGCTGCACGTGCGGACGGATCATGGCGATCAGGGTGTTCGCCAGGTCCAGCTTCAGCACCTCCAGGGTCTAACTAGTATCTACCTTCAGAGACCTTCAGAACCTCTTCAAACTTGGCTCTCTCGTAGGCCACGCTCTCCTGCTGCACGTGCGGACGGATCATGGCGATCAGGGTGTTCGCCAGGTCCAGCTTCAGCACCTCCAGGGTCTAACTAGTATCTACCTTCAGAGACCTTCAGAACCTCTTCAAACTTGGCTCTCTCGTAGGCCACGCTCTCCTGCTGCACGTGCGGACGGATCATGGCGATCAGGGTGTTCGCCAGGTCCAGCTTCAGCACCTCCAGGGTCTAACTAGTATCTACCTTCAGAGACCTTCAGAACCTCTTCAAACTTGGCTCTCTCGTAGGCCACGCTCTCCTGCTGCACGTGCGGACGGATCATGGCGATCAGGGTGTTCGCCAGGTCCAGCTTCAGCACCTCCAGGGTCTAACTAGTATCTACCTTCAGAGACCTTCAGAACCTCTTCAAACTTGGCTCTCTCGTAGGCCACGCTCTCCTGCTGCACGTGCGGACGGATCATGGCGATCAGGGTGTTCGCCAGGTCCAGCTTCAGCACCTCCAGGGTCTAACTAGTATCTACCTTCAGAGACCTTCAGAACCTCTTCAAACTTGGCTCTCTCGTAGGCCACGCTCTCCTGCTGCACGTGCGGACGGATCATGGCGATCAGGGTGTTCGCCAGGTCCAGCTTCAGCACCTCCAGGGTCTAACTAGTATCTACCTTCAGAGACCTTCAGAACCTCTTCAAACTTGGCTCTCTCGTAGGCCACGCTCTCCTGCTGCACGTGCGGACGGATCATGGCGATCAGGGTGTTCGCCAGGTCCAGCTTCAGCACCTCCAGGGTCTAACTAGTATCTACCTTCAGAGACCTTCAGAACCTCTTCAAACTTGGCTCTCTCGTAGGCCACGCTCTCCTGCTGCACGTGCGGACGGATCATGGCGATCAGGGTGTTCGCCAGGTCCAGCTTCAGCACCTCCAGGGTCTAACTAGTATCTACCTTCAGAGACCTTCAGAACCTCTTCAAACTTGGCTCTCTCGTAGGCCACGCTCTCCTGCTGCACGTGCGGACGGATCATGGCGATCAGGGTGTTCGCCAGGTCCAGCTTCAGCACCTCCAGGGTCTAACTAGTATCTACCTTCAGAGACCTTCAGAACCTCTTCAAACTTGGCTCTCTCGTAGGCCACGCTCTCCTGCTGCACGTGCGGACGGATCATGGCGATCAGGGTGTTCGCCAGGTCCAGCTTCAGCACCTCCAGGGTCTAACTAGTATCTACCTTCAGAGACCTTCAGAACCTCTTCAAACTTGGCTCTCTCGTAGGCCACGCTCTCCTGCTGCACGTGCGGACGGATCATGGCGATCAGGGTGTTCGACAGGTCCAGCTTCAGCACCTCCAGGGTCTAACTAGTATCTACCTTCAGAGACCTTCAGAACCTCTTCAAACTTGGCTCTCTCGTAGGCCACGCTCTCCTGCTGCACGTGCGGACGGATCATGGCGATCAGGGTGTTCGACAGGTCCAGCTTCAGCACCTCCAGGGTCTCCAGAATGGCGCGGAATATATCCACCTGAGGACAAACAGGATATTCAATAAATAAATATCCGACAGTGCCTCTAGGAAAGTCAACGAGAGATTGTCTACGCCTCTAAAAAAACATTTTCTGCGTCGCAAACAGACCTTCACCCGCAGCGCATGAGGTGAGGTGATCAGTGCTTAACTGAAATATCAGGTATAGGATAAATTAGAGCTCTTACGTAATCCTCGATAGCGTAGTAGTTAGTGCAGCCAGGGCTATACTGAAAGGCGTGTGTTCGAGTCCCACTACCAAGATTACGTTTTGATCTTGTTTTTTTTTCTATACCATTTTCCATTAATTAGAAAGCTTAAGTGAGTCATTAAATATAAAAATACTAGATGGAAACCCGGCTTCGCTCGGGTGAAATTGACGAAATACTCCATAGTCCGAATTTAGCGGATATAATGTTGTTGACTTAAATTCAATATTTTTTATGTTTTGTTATTCATGTAAGGATTGTAAGGTTTCGATCGAGTCTACCGTACCCCTTGACGAAATTATTAATATATTAATTAAACTTACAGTGTCAGAAAGCTTAGTGATATTCTGTATAGCCTCATCCCTCGCCGGAGCGGCCATCTTAGCCATCAGGTCTATAACGAACGCGGCGTATTTCTGAAAGTCTAGACTATTGTTCTCCGCTTGTTGCTTTATAAACTCCGTGTCTAGTACCTCTTCGATTAGCTCGCGGATCCGGACGTGGCGTGGGAGGAGGATGGCGAATAAACCCTGAAAGAGATGGAAATATGTTTTGTATAAAAGTCTTCTTCTTCTTTTATTTTTGGCGAACGTGACTGGCCACTATTTACTGTAGTGACGTTTTTTTTGCAGGACGTCATTTTGAAATGTTTCGATTAATAGAAGTTGCCGCGTTATTGGGGATTTTATGAAGTCATAATCTATCTATCTATATTCTTATGTTTAATAGTAGATGTGGTACTAGGAAAAATGAAGATTAAAAAAAAACATTATTAGAGCCCCTAGTTTTCTTTTGTTGTTTAAATATTGCTAAAACATGTAAGAAAAACTCGCCCAGTGTTCGGTTCAAATGGTTCGTGGATTTCCCGTTTATCTCAATATGAATTTATCCTACCACAACAGTTTTGATAGTAAAATAAGTACCTGTTTAACATCCTCTAATAGAACAAGAGCCTGCTTGTATTTTGGTGGGTCTGAATTCAGCTGCTCTCTCAGTATGTCAAAGTACGCTTTGTGCATCGTCTCCTTGACTAACTTCTGGTAACTGAAATATAAATATTTGTTTTAATCTTCTGCATAAATTATCATAACATACATAACCTATTTCGGTTCCCACTTCTGGGACACAGATATTTCTCTCAAGACGAGAGAGATTAGGCCTTAATTCATCACGCTGACCAAGTGCAGATTGTTGAATGTCACATTTCCTTCAAACTACTTGCTTTTTGCTACCCACACAATGTATGACAACATCACATAAAGTACATAATATAGAACCTCTATATGTATTATCCTGATTAGCAAATTGCTTACATTCTTAGTAGATAAGTATAGGCAGTATAGGTATCCTAGTCAAGCTAGATTTAGTACTCTAGTAAGTATTTCAAGGTTTTCAACTCACAAAGGGCAATAAACAACTGAGTCAGGAAGTTTTAATAGAGAACTATAGTTATCTTTTTAGATTTTAAATTTTATTGATAGCATAACTTGCATATAGATTATAATATAGATGTCTTATATTTTTTTATAATAATAAAATTATAAATATAAATATTATATTTAATATTAATATATTATAAAGGAATAAACAAACAAATGACATAAGAAGTCAAGCTATGTTATGTTCAAAACCTGTTTAATAATAATAAATATCTGTAGATTGTACATTTTTTTTCCGAGGCGGGAAATGAATCTGCAACCTTCAACCCTTGCATTGCAGGTAGACCTTCGCCTGCTGCATTACAAAGGTTGTCATGTAATATACCTGTTATCTGGAGGTTCAAAAGGCTCCAATTTGAAGTCCTGGTCCACAGCTATCTCATGAGCCAGCGCCATGTTCTGCATTCCATGAGCTGCTTTCATGATTTCCTCCAGTGTGACAAACTTGGGTGGAGACGCACCCGTTATTGTTGTGCCACGCACTCGGAACTGGATAGGCTCTGATGCATAGTAGCTGTTGCTGGGTCTGAAAGATTTTATTAATTTCGATATTGCTACTATTCATTTTATGCAACATTCATTACTCACATAGGTATTTACACAGGAGTTAAACAACTCTCTTTTGAAAGTGAAATATTGCTACTATAACTGTAGTGGTTTGATAAATTAATATTGAGATAAACGGGAAATCATCAAACCTAAATCAAATCCAACTATTGCATATAAGTAGGTACACAAACTACTGCCTAGATTGCATTTTAATTTTATTTTTTTTTCAAAATTTGCTGTAACATTAAGATCAAATTGGGCAACTAAGACCGTTACGTCATTAGCATAATAAGCTTAGTCAACCAAAACAAACACAGCACAACACTAATCTGTTTGAAAGAAGAATCAAACATACAAATGCGTTGTTGCGCATTTAAATTTAGAGCATAATTTGTAATGTCTATTGGTAAGATGTCTGGTAAATAGTTACCTGGATCCGGTAGCTATTGGCACAGGTTGCGGAGAAGATCGTTCTTTGTCTTTGCCTTGAGACCCGGAACTCGACTCTTCTCGCTCGCTCATCTTGATAACAAAGCACAAACTGACCACAACAGACCTCCGCAGACCTTTATATCTCCACTTCCCATATAAGGCAGAATAAAGCACAATATCAAAAACTACGTATCATCACAAAACATTGACTCATAACAACATAACCTCACTTTCTAACAAAGATAAATTGATTATTGCAATGATGCTGGTAGAAACAATAAGTTTGATAAGTTTGCCTCAATACTTGGTTTATCACCGTAAATGCTATTTGTTGGGAATATTTTGATTTATTTTTGGATGGAATCCACAGCTGTTTTGTTAAACCCACTTGTCAATTTCGATTTCTAATTTCTAAACAAAAATGTCAGATGTCAGTCTTCAGTCTGTCGTGTCTGTCTCCGTGAATGTCAAATCAATAAATGTTATTTTATTGTTTTGGCGCATCTTCTTCTTCTTATGTATAAAAGAAAGTCGTGTTAGTTACTTCACTTATAACTCGAGAACGGTTGAACCGATTTGGCTGAAACTTGGCAGGGAGGTAGTTTAGAGCCGGGAGAAGGACATAGGATACTTTTTATCTTTCCGCGGGAAAAACTAATATAACGCAGGCGAAGCCGCGGGCGGAAAGCTAGTCTTATATATAAAAGAAAGTCGTGTTAGTTACTTCACTTGTAACTCGAGAACAGTCGAATCGATTTGGCTGAAACTTGGTGGGGAGGCATCTTAGAACCGGGAGAAGGACATAGGATACTTTTTACTCTAATATAATGCGGGCGAAGCCGCGGGCGGAAAGCTAGTCTTTATTTATAAAAGAAAGTCGTGTTAGTTACTTCACTTATAACTCTAGATCGGCTGAAATGATTTAGCTGAAATTTGGTGGGGAGGCAGCTTAGAACCGGGAGAAGGACATAGGGTAGTTTTTACCTAACATAATGCGGGCGAAGCCGCGGGCGGAAAAATAAATAAAATAAATAAATATTGCTGGACAATTTCACACAACGACATCTAGCCCCGTGGTAAGCTCAAAGCTTGTGTTACAAAAGGAAAGCTAGGTTTATATAATATATCTAGCAAAATTCTTCAATTTTAACCTTTTTCCAGTTCATTATTTTAAATTTAATTGGAATGTATAAGAATCAGCAACTACGAATTCAGCAATTGCTCATCATCCTACATATCCCACATAATTAGTACGTTCCCACAGGGACTTCTCGCTTGATGATTAGGCCTTACTTCACCAGGCTGGCCAAGTGCGGGTTATTGAATGACACATGACCCTCAAACTTTTCGAAGTTCTCGGAACATGCTGGTTTCCTTACGGTGTTTGCTTTCACCATTAGAAAAGCTATTTTAAAAGCGCACATAGGTACAGTTTTCAAGAAGAATATGCAATCTGGGAGGTGCGTGGTGGTGTTTCAACTAGCGATCTTCGGAATTAAAGTCGAGTGTAGGTAACTTATTCCCACATAACCAACACGGCTCGTGGATATAGGTAGGTACCTACCTAATTTATTTAAGGTTTTTTACTTTAATTAAGTAAGTAATATATAGGTATATACTTACTTAAGTTATTTCAATAGAAGTGTTTCTTTATTTTGTATTATTCTAAGCTCTACGTGATCTCTAAAGAAAACTATCTGGAGAGTCACAAACGCAGGCCTATAGATTAAATCCTACTTTGAAAGGAAGAAAATAATAAGATGAAAAATTAAAGAGAGTCAAAGCAATCTAAGTTGTGAGTCAGAACTAGCAAGGTAATTTAGCTACGCAAACGTCTCGTCGCATTTCTGCTATTTCATTTTAAACTTGAAATTTATTTTGTCGTTTTGTTTGTGAAAGTTACGGAGATGAAATGGAGATGAATATAAAAATGTTTTTAGTTAACGACATAGAAAGTGTGGTTTATGACGCAAAATTCTTACGTCTTACGTCTACACGTACTACGGCACAAATGCTACGGCTTACGTACCTACACACAGTCGGCTACCTAAATTTCGCATATAAACAAAATATAAAGTAGTTCTAGTCGCGCTATGTTTTGCCTTCGGAGTATCACTGCCTTTTTGTTATTTGGCGCCAAATACATAGATCCCCCATATAATATAATGATATAAAACACGGGTAGGTTGATCAAAACGATCAAATAAATCAAAATTTTATCATTCAGAGAGTCTATATTTTTATTTGTTTTTCATCTTGTTTTCAACTTTGTCAAGTAGTATTTTTGCTACTTTATCAACACTTCAAAAAGTTCCTTTCATCTTTTGAATTTCGCGCTGAAAGCACCATGTAAATAAAAGCTAATTTTGCTGGTAGAAGTTTCTGAAAACTGTACTTATTGTAAAGTAAATAAGACGCCCGAGTTTTCTCACGGCAAATTAATATTCTGCTTTGAGGAAAGATTTTTAAGAAATATTGATGTAGTTTTAGGTACTTTAGGCAACCACAGCATGGAACGAGAAAGTAGGTAGTAGACCTATACATATATTCGAAATTTGTTTTCTAATTAGTTTTTAACGACTTTTTACTTATATTACCTTACCCTTATTATAGACACTTTGAAGACCTACAAATAGTACCCAAGCATCACCTATCTCCAATATAAATATATTTCTTCTATAAGGTATAATAAAAAAACTCGCTATATATTTACAATACCTATTTTATTGTAACAAGAATAACAAATAATGAATACAATTGTAAAATGTCCCAATATATATAAATAAATAAATATTACTGGATAATACCTATTTTATTGTAACAAGAATAACAAATAATTAATACAATTGTAATATCCCAATAAATATATAAATATTACTGGTCAATTTTTACACAGCGACATCTAGCCCCGTTGTAAGCTCAGCGTGGTATATTTGTTTATTTTTTACACATGTCCTTTGCACAAGATTTGATACCCCAGATGTTGGGGCAGCACAGATTCGGATAGCAGTTCAAGTGGGTTTTACAACACCGGGTAGATTTTACCCAGCGTGGGCGTGGGCAACGACCGGTCTTCATCGGTGAAAACACACCTGGAAAAAAATATTATTGCTAGACAATTCACACAGCAATATCTATCCCCGTGGTAAGCTCGAAGCTTGTAAGCTCAGTACTCACATACGGTATTACTCGATAGTTTTATTCGAAGTCCAGTAAAAATCAACTTGTGAACCGCAAAAGTCACTGTCAACTCTGTGAGTTTTGCGGTCCACACGTTGATATTTACTCGATTTCGAGTAAAACTATCGAGTAGTACCGTATGTGAGTACTGAGCTTTACGGGTGCTAGGTTTCTTTAGATACAGCTTTTGTATAAATATCGAACACTCGAAACAAATATATGAAGATCGTAGGTATTTATGTCCCAAGGCGGGAATCGAACCCGCAACTATATTTATGAGTCGTTCGTCAACTCGCACCAAAAATTATTATTATCTTCTTCTTCTTACTATATAAAAATAAGTCGGGTTTTCCTTCCTGACGCTATAACTCCAGAACGCACTAACCGATTTCCACAATTTTGCATTCATTGGAAAGGTCTCGGGCTCCGTAAGGTTTCGTTAAATTGCGGGAAAGATTAAAACGCGGGCGAAGCCGCAGGGCGGAAAACTACCACAAGAGATGAAAATTAATTATAAACTTACAAACAGCTTCACTCGATGGTTGACGTATGATTGCCATCATTATCATAATAGCCATAAAATACTTCAAGATATCTGAAAAATAATATAAATAGGTATATTGCAGTAAGTATGAAGCTGAAATTTCATTCGCATGAGGGATTTTAAATTTTATTCATTCATAATTTCATTTAAATTTAATATTTATTTAAAAATTAAAAAAAAATAAAATAAAAAAAGACTGTTCTAGGCTTTACGCACCAAGTACCTACCTAATTCTAGACTGTTCTAGGCTTTACGCACCAAGTACTTAATATCTAGTCTCTTTCGCAAAAATATTTAGCTATAGAACCAAGTAAGGTATTTTACTTTAATATAATGTTAAGCAAAAATAATCCTTACGATGAAGTTACGTTACCTACGGTATGATAATGATAAAGCTACTGATTTTTCTCATGTAACGGGTTAGATTCCCGGCTCAACCATGTAATAATTTAAATATCTATTAATGTGGCACGGCCCTCAGACGCCATGTATAGCTTGTTAAATAAATAAAAATAAAATAAAATAAATATTGCCGTACAATTCACACAGCAACATCTAGCCCCGTGGTAAGCTCGAATCTTGTGTTACGGGTGCTAGATTTCTGATATAAGTACCTACTTAATTTTATATACATACATAGATAGATATTTTTATTATAGGTACATATATATAACACCCAGACACCCGGAACAAATATCTGCAGATCGCACAAATTTTTGTTCCGAAGCGGGAATCGAGCCCGTAACATCTTGCGTCGCAGGCAGACCTTCGCCCGCTGCGCCACAGAGGTCGTCAAATATTATAACTTAGGAAATAAATAAAACTTACCCATTATTATGGATGTTGAAATAATTGAAATAAAAATAAGCTATAAAGGTTCGTCTCCTAAAAGCACAATTTCGATTCTAATAAATACGAGAGAAAATTAACTATTTAAAGGGAATTAAACTAGGTTAAACTAAAGTAATTATTTTACGCAAAATATTGACATTGCGTAAAAGGATAGAGTAATTTGTAATATGTAATATTTTATGGTTTTCCTGGGAAATTATGTGGTCGCAGAAATGTATTAACCAATTTATTGACATAATTAAATAATCACGGTTTTATTACTTCAGTTATAATAATCTATTCTTATTATAGCAAGCGTCATCCAATAGATTTGGCTGAAAATTGGTGGAGAGGTAGCTTAGAACCAGGAAAAGGACATAGGATACTTTTTACTCCGGGAAAATCTAATATATTGCGGGCGAAGCCTTGGGCCGAAAGCTAGTTACTTATTTAAGGTAAGTAATATTTGTTTATTTGAGTTCTGGCCTGGTGTTCTCTATAGAAAACTATCTGGATAATCACAAACGCAGGCCTTTAAATTAAATACCTACTACTTTGAAAGGAATAATATAATAAGAATCTAAGCTGTGTCTATATTTTGATTTGTTTTTCATCTTGTTTTCAACGGTGTCAAGTAGTATTTTTGCTGCTCTATCAACACGTCAAAAAGTTCCTTTCATCTTTTGAATTTCGCGCTAAAAGCACCATGTAAATAAAAGCTAATTTTGCTGGTGGAAGTTTCTGAAAACTGTATTGTAAAGTAAATAAGACGCCCGAGTTTTCTCACGGCAAATGAATATTCTGCTTTGAGGAAAGATTTTTAAGAAATATTGATGTAGTTTTAGGTACTTTAGGCAACCACAGCATGGAACTAGAAAGTAGGTAAGTAGTAGAAGTAGATCTAGGTATACATTTATTCGAAATTTGTTTTCTAATTAGTTTTTAACGACTTTTTCCTTATATTACCTTACCCTTATTAGAGACACTTTGAAGACCTACAAATAGTACCCAAGCATCACCTGTCTCCAATATAATTATATTTCTTCTATAAGGTATAATAAAAAAACTCGCTATTAATTTACAATACCTATTTTATTGTAACAAGAATAACAAATAATTAATACAATTGTAATATCCCAATAAATATATAAATATTACTGGACAATTTTTACACAGCGACATCTAGCCCCGTGGTAAGCTCAGCGTGGTATATTTGTTTATTTTCTGCACACAAACTTCTTTTGCACAAGATTTGATACCCCAGATGTTGGGGCAGCACAGATTCGGATAGCAGTTCAAGTGGGTTTTACAACGCCGGGTAGATTTTACCCACCGTGGGCGTGGGCAACGACCGGTTTTCATCGGTGAAAACACACCTGGAAAAAAGATATAAATATATATTGCTAGACAATTCACACAGCAATATCTAGCCCCGTGGTAAGCTCGAAGCTTGTAAGCTCAGTACTCACATACGGTATTACTCGATAGTTTTACTCGAAGTCCAGTAAAAATCAACGTTTTAACCGCAAAAGTCACTGTCAACTCTGTGAGTTTTGCGGTCCACACGTTGAATTTTACTCGATTTCGAGTAAAACTATCGAGTAGTACCGTATGTGAGTACGGAGCTTTACGGGTGCTAGGTTTCTTTAGATATGATTTATAATCGACTTTGAAACTATCGAGTAGTACTGTGTGTGAGTACTGAGCTTTACGGGTGCTAGGTTTCTTTAGATACAGCTTTTGTATAAATATCGAACACTCGAAATAAAATATATGAAGATTGTAGGTAATTATGTCCCAAGGCGGGAATCGAACCCGCAACTATATTTATTATTATCTTCTTCTTCTTACTATATAAAAATAAGTCGGGTTTTCCTTCCTGACGCTATAACTCCAAAACGCACTAACCGATTTCCACAATTTTGCATTCGTTGGAAAGGTCTCGGGCTCCGTGAGGTTTCTAACAAACAAAATTGCGGGAAAGTGTAAAACGCGGGCGAAGCCGCAGGGTGGAAAACTACCACAAGAGATGAAAATTAATATAAACTTACAAACAGCTTCACTCGATGGTTGACGTATGATTGCCATCATTATCATAATAGCCATAAAATACTTCAAGATATCTGAAAAAATAATATAAATAGGTATATTGCAGTAGATATAAAGCTGAAATTGCATTCGCATGTGTGTTAGGGATCACTTCAGCAGCTGAAATTTGTTATAAACAAGCGCCGTTGCATCGCGTCTAGATTTTCCTATTTCTAGACTGTTCTAGGCTTTACGCACCAAGTAGGTATATACCTAATAGTCTTTTTCGCAAAAATATTTAGCTATAGAACCAAGTAGGGTATTTTATTTTACTAATATATGTTTAGCAAAAAATAATCCTTACGATGAAGCGTTACCTACGGTATGATAATGATAAAGCTACAGGATGATTTTTCTCATGTAACGGGTTCGATTCCCGGCTCAACCATGTAATAATTTAAATATCTATTAATGTGGCACGGCCCTCAGACGCCATATATAGCTTGTTAAATAAATAAAAATAAAATAAATATTTCCGGACAAATCACACAGCAACATCTAGCCCCGTGGTAAGCTTGAAGTGTGTTACGGGTGCTAGATTTCTGATATAAGTAAGGTAAACCGAGGCAAGTGTGACACAAATTCATTGGTTCAAAAGTTTGTAATTAAATATTTCTACGCTGAGATGATTTAACACAAAAAGAAAAGTTCTAACACATTAATTATTGTTTTATTGTACGTTTGATCAAGTATTTTAACATCTCCTAGTAGTTTTTATAGACTTTAAGCAAGTAAAACGAATCAAAGTTGGTGACTGTCACAGTTCCCCCACAACTGGGGTAAGTGTAACAGAACACGTTTATTTCCTGTTGTCTATAGTATTGTCTGTTGTATCTGTGAATTTCGATGAGCCGTTACTAATATTAACGTATTTTATGATCTAGGTCTATGAAGTGATCGTTCTTTTTTGCATAGCAAAAGATTTATATCCGCACGGGGCAAGTGCAACAGATTTTAAGAGAAATAGTGATGTGACACTAATAAATTATATGTCACACTTGCCTCAGGTATTTTTATACATTAAATCATGTTATGCTAGTTGGAAAATAAATTGAAAAAGTATCTCAGAAGTAGTAAAAACATTTTAATTTTTTACTCAATCATAGTACATGGTGTCTTCTTTACAAATATATTATAACAATCACAGTTCGCGGCGATATGGAAAAAAAATGTTAGGGACTCTATACAAAAATCATCAAACATCTTTCTCAAAATTCATAAACTCACTGCCTCAATTTTCACCTTCGTTTATCAATTTTAAATAAAGAAAAATAAATAAAATATATTCATTTAAAATACGATGTCCATCACTAGTAATGTTATTCTCATACAAGAGTATCGAGGTAAGTGTGACACTGTCACACTTACCTCATGTTAGATTTTAGGCGAGGTAAGTGTAACAGAGTTCGTAATTTACAGAATATTGAGCTTTAGGTCCTAGAAACATATTACACTCCAACTACCGATATTAGTTTTGGTCCCTCACCTTTGAACTAGTCGAAAACAACTCTGCAACTTACAAAAAAATACAAATGAACATCCCCCGAAATTTGAGTGTCCTGACATTAATCCACTTGTTTTGGAAAATGGCGTGTAGCGCGAAAACAGCTGACGCTATATTACCTGTCGTTGCACCAATTAATAGCAAAAACGTTTATTTATTGTTTCATAGATGGCGCTTAGGCGTAAAACGTGTTTAAGCCGAGTAATTTGAAAATGTTACACTTGCCCCAATGTCACACTTGCCCCGGTCTATGATACTTAATTTTATATACATACATAGATAGATAGATACCTATTTTTATTATAGGTAAGTATATATAACACCCAGACACCAGGAACAAATATCTGCAGATCGCACAAATTTTTGTTCCGAGGCGGGAATCGAGCCCGTAACATCTTGCGTCGCATAGGCAGACCTTCGCCCGCTGCGCCACAGATGTCGTCAAATATATTATAACTTAGGAAATAAATAAAACTTACCCATTATTAGGGATGTTGAAAAAGGTCTTTAAAGGTCCGTCTCCTAAAAGCACAATTGCGATTCTAATAAATACGAGAGAAAATTAACTATATAGAGGTTGGAATTAAGGTAAAATTAAAGTACTTACCTAATTATTTTACGCAAACAATATTGACATTGCGTAAAAGGATAGTGTTATTTGTAATAAGTAATATTTTATCATTTTCCTGGAAAAGTATGACATGTGGCCTGTAGAAATGTATTAACCAACGTCGACGTGACGTAGGTAATTAAATAATCACGGTTTTATTATTTTAGTCATAATAATCTATTCTTATTATGGCAAGCTTCATCCTTGTTTTAATAAATTACTAAAAGACGAAAGTCTACAATCAGTGTGTGTAGCCAGTGATGACTTTCGGTAAATGATTTGAATATGTTATCAAATTACATCGAATAGTATCTAGCATTGATTTTTATATAATAATGATATGCTACTATTTAATGGTCTAGCTAGGTAAATCTGTTTAAATTATTATCGCGGATAAAAGCGATAGCGTATATGTACTAGGTAAACTAGAACGCTCTAGGTATAAAGGTAATATTAACCGCGATAATTCGAACACGTTTGCCACACTAATTTATACCAATTTATTACGTACAATGCAGAGATTAGAAATTTAGATTGGTTCCGACAAAAACTATACTTACGAGTTTCAGATATCTTGGAAGCGTTTAGCATATTAATTAGAGTTTCTGATGAATATGGAACTTGGCTGAAGAAGGATTTGTTTTTATGCCTATAAATTGAGTCTAACTGAACCCATCTAAAGTACCATTTTATACTGTACCTACCATTATAAGTATTACGAGTATATACCTGTACCATTATGATTATGATTTTAGGACATGTGTCATTCACTAACCAGCATTAGTTTTTTATTCACACAGCTACAATTAGAACTTTTTAGCACACAGCAATTGCTATTTCTTATTCTATCGAATCTATCTTAAGTCTATCGAATATTCCCGTGAAACTAGGCACAAGTTGAGGTATAAATAAGTAAGGAGTCTGGCCGCTTGAAAGCCAGTGGATAAGTGGAGTAAGTCGTATAAGTCAGTAAGTTGCAGTTAAGACAGCCAATGCGATGTTTATTTACCCGTAACACAAGCTTAGAGCTTATCACGGGGCTAGATGTCACTGTGTGAATTGTCCAGCAATATTTATTTCTATTTATTTATTTAATTTTAATTAGCGGTGCCCGCGACTCCGTCCGCGTTAAAATATTGTTTATTAAGTAACAAACACGATTTATAAAAACCAATTACAATTGTTACTTATATAAGAAATTAAATTATTTACACATTTTATAAAATATTACAATAAATTAGGTATTAATAAAATTAGAATTATATTATATTACTAGTTGACCCGCCCGCGGCTTCGCCCGCTTTCTATAGTTTTCTCTAAAACCTTCCCTGGACTACTACGAACATTTCAAGACCAAAACCAGCTCAATCGGCCCGGCCGTTCTCGAGTTTTAGCGAGACTAACGAACGGCGATTCATTTTTATTACTAGTTGACCCGCCCGCGGCTTCGCCCGCTTTCTATAGTTTTCTCACCTTTAAAACCTTCCCTGGACTACTACGAACATTTCAAGACCAAAACCAGCTCAATCGGCCCGGCCGTTCCCGAGTTTTAGCGAGACTAACGAACGGCGATTCATTTTTATATATAAGATATAGATAAAAAATTATACAGACTAAAATACAAAAATCCTTTCATTCATCACCTTCGAAAAACCTCAGACATACTAACATAAAACTCTTCCATTCATCTGCAAAGATATCGCAGTCTGGGTTAATTATGTTTGTGTTTATCACAAAGGTGCACCTTTGAAATGTATTATTTCCATGAATTAAGGAGATTAGGTTTTAATTATGGCAAAAACAACAATACATGTGTCATAAGAATCAATGAAACCAATTATTATTATTACTATGTTCTGACGAGTCATACCTTTTACACGTAAATTTGTAATTACATTTTATACCTATGTGTTTCATGTGTGAAAATAAATGATATGAATATTAATTACCTAAAAGTTCAAGATATACGTACTCCACTCAATAAAAAAAAACTAACTTTTCGCGCTTCAAACACTGGCCAGTTTGATACCGAGCGAAAATACGAGTACAACTCGTAATCTGACTTTCTGCAACACATCCATTGTAGTGCGAGAGGACGCAATAAGTAATTAATATAATCAGCAAATTCGTTGGTTTAAAAGGCCAACTTAATCACCATTATGTACCATTCTTATAATAAAAATTATCAAAAAACAAATCATCATAATTTCAGCCATCGGGCGTCCACTGCTGGACGTAGGCCTCCCTTAATTATTTCCAGGTATTTCGGTCGGATTCAGCCAACTTCCACAGGGAACCATCTATTTAGTTGGTACATCCGTTGTAAAAAAGCTCCTAAATATATGTGCATAATTTTTTTTAATTTACTTTACTGTGTTTAACAGTTTGGTTATTAAAATAAATCACGTTTTTAATGGTTCTATTATTATTTCAAATAATAATAAACAAATACTTAATTCTTGTACAATTCATTCAGGAGTTATTTACCAACTAAAATAAGGTGATGTAGGTTCGCAATTCTAATATATATTTTTGAGTATTTGGCTTCCGAGCTATTGTACCATGAAGGCTTAAAAGTTTAATTTATTTCAACAGATTACAACGTATGATAACGGATAAATGTACAATTGTACATTCTGTTGTCGCCACTTACAATACTAATTTAACTTTTAATCCAGTAATCTGTATTTGCAATAGGGATATGGTTTATGATAATGTGTTTAGTTTTTAATACCTCTTTTGTGTTTGTCTATAGGTAGAGTTGTGTGTTTTGTTTATGTCTCGACTAACTGAAACACTGCCTATTGTTTGCGCGGGTGAAACAAAGAATCGTATTGGCTTTCACTTAAAGGTTATCACGACTGGATCTCTAGGTTTTTCTTATTAAAAATTGTTTATTCGCTTCAAAAACACGTGGTTCAACGGTGAAGGTAAACATCGTGAAGAAACTGGAATGTTCCGAGAGCTATGAAGAGTTTAAGGGACATTTTACATTCGCTAACCCCCCTGTGTCGAGTAGTTGGTACGTGTATAAGGGAGCTAATCTTTATGGTATAAAACTATCTGTCGCTGTCTGTATGCTTATATCTTTAAAACTATACAACGGATTCAGATGCGGTTTTATTAAATAGAGTATTTAAGAGCAAGGATTAAGTATAAGTATAATACCATAATATACAAAAAATAATACGAAAACACTTTATTGTACCTACACCTAAACACATGACACATGATCAAAACACAAAAAAGCGACACGTACGGTGAACCAAGAAAGTGGTCTACCAGTTTTGACAAAAGTTTCTGTGAGATGTAATGATCGCTGTTTACTTTTCTAACATAATTTAACTGACGTACAAACGAATCACAACCGTAGGGTGGTAGACCACATTTTTGGCTGAATGTACAATGGGCAGCGTTATCGCTAAAGAGCGATTTCTTCCAGTGATAATTTATTCCGAACACCGACTCGTGTAATTAGGATTCCACCAGTCTCTGAAGTCATGGTATGTAACATCGTAAGTCAGCCAATGTGGATTGTTCAAAGCAGTACAGAGATTGCAAACATCTAACACATCAGATTTAACAACGGTGTACTCATTCTTCCATTTAAAGAACTCTTTGTATCTTGTATAGTTGGTTACAACTTGATGCATTATTTTCGCGAGTTTGTCTGTTCCAAGTTCTATGGCGTCTAAGTAGGAGTTTGGTGGCAGGTACCTGTAAATAAGAATATATTTTGTATAATGTGAGATATTATAATATATTATGTATATCTATGTTTGTATAATTGAGGTTACCGCGGGACTAGTTACTGTGTTAATTGTTCAGCAATATTCATATACAAAATACTTCATGACAATTAAAGTAACATTATTCTATCATATAATGAAATGGCTACTCTAAAGAAATTTGAGATCTAACGTAGGATACTTTTTTTATTAGTACCTAGGTTGGTATTAATTTGAATGCATGCTTAAAATAACATGCTTGCATGCATAACATATAAAATATGTAACGTCAATTTCTAACACAATAAGGACAAACGAATGCTGACCGCATTTTTACTGAAATAACTTTAGTAGATGATAGTTCATAAAAGGAATCATAATCTTACCTTTCGTAGTCAGCCTGTCCATAAACAATCGGTATAGCATTATTATCATAAGCATACAGTACTTCCTGCGTCACATAATCATCATCCAGAGAATCTTCTAAAGCCAAGTAAAAGAAATACATGTTCTTCAACATTCTAAAGCATGATTTCATTGTCTTCTTCCTACATTCCTTCTGACCACATTTACCGTAGACATCCAACGTCATATTATAAACTGCTATTTTGTTTGATAGCTCTACGATAAACTTTTCTCTTTGGCTTCTAGATTTGCATTTGTCTAGAAATGTGGTCGCTGCAATACTTTTATTGACAACGTGTTTGACCGGTTCAGTTTTGTATAGAAGTTTCTTACTGAAATGGTTGCCTATCTCTTCGTTGTTTTCGTTAAAGGCTGTTATGAATCTGTACGGTATCGTTGAATCGCTTCTGTAAAAAAGAATACAGTCTGTTACGAAAATATCAAATAATATATCTCAGAACATGCCGGTTTCCTCACGATGTTAAGTTTCACCGTAAGAGCACATGTTTTAA
The DNA here is from genome assembly GCA_963691955.1 of Chloroclystis v-ata. Taxonomy (NCBI): domain Eukaryota; kingdom Metazoa; phylum Arthropoda; class Insecta; order Lepidoptera; family Geometridae; genus Chloroclystis; species Chloroclystis v-ata. The sequence goes on along the minus strand of OY829909.1, from coordinate 5,735,215 downwards.
AAGCACACATAAGTAAATTTTCATGAAGAAAAATCCAGAGGTGGGCGGGCGGCGTGATTTAAACCCACGAGCTTTGGAATGAAAGTCCTCCTACTTAGCTAAGACGGCTCTTTTATTCAGATAATTATGCCTACCTGTAAGTCCAAGTCCAGTTAAAGAAGCCATCATAAACTGGGTCACACACAGGATAGTTATCAGACGAATCATTGGCAGCGAAAATATACTTCTGAAAATGTCCCCTAACATTAGGCAGCTTTTGAACCCCTTTACTAACATCTTGCAAGTTAAATACCACAGCATCAAAGTATTGAATCGGTCCGAGCATTTTCTTACTGTACGTAAAGAAACAGTTAATTTTCTTGCATCTTTTGTTTATGAAATGCTTCTGTCCTTCTAAGTTTATGCCGTGGATTCGAGTCCAAAGTAAGATGTACTTCAAGTCGGGTAGGAATCTGTCTATGTCTTTTGTTTCTGAGGGAGATCGAGCAGGTTTATTTATAATTTTCCAGTAAACAAACAGAACGCAGAGCACAAATGCGAACTTTTTAAATAGTTTTTTCAAGTTACACATATTTTAATTAGGTTACCTACGTTATTAATTTTTTAGGTCGATATTTTAAGCTTAAGTATTTATTCCAGTATTTAAAAACTCGTTTCTTCAGTACGATTTACTAAGATTAACTGACCTGTGATCGGTACTGTTGGATTCCTATTTACAAAACACTTTCATCCGAGAAAGATGGTGTTCGGAGAACTAAAAAAATTACAGCAGATGATTTCAATGCATTCCTTTCCATGGAAAAAGACGTCATTGTAGTTTGAAGAATTATTAAACGTGTACCAAACTACCTATATTTATTATTTGGTCAGTCACACAAAACACTGAAATACCCATTTCCAAACGTTATCATCAATCAGCAAAGGGAAAATGAATAAATTGAATGCGTAAAAATTATTCGCCACAATGAGATTTCGCGCGTTTTTTTCCAAAATGGCGACAAAGCGTCGCATGCTTTGTCCGAGTGACATGGGTCCTTACTGTCACGAAAATTGTCCTGACTTTTTTGAATAGCAGTCCGATTAATGTACAAGAAAATCTCTTTGATGGACGCTTTAGAAAACATTTTTTTGTTGTGAATTCGTGAACGTCACGCGTGAAGGGGGCCCGAAAGGTACGGTTCGCGATTGTGATTTACCTTTCCGTAGTGAAATTACGATTTTACTTACATGCTTTATTCATACTGAGAAGATGGATCTGTGTCGTGACAGATTCTGTACGAACTTAGTCGAGATTTTCTCTCGACCAATCTGTCGTCAATTCTGGTCAGATTATTTATATGCATTAAGTTCTATATAAGCAAAATCACGCGGAAATTGAAAAATAATGATATTAATTTGATTTTTAGTATTTCATCTTTGAAATTTCTGTGGGTTGCAGACGAAGCTTATAAAAATGTACTTATATGTATATGTACCTAAGTGTTTTAAGCTTGTTTGTATAAACCAAGTTTTTCGCTTTTCTATAGAATCAAGCATGATATTCTCCCCGTCTCATTATCCGTCTTTACATAAACATTGCGTCTGGTTTTGAAATGTAGATGTCGCCGGCGACTTGATGCAAATTGCTGAATAATCACCTTATTGAAATGCGGTACAATGAGCCACGACGGTTGTTCTACATCGATTTTAGGGGTATTGTCGGGGTTATAGATAATCAAGTCGTGTTGGCTTAGTTGCAAGGACGCTCTATTTTAATTCTGGACGTCATAGGTATTAATCCTGCTGTAAATCTAAATTTTCTACATCAACCTCTGACGCGCACTAACGGCAGAAGAAAAGTAGGAACTATGGCCTCATTTATTTGATGACTGTTACATTTCATATTATGGTCTAGTTCAAGAAAGAGAGATAGAAAGAAAGAAAATTTTTATTGTGTACAAATATCATCTTATATTTTAGACACAAATCCTATCTATATAAATCTAGACACATAACGGACACAAATCGGTTGCCAGCTCCGCTTCAAAGCTGTGGCTATATTTTGTATATTGTCACAGGTCTGGTTTTCAGTTTGATACTTTTTTTATATTGCTGGAAAATTTACACATCAATATCTAGAGCCCCGTGGTAAGCTCAAAGCTTGTGTTACGGGTAGGTACTTTGACAAACGAAGTTTCTACTATACAGGCTAACCCATCGTCAGTCATAGCCATAGCTAAAGCTACGGCACTTATATCAAGAACCGCATTGAAGTTACCCTATTAGTGGGCAGATCACGAGTTATGAACGAGGGAACCCTAAATAGGGCTGTAGTGTCAGACCGTTCCCGTACAGATTATGATACCTTTTGTACACTCAGAATAAATGTCTGTTAATTATCATTTTATCAACCCGTTTGATGTCTCATTACTATAGATGAGTCTCCCTAGTAAAACCCATTATATATCTTGAGGATGAAGTACTTATATATACCTTACCAGCATAAATGCTCAAAGAAATATGGAAAAGCCTATGCTCGGTTTTTCTCTACGGGATCTAATCAGAAATGAAGAGATACGTAAGTGAAGGAATCTGTTTACCGACACAGCTTATTATCTCCGACAACTAAGTCCATAGACAACAATTACCTACATTATAAACTTAGCCCATACCGACGAGTTTAACGACTATAATTTTAAATTTCGAACCTATCAAAATATAAAACTTTTCTCACGTTTCACAGCTTACTCTGAACGGACTGAATAGCAAAACTTCAACCATAAAATTAGGTATAACCTTCGGAAGATCACTCAGCCTCAATTTATGTTTTATGAGGAAAAATTGCTGGTCGTAGTGAGTTAGGCACACAGCGGCACACTCAATTATCCAGGCTTAGGTGCCTCACGAGATTTTTCAAATCACCCCCTAAGAGGGTCACTTTTAGGGTTAAAAAGAGTTTGCAAAGTTTGTGTAAGCGATTTCATGCGTCGCGTCAAAATTTAAAACTTTGAATGAACTAATGTTGATTTTGAATGAAATGAAACTTTTAACAAGAACATATGTACATACAAGGCAATCCCTAAAAACGGTGTAAAAAATATATGTATATTGCTGAGCAATTCACACAGCAACACCTAGCCCGTGGTAAGCTCGGAGCTTGTGTTTTACATCTTTGATATAATTACTAAATATAGTTTATATTATAGAATATATATATATAATATTTAATGATTTGGTTAACGTAATGATATTTAGTTAGACTTGTGCTTCAGGGATTTTAAAAAGCCAAAATAAGGGTTAAAAATATGTGACGGTTTAAATTTAAATTATTCTGATTTGATAGAAAAATCCCACTATTTGTTCCATTTGTGTCGTAAGGGGAATAATTATTTAACATTACGGAATTTCAGACACTCTATATTGCATCATAAATCGATTTACGCAACGCTAAATAGTTTGCAGGGCTGAGCCAACTATGAAGGAAATTATATCTCAGCCAGTCTCAAATAACGCATACCGAACGCAGTCAGGCGATCGCAGAACTCATTAAAGGTAGAACGGTTTTTATGTTTTAATTAGCTTTCCACCCCGCAGCTTTAAATTACATATTCCCGTAGTAAAAAGTATCCAACGTGCTTAAAAACACGTAATAAGTTTTAAACGTTACACACTAGACGACACCGCTTTCAAATAGTTGTTGAATGAGGAAGTCTTTGTTAAAAGGTGTTTATTTATGTTATGTTAATTAATTGTAAATTTATTATTATTGGAATTACCTATGTATAGATCCAAGAGTGACATGTTCAGTGTCTGAATAACTGTTAAATAAATGATTAAAAATATTAGACATAAGATCTTATACTAAACTAGCTTTCCTCCCTGCGGCTTCGCCCGCGTTTTACACTTTCCCCCGCAATCTTCTTTGCTATAAACCTCGCACAGCCCGAGACCTTTCCAACGAATGCCAAATTGTGGAAATCGGTTCGTGCATTCTGAAGTTATAGCGTCAGGAAGGAAAACCCGTTATTTTTATATACTTAGTAGATATAAAGGCATTTCTATCTCAACCTTCTTCTGTGGCCTAGTCTAAACTAACGGGTCGGTGAGTGGCGATATTGCATATTTTGACGTAACAACCAAATCAAGGCTTACACGATAGTCAAGGGTTTAATTACCGATATTAAGGGGCCGGGTCAAACCGCGGTATGTGAATAGGCTTATAAATATTAATATGTACTGGTACATCGATTATGCGGTGGTGAATAGACTTCCAATCTATTTAATGTTGCCATTCATCAGGTAAGGAAAAGAAAATAAATACAACTTCAGAAATAAAATAAAATTACAATTACCTGATACGCGTACAAATTATGGCATGAAAACAATATTATCAGAGGGAGGCAGGTTATTTAACAATTTGCCAAACAGTATAAAGGAATGTGGTCATTTAAATTATTTTAAAAATAAACTAAAAGAACATGTGCATACCCTGTAAACTATCTTATATAAAGTTTTTGAATACCATACAAAAACAATAAAAACACAAATTTAAAGTTTTTATTAAGTAGGTACCTTCTTTGTTTTAGGTACCAGAGGTTAAATAAGTAAAATAGTGTATCTAATAATATAATTATCTATGTATCTCATTTTAAGTAAACTATGTATGTTTGTATGAGAATAAAGTTCTTTAAACCTAAGGAAATGAAGAGACAAGCTATTGTTAAGAATGTTACATGGAGATTCTACCTGAGAAATATATCTATGGTAAATTCTAAAAAATATTGTTGACTAACTGATTCGGCAAACATTCGATTTGCTCAATCTCTATATATAAATCACTAAATATATAAAAATGAATCACTATTTCCCTTGGTCACGTCATCAAGTGTAAACAAACGGCTGGGCCAAATTAGGTGCTATTGGTTTTAAAATAGTCTTTATAGCCCAGGGAAGGTTTAAAAGGTGAGAAAACATGGGAATAACGCGGGAAAAGCCGCGGTCGGGTCAGCTAGTTGGTAAATCGTTTTATAGACAAACTGTACTAATATAATTATATACGTATATTGGGGTTTTAATAACCATTTGTAAATAACGAGATAAAATATTTTATACGCACTGAACTGAGCGACATCTGTATGCGGTGATAATTAAATTAATTATTTCAAAATGTGTGGTTTAAAACACAAATGATTTCTATGATAAATGGTTTTGAAACGCAACATTTTCAGAACATCCAACACGTAATTTTACTACAAGTATTATTAGTGTGTGTTGATAATTTGTTTGTGATGTTAGTTGTTTTAATTTAATTTATAATGTAAATTCAATTCGTCAATAATTAGTCATATTATTTCTACCTTGTTCTGACATTGTTTCTATGTTTTGCTGATTATTTTCTAGTATTTTTGCTTTATTAAATTAAACATATTATATTTTTTTAATATCTATACCTACACGATTATGTATGTGTACCTATAAGGTTTATTCGACTTCTATTAAGTACCCGTAATGTAAGCTTAGAGCTTTTGCTTTATTAGTTAACCGGCAATATTCGAATATATTTGAAGTTTTCAGTAAACACAAATAATGTTGGCAGTGTAAAATAGTGTCATGTTTAGATATTTGGAGAGAAGCCAATTAATTGATCTGATAAGAGCGTTTGACGGTTCGTTGCATCCGTAATAACTATCTTGCTTGACTGATTTTCAATATATTTAATTAATAATTCTAACATTAACATCCGCTGGGGATTAGCTGTTTGAAGTGGCAATGTTAATCCAATCAATGAATAAAAAACACTTTATTTACACAAAAAGTAATATCAGGCGGCCTTATCGCTGAAGAGCGATCTCATCCAGGCAAACCTTTTTATTTTAGCAATGTGCTGGTTATACATGTAGCGAGAAGAACTCATTTAGTAGTTCCTATACCCAAACGAAGTTTCAACTTAAGTCAATATCACGATCACGTTTTAAATAGTCTTGAAAACACCATTAAAATACCATACATCACATGTTGCCTGAGACACAGGTTCATCCTAGGTCAGGCTAATTTAAGTAAAATTTGAACTTTTAAATAATAAGATTCTATGTTATTTTAGATATAATGATGTATAAATAAATATATCTTTAAATCTTTATAGAAACAAAGAACTAAAAATATCCCTTACAAACCGGACAAACAAGAACACAGCTAAAAATTTATGAACAGATAAAAAAGCGCAATATGGTGACAAAAAGCTAACATCTCATATGGAATGTATTCAAGGGACTGTAGTGTCCCACGCATGTGTCATCGGCAGTGGCCCCCGGGGAGAAACTGAATATTGCAGATATGACGGCATTATTGTGGGAGAGGTCCATTGTAATGCGGGAAAAACTCGGGTTATATACAAACGCTTTTAAATAATATCTAGTCGAAGGGTAATTGGAAGGTGTGTTGGCTCAATACAAAAGTTAGCTATTTTAAGACAGATATCCGCACATAACTACATAATTATAATGTAGCCTTCTTCAGTATGGTATATGTGAGCAGATATTTTTCCTTAAAAAAAAAACGTACAGAAGTTACTAGATACTTAAGACTTTTATTACGAAGGTCGTGGGATCAAATTACACGATTACCCTCACCCTTCTCTGGATTTTTGTTTTAAACACCACCATGTTCCGAAAATTTTGAAGGTTAGTTATGAAATAAGGCATAATCTCTCTCGTCGAGAGATAAGTCTCTGTATCCCAGCAGTGGGAACGTAAAGACATGTTAATGCTGTCATTACAATTCCACCACCCCAGATAATAGGGGTTGTTATGATAAGTTAAGCTAAGTATTAATCGTCAGAAAACACAAACTCCTACCGTATAACTGTAACAAACGTCATATCGTGTATCAATGGAAACGCACATACATTTTCTTATACATTATGTATGTAGGGACGACTAGTTTCAATAAAAGGATTTTTTGCATGCCCTTCTCACATTCAAGATATTGTAACGTCGTTTCGTACGAGCCTTTTTATACAAATCATCTGAATGACATCTATGACGGAATGGAAATTAAGTCTATTTGTTTTTGTCATATAAATCGCTGAAGCGTAATATCTTAAAAATGAAACGCGAACGAAAGATGTAAAGCTTCTCTGTTTGTAAACAAATTGAATTAAATTTTTTTAGAGTTATTTTTAGTTTTTATTGTTTAAATAATTCTAATATTTTAGAAAACTTAAGTGAGTGTCAATCACTATAAAATAAATATAATATTCAAAAAAATCTATTTTTAAGTCACCGCTCTTTATATACAACTCTATAGTTGTCTTAAAATTAAATATCAACGTCAACATTCGCCCTTATATTTATTTAATAGTTCACTTTAGTTTAATATTCGATAAATTTGAGCTCTTACATAATTCCTCGATAGCGTAGTGGTTAGCGCAACCAAGGCTAAACAGGGTGACGTGGGTTCGACTCACACTCGAGGAAGGTGACGTGATCTTGTAATTTTACGGTTTACGGTTTTAGAAGTTTATTTCTCAAAGAATACTATTCACTTATAAGAGAAATATAAAAGCATAACAATAATAAATCAGATAATTTTTCCTATGCCATTTTCTATTTTCTTCCATTTTCTATTATTCGCCCTGTTCTCAGTACGACAAGGGCTTATAATCGTTCACACATAATTCCCTAGTGGGTCGTTACCAGTACATTTGTTGATACCAGTTGATCGATTGGTCCACTGCCGCTGAACTAAGTGAATGATCGGCCGATGGGGAGATGCGACACAGTTCATTTTGGTTCCTATTTCATACATTATAAGGTCTGTTTTTAAGGAGCAAGCTGTGGAAATCAATGCAGATATGTTTTGAATATACTGGATTATGAGGTACAAGTTCTGTAAAGTTCTGTTGCAATGAAATAAAACTCCATACTGGCTAAGTGCGGGTTGGGTGGTCTTTAAACTCTAAAATGCCGGGTTCTTCTTTGTGGTGTTTAAAGCACGTGTTTTTACGATTTTTTAAGAAGAATATCTATTGGTATCCACGACCTTTGGAATAAAATTCAAGCGTAGGTAATCGCACTAAGCCAACATGGTTTATACATACCTATACAATACTTAAAAATATTTGTTAAATTTATTTATTGAGCAAATAAAATATTCGTGCATCTTGTTGGTGGACGTCTAACGCTGCGTTTGCCGATCCGTGGTCTCCACTCGTGAACTTTTCAGCCTATATATTAAATAATGTATGTATATTATAAATATTGAGTATGAAATACATGTAGCATAGGTACCTACCGATGATTCAACATATCCGGGCGAACCACGGAAATCACTTAGCATATGACAAATAGTGGTAGAGTGACAAGCTTTTAGGGCGGGAATAATCGTAGTGTGTGCCGAGTTTTTGTGCACTTGAAGCAATCCGTTGGGTAAATAAAAACGTGCCTAGTAGTTATTTACATGTATCTAAGTCATTTTGTCCCATTTTATAATATTCCATAAATTGTTACCTAGTAATTGTTGCTGGACAATTCACACAGAAACGATTAGGCCCGTGGTAAGCTTGAAGCTTGTGCTAAGGATATCAGATATTCGTCATGTCATTATTAAATTAATTTAAAATTACTTCAGTGTTTATTAATTTGGTTAGTTTCTTGTCAGCATCTATGTTAGTAATTAATAAACTAACCCAGTTAAAAAGGGTTATTCGCCATCTTGCGTGAAAACAAAAGATTCACGGCATATACATAGTGTCTCGCTAAATTTTGATTGTAGGTGTTGTTTGAACATAATCCCAGGAGCATCCAATATCTAAATCCGACGAGTATGTGTTTAATAGAAATTCAGGTCATATAGCCCAACCAATCAAATCCATCATAATAGATATCAATTTGATTGCATTTTGCAACTGAACAACAGAAGAAAACAAAATAAGTTGATATGTTAGACGCAGATGTATACCACGAGGTCGGCCATTTGCCACGGCCTTCGAGATTATGTTGTTATTTTCCTCCAAATTCATTGATAGACTATTGTGGGGTAATCCCGGTCGAAGCAATTTAATTGTGATAGTGGATGGCAATGGATATGCCACGGATTAGTTTCATCATCATGAAAATCATTTAACGTTCCACAACTGAACACGGCTATCTCTGATAATAAAAAATAATTATCACGAAGATAAATAATAATAATGATGACAGAAATATAGGTGAGAAAACATGGGAATAAAGTGGGCTAAACCGCGGGCAAGTCAGCTAGTTACTATCTATAAAAAATACAAATGGAGGTATCCATATTCGAAAACAATCATTTAAAATAAAAAAAAATACAAAGAAAATGTAAACTTAATATAAAATAATGGGTTTATGCTTATATTTAGTATAAGATTTGTGCTGTTCAATAACTGATTTCATAAATCCCATCGCCATTGCTAGCCTAATTCCCACTCTGGTCAGATAGGGGAGGAGGGGTAAATGAGTGAACTTTTCACATTTCCACGGCCGAGTTCGACTAAGTCTATCGATCAACTTGCCCCATCCACTCTCGCGTTCTGCTTGCTTTGGGCGGATTAGCAACCGCAATGGTAATTGATTTTTATCCATTAGGATTTCTACCCCCATCGTACTATGGTTGTCATCGATCGTCATTAAGCCGTGTTGGCTAAGTGGGAACACTATAATGTAGTTCCGAAGGTCGTTGGTTCAAACCCCGCCACACACCTTTGGATTTTCCATCCATTCCATTACATAAGTTATTATGAGGAGAGATCAACAATGGCCTAAATTGATATAACACTATAAAAGAAAATAAAATAAATCTAGCACCTGTAACACAACCCTCGAGCTTACCACGGGGCTAGATGTTGATGTGTGAATTGTCCAGCAATATTTATTTATTAAATCGAGAAAACCCGTGCTCAGAAGTGGTACATAATATGATGATGATATCTACATACAATGATGTATGTATATAGTATATTGACTTCCTATGTCAGAAAACTAATAGCAAACGACGTTATTGTCCCCAAACAGAATTAGACAAATAGCGTAACAAGGAACTTTGTTTTATTAGAACCGCGGACCCCTATTTCCGAAGGAACCACGAATCTATCCACATACGAATGAAAAAGCTGGTGTAATTTCACTTTCAAAATTTTCGTGAGTTACACTATTCATTTTATAACGAGTGTTTTTTCAAAAAGTGAGTATTCCCGTTGTTATAAAATTAATAGCTGGTGTAAGTAATAAAACTAAAAATGACTTATTAATTAATTATGATGATGTTTTATGGTTAATTTAGTGTACCTTTTAGTTGTGTAAAATAATGCACAACCCCATTTCTAGCGCTACAAGACCGGTATGTACTTCAGTAGCATATATATGCGATTCACAGAATACATCTACGTACCAAGTTTCAACAGTATCTATAGCTCTTATAATTTCGGAGAAAAGTGGCTGTGAAAAACAATACAATATTTGGACAAATTAATAAGTAAGTAAATAAACTAAGCACAGGAAAAATATATTAAAATAGGTATAAACTTCCTTCCATAAACAGCAAGGAAGCAAATACCCTAAACAGTTACCGACGAATTGACAACGTCCACCTTTTGTGTTGTTGGTTATAAATAAATAAGTGGCCAAGCTACTTGTTCTCAGCTGTGTATCAAACTAACTAGCCACAAACTCACTGTTCTGTTTACTTTCTTTTGTGCTAAACTTTCTTAGTTTGTAATGGAGGCCTTTGTGGCTATAGATTGATGTATTTGTAATTAAAAGTTAGCGCGAAAAGAATAGATTCGGTTTTTATTGTGAACGGCGAAGTATTGTTTCTTATTTTGTATAAATTATTTATTATTTTAATGTACTGTAACTTTCTCTGAAGTATTAAACAATTTTTATCTCTTTATCTTTATTTTTATCATATTTTTTATATTATGTACCTATGTATATCAGATAAGATTATCTAGTATCCGTAATACACGCTTTAAGCTTACCACGGGGCTAAATATTGCTGTGTGAATAGTCCAGCAGTATTTATTTATGTTCAGACCAAACAGAGGATACAAATTTTCAGCCTATAGGTCCTAGAAAAATGCCTAATAAATAACAACTATTCTCAAAATTTTTAAATCATAATTTAAATTCTACATTCTCCTAACAATTAAGTAATCAAAATAAAACATTGTAAAACATAAAGTACTCGATCTCATTACAAATCCCTTACCCAATAACGTGTAGAATTAAAAACCCATTAATATGGAATAAGTATGTAATCCTTTTAGACTGGGCCGATTAGGGGGTATCCACGAAGGAAGTTTTAAAGCCGCGGTCAGACAAACTCTCGACCTTTTTAGATCTACACGAAGTTTCAGTTTATAACCAAACGCAATTTTTGTAGGAGAGTTTGACCATTCTGGGGCAAATTATTATCTTTCTTTTAGATGTATAGATGTAAAATGAAAATATAAAGCCCACGTACAAGACTGACTCTATCGTCTAACAATAGTTATATTCAATTAAATTTTACAATAAAATTCAAGACAATTTCAAAGAATTGACATTAAATTGCTTTAAATTCAAGTTGAATAGATTCTGATGTCTAATCAATAAATGTTTTTATAGTATTAATTAATTTTTCGATTATAAATTGTGACATATTGAAATTATTTTCAGCTGTTTTGTTGTAAAGTTAATAACAATTTCTTTGAAAAATTCGCGTGAACATGTAACAAATACCTATTCAAATTAACTTTCTTTCTCACATCAATAGAAATCGTCTTCCGAATCCTTTTCTCTGGGAAGAAAGACAGGAGTGAATCTAGCACCAGCTGCTTCGAAACTACGTCTCTTCAAATTCAACATCTTCATCTCATCGTCACCACTTGAATATTCCTCACTAGTATCCGAATCCTGTAGTCTGTTATCGTCATCTCTTTCTAACGCTCTATTGCTGTCTATTTTATCATCGTTTTCAGAACCTCTAACGGATTCTGCCGATTCTATAATAGGTTCTTTGAATTGCCTGTATTTCTCATTCACTTGTTGTATCAGGCCGGCGTAGAATTCAGCATTATCGATTGTTGGTGGTTGACGAAGAACATGGCGACGCTCATCAAAAGCATTTTGATTATGTTTTTGTATGTTTATTATCTGTTGTTTTATTTCCTGTATATGCTGAAACGTAGGTAATGTTATTATTATAGTATAGACCGCTGTCTGTGAATGTATGTTCGGTACAAACAATCGTATTCTATGCAGTTTACCTATATAATTATGTATATTATATAATAAGTATATCAGAAATCTAGCACCCGGAATTGTCCAGAAATATTTATTTGTTTATTTTATTTATTTATAATGATGATGATTAGTGTAATGTTTTGTAAAACAATATCAAACTTAACTCTCATTTTAAGACCTTTTATCAGAAAAAAAATAACTGAATAAGCAGTACCTGTCAATAAAATTAAAATTCGAATGATCTTTCCATGTATCATTGCTGTGAAAAGATTTATAAGAATAATATGTACTCGTAATATAATATAGGAATTTCTTACTGTTTGGTATGAAAATGCAGTGTTCACTAAAATAATTGAAAAGATTATATAATGCTTATTTCGACGCATGACTGGAATGCAATCAGCTTGTATACGTATAAATTGATCGCCCCATTAAAAATAAATTGAAAAATATTAGAATCAGCAAAACTCCCATTAATTAATTACTAAAATTATAAATTATATCAGCCGGGTGGTGTAGCTCTTTGATGTGGCTATAGGCTGGTCATATAGCAAGGAAGGATGGCCAATGGGGCCGAAAAGTTCTTGAGTGGAGATCACGGATCGGCAATCGAGCGAGACGGACGTCCACCAATAAGGTGGAAAAATGTTTATAGGGTCTATGTATGATAATGAAACTCATTTGACGATTTTCATATTGATATATGTATACTTATAGTTCGTATATCTTTTTGTTAAGGTATTTTTTATATTATTTAAAATCAAAGTATATTAATTTTGCTTGTTTAAAAAATATACCAGTTTAATTTAGTAGATTTAGCGTCGCAAGAGGTTGCGGGTTTGATTCCCGCCTCGGAACAACTATTTGTATGATCTGCAAATATTTGTTTCGGGTGTCTGGGTGTTATTGTATGTATAATAAAACATATCTATCTATGTATGTATATTATATTAAATATATCAGAAATCTAGCACCCGTAACACAAGCTTTGAGCTTACCACGGGGCTAGATGTCGTTGTGTAAAATTGTCCAGCAATATTTATATTTATATATTTATATTTTGTACCACAGCCTTTAAATGCTTTGACACATGATTTTTCCTTAGATTTTTCTTTAAACGGGCTCTATACAGTGGAAACATCGGAGTGAATTTGGCCCCAGCACGCTCAAACATTTTTCGTCTATCATCCAATATCTGTTCTTTAATCAAATCTCTGTCTATTTCCTCCAAATTTGGAGGTTCTGGTGTTAATACAACTCTTTCGTAATCATCATTCCTTGGTGTCAATGTAAAAAAAGCCGTAAACTTAGCTCCACCTTCTTCGAAAAACTTTTGTTTAAGTAATTTATTATCGCTATCTTTAAATATCATGTAAGTTTCATAAAACATTTCACGTTTCTTATTGGGAATTAGTCTTGATATCTGGTTGCTATCTTGTTTTTCTTCTGTATTTGATGATTGTATGTAATCTAATGTTCTATTACCGTAGATGTCGTTTATATTCGTTGAAACCTAAAAATAATTATATACTTTATTATTTATTTTAACAGGCCTCTTAAGAGGCCTGTTACCGGAAATCGCGAAATTGCTCGGTTTCCTCGTCCTAATTCTATGGTTTGCGTTCGTTGTTTGATATTACAATTACATCTTTATAATAGTTCGTTTTCTCCTCTACAATAATAGTAGAACACATTTTAGAGAACTTGTTTATGTATTGAGTAATAATCATTTTCCGGATACATGTTTCGTAAAAAACGCTCGAAGACCTGTTTTTAGAGCTCTAATTTGTAGATTCTAATAAATATAGGCGATCAAACTATTTTTTATTATATTACGTATATCCTATTCTTCAATAATGATAGAAAACATTTTCGTTAAATGCTTTTATTCTAAAGATATACCGAATTTAATAGCGACCGAAAATGCTTCGAAACAAACCTCAATAACTCCGAAGTTCTAAATCAATGGAACGTCATATTTATATCAAAATATTTATCAACATTTGCTTAAACTGTAATATTAATTTTAATTTGTAGATCGGTTTTGGTAATTTTTTATGAATAAAATAAAACTACCATAATTTAGTAGTTTTTTCATTCCGCCAGCGATTTCCCTTTAGTACCGCGCGAGCGCTTGTCGTCGGTTGAAAATTCGGAACCTATGTCGGTTAAAAATTCGGATTCTTGAAAAAACTATCGAAATATTTCGTAAAATGTCTAAAAATAAATAATTTCGCGATTTCCGGTAACAGGACTAAGAAAGGTAAAAAAAACGAAAACTTACACTCAGAGTAATATCTGCTAATCTCAAAATAATTACCGAGAAACCGTTAATTTTCATATTTAAAGCATCACTGATTACATAAGAAAATTTATTTGCAATTAAATAGTTCCGAACTGTTAATTAATGTTTGCCGATAAATGAGTGAATTTATAAAACCCTTCCTTTCATTTTACAATAAAAGAATTCATAATACATTTTGTGCCGGAAAATAAATTGTAATACTGGCAAAATGCTAATAAAAAAAATTTGTAGGATCTGCAAATATTTGTTTCAGTACCTATCTGAGTATTATCTATGTAAAATAAAAATATCTATCTATGTATGTATATTATATTAAGGATATCAGATAATCTAGTACCCGTAGATATCGAGCTTACCACGGGGCTAGATGTTGCTGTGTGAATTGTCCGGCAATATTTTTTTTTTTTATTAATGAAAGGCGACTTATAGTAAATATATGGCAACTTATATGAGTATACAAGGATACTTTGTTCAACAATATTATAATATTCGATCACACTCGTAAAACATTGTATATGCATTTGTATTAGATCGTTCTGTATTCATAGTGCTCAATCTCGTCAGGTTGTCTCACGGTTTTCGAACGTTGTTAACGTTATTTTATAACGTTTTCGTACGTGTTAACGAGTAAAATTTACGTGCGCTTTGTAAACGCGCTAATGGCAAATATCGTGAGGAAATTGGTATGTTCTAAGACAATACATTTTTGAAAGTTTGAAGGACATGTGTCATTGACTAACCCCCACTTGGTCAGCGTGGTGAATTAAGGCCTAATCTCTCTCGTCGAGAGATAAGTCCCTGTGTCCCAGCAGTGGGAATGTAAATAGGGGAGATGATAATGCTCGAAAACTTAACATTCGATGACCAGAATTCCAGCTTAACCTATGTCATGATCGAATCATATAACCGTTCGTTGCCGAAAATAACTAATTCAAGCGCAACGTTATATGCAGATTCGGTACAATAGCCGCAATAAATAATGCTACCTGTCGTTACCGACAATGCCATCTCTGACGCGACAACGCTATGAATAACTAGTGACCCAGCCCTATTCCAGAATATAGTGGATCACGAAAATGTGCTGCACTTGTGTTATATTGTATAATGCATCACCATTTTGGTTGTAAGTTGTATATGTGGCTTTTAACAAACTCATTCATTATTTTTCCACTTCAAAGAGCTAATCCGCTGGGCATGGGTGACCAGAGTTCTCCTACGTATCTTCTAACTTTTGATTCGATCCCGTAGGGAAACCTCGAGCATAGCCCTCTGTACAGTTAATTATTGATTTATTGATCGTACTCATGATTTTGCCTGCAAGAGATCGCTCTTTAGCGATAAAGCCGCCCATTTTATGCCCTTGTTTTTTCTGTCAAAATCATAGGTTTTCTTTTTGGTATACATTAAAGTGTTTTTGTATGGTATTTAATTTAGAAAATACTGATTGATTCAAGTTGTTTTGTTTCAACGTGCCATAAATCACTGATCAAATAGAGCGTATAAAAGTCAGCGGCAACACACAGGCATCGATGTACATCAATCAGAGGAGTACTAACTTGTCAGATTGTAGGTGATCCCTCAGCCCCCCATTACGCAGGGCTATCCGTCAATTTGTGCCCGTTTTCATTGCCTTGAGATGTTTTTACGGGCTACGATTTTCGAAATTTGAAATTCGTAAGATAGCCGGAATAAAGTTAACTGAATAAAAGTTGAATCTATTTCTTCTACTGCGTATTGTTTTAACAGTAAACAAGATTAAATGATTAAGTCCACATTCGACCCGTGATTATCGGCCCGCATAAATTATCTACATTAGTCCGGAATTGTTTTCTGCATTCGGCTTTAACTATTATTTATATTAAAATGTAGTCTACCTTCGTCCCGAATTATTTTCTGCATTCGACCCTAACTATTTAAACATTAAAATGAATTTAAATGAAAATCTTAGGGCGTCTATTTGTTCCTTAAAATTATGTTTATGGAATAACAATTTAATATTTACCTTTAAGCCAGAAAGCAGAATAGAGGTCTAGTGTAATGTAAATAAAAAGCCAAAGTCAAAAAGCTACTAAAAATCTCGAACATTTTTGTGTGGTCATTGGAAACGCACACCACGTTCAGATGAAGATAGATCGTGGCGAGACGCGTGGTCACCCTGTCCGCGCGGGTCGATAGCTCTTCTTTGCTATGCTCTCCTGGTACTAAGTGGCCATTTTCTGTTATAAATCATCATTATCACAACGACAAATGTAACGTCAGTACTAGAGATAGGTTTAAAACACGCACCACATTCTAATCCGAGTGGTACGTACCAATTTTTGGGAAGGTATTTATGACAAGCTAGAATGAAAAACGTTGTAAGAAAGGTTATTAGAAAATTTCAGATTATTTAAATGATTAATGCATGGGAACTTTAACTGATGATTGATTGATTTATTTATTATTTGTAAGGTCTGCTACAATCAGCTATGTTAGAAGTTTAATGGTAATAAGAGCAGTAAGGAAAAAGTTTTCAGCTTGCCTCAAAACTTACCCTGCTTAAAACTACCAAAAAATAGCTAGCTAAAACTGGTGCCAGCTTTCGGACTATACAGATAGAGACAGCTCACGGCGAGACACGTTGTAAACCAGCACCGGTCGATAGCTCTTCCTCGTTATGCTTGCCTGGTACTAAGTGTTGATTTTCTTTAGTTTACTCTTCATAATCAAAACAAAAATACAAAAAATTATCTTACAAATTAATAACTAGACTTATAATTAAAATATTACGTTTGCAGAGTCTCGTATTATTCCAAAATTAACCTTGAGACAGATTATAACTTTGACAACTCGATTTGTTTCATAATAGAGCCCAAAAAGTTATAGTTGGCAATTAAATTTGGCTTCGTGTGGGCATAAACCGTTTTAAATCTAGTTCGGGTACTTATGTAATTAACAGAGTTGGATAGGTTTCTATGAAATAGTATCAAACGAAAGAGATTGAAAGACAATTTGAATTAAATTTATTATCCTGTTTACAAAGAGTTACTAGGTTTTATTTTTTATGGATGATAATTTGGTTAGGTTTTAAAAAAAAACTTAAGTGGAGTTAAGGATTTTGGCCAATTTTGAATCAGCGTCCTTTCTTATATTATAAATGGGAAAGTGTGTCTGTTTGACTGTCTGTCCATTTTTCACGGCAAAACGAACCGACACATTGATGTTATGTAGAGATAGAGGAGGGAGAGTGACATAGACTACTTTTTACCGCCGATTTTATAAAAGAAAGTCATGTTAGTTATACACTATTTACTACACAAGAACGGCTTAGTCGATTTGGCTGAAAATTCGTGACTTAGAACCAGAAAAAGGACATAGAATTTTTACTTATACGTGGGTGAAGCCGCGGCTTGGAAAGCTAGTTGATTATAAAGTATTTTTTACTTACTTTTCCTGTCCGTGAGTACAATCAGAGTCGTCACAAGCAATACACGCTCAGTATTCACAGGGCGGCGGTGATTTTCCAATGAGCGAAGCTGCAAGATGTCTTTACTGTGCCAACGGGGTGCCTACTCTGAGGTCACAAATAAAATTAAATGTTTAAATATTTTTTCTTGTTTTTGAAAGTCTTCTTGGTTTTAATTATTTCGAAAACCAATAGCAGCAATATGAGATGTTATAAGTTCTTAAAAACTCATCCAACATGTTATTAAATAAATATAAATATAGCTGGACAATTTACACAGCGACATCTAGCCCTGTGAATTATGTTGGTTCATACATAAATAAATATCTATCTCTATATAAATAAATATTACCGGACAATTCACACAGCAACATCAAGCCCTGTGATAAGCTCGAAACTTGTGTTACGGATGCTAGATTCTTTATATAATACATACTTACATATATATAACACCTAGACACTTGTAGCAAATATTAGCAGATCGTACATTATTATTATCCTGAGGCGATTTGAACCCGCAAACTCTTTCGTTGCCCATCACAGAGGTCGTCAAAAAATAAGTAAAATTTACGAAATCTTAATTTTAAGAAATCTTGAGTCCCAGAATAGTCCCCCAGCTTAGATAACAGCAGGTCTCGTCTCGCTAATGAGATTCTTTGGCTCGCGGTTTGCATTTCAGATCAGTCGGCGCTCCAGTGAACGCGCTCCCTAATAATGAGATTTCGGAATAGGTACGTGAGGTGCGGTGTGAAACCGCCTTTAGTTGTGTTGTATTCATTTTATTATACACGTTTAGTTTATTCAAGCTTGCTGTTGTTTTAATTTATGATAGTTATTTAGATTTAGATATTTTATGCACGTAATTTAATTTTTAATTTTAATTTTTACTTTGGAAGATGAAATCTTGTTATACCTTCAAACGGCTCTGATAGCAGACATTGTGAGGAAACCGGCTAGGTCTGAGAACATTAAAAATTTTGAAGGACATTGACCAACCCGCACTTGGCCAGCGTGGTGAATTAAGACATCTCTGTGTCACAGCAGTGGATTTTTTATACACACAGACACTCGGAATAAATATTTGCAGATAGTACAATTTATTTCTCGAGGCGGGAATCGAACCCGCAACCTCTTGCGTCACAGGCGGACCTTCGCCCGCTGCGCCACAGAGGTCACGATTGTTTCTTAGTAACATAAGTAAGTTCTTGCGTAACTTACCTTCTTATTTCTTGTAGATTATTCAACAACTGATAGTTGAAATCTCTCGCTGAATAGCAAGTTGGCGCGATAAAAGACCTCAAAGCCGCAATCCTTATTCACAGAGCGATTTAAAAATAAAAGTGTTTAAAAATTCAGAAACTTCCTCCGGGATCTAAAGTCAGTTGGAAACTTCCAGAAGCTTAGCGAGAACTTCGCGAATCGCTTGAAAAATTCAATACTTTCGACCATTAGATAGTTACTTCAGAATAATATTAACATTCCATTAACTTCCTTATTTTTGAGACATTGGTAGGTTTTCATCAACTCTGGCACAACGGGTGAAGGTCCGCTTGCGAAACAAGAGGTTGAAGGTTCGATTCCGGGCTAAATAAATAAATATTACCGGACAATTCCCACAGCAACATTTAGCCCCGTGGTAAGCTCGAAGCTTGTGATACGGGCGCTAGATTTCTAATATATTTACTTGATATAATATAGGTACATGAATGGACAGATATTTTTATTAGGTACCTATAACATTTATAAAGCACCCATTAATAATAAAACATATAAAAAATTGTGATTGCAAATCTGTCGTACCTAAATAATTTCTACAACTCTTTGACAGATCAAACGAAATGTATGAATCAATAACACAAAGGCAAATTGGTTCGTTTCAAATCCGCGTCATCTATAGCCTTCGCGCCAAAACGGTGCATTTCAAACCCCTATGTAACAAAGCGCTACAAAACGTATCTTTTTATTTTTTTTCTTGCAACTGTCAGTTTGCACCGTGACAGCACTATCTGGACGCTTTCCAGCGTATTGGCCCGGCATGGTTTTGCTAGTGTCATTTGGAAGCGCAATGTTTTTACAGGCTTTTGGCTTGACAGTTACAGAAAATAGATTTTAGAGTGTGCATATCTGTACGTTGATAATTCTTTGACAAGTTTTAAGTTATATTTGGTGAGTTTAGCTGTGCTTTCATTACTAATTGGCGACGAAACTGAAGTTTGGCCGGACACAGACTTTTTAAATTCAGAAATAGTTATAGTTCTCGATTCTTATATTAATCTCTTAAGAGGCCTATTACGTGAAATCGCGAAATTGTTCGGTTTTCTCGTCCTAATTCTATGGTTTGCGTTAGTTGTTTGATATTACAATTACATCTTTATAATAGTTCGTTTTCTCCTCTACAAAAGTAGTAAGAAACATTTTAGATAACTTGTTTATATATTGAGTAATAATCATTCTCCGGATACATGTTTCGTAAAAAACGATCGAAGACCTGTTTTCTCAGCTCTAATTTGTAGATTCTAATGAATATGGGCGATAAAACTATTTTTTATTATGTTACGTATATCCTATTCTTCATTTAGAGTAGAGTACATTTTCGTTAAATGCTTTTATTCTAAAGATATACCGAATTTAATATCGACCGAAAATGCTTCGAAACAAACCTCAATAACTCCGAAGTTCTAAATCAATGGGACGTCATATTTATATCAAAATATTTATCAACATTTGCTTAAACTATGATATTAATTTTAATTTGTAGAACGGTTTTGGTAATTTTTTATGAATAAAATAAAACTACCATAATTTAGTAGTTTTTTCATTCAGCCGGCTTTTTCCATTTAGTACCGCGCGAGCGCTTGTCGAGGTCGGACCTATGTCGGTTGTTCTTGAATAAAATATAGAAATATTTCGTAAAATGTCAGTGTGTGGGACTGTCAATTGCTGTAAAAACGCTGTTAGTGTGCGTGTATGTGTTATTGCGATACTACGACCGACATAAGTTGATCCGTTGATAACGATCAATTGTTATTTTTATTGATAACGGTCAATTATTGTTGTTGCTGGCCTAAGAATTGTACCAAATGTTGCTGGCCTAAGAATTGTACCACATCATTGTCATCTTGTTTTACCTTATTTATTTGGAGGTTATGCTGTAGGATGTGGATTGCATATCTAAAGTTATCTATCCTAATTAAAAAACAACAAGGCAACTTTTTTTGGTGAAACCGTCCAACGACTAAATGTAATTATGCCTATGATTTTTTTAGATTATGACTAACTTGCCGACCCGCCGACAGCTGCGCTTGCGTTTTTACGTTATTTACTAGTTTATGTTTTATAGCCTTTTTCGATCATTTTACTATCCAATACTGAAATCATATTTTAAATCGGACCCGCGGTTCCTGAGTAGCACGTTCAAACAAATAAACAAGCAATCTCCTCAGCTTGATAATTGTAGTATAGATTTCCATAATATTTATTACAAAGAAAATATTCCGTAATTTTTTGTTCTTATTTTTACCGAGTATCCAATATGTAAACAATAAATAATGTACCTTTCTAATAAATATATTATTTATTGTAAACATTAAATAATTGTACCTTTCTAATAAATACAGGGCGTCCCAAAGTTATGGGCCATGGAGGGGAAGTACCTTAAATATCGTAGATAGTGAATTTTGCTCAAAGAAGACTTCATTTTATTTTTAAAAGTTAGTAATTCTGGATTCATAGATTTTCTAAAAATTACTTGCTTTGTCTGGGAATCGAACCGACTTACATGTAGAAAAAAAAACTCTATTTTTATGATACCAATCGAAAGAATAGCTAAAAAATAATAACTCTGCTTAAGTAACATAGTATTTTAAAAGAAAGGAACAACGTGAAATTAATTATTTTAATCAAATAAAAAACATGAAACATTTTTTTTGTAAATTAATTAATTAAATTACTTACTTTTTAAAATAAAATGAAGTCTTCTTTGAGCAAAATTCACTATCAACGATATATATGGTACTTCCCCTTCATGGCCCATAATTTTGGAACGCCCTGTATATAAAATAACACCCCTATTCACGTTCGCACTGCTGGGATAGGGACTTCTCTCTTGACGAGATAGATTAGGCCTTAATTCACCACGCTGGCCAAGTGCGGGTTGGTTTTTTTTAATATAAAAATTAAATATTTTAAATAAGTTCGTAATAAAATAAAAATAAATAGTTTATCAAAATAAAAATATAATGGGAATTATTCAAGATGACATATGTAGATAAATGGATATTCTACATCTGTGTATGACATATGTAGATAAATGGATACCAATAAATATAAAAATAAATATAAAGTTCGAAACTACAAAAATAATACCAAAACATAATTAAAACCTTCATTAACGAAACTTTTATTTATTCAAACACAAATATACCATCTAACAAAACAAGCAACTTAAATATAGGTAATATAATTTATTTGTTTTGTTATAATTAGAATTTGTATTTAGTACGTTCAATTTAGACTTTCGAACTTACATAAAGTCCCAACATTCGACAAAAAAAAAACATTTAATTACAAACCTACACACCAAATTTCAGAAGAATCGGTTTAAAAATGAGCCCATAAGATGAGATGAATGAGGACATTTAACTTCAATAAGACTATTTTCAGTTTTATTCTTATATATATAATTATTAATCATGAATGTTTTAATTTAAAATTATGTACCTACTTAATTGATTTCAAATAATCAATCAGATTTAAAATAAATATTGATATTATTAAGATAAAACATAATTGATTCAAATATTGAAATAAAAATATCCACCATTTTGAATTTAGGAAAATATATTAAACACCTATCAATTAAATAAAAACATTAATATAATAATTATTTCGGAATGAAACTGAAAAAAAATCCACTCAATAAAATGGAATTTATTCGATGCCATTTTCTACAGATCTAAAATAATTATTAGTATATTTGTATGTTTTAGATCGACGAAGTATCAAGATCATTTAGTATTTTTCATAGAATTCGCGTGACGCGCCGGTCACGTGGTGCATAAAATATCCAATTTCGCAAAACTTCGTAAAGTCACAAGGCTCTTAAAACGCACAACTCAATGGTTCGTAGAGACAGAACACATAATTTTATAATGCTCAAAGATGAGCACTAAAAATAATATGTTTTTAGAATGCGTAAAACCTACTTAATTTTCGCAGAGAAACTCTCACACAACAGTTAGTCAAGCAACAGCATCTCTAGAACTCAAAGACAGACGAAACTTAGTAAAATACTAGTAATGTCTATGGAAATAACTTTAAATTGACTGTTCTATTAACTTTTGATTTCTATACATCAACGTCGAGTTTATAACGCCTGCCCTATCTCTGTGAGACTGTGAGTCCATTAACTAATGTCCTACAACAAACATTAGCAATGAGTGATGTCTGCTGTCAGTTAGTTTGACAAGTGGTCTCTATGGCTGACAGATGATGACAGGGACAAGGAGAATGTACAATGCAAGATACCTTATTGACTATCTATTTAGCTACGTTTGCAGACCTCTGTTACTTATTTACAGTTACCTACTCATAAAAACCTTCATACATAATTTGTATATTTATTCCAATCTAATAACGTTGTATCGAGATTTAAATATTAAATTATTAACTATATTATGTGCTCAAAGATTTCTGTCATTTATTTCCATAAAATCCTAAAAATCATCTTCTGGACTTACTTTTAGTTATTTTAGCCTCCAACATCAACTCTAAAACTAAAACCTTCAACTAAATCTCCGTCCACATTAGATGCACTAAGAAACCTAATAATATCATGTTAGGTTTCTGTCCAGCTTTTAACTAATTAATGTACGGAGCCAACAAAATACTGTATTCAAAGGAAAGCTTTCAGAGATGGGAACGAAAGTTTAGTTAGGTTAGGAGTGTGCTCGTATTTTCAAAGTAACTTGTTAAGTTGCATTCATTGTTTGCACAAAATAAATAAACAAATATTGATCGACAATTCACACAGAATCTAGCCCCGTGGTAAGCTCGAATCTTGTGTAAGAGGGCTAGATTTCTGATATAGGTAATATAATTAACATATTATACTGTCATTAAATCAATCTAAAATTAAATTTAATACACAGGTAAATAACTTAACGTTATTTTGTATTCTATCCACATGCACAGAAATCCAACGGCTATAAATAGGATTGGTCCGATACTCAGATGTAGCCTTCAAGATGTTGTTAGAGTGAGTCAGCATGTTCCAGAAGCCTGCTATCCTTGTCTTATCTAAGGAGAAGAAATCAGGAACATTGTCAATTTGTCTTTAGTGATGATGATGACACATATACATTAAACTATATAAGCAAAGCTGTTTGGTCAGCGTTTCCTCGTTAATTCTGCTGTAGCACAAAGCTTGTATTCTACAGCTATCGATTCTAAACTAATATTTCACACATTCACGTAAACAAAAACGAAAATCTACTCGTGCATTCACGGCTACTGGCTGAGCCAGTCTAAAAGAGAGTATCTGCATAATAGGTATATGTAACTGATATAACGTATCTAAAACGCGGATTATTGTTATATAAGCAAATTTAGAATAAGAGTATTATTTGGTTCGTAAACTATTCTAACAAATGTAACAATATAATATTTGTATTGTTTGCAAATACTGTGCTCTTCCTAAAGCTTTATTGTTTTGAAACTCTTCAACAAAAGCCAAACATATTTTTTTGGCGTAAGAGTTTTCTAGTTACCGAACTCAATTTATGAAGCAATATATTCCTGAAATAGTTTATTCAACTTATCAAATCTAAAAGCATAACAATAATAATGAACAGATAAAAATACCTTAATACATAATATAAAGTTAATTTTGCGTTTTATAATTTTAATATTACAAACAGTTTATATCGTAAAGGCTATCTATTATTTAATAATGTATGATGACACAAATGACTTAGTATGTTACATAAATAAATATATTTTCATTTTTATGATCGCTAAACTTGTTATATACCAAGTTTTAGATCATGACAGCCGTTGAGCGTTGGCGGTGCGGCCACCCGCTCAAATGTAAATTAAATGATGAATGAATATACGGCTCGCTGCGCTTTGTAACTAAAACAAATGTTAAAAAAATATTTAAAATACCACTGGTTGCTGGATAACCGATTTTATTCCACTGACCGACCAAGTTTTATATATACACATAGATTTGTTTTATATAGTCGTTTTTTATTGTTTTCTAATGTATTTAAAATATTGTATGACAAATATTTCTGCATTATGTTTATTATGAATTAGAAATGAAATTAAATTGAGAATACGGTATATAGGTTCGCCGACAATTCGGACAGTTTATTCGGCCACGTTGTGACCCAATTGTCACTTTCAATTTTCATTAATTTTTGCGACAATTGGGCCCAAAATTATCTCTGTTTTGTACAATCAAGTAGGGCTTGTATATTTTCAACGAACAGTAAGGTCGAGTAATAAAAATAACCTTTCAAACCCACAGTAGCGACCCAATGACAAAGCTACAAGATTCCCATTTCAATCTAAATAATGAAAGCAATAGTTCGGCAATTTTCAATCGCATCGGCTTTGGGGAAAGAACAGAGAAAAGGCGGATCGGGACTGATGACTCGGCGAAACTAAATCGACTCCTTGTAATAAAAACGATATAGAGCAGGAGCTTAGGTAAAAATATACATTATCGATTTTAGCGTTATAAATGATTTATCAGATAGATTCACCAAGACAAGTATTAGAGGTTTAAACGAGTACCTTACTATACTTAAATAACATGACCCAAATGTTTTTTGTAGTTTTCTTTGACGTTTTGTTGCTGTTTCTAGAATAAAAACCTGATTGAAAATTTAAAACTACAACTTTTTGGTTTAATATTTTTGTAGTTTAGAAACCATTTAAAAAAGATTTTGTAATAATGGCCTTAAATTCGTGATTAATTAATAATGTTACAGTTTTAACAGCTGTCTCCTGTTCTATAAATATCGCTTTAAAGGAGTGACAGTTGGGAGTAAGTCATGGTCCACTGTACCACTAGCACCTTTTATTTTTAAAATAAAATTGTTGCAAAGTTGGTATTTTTAACGACTGCACAAAGTATTATTTTCGAGTGTAAGTTTCTTTAGCGTTTTTCGCGAAACGTATATTATCTGTTCCTTTAAAATTTCTGTATATTCTATGGTCTCGGGCTCCGTGAGGTTTATAGCAAAGAAAATTGCGGGAAAGTGTAAAACGCGGGCGAAGCCGCAGGGCGGAAAGCTAGTGTCTTATATAACTCATAGCGAAAACCTTTTTGATAGGAAAAATATATGTATATTTCCTCGAAAAAGTACATAAACCACGTGCAAAATCCAAATGACGACTCGAATGTATCATTCGGGCCTTTCCCCGATAACGATTGCCTACAACTAAGTAGGTTTATAACTTATACCGTCGAAGTTAAACCGAAAATAGCTGTTTAGCTAACGAAATCTCCGCAAAACGAGAGTTCAACTTGTTAATTAGTTTCCCCGCTCACTACTTTGTGAGCGTTCATATTGGACTCTATTGAGCTTTGCAAGTTTGCCGTGTTATGTCTATGGTATTTGGATAAAAGGTCTACTAAAGATGACGAAAAGCCGGTAGACATCATTGTCGGTATACTCTATAATTATTATATACTAGCTTTCCGCCCTGCGGCTTCGCCCGCGTTTTACACTTTCACGCAATTTTCTTTGCTATAATAGCCTATGTTACTCGGGGATAATGTAGCTTTCCAAAGGTGAAAGAATTTTTCAAATCGGTCCAGTAGTTTCAGAGCCTATTCATTACAAACAAACAAACAAATCTTTCCTCTTTATAATATTAGTATAGATGTACCTATTTAAGACTTATTATCATCATCTCAGCCATTGGACGTCCACTGCTGGACATAGGCCTCCCTATATGACTTCCGGTCATTACGTTTCAGCCTGCATTCACCGCGAGTATTTTAGTAGTTAGTTGATATTTAATTACCATCTTTGATAATTAAATAATTAATAAATATTGCTGGACAGTTCACACAGCAACATCTAGCCCCGAGGTAAGCTCGAAGTGTATTCCGCGTGCTAGATATATTATATACTTAATATAATATACATATATAGAAATATATTTTATTATAATCCATTTTATATAAAACCTTATAACTGGACACAAAACACACCTAACATCTAAGCACCTACTAAATGTGGCAACATGTAAATGTCACTCCATTATCCATAGTGCAGAATTTCTCAACAATCATAGACTATGTGGGAATTATTCAACAAACGTTCAGAAACTTGGTCCTTGTCTGCACGAGGCGTGAGGTCCGAGAATACCTATGATAAGATAGTCCAAGCTAAATTCAAATTATGTGAGCTTCTAAAAATGTTGATTAATGACCATACGGTGCTGGGTTAAGAATACCAATTCATCACTAATCTTCTCCTGATTAAAAAATGTTGTGAACACAGTTTTATGCTTTATTATTATAATTGTAACCTGGCAAAATTTTATGTAAATGCTGTTTTGAATCTCAAATAAACCCATTCTGAAACACGCGTTGCTACTCGTAATTTAGGCTAAGTCTAAGAAGTCTGGAAAATATCTTTCAAACCAGGGCACTATTTACGGCGAAAACAAAAATCTATGGTTTTGGGTTTCTTCATTTAAAAAATGGGAACACGTTATCATTGATATTAAAAGTAATTTAGGCATTATACTGATGATGATAATAATTGATTGATTATACCAACGTCACAATTTGTCACACCTTGTATAAAAAGTTTTAGTAGAAGCTCTTTCCAAACAACCTAATTCTCAAAGCTGCATATATTTTTGTCAACTCCAAACATTTCTTCCCAAACTAGATACATAGCAGAGTTGCGAGGAGAAATATTAAGATAGACTCGGAAAGTTTTCTCTACGCAAAGTTTATTTATTTAAGCAAGTTGCAGGAAAATGTGCTTAAGTTATGATTGGGCGTCCGTACCTGTGCATTCGTAAGATTAGTGTGGATAATCGGCTTTAAAATGCAGATTTATTTTACACTTTTTGAAGGCAGAGAGTTACTCGCATCTTGACACTAGTTATAAACATTTAGCAGCGACGTTTCTAACATAAAAAAGGTTTTATATCAAGATAATTATTAAAGTTGTAAAACTTATCATAACTGGAGCAACAATTTAAATATCCTATCCTGTTTCCTAGACCTCAACAAGCTTACCAAATTTCGTTAAATTCGGATCATTGGTTTAAGAGTTATTGAGGAACATACATACAGACATATGTTTTTCTAAAAAACGTCAAATTATTTTCAGTACCTAGGTATAATTATTGAGCTCTAAAACACAATATCCCTGAAAACAATTTAACTTAGTCCATGACCTACCAGATTTATTATTAATAGATATAGATATCCACTCAAATTGTCAACACGCGAATTCATGCACTCCTTCCAAACTTGCGAACTTCAAAACATGCTTGGGCCTGAGTTCACGCCTAATGACATATAGCTGGACTTGCTTATTTATATTTAAATTTTAAGCGCAGTAAGGCGAAACTTGAAATTAAGTTGGTTAGTTTGATGAAGTAAGTTTTAGTATTTCTCTGGTTACTCGTTAGGTGGATGGTGCATACTTAATTAATTTTACGATGCTTTGTCGATGTTCGAGGGGTGAAGATCTCAACAGATAACGACGTTGAAATTGAGACTTTGCCCTGTGTTTCACTAGCCTTCAATATAAAAGCCGTTTTGCTAAGTGGGGACACACTAGCAGTAAGGACGTTTATTAACGTATTAGAGAAAATAAGGGTTGATTGATATTCTATGACCGCGATAACAATGCGTTTAGGACACATGTCAGTTTGACACGTTAGTGATGGGCACAACATAATGAGTTCGTAACCGTTCTTCCAAAATGAACCGCCGCGTTATTTTTAAGATTATTTTCGTTTTAAATTGGCGGAATCATTTAATATTTATATTTTAGTAATTTAAGTGAAAACCGACTGTTTTAGCGTCACAAAATGGCGGCCCATAACGCCATTTGGGGTTATTATTTTAAACCTAAATATAAAAATGCTTCTTTCTTTCGCGCGTTCGGTTTGGTCGTAGTTTTATTTTTAAATTTAATAAAATCTTATAGTCCATTATTTTCAAATTCTTAAACGTATTATTTTTTAAAAATAACTGTAACAGATAACGATACTGCTGCTGCATGTTATTTTTAGCACAGCACTACCTACAAATATAAAGCACTGACATAACCTTGTAATAGCGCAATATAGATTTAGAAAAATATTGTTTACAGAGTTATTTTACACTCAGTTTGGCACAAAATTATTAGATTCATTGATTATTGATATAATAATGTAGATTTAATCCTCATCAATTGTTAAAACGGTAAACAAACAGTAAAAATATTTTTATCGTAACTGCAACGCCATTACAAAGTTACGTTATCAGTTCAATCGCGATGTGTCAGGAAGGCAAAGTCTCGGCGATCAAGGTATAGTGATGACGTGTCTAAGTTAATCTTGATATTACGTATGAAATGTGAATCACTCAATCTATATACGGGTGTCAATATACGCCTTGATACGTAAATATGTCGATTGTACCTAAACTATCGAATCTGAAAATGATCACTTTACAGGATGGACGTTTGAAGTTAATTTTGATATTTTACGTCTGAGCAACTTGTAGGTATGTAACATACCTACTACTCGTATTTCATACAAAAAAATACGTGATACATTGTATCACATATTTTTATATGCCGAATAATTTACACACCTACATTCACTTCAGTGGTAGGCATACCATGAGCACATAACTATTTTCACAGGTATTCGATAGAAGCCGAAAATGCTCAGAAATAAAGACGAAAAAACCCAGAATCATTTCGCATTTCGTAACGAAGGTTTTAGGGAAATTCTGGCCATCTGCCATTTCATCAATTACTATAAATTATTGGATCAGTCAAATCCTTAGTCAGCACAATTTTAATTATATTACGAAGAGCCGTTGATGACGCTGTAATTGGAAGTATCTTGGGCTTAAATAATGAGATTCTGTAAGAGGATTTGTGGGTCCTATTTGAAGTCTACGCGGTAAGGTGGCAGAGTTTTAAATTAATAATCTTCGTCTATATAGAGTTATATAAACTGAAAAGTAACCATTTTTGTAAAGAAAAGCACATTATTTATGAAATTATATGCGATGCAGCAAAATCCAGAGATTTGAACCCACGACCTTCGGAAAAACACGAGTAATACTAAAGATATAATTTTGACATTAACGGAATATAATGTATATTAAAGCGACAAAGATATTTATTTTTTTAATCCCCAAATTATTGTTTAGGTACAAATGCAATCTTTTCCAGGCAACATTGGGATGGAAATATAATATTGAACAAGAGGATTTATAAAAAAAAACGTTTTAAAACATTACAAGTAAACATCGGTATTCATAAGCATAACTTAAATATAGATATTAATGGTACAACTTCAGGAAAAAAAACGATAAAAAGGTACAGTAAAACAAAAGTTGTAGCTAAAAAGAAAATCAAAAACAATTTATTTTAATTTTTGAAAAATTAAACCAATTTTTTAAATTAATTGTGATTATAATTGATGGAATAAATTGATATGATTATATTTCTTAAGCAGTTTCTGTTGGTCCTTGCAAATTTCATCATCATTGTCATGCCACCAGTCCCGAAAGTTCGTGACTACTGATTGCGCGCGTCTTGGATCGTTTAGCACTTCGCAGAGCTTGCAAATATCCTTGTCAACTGTAGATTTATATACGTAGTGATTGTGCCATCTGAAAAAATATATTTAATATATACATTTTTCTATAAATAAATAAATATAGCTGAGCAATTCACTCAGCAACAATTAGCCCCGTGGTAAGCTCGAAGCTCGTGTTACGGGTGCTAGATTTCTGATATACTTAATAAATATATTTGAAAGTATTTAGAGGTTTTTTTAATTTGTTATTGTCTCAGCGTAAAAGAGGTCCAAACATTAATTTAGATTTTGATGCTTTAAGTGTGTTTGTCTAGACTACACACTTAAAACATAAAAAGCTAAAGCGAAGCATATGACAATTACCTGAAGTAGTTTCTATACACATCCGGATTCTCTATGGCATGGTGCATCAGCTTTGCAACCATAGATGCGTTCATCTTCTTCGCGTCTATGTATGAGCCTGGTGGTAAGAATCTAAAATATAAAAATAATAATTTATTATAATGAAACTCATCATG
This sequence comes from Chloroclystis v-ata, assembly GCA_963691955.1. Lineage (NCBI taxonomy): Eukaryota > Metazoa > Arthropoda > Insecta > Lepidoptera > Geometridae > Chloroclystis > Chloroclystis v-ata. The sequence continues at coordinate 5,703,919 of OY829909.1, read as the reverse complement.
TAGTTAGTTAGTCTGAAGGGGTAAATAATAGTTTTTATTATAGATGTAAATAAAATCTATGGTTTTTATTATTTGATTGACCTCTTCTACGTTGAGGTAGCGTAGGTAAAACAAAATATCAACATAAGAACCTAACTTGTTACACCTTTTATTAACAGCTGATTGTACAATTAAATATTATTTATATAATTTAATTATTTTGTGGATACAATTATCAGACACAATTATACAGGCAGATAAAAATGTTATCAAAAACGTAGTCCAAAATAAAATTGTAAGTACCTTGTATAATCAGCACCCCCAAACACAACAGGCACAGTCATATGCAATAGCGGGTGCATTAGTTGATCCGTAACATAATCCAATAACAATTCACTCTCAAAAGAAAAATAGAAGTAATAATATTCTTCTAGCAACTCCATGCATTGCTCCCTCTCACAGTTAAGCGTCCCACATAATCCATAAACATCAATCTTTAATCCATATTTCTCCAACTCCTTTCTTATCATGCCAACAACTCTCTCTCTCTTACTCTTCCCGTTACAAGTAGACACAAACCAAGCAGCTGTCTTTTTCTTAGTACTCAATCTATTCACAATACTCTGAGGCGTCGATCGCATTGGAGAAACCCAATTCATATTACCTTTCGGCCCCACAAGACCTCCAGTCTTATTCTCGATCGTGATAAACGACCAACGTATATCTGAATCCAGTTTATACGTCCAAGTTAAGTTGTAAAATGTATCGTAGAATGGATGGCAGTATAGACGATGGCTGTCAGCGGTGGATGCTGAGAAAATGTATTTCTGATGCACTGAACGAAAGTATGGAGGTATATCCCAAAGGTGTTCAGCTTCAAAGACAATCGCGTCGTAGTATCTATGGTCTACTAATAAATTTTTATCATGGGTTAAGTAACAGTTTGTATGATGGCAATCGTTATCTATAAAACTATGTTGACCTTCTGGGTAATCTTCTTTGTAAGTGATTGTTTTTGTCCATCTTAAAATGAATTTTAAGTCTCGGGAAAATCTGCGCGGTTTGTCGTAAGTGTAAATTTGTTTTGTCATGTTTTCAAACCTCTTTTTTAAGTGTTTCAATTGTAGCTTTCTCACTTTGCTCGAGGGCCTTAATATATAATTTATATCTATGTTCCGTATTTCTCTTTCATTTTCTTTTTGTAGATATAATATTAGTAATCCGCTGAGAGTTGAGACTATCGCTACTTTCCATACTTTAGACATGATTGAAGGAGAACACGATTTTATTGTTTTCAGATTTTTTTCTCCGAAACAGTCTTTGTATTGTTCGTAAACAGCAGTTATTGTTGATAAATAAACCAAGTGCGATTTGAACTCACACACTTGATGGGTTCTGTACCGTTTAATTTATTTGGTAAGAAACAGAACCCTAAATACATTTAAAACTCTGCAAATAGTAACATGAATCCTGTAGGTACCTATATAATAACTGTAATAATAGTTTCTACGTAAAAAATACAATCTCACAACACAAAACTCGTGAATTCAATGCAAAAATGGGACAGAACGAAAAATTTCTAGGCAATTATGCGAATAGATAATTAAATATGAAAATCCTTTGTTCACGTGAGTATGTTAGGTATGACGTCCTTCGCTCGCGGCGTCTCGTATGCAAATGACCGTAGTTTTATAAATTACCTGCCTGAGTGGCGCCCTCTCTGTTACGTTTCATTTTATATTATTATGTTAATGATATTTTATTGTAATGTTATTTATGTGAACTGTCTTGGTGATAAGTTTTTAGACAGCAACATCTAGCCTAGTAGATAAGCATTTGTTACAGGTTGATAGATATTATATAGAGTTGATTGATATTAGATAGGTACATAATGTAGTTTTCAATTTATTTAAAAATCAATAACAGTTTTAGTAATTGTTTTAAAACTCAAGAACAGCTGAGCCGATTAAGGTGCTGGTTTAATAATCAATAACAAAAATTGTATATCCTTAGAAGCACAAAGATTTACATGGACACGTTAGAAAAAATCTATAACTAAATACATAAATATTTTTTAACTCGTCTATGTAAATTATTAGTTATATTAAGAAAATAGCAAGTAGCCCATCTAAAAGGTGAGTACATGGAAATAAAGCGGGAAAAGCTGCGTGCGGGTCAGCTAGTATTGTATAATAAATACATCTTTGAAATATTTGAAATCTTTATGAATACAGGTAAGCGATAAGCTTGCTCAATAAAACTTCAGACAAGTCTAAACCAATGTTTTTCCAACACAGCATAATAATTTGGAATTTCGTCTTCGCGAACGCGTGCAAGCGTTAAATGAATGAACTTTTATAACTTAGGGGTCTCGAAGTTGGTCTTTAATACGGACTTTGAGGCAAAATTCGGTATGATGAACAGCGCCATCGCTTTTAATGACTTTTTGCTAATATTCAGAGCCTCGGAAAAAGTTCGTGAACGTGAAATTTCGACTTTCCGATTTTTGAATACAGTTTGCGCTTAACTTGAGCTATCTAATAAATGGTGTTATTAGACTTTGAAACCTTTTTACGCGGTGAAAACTGTTAAAAGTAAAAAAAAATCATGAGCGAATCATAATGCGAAAGTTTTACATAAAAAATATGTTGGTGATAAAACGGGTAACATATCATGATTTTAATGTTTTTGAGTTTCCCGATTTTATGTCACAGTTTCAATCCATCCATGTTACAATCACACACACAATCTTCGAGCTTACCACGGGGCTAGATGTTGCTCTGTGAATTTTCCAGCAATATTTATATTTATTTATTTATAGATCTTACAAACATTCAAACAGTCCCAATATGCAAATGTACATAAGTTGACACTCGAAGCCTCGACGCGACGGCTGTTATTCCAACATCTTTGTATTCTGTGGCTTAGACTTTGTAGTGGATTGGGTCATTGTTTAGCTTTGCATCTGATTTGATAGATTAAGCCGTATAGCCATAGATAAACATTTACTTATTAAACATACACATAAAGAATCTTGGGGGGACCACAATTCACTCGTGAGAAAACAATACAAAAACGATTTGCATTACAATAATGATAAATAAAAAAAAAATTCAATATATAATCATGTTTAAAAAAATCTTAAAATACTAATAAATTTTGAAAAAATAGTTAAAATGCTTTAAGTAGAACGTATGCTACAGCAGTAAATAAGCTACGGTAGTTTATCTACATACTCATCCTCATGTTTTACTATTGCTGTTTGTGAAAATATAAGAATAAAGTTAGTATTAGGTTCACAACAACATACAGACAGTGACACCGACTTTGTTTAATACTATGTAAAATTAGTAAATTATCTTATTCTTTGAAAAATATTTAAAAATATAATTATGATTATAAATTTAAAACGATTTAAAAAAGAAATTCGAATTAACTTTAAATCAATTTGACTGAGGAAATTCTTTAAAACCATAACCCTTCAAATTGTAATCTAATTACACAATAAAACCGTGGAGTTTGAACGAAACTCTTGAATTCTTCCAAGTTTTGTTCAAGTTGGTTTCTGCACCATCGGTATAACCATAGAGCTCTTGTTCTGTCTTAACTAGAGACGAATATTTGAAATTGCTTCAACATATTTGACACAGGATATGAACTATTGTTGCTACAAAATATTGAGTCATTATAAGACGAATACTCAAAATTTACCTACATTAGGGTTAAGGTAGGTATTTATTTAAGATTAATTTATTTAATACTAGCTTCCGCCAGCGGCTTCGCCCGCGTAGAAATAAAAAGTATCCTATGTTCTTTCTCAGGGTCTAAAGATTGTCTGTACCAAATTTCATCAATATCGGTTCAGAGGTTTAGCCGTGAAAGCGTAACAGACAGACAGACAGAGTTACTTTCGCATTTATAATATTAGTAAGGATACTTTATTGTTAATCTTTTCAGTACCAAAAGTTCATTCAATTTTGCTTTCTTAGCTAAAATCATATTTTTAACTTTTTGACCATTTATGATATAATCAGGGTTTGAAGACTTTGAAGATGGCAGACCTGAGAAATCGAGGGTAAAATAGTACGGGCGACTTGTAATTTTTTCAGGTCCTTTTAAATTTTATGTTTTTTTTTTGTAAAATATTTATCATATCTATGTATAGGAATTTAAATGCCTATATTGTATCTTGTTCTATGGAGACCTCACCCTATTAGTGTTAATTAAATCTAACTTCGGATTCGTATTCAAAGGCTTGAGTTTCTCGGCAAATCCCAAAATCTCTTTAATTCATTGTTATTTTAATTCATTCCAATTTACCTTCGTTTTGATGAGAGGTATCATTATCTCGTAATCTGATATTACTAATTAAGGTTAACTTCCCAGCAATATTTCAGTTATATAATAATACTAAGTTTTGGATAAATAACTAAATGCAATTAACTTTATTATTTAATTAATTTAAATTATTGTGTAACAAATTCTTAATATTTCTTAGTTAGAAAAGTATATATTTTTATATCATAAATTATTTTATTACATAAAAAAGTTGATTCATATACGAGCGTTCTAACTGAAATTATAATGATTTTGCAGACGTTCATAATATTACATTCACCCTCATCAATTCAATTTAAAACACCAGTCTCTAACTACACCGTTTATTTGATCTCTTGAATATAAAATTATCACCTCGCTTACTCAGCGAGTTTAACTTCATTTTAATAAAAGTCCGCAGAAAAAAAATTGTCTGAGTTGCCAATGTCTACAGCCTCCCGTTTTATTGAATCTGTGGGGTGTTTTGATCAAGATTTACTTTTGAGGTTGATTTTATTTGATTTACCACGTTTTTTTGCTTTCTAATCAAATATTTATTTTGTACGGCGTAGTTTTAGAACGATTGCATAAGATTTTATTTCCAAAAATGATTTAAAGATCTAACGAATTAAAATTCTATAAGTACAAAAATAAAAACTGCGTCTTTCAGTGGTCATTTAATAGTTTATGAGTTGAATTACTAAAACATAAATATTATCGGATGACCTACAGAAAACGACCGTAATGACTGGAAGTCATATAGACCTATGTCCAGCAGTGGACGTCCAATGGCTGAGATGATGATGATGATACAGAAAACTGCTCCTTAATATTGGACCCGTTCAACAGCACTAAGTCCTTGACATAACGACTCGCACTTGACTGGAACGTGATTCCCACTGATTGCACTAATTACACACTGCGCTAGAGCACTGCTTTAGTCAAGAGCGCATAGGAATAGTAGCTGTGGACGCGAAATTCATAACTTCATAGTTACAACCCATAATCATCATTTTGACGACGTCTATGGCGCAGCGGGCGAAGGTCCGCCTGCGACGCACGAGGTTGCAGGTTCCCCGGGACAATTGTATGTATGTGTATGTTTATAATATTAGGTAAGTATATCAGAAATATAGTAACCGTAACACAAGCTTCGATCATACCACGGGGCTAGATGTTGCTGTGTGAAATGTCCAGAAATATTTACTATTATATTACGTCCTTCCATTGGGGATGAATTTCCCTAAAAGTTTTTTAACCTCTCATCATAACAACCCGTATCACAACTAGACAATCTCCCCAATTGCTCAATAAAGGTCTAACGCTTTTTAGTCTCACTGGAGAAGCCACTGGCTCCTAAAACGCAGTTTATATTAGCTCTATGAGCCTATGGATATTTTTCTATATTTTACTGTAAACTATTTTTATGTCAAATAAATACATTTCACTTTCAAAATTTTCGTGAGTTATACTATTCATTTTGTACAACGGGAATTACTCAGGTATTTACATGGTCATTTACTGATAGTGTTAAGATAGCATTTCTTTATTAGCGACTTCGTGGTCTGGTTGTGGTCGCGTGTCACGGTCGCTAAGAATGGATTCACCCCGTGAACTTGATAGAGTGACACACATCGACATAAGCCAAAAGCTTTCACATTTCCGTTGCTTTGCAAGATTTAGAAGATTATCTTAAGAATCTTGCAAACAGAGGAGATATAATCCGGAACATACAAGCTTTCAGTTAGGCTCTTCAGCTAAACGCCTCGCTTTACTCCAATTAAATTTTTGGATTAAAGCCAAGCGTGCAAAGTGCAAAAACTTAAGAAACTGAAATGTTAACACGAAAGTTGGAAGCTGTCGGATAATACTGGATTCAGAATTCAAAGTATTTCTTATATCTAGGCTATGTAAAGTAGTTTTCTGGGGTATTGAGTAAATGTCATAATTTTTTTTATATAATTGGTACCACATATTTTATCTGGGATACAGAATTCAAGTATATCTTTTATCTAGGCTTTGTCGTAGTATTTATATCTCCTGTAGCTATGTGAAGTAGTTTTCTGGGGAATTGAGTAAATGTTATTAAAAAATTCAAGACATATTTTATACATAGTGAGTAAATGTTATAAGTACCTACTCAGCTGATAACAAAATATGCTAATAACTCATTTTCACAAAATAATACTACGCTGTTTATTGCAAGAATGGCAGAAATCCTCTCCTTATAATTATGATAATACTCGTATTTGCATACATAACATGAAAAATAATTAAACCAAGATACGTAAATAAAACAGTTTTTATTACAAACAAAACATGAGTTTATCTTCTAAAAGTGTGTGATAAAACCCGCCGCAATGAATCAAAAACATCTTTAAAAGCTTGCACTCTTTTGGGAGGGAACAGCAAATCCAGGATTCCTCTCTGAAAGTGCTTCTTTATGGGCACTATTTTAATAATATATTCTGGGTCTTCCGTTGTTGTAGTCGTCTTAATTGTAGAAGTGGTTTCGTTCAGCATATTTGAAGACAGGAGGTACCTGTTGTATATAAGAAAAATATTTATCGACACTTTCCATTAGGTGAGATTGTGGTTAAGCAAGGCTATCACCGACATTGAATCCGCTGGGCTACGGATTAGCTCTTTGAAGTGGCAATGGGCAGGTTATATAGCTCGGAGAACGGATGGCCGATGGGGCCGAAAAGTTCTCGGGTGGAGACCACGGATCGGAAAACGCAGCGTCGGACGCCCACCAGCGCCTACCAGGTGAACGGATGAGAGAGTAGACGTCCGACGGCTGATATGATGATGAAGGGTCTATCAGCAATTGATGATAAGCGTAGATGTCGTTAGGTCAGTAACAACTTACAGCGATTACCAACCCGCTTGCTAAGCAGATGTCCTTAACAGACTATGACCTAATTTTACTACTCTCTGTTTGTTAGTTTGACATCCCATTAAGTAATTAACAGTCCATCAATATACGTAAACTGTATGTTTGTTATAAAAGATTTTAAAAGATATGTCTGCTTGTAAAAGTACGTTTGTTTTACGACATTATTTAATTAATTGCATGTTAGTTTATAAGTTCTCATTTAAAAGTGAATTGTGATTCTTAAATGAGAATAAAGTATCTTAAACCTGAAACTGTCAGTCATTAAACATAACGGGATATTAAACTAACAAACAGAGAGTGGTGAAATTAGGTCTTCGGGTTTTCTTGGCGGTGGACAATGTCGATTACCTACCATGTAACATTATACGTACTTTGGTGATGGAGCAGACGGAGGTATTGTCGTCTCTATCGGATAGAAGGACTCCACTAGCCGCGGTGGAGTCAGCACGTCATCAGTCGACTCCACAGCCTCTTTTTCTTTCTCAGTGAAGTATTCCAACTTATCATCATACAGTGGGTCGTTATCGGCTTTAGTATGGGGTATGATGTTAGTGTAGATGTCATCTTGTATTGGTGGAGGGTAGACTGGGTCGGCGCTATTTTTCTGTTCTTCTGACGAGTCTGATTTGGTTTTGGCCTGTGAAATTAATTACTGATTCAGTTGATTGCTGATGATTTAGATTTTATAGATAGATAATACAATTATTGTACACTTCAATAAACAATATACAGGATAAAATACTTAACTAATTGTAAAATTTGCTGTCTTATCGCTAAAATCTCTTCCAGGCAACCCTGGGATCAATAGGAATCAGAGTTGCTTACAGAGCTAGTGTTATAACTTTTTAAACTATCATGGTTTTTAACTATATTTGAACATGAAACGGGTAACATACCATGATTTAAATGTTTTTGAGTTTTCCGATATTTCGACACTGTTGCAAGCGCCATGGTCACGGATTTAAATCATGGTATGTTACCCGTTTCATGTTCAAATAGAGCTAGTGTTTATCTCATTTATTCCCATGTCTTCTTACCTCTTAAACCTTCCCTGGGCTACTACAACTATTTTTAAATCAAAAGCACCTAAATCAGCTTAATCAGCATAATTCTTGAGTTATAAAATTACGAAACGTGTATTATTTTTTATACATAACTAAATATTTCCGGACACAAATAAATAAAAATAATAAGATTAAAACGTTAGCAAGCGCAATAATTATAGTTAAAAATAAATGAAAACAACTTACCAGAAACAAAATGAGCCCTATAATCTTAAACTTCTGACACATGATTATAGTATTCAAATCCAGGTGACTTGACCTATCACTTATTGCAGACTGACCGAATCTCTCAATGTCATGAAGCATTGTACATATTAACAATGATGTTTGTTATATTTGAGAAAGGACAGACAATGTAGTGAAAATTAATGTGTTTACAATAATACCATTGTTAGAACGTAACTAACTAAATACTGTCTAGTTTTATGTTTAGAAAATTGTTCTATTAGCCAACTCAGATAGAATTAGTCTAGCTGCTACACAAGTTCAAGGAGATATAATTATATTAAACAAAAGATAAGTTAAAAATAAATCAAAATGTTAATTTTACATTTAAATGGTTTTCTTACGGGTGTACTATAGGTATATTTTTTTAATAGGTTATAATATAAGACTATTAACATCATGAAAATTTAAAAATCTTGTTATTTCAACTATGCATTTTTCTATTCTATTGCCAACTTTTCAAAGTAACGCTTTTATACGGAGGCCTATTTAGGTTCTCGGCTTCGCCCAAATCGCATTTGCCTTAAATAAAAGGAAGCTCCGTAGCTTCGTACGTACGCAGATACGAGAGACTGTTTTCATTGTGATAAAAATATCGAATAGAAAAGGTCTGGATATGTTTTTGTTATTATGCCGAGATAACCCACATTTGCAGATATTTGTTCCTGGGTGTGCTTGGGTAATATAAATGTATAATAAAAAATATTTATCTATGTATGTATATTCTATTAAGTATATTAGAAAACTAGCACCCGTAACACAAGCTCCGAGCTTACCACGGGGCTAGATGCTGTGTAAATTATCCAGCAATATTTATGAATAAAAAGGTAAAATAAAAGTTAAAAATCAAGTAGACAGTGGAAACAGTTATCTACGAAGGATGTTCATGATGCGGTGTTGCAGTTTATTTAATTTCCTCAAAGGCATTACGCGGGAGAGGCCTGTTCTCAACAGCCACTTCAGCCACGCAGGAAGCTAAGAGGTTGGTTTTCGCTTACAGTTTCAATAAAGGTAGGCGCTGGTGCATGAAAAGGGGTTTGAGCTAAAAAGGAACTTAAATTTTTAGAGTGGAGATGTATTCCAGAGATATAATTGCAAAATTTAAAGGAATTAATATGTTAGGAAGTTATGTTTTATGACGCTTTAAACAAAATAGCACTACTAGCTTGTGCGCATTGCCCGTGTTTTGTGTTATAAATAATAGCCTGTATTGTTATTATAAGCAGTATTCATTAAGTATAGCTTAAATTCGTTCAATAGATAGTGTTTGCTTGAAAAATTAATCGCAACTCTCGAGTTTACAATATTAGTAATTAAGTATTTTAAGCTATAAGTCCTCAAAAATAAAGTTGAAAAAAATGTTTTTTTTTTTTAAATTAGGTACGATTTCAGGAAATAATTTTGCAATTTTATGGGGGTAGGTATCAATAATGTTTACTTAAAAATTTCAGAAAAATATTAAGTATATCAATATTATCAATCGTACAATCTACGTCGTTTTTTCTTGTAACCTATGTTTTAATTAGAAGGTTAACTTTTACTTTTTTCATAAAATGACAAGTATTTACAAAAAGTATTTAGATAGATAGATAGAATTACTTTGCACACCATTAATAACATAACATAAAACGTGGAAAATACTATAAGTAATAATGGGACAATTGGCGGCCTTATCGCTTTCAGGCAACATAACATAACTTTTATAAAATTCTAATCTATGTCATTACAATATATCTGGGAAGTAAACCGAACAAAGTAAAGTAGCGAATACAATCTGGAAAAGGCTCGTCTTGCTCAATTGAGGCTTTATATTGCTCAAATCTAGTTTAGGAGTTTCTTTTGAGGGACGTTTCAGTGACAAATTGTATAAAGTGTTCGCACTTTGCGATACCCAGGAGTGTAGGCGCGACTTTGAGGCAAATAAATATTCCTTATACATTTCTAATCAATTAATAAATCGGTAACAATGAAATTTGAGTGTGACATTAGTAATTCATTGTCATTTTTAATTCTCTGACATTTGTTATGTATGGACTTATATTATTAATTGACATTATTTAATTAATTTACATTTATTATTCACCAACTTGTGTATTTTTTTTGTAAATTCACACAGCAACCTCTAGCACCGTGGTAAACTCGAAGCTTGTGTAACGGGTGCTAGATTTCTGATATACTTATTATATTATACATAGATAGATATTTTTGATTACACATAATATGTAACACCCAGACTCTCGTAACAAATAATGAGTGAGCCTAAAAACTAAGTATAGTAAAACCATTCTAAAAATGAACTTCCCTCCACAAGACCGTGATGATTTCAACGTGTGAGAGGAAATACAGAAAAACCGAAAACACTGAAAAAAAAAATTCACAATTTGGTAGAGGGGCGCTCATTTTAGAAATGGTTTTACTATACCATTATATATAATTATCTCGCATATTCTTAATAATATTTGCATCAGAGTCAAGGCCCCATTCGATTGTGAGTGAATCGTGTCTCCTTTGAGTGAGCTCACTTCTATGTGACAGCCTTTAAAAGGGTTTAGATTTATATGGTTTTGAAAGTGAAAACAGCTACCTAAGTAAATAAATAACAATATCTAGCCCCGTGGTAAGCTCGAAGCTTGTGTGGTAAATATTAAATAAACACATATTTACCTATAACACAAGCTATACATGATCCTTACTTATATTATGAATGCGAAAGTAACTCTGTCTGTCTATCTGTTACGCTTTCCCGCTTAAACCTCTCAACCGATTTTGATGAAATTTGGTACAGACAATCTTTAGACCCTGAGAAAGAACATAGCCTAATTAATATTTTATAGTATATATTTAGCGTGTTTAAGTTTCTTTATTTTATTCTATTTTGTATTAGTTGTAGGTTTATGTATTTTATATATTAATTCTAATTCTAACACCACCGTCCAGTTATATTCTGCAGTTTTTCTTTCCATCCTAGGTTGTCTGGAAGAAATTGCTTTAAGCAATAAGACCGCCCATTACACATATGTTTTTGTAGTTTTAAGTTTTTTATGTAAATATTTTTTTAGTGGTGTGTAATAAAGAGTTATCTTATCTTATCTTATCTTATAGCCTACTTTTTATTTCCACGCAGGCGAAGCCGCGGGCGGAAGCTAGTATAATATAATTAATAACCTAGTATAACGTGGCATAATTAATAGGACCCAGTTCATGTACAGACTAGTGTAAACGCTTGTAACTTCTCGCGTAAGAGCTAGTAATCAATCCTATTGGCCGGTCTATAAACTGAGGTGGTTTAATGGATGTTCAGCCCGTTACGGCTCTTGGTACATTCAATTTGCTGTCATGTCGATTTGGCCACTTACCTCTATACTAATATTATTATGTATATGAGAAAATGTTTGTTTGTCATTCTTTCTTTCACAGCAAAACGGAGAATAGAGATTCAATGATATAAAGTTGTATACGAGTATATATTAGCGATAGAAGATAAAAATTTCGAATACAAGACAAACGACGAATTTTGGTCTGATTTGAAGATTTGCATTGTATATTTTAAAACTTTTGTTTTAAATAGGCGTAACGACAGTATCAAATAATAAAATAATAATAAATGGTTTTAGGGGAAAAACATATTAAAAGGAATACACTGAATCTTATTGTTTGTGTTTGTTTGTTTAGTAAGTTTTATTAAAATAATTCTGATTTGCTAATTGATTATGATTATAATAATTCACAACGCATAACCTCACACTTACTTAGTTAATAAAGGTTAAACTTCACTGTCTTTTGTTGACGTCACACCCGACGGTTAACAGTCCGAGCTGTTTTCCCGCGGTATTTAAAGTTATTTAATAAATGGCTATAAAGTTCGTAAAAAATCACTTCAATGCAATAGAGATTTTTTTATCAATAGTGATATGTGACCATATTACAGAGGAGCATTTCAAAATATTTCCTCATTAATTATTGCTGTAACTTTTACTTATTCTGAGAATGTCAATACAAACATTATCAAAATGGCGTCCATATATCAGGTACAGAGTTGTAAAGCGACCGATAACCAACAAAGGACCATAGATCAAGTCTATAGCTGCCTAATCCATGGCCAGTGGATCTATTCTCATCATTGAGAATGCGTTTGTCTATGGTCGTGTCGTGTCCGTGATTCATAATGAGAATTTGAAGTATTGCATAACCAATTATTGAGGGAAATAAGAAATACAAGTAGATCGAAAATCGAAACTTACCGGATGCTCAGTTAGAAACGATTTTATTTCAGCTAAGCAAAGTTTCGGAAAGTTTCTCGTAAAACCACTTGTATTTCAAAATACAGGAGTGTAACGATGCTTACTTAATAAACTGCCCTACATTGGGTGCCAGTGTAACGTCGATTACTATAAGACAGCCTACGTAGAGGATTGTTAAATGCAAACACCGTAACGTTTATAAGATTGTATTGGCTTTAAGAAGACACAAAACTTATCCCGGTCCTTCACTCTCACGATCCGTACCCAACAAGTGAAACCGCAGCAGTAAACAGTGCGCGTAACGACGAGTCGAGGGTGACGCAACCGAGGAGAGCGAGGGATGAGGGCAGGGGGGAGTCTTGTCAGGTACTGTTCCGATGCGCGGGACGAGCAACTGCAGACTGGCGTTGACTGGGCGCGCGGCTCCTTTTATTGGCGGCGTCCGTGTGGTGGGGCTGCATGGTGGGGGTCGGTCCCTCGATCACGCGCGGCGATGCACGCGCCACGTGATACGAGCTGCATGTTCGGGCGTCTTCGGCGCTCGAAGTAGCTATGTCGCGGTGATAATGCTACAGTCTCCCCCTCTGGATGCGAAGTCGTCCCGACGAACAGCCAGCCAGTGTGGTTTAATGGTGAGGAGCTGTCGTCTTCCGTGGTCGTCCAGACCTACGGATAGTACGCTGTGTCACAGCCTCAGCAGCGATATGCCTAGGCTTAGGCGGGCGTCCACGTTTCTTCTACGGGCGCACAGGCAGCGGGAGGTCGCCACCGTCGTCGTCGTGGCCTTGGAACGGTGTCAAGGCCGAAGTGTGATAGACACCAACAGGTTTGTCTGGTGTCGGAGGATCTGAAATGAGATAAGTGGAAGTGCCATGGCGGCTAAGGATTAAGTAGGGTTCATCCCTCCAGGGACAGAACTTTGCGCTAACTGGTGTGTAAGTCGCCAGGTGTGTATCCAGGGTCTTTACGTCGTCCCTTATCTGCAAATTCCTTTCTTCGTGGTTGAGCAGTTGCGTTTTGCAGGGTTTAATAGCCTACTGGCGTATTCTACAGGATGCTCGTTTTCCTTCTCCCCCTGCATGAGAACTGCTCCAAGTGCATAGTTACTGGCATCTGTTTTTATGGTGTATGGTTTCTTTTCATCAGCTTGATGAAGTATAGGAGCTGTCGTGAGAAACTCCTTTAAAGCCTTGAAGGCTTTTTGTTGTTCAGTACTCCAGATCCAATTTGTGTTCTTTCTCGTTAGACATGTCAATGGTTCGCTTATCTTCGCGAAGTTTGGTATGAATCGGCGAAACCAGGAGCATGTCTGCAAAAATGTCATCAGATGCTTTAGATTCTTTGGTGGTGGGTACTCACATTATAGCGGCCACCTTCTCAGGATCCACCTTCAATCCATCTGGTGTTATTAAATGACCCAAATACTTTATAGTTGAACAGAAGAACTGGCATTTCTTCAGGTTTACGCGAAGGTTACTCTCTATCAACTTCAAAAGAACTTTCCGTATGTCCTTCAGGTTTTAAGTTCGATGGCTTGTACCGCTGACAAGGAACACAATTTCTTACATACGCTTCAATGTACTTGCGCATACCCTTCCAGTGGTATCGTTGCGCTACGCGTTGGTAGGTTTTCTCAGCACCGTAGTGTCCAGCCAATGGGTCATCATGGTATATGGAGAGAACGTTAGCCCATTCATGTTGTGGCACTACTAGCTGAGCTTCGTCATTATCGCTGTTAGGATGGTAACGGTAAAGCAGACCGTTATTCATTACATATCCTTTGTTACTCCAGTATACAGCGTTTTCGTTTCGATTTGCATCTTCCAGTGCAGATACTATGTTAGCAATATTCTCATCTTTCAACTGTTCTGTTCTTATGTCAGATGGTGATTTTTGCGGCATGTCTACTACTAAGCTGCATATCTCGCAGTTGTCTTCTGTGCATTCATTGCAGACGGGTCTAGATAGAGTGTCAGCTACTACATTCGTCCGACCAGGTGTATACTTAACTGTGATATCATACGCCTGAATTTGTAGCGCCCACCTTGCTAGCCGACCAGTTGGTGATCTCAGTGACATCAACCATTTCAAGGCCTGATGGTCCGTCACGATCGTCACAGGAAGACCTTCTATGTATCCGCGAAATTTACTTACTGCCCATACTACTGCCAGTGTCTCTCGTTCAGTGGTTGAGCAGTTGCGTTCTGCAGGGGTAAATAGACTTCCGGCGTATCCTCCAGGATGTCCATTTTCCTTCTCCCCCTGCATGAAAACTGCTCCAAGTGCATACTGGCATCTGTTTTGATGATGTATGGGTTCACTTCGATGCGCATTACTTGATTAGGCATCGGTATCATCGTTACGCAGGAAGTTGTCTCGGGTAGAGATGGTTCTGGCAGAACTTTACTTCCGATTGTCACGGCATCAACGTCTACGCTCGACGTTGGCATATTTGACTCGTATACGTCTCTGCATGCTTCCAGTGTGTATCTGTCTCGTAAGGCATATCAGGGTCGATACAGAGTTCAGCGAGATGTGTTGGCTCTTTACCTTTTCCAAAAACATCTTGAAGCTCGAAAAGGACTTCCATCAGATCAGCTTTCTGGATAGAACTTATTGATTAAAACTTCATCGGTATCATCGTCAGACAGGAAGTTGTCTCGGGGAGAGATGGTTCTGGCAGAACTTTACTTCCGATTGTCACGGCATCAACGTTTACGCTACGTTGGAATAATTGACTCGTATACGTCTCTGCATGCTTCCGGTGTGTATCTGTCTCGTAAGGCATGACAGGGTCGATACAGAGTTTAGCGAGATGTGTTGGCTCTTTACCTTTTCCAAACACATCTTGAAGCTCGAAAAGGACTTCCATTAGCTCAGCTTTCTGGATAGAACCTTTTGATGAGAACTTGTTGCTGCTATATCCGCATTCTCGATACCATTCCACCAGGTACCTGCTTCGTCTCTCAGAATTAGCGGTATACTCTTACGATATGTCTTCCACATCTTTGAAGACCGTAGCTGCAGCATTCGTGTTTCTGAATTGCTGAGTCAGCATGAGGAAGCTTGTTACTAGTTCCTGAGCTATCATCCTTCTTCTTCGGCTAAGCGTCTTCCGGGCCTTAACGTTGAGCGCCAGTGTAACGATATTTACTAATAAACTGCCCTACATGGGGTGCCACTTGTAACGTCGATTACTATAAGACAGCCTACGTAGAGGATTGTTAAATGCAAACACCGTAACGTTTATAAGATTGTATTGGCTTTAAGAAGACACAAAACTTATCCCGGTCCTCAACTCTCACGATCTGTACCCGACAAGTGAGACCGCAACAGTAAACTGTGCGCGTGACGACGAGTCAAGGGTGACAAACCGAGGGGAGCGAGGGGAAGGGGGAAGGGAGGCGTCTAATCAGTTACTGTTCCGATGCGCGGGACGAGCAACTGCAGACTGGCGTTGACTGGGCGCGCGGCTCCTTATATTGGCGGCGTCCGTGTGGTGGGGCTGCATGGTGGGGGTCGGTCCCTCGTATCACGCGCGGCGATGCACGCGCCACGTGATACGAGCTGCATGTTCGGGCGTCTTCGGCGCTCGAAGTAGCTATGTCGCGGTAATAATGCTACAGGAGAATTATTATTAATCTGAATCCAAACCAATAACAATTTTCGATAATAATAATTTTGTTAATAAACCGAATTATCAAGGTTTCCTAATCCTATTTTATTACGCACCTACGCGATTATTATCGATCACTCTAAAAATAAAACCGTGAAAATGTTATCATTCTTAGTTTATTATTTATATTAGTTATTCGAAACGTTTATGAGAATAGATCCACAGTTCTATGCCATCGCTTGTAGGTACTATCTAACGCATACCTAAATCAATCATTTATGCATCTATTGTGTTAGGCTTTCATCTGGAAAAGCCGTATTGGCTAAGTGGGAGCACAATCGACATTCATTCCGAAGATCGTGAGTTCAAAACCCCGCCTCTTGATTTTTCTTCGAGAAAAGATTAGGTACGTTCTAAATACGAGTAACGCGTTAACGATAAAGGCAAACCTCGTGAGGAAATTGACGTTTCAAGTTCAAATAAGTTTTTAAATGGCATGATTTTACATACTAACATAATAGGCCCAGAAATTACGAACATTGTTATATTTTACATTATTTATTTGATAACTGAAAATAAGGAATAATTTAATTTAGTTTTAAATTCCTGCAAAAGGTAAAAAATGTCCCTTAGGTTACGCATTTAAAGGCTTAACCACCATGAAAGCTGCTACAGTCTTAGTACCAGACACCTTGAAGGGTGTAGGTAGGTACATCGTCTAGCTAAAGTCTAGACTCTAGACGTGTTAACGCAGACGGGAATAACTAAACTTCATTTTAAAGTGTTGTTTTATTTTTTAACATTCATAAATGGTTAATGCGTGAAAAATCTTATATTTCATGTATTGTGTGGCACCGATATTTTTAATGATTTACTTCTTAAATAGATTTATTTATTCGCTGTGTAAAATTGTCCAGTAATATTTTTATTTATTTTTTATTTATTCATTAGTCCGTATATATTATCAAGTTGCTAATCAATAAGTAAGTAAAGTAATAAGTACTTGACGAAACTAAGTGTACACAGTGTTCCTAAAGTTTAAATAAAAATTTGAATTTGAATTGAATTTGAATCAACTGATTGTTTTTATCTCAGCTACGTAGACAATACCATAATAAAATATTTATATTTAATTATATATTCCATCCTTTGCCCGGCAGGACTTAAAAAAATCTATAATCATTATAATTTTGCCATTGGATGTCCTTTGGACATAGACCTTTGCAGATTTTAAGTTATTACATCTGATGCAGCTTGCATCCACCGAAAATGTTCACAAGATAATTCCATCATAATATTTTAGTACTTATCAAGTTCTTTAATTTATCAAATTTTCTACAAATTGACAATTTTATCTCATTAGGTAAAACAAGATAACATTAAGATTTTTTAAATTATTTCATATGCTTGGAGATTTGGACATGAATAAAATAAAGGTTGTTATTTTCACAGATCTTTAAATCATATTAATTACTGGAGAAGTAATTAACGCTTTCACGACATTCGTTAAAAACTAGTCTTGCCGCGGGGTTGAGGATTGTGTTATGCCACATGTCTCAAAGAAAAATCATAAACCTAGTAATTACAAATTGAGACCACTAGTGACAGAAACGTGGACTTCTGTTTTGGACAACAAATAAGCAATCTTTACACTCTGTTATATAAAATATTTATAATTTTTATTTACTAAAATGTATGCTCTATTAAAATATAATTGTTTATGGCGAAACTTAAACTAAGCAAACCTCTTTGGATGATTTCTTGGGTGTGTATTAAAAATAGTGGCATACTATTTTTAATACACACCCGAGAAATCATCTATAATTTTTAGATGTGCATATTTATGCCTATGGAAATATTCAAAATGGACACCAATCTAGTTGTCAGTTAATACTTTATGTAGGTAGGTATTCATAATTGTATGAAAAGCTATTTATAAAACTCCTACACCTTATAAATTAACTTATACTATATCAAGAAGCCGGTATTTCCATACCAATGAACATCATCTAAATTGATAGAAAAACCCGACGTCCAATAAATTCAATTACCTACGCTTTCAAATTAATAAAAGTTGTTATATCCAGCAATATTATTTAATCAGATTTGAAGCCCTCTCGCATAATCCCATCCCCCGAATGGCGCTGGCGACATCTTGTACTAATTGGTCGGCGATGCGAAGATGTTCAACGATTTATCGCACGCCTCAGCACCTTAGTCTTAGGAGTTTCATGGTAGCACGATTACAGATAACTTCAAGATACCCTTAGATATAGATTGTTTATTATTAAACACTTCGTCCCGACCGCGGCTTCCCCCGCTTTTTATAGTTCTCTCCTAACCTTTCCTGGATTATTAATAATAATTATGATTAAACTCATACAAACGGGTGTCTGGGTGTTATAAGTATTATAAGAATATATCTATCTATGTATGTATATTCTCGTAAGTGAATTAGAAATTTAGCACCCGTAACACAAGCTAAGAGCCTACCACGAGGCTAGATGCTGCTGCGTGAATTGTCCAGCAATATTTATTTATTTATTTTAATTATTTAAACACCCGTTAAAATTATTAGATTAAACCATAACTCATAGTCTAACAGAAATCTCATAAAGTTTCTAGAATGTTCGAGTCTTTTTGGTATGTTGCGATTTTATTTTACAAATCATTTGATTTCTTAAAGTTAACAGTAAACAGTGCTTTCATAATATTAGATGCACTACGCTCTACTTCTTTTTCTCAGAAAGTTATGATTGGCTGAAATCTCACTAGCTTGACTTGCCTTATTATAGCAGGTTGATGTTGCTGGCCGATAGAAATAATGTGGATATTCCGAACTTGGTCTGTATAACTTTTCCTGTGGGTCCATCTATCTATAAATATATATTTATAACAGCGGTTTAAAAGTGAGAAAATTATGTGAATAAATCAAAACGGGCTGATCAGATGGTAGAAATTTTTTCTTTATCTTTTATGCTTCAAATAATCTGTGGTATTGAACAAAATTTTTTATTGCAACACCAATAAATAGTACCTACCTATAGGATAAAACTATAAATATTAAGCCAAAATGTGTGTGTGAAAGTGACTTCTTCAGTATTGTAACTTATAAAAAATGTCACGAAGTAAAAGATAAAACTCAAAAGCTGTGTTTACCTGTTTTTGACTCGTACATCCTTTTTATATTTCGGTAAAGAAAATAGAAAATAGACTTATTTTATTCTTATTCTTAACGGCTTATCCACACTAATATTTCAAAGAAGCCAGTCGACTGCTCGCACTCTAGTCGCGTATGGAGGAAAATTAGACTTTTTAAACTTTCCTCGGAACTTCGATTTTACCTCATTGCTCCAAGTTCCCCTTCGCCTCAGGTGGGGCGCAGCTTATTACCTACATAGTTTTATTAGCTTTTTGAGTTCAAATATGAAATACGAACGTGTTAGGTTATTGGGAGCAGACTCTTTCATTCCGAAGGTCGTTGGTTCAAACACCGCCGCGTATTCTGGATTTCTGTTCTGCGTTTGTGATTACGTAATCTATCGGTGAAGGCAAATATCGTGAGGGAACCGGCATGTTCTGAGAACTTTGAAAAGTTTGAAGGTCATGGCTTACACATAAGTAATAAATAAATAAATATTGCCGGACAATTCACACAGCAACATCTAGCCCCGTGGTAAGCTCGTAGCTTGTGTTCCGGGTGCTAGATTTCTGATACACTTAATATAATACTTATACATACAAAAGTATATAATTATTTTTATGCACAACACATATTAATGGATGTCAGACTTTCCCATAAGCTCTTAATTTCACTAAAACCGACATAACTAACCCTAAATATCAATAACAAGACAGTAGATATCTTGATCGATGAGGAATTGCTGAAGCATTTGTCGTGACTCCGGCGCCGCAAGCGGAATTCTAGATGGAATGTGCGTTCCAATCGAAACCTAGACGAACATTCTAGGTATTCCGATTAAGGGAGGGCATTTTGCGGGGTACAATATCAGGATAACTTTATTTGCATTTTGTAAAAAACATTTTTATAAAGTTCGGTGTACGAATTTATTTGAGAGATGGCATGCAACAGTAATAAATTGTTAATAATAAAAGACAATAATCAAAGTTTAATTAAAATTGGACAGTAATAAGTTAAGGATTTTACATACATATTAATAAAATCTATACTAAATAAAAATTCTGTAAGGGTCGGTCATGGAGTATGTTAGGTAGTTTGTTATCAGAGGTATTGTGATTATCGGCTCAATATGATACTAAAACTAATTTGATAGACATAGATTTTTTTCTATACGAAATCTCGTAGGTGGCGCGGGGACAGCTAGTTTTTCAGATTCAGATTCATTTATGAGCGTATCAGTACACTAGGCAAGTAATTTCATTACATTACATACATTATTTACTTATATTTGTCATAGTTATGAGTATAGTTTTTATTTATATGTTTTTGAAGTAAAACAAGACATGTTTTCATTGGACCCAGGGGTTATTAAATAAAGAACGAATATGAATCTTAACAAGCAATAAATAAACAGCGACATCGTTGACACGTTCGTCTGTCACGCGCCAAAGGGGTATATTTTTATGGAATACGTAATTCTGTTTGACTTTATACGCGATGTCCATATTTGCCGAACACTCTTCGTCGTACATTCAAAGAGTGTGCGTTTCCATTGGCCACCGAGAATATACCAAGTGAACAATCAAATAAAATCGGATAAAATTGTATTATATTAACGATAAAGTTCATTATTTCACATCAACAAATGAGAGGCATAGCCACTCAACTGTTTTTACATGTGCCTTCCCTTGACTACTAAGATCATTTTAAGACGAAGTCAGCTAATTCTTTAAGATTAAGATTATGTCGTTTATTTCCATAAAATCCTAAAGATCAATTGGACAAGTAAATAAATACAATACATTAAATGATCGCTGAAATTATGATATAAGGTAAATTTTACCTTAAAAAAATCATCACGGATTGATTATTTATACTTAACTCATAAATTAAAATGATTGATTATAATGATAATAAATTAACCATGCTTAACGCTTTTCGTGTGCTCTTGGTTAATGGAAACAAGCAAAGACTCTAACGAAACAGTTCTTAGCAAATAGAGGGAGACATCGAATGATAGAAAAATTTCCTTTGGAGCTTTTTGGCTGCGGATAGACAGACAGACAGAGCCCTTTGAGATGTTCTACGAACGTTTTATGGGTTTAAATGTGGAACGTATTGTGAATTGGAATGTGAAAACATTTATCTTCACTTCACGGAAACTATGTACTTTATCATCATTATTTCAGCCATTGGACGTCCACTGCTGGACATAGGCCTTCTAATTATTTCCGGTAATTTTGTTTCTTCAAAAAGCGTGTTCTTTTTTTAAATATCTAATATCACACAAAATTACTTTATCTACTAATATAAATTCCTACTAATATAAATTCCTAGTAGCATACGCAAAACCATGATCAACATCAACATGTTATTCATAAACAAACAGTCAAAAATAAAACTGCTAACATTTCTAAAGAAATGCGTTCTTAAGTAAACGTTTGGATAACATAATGTTTATAAATATTTGCATTTCTTAAACAATGTTGTACAGACAAATTCTTGATGTCATTTTTTGATTAGTACGTGCTTTGTCCATTATCCTACAGACAGTCATGAAAAGACCATAAAATGTACCTAGTGTCTAGAAGTGAGACTTTTGCGAAACTTTTTTTTTTACTTAGTTTTTCTGGACTATTGATGTACTCTGTCCTTGCTTTTTATACTTTTCATACTGCTTACGTCAACTTGTCCCGACCTAGTGAAAGAATTCGAGTTATAGATGACGAAAACTGGAAAAAGATTGATGAAATACCAACAAACAACCAGATAAAACCAATAAATATTACAACAGTCCATCGCATTGAAAAGAAAGTTAGTGATAATATGAAGCATATTATTATTTGGACGAACAAAATTAAGAACGAAACTACTTTGGGACAACTTCCGTTTCTCAAAAACAATTGTTCCTATGTAAATTGCTACATAACTGCAAATAAAAGTATACTGAAACATATGACTGATTTTGATGCGGTTATGTTTACATTGAAATCGGTAAATATTGAAGATTGGGAGCTCTGGTTACCATTGGAAAGATCACCGAAACAAAAGTATATATTTTACTCTATGGTACCATCGGATACTGTACCCGTTTGTCACGCAAAGGCAGACGATTTCTTCAACTGGACTTGGTCCTACAAACGCTATTCAGATATAGCGACACCATTCATTGAAGTAAAAGATATATTCGGTAAACTGGTTGGACCAAGGATAGACGACAGTAAAGAAATAGCTATTTCTAAT
The DNA here is from genome assembly GCA_963691955.1 of Chloroclystis v-ata. Taxonomy (NCBI): domain Eukaryota; kingdom Metazoa; phylum Arthropoda; class Insecta; order Lepidoptera; family Geometridae; genus Chloroclystis; species Chloroclystis v-ata. Next base: position 5,681,193 of record OY829909.1, on the reverse strand, counting down.
GAAACTAGCAAATCAGTTGAAATGGGGGAAGGCGATTTGAGAATCTATAAAGATAACACCGTGCGTAAGAAAACGAAAGCGCTAGTAATATATTTCACGAGATGTGATATACCAACCAGCGTGCGATCGTATGTTTCAAAACTTAAAAAAGTCCTGAATTATAATAATCATACTTTTGATATTTATGGATGTGATATAGGACTTAAATGTCCTAAAGGAGGTTGTATTGAAGCAATAAAAAGAGATTACTTCTTTTATTTAGTGTATCAGAATCATAATAGCGAAGATTATATCACAGATGAAGTTTTGAAAGCTTATGATAATGATGTAGTTCCGATTGTTGTTGGAGGTGCGGACTTTTCAAGGTATGTGCATCAATAATATAACTTTACAATTTAGGAAGTCCTTGGAATTTTTTATCTTGTAATCTGGTTAGATCCGTGGTTTTAACTCTAACACTTTTAGACTCCATCGGCCATCTGTTTTTCTCATTTGGCCGCCCATTGCCATTCAAAGAGCTCATCCACTTACCGTACTAAACAAACAATCTAAACGAGCTAATTAAAAAAATATCAAAAGAACCAGCTTCTCTGTAACTGCACACAAAAATTAATATCATTTATTTTTATTCTCACTCATTAAATTTCAGATTTCTTCCCCATGGATCCTATATCAACGCCGCGCACGAGTCATTGGAACTTCTCTCAGCTATGATCTCCTACACCATAACCACACCAGGAACTTACCAGAAATTCTTCACCTGGAAGAAGCACTTCAGAATCCAACGAGCAAACATCAATAATGGCTTTTGCAAGCTTTGCCAGATGCTCAACGATAAAAAGATTATGGAGGAACATGCTAGCTACAAACATTTCAGGAAGTGGTGGTATTATGGCGACGTCGCGAATAGATGTCTGCCAAAAGAATATACTGAGTCAAAACAGCAGCTGCAGTCCATGTTGAAAAATGATCAGAGAAAGAAATTGCCTAGGGTTTTACGAGCGCCGAGAAAGACTAAAGACGTTGAGTATTCTGAAATTTATAATGACGATTTATTTTCTCTTTTTTAATGGAAACGCGAGACGATCTTGATGCGTATGACTGGGGATGGTGGAATTCTGCAAAAGACCGGGACAAATGGAAGAACATGAGAGGTCTTTGCCCTACAATGGGACATATCATAGGCTTATAAAAAATGGAAACGCTTGTTCGCATCCAAGTTTCCAAGTCCATTCGAATATCACGTACGCAAAATTAACTATTTTGAACACTTTTGGCGTGACCGCTCGCTGTCTCACGAGGAAAGCTGTTAGTTTAGTGATGTTCTGGTTCAAGACCATCAATCAGTCAGTCAATTAATTATTTATTTATTGCATAAAATTAAAATTTAAAAATACACGAACACATTCAAAGAGGAGTGTGCACTACACGTCACGTGACTATAGCAGTTTTACATCAAAACTTGGTTGTGTGAGTGTTTTTGCATGTAGTTGTTTCTGGTCTCATTATATTTATTTATTTAGATAGTGTAATTGTTATGAATAAAAAAATAAAAATAAAAAAATAAAATATTTACGAGTGAGTGTGCCGCTTTTTATTTACATCAATGGTCCATACACTATAGTGTTCTGCCCTATTGGGCATGCAGTGTCTTAGATTTACAATTAGGTACCTTTTTGAATAACAACCATTTATAAACTTTTAGACTAATAATATACACATGAGAAAATAAATGTTAATGTGATAACTACTCTTTATACATATTTCTTTTTTTATCTGACCAGCTTACCCGAAAAATTTCGCTGACATTTTACTTTCTTTCAGTCTTTTATTTTCTTTTTGAAGGGTTGGGTATTAGAAATGTCATCTATTGTCCATTCAAACCCGTCTTGGCTTAGCAAAGGGGACAAAATATAAACTCTATTGTATTTGAAGTTTAGCCGTACCTATATTTTATTTTATTTTTATCTATTTAGATGTTGCTGTGTGAATTGTCTAGCAATATTTATTTAATTATACACACTAAATTACGACACTAATAAATAATTACACTAAATTAAGACAGTTTAAATTAATATTATATTGAACAGTATTTAATTATCACTGGAGTATTTCAAATTCGTTAATATGCCTCTGTGTCTGTATTGACAATGATAGTGAGTTGGATATTCAAAAATAATTTCCTACTTTGTTACCAATTTTTTCATGTTACGCGGTTCATTGAATTACATTATTTATCTAATCCTAAGTTGACAATGTTTCGCATATTAATATGTGAGCAAATACGGACAAGAGACACTTCTGGAATATTCAAAATATATTTCAATATCGTCATAAAACTCGCAAGCTTTCAATCTCAAAAGGTCTGGAGAGTTCATTAGAAACATAAGTAGGTACAGTCAGCAGAGTCTGTAACTGGTTAGCATATCGTTGAGATCGTCGTCGGAATATTCATTAGCCCTTTGTTACTGACCCTCCTTCTCTATGCTAATGCCCTGTTTGTTCCGAAACAAACGTTTGATTTTATTAATGAAAGGGAAAAACGGAATTTATGAGTTGAACGGAGTTGCTTGAAATGCACGCCGTCAATTGTCTTGGTCTTGTATTGTTTTGAGTGTTGTTTAAAAATGATTTGATTATTTACGTTTTTGTTGAAACTTGGGACAAAACAAAATACACTAGTAAATATACATAAAGATAAAGAAATCTTTATTGTAAAATTTTGTTAAATAAATAAGGTACTTACTAGTGTAATAATGCTCATTATTTTATTACGAATTTTGGTGCTCAAAAAATTGGTGCGTAAAATGGGAATACTTCGATATTTTCAGTAATTTTCTTGTCTTGGTACAATATACTAAATGAACGAAGCTTATAATGCCCCAAAAAAGTATAAAAATAATATTTTTGGTCTCAGTTTTTTTTAAAGATTTTAGTAAGTATGAGGAATATTGTTAAACCACACGTCACGTGGTAGCCACACATGTTATCATAACTTGTGCAAGAATTTATTTAGACTATCCTGTGTCCCGGACGTCTAAATGTTTATCTACCTATTTTCATCCAATTCGGACCTTTGGTTTAAGAGATAAGGAGGAACACATACATATATACATACAGAAAAAATCTAAAAATCGTCTAAATAGTTTCAGTATCATATCATACTGACCCTCAAGGCCAGATCCATCGACATTAATAAACCATCAAGTTCAAAATAAAATGCAATTTCAGTCAGAACTCCAGTCCTATAATTTTGTTTATATCTGCATCACAGGACATGATAATTAGCATTAATTTATCCAATTGGAGTAAATTAGGCGTGTGCCTAGTTTAGACGTTGCATGGTAATCGCGTTAGCTGATGAATATTCGAGAACTAGACGCCATGACACTTCGTTGAAGAGGGCGCCACTGAGAATTATGCTGAGTCAGGCTCTGGTAAGGATATGGTGGAATATAAATATAGATTTATATTAATAGCTAGATGACCCGCCCGTTTCACTTTCTCTTACTTCCTCTTTATAATCTTTCTTGAACTACTTACATTTGAAGAACAAAATCAGCTAAATCGATTCAGCCGTTCATGAGTTTTAGTGAGATTAACGAACAGCGATAATTTCCAATTTTAAAAACATTTCAAGAACAAAATCAGTTCATTCAGCCCGGCCGTTCTCGAGTTTTAGCGAGAGCGTCTAGTCTAGAGAATAAATGCCTAATAATACTAAGCGTATCAAATGATTTATATTTTGCCAAAATTTCAATTAAAAACTATTATTAAGCCAAATCTTTTTTGGATTGTAAGCAATAAGCACAGTTTAATAAGAATAAGTTTAATTAGTTAGCTTAATTTTTTATTATATTAAAAACCTTAAACACAACGTAGAAAGGTTATGATTTAATTCATAATATAGGTACCTACTACATTCGTAAAACTACGGACGGACAGAACGGCGAAACTAATCATCAATAAAAACTGAAAAGAAACATTACTATACCGAAAAAGTTCATTTAATCTAAAAAGAACTCATTCGATTACCATACTCCAAACAAAAACAATAAAAACATTTATTTTTATTCTTAATAAAGCCGATACTCTACCGAAAAAGTTCATTGAATACGATTCAATCAACAAAACCTGCACCAAATTGACAAATACCTTTGCACATACAGTGCAGTATTTAAAGTATCCCAGTAAAAATGTATTGCTGGAATGCAATTAAACCGGATTGTGTGTAATTGTTTTGGATCCTGCAAGCGAGGTGTTAACTAACGCACCTGCTACTAAAAGCTACCATTTAAACTCGAATTGTTCATAAGTTTAAACTCGATTTCATTTTCATAACAATTTCCATCAAATGAGATTGTGGTCAAGCAAAGGGTCTATAAAAATATTTATATATTATAAGTTTGTTTTAATCAAGATTCAAGATTCAGGATCCGTGTAGGGTAAAAGAGGGAGGACACTCGACTTTCCGAAGGTCGTGGGTTCAAAACAAGCCTCGCACTTCTGATTTTTCTTACTTATTTTTATTACTTGCTTTTCTTGAAAAAAAAGGCAAACTTTTTTGTGAGGAAAACGGCATGTTCTGAGAACTTTGAAAAGTTTGAAGGACATGTGTCATACACCAACCCGCACTTGGCCAGCGGGCCTAATCTCTCTCGACAAGAGAGAAGTCCCTGTGTCCCAGCTGTGGGAAAAATATTACATATTTGGGATAATAATAAATAAATAAACTTTAATACATCTTGGTAGGGTCTTCAAACCGTGTTCCGCTAGATCTAATTAAGTGAATGTGTGCGTAGAAATGCACCTGGGCCAATACTTGGCTTGCATCGCTATGGTTACGTACAAACTCTTGGGCTAATTTCACTGAAATTAAACATTAAAACTATGTGTGGATAAATATGTATCCATTTATGGTATAATCAACCAACCCGTACTGCCACCACTGGCCATTTTGAATTGAGGCCAAATCTCTTACGGCTATGAATGATGACTCTATGTCCCAGCAGTGGGAACGTAAGTAGTGATTATAATGAGTATAAAGTTAATTGCTGTTCATTTGTCTAGCTAAAACTCGTGAGCAATTAGCTGATCTTGGCTGTGTACCTATTTCAGGGATAGTTAAGGTAATAGAATATGAATAAGTTAGAAATTTCAAGATTTTTCTATATCAGTAGTTTTACAGAAAACTGAATTACATTCATAAAACATTATAATTTTTCCTAGCACGCTCTTGGTTAATGTATCTGTTGATACGTTATTATCTATTTTCGATTAAGTCCTGAAATAAAATCGTCTAATAAAACGATAAAACACAGGGTCATTAGGAATGGCTGCTAGCTTACACAGATTAAGTTCAGCAAACAGCGGGTTGTCTTATTTCGTGTTGTTACTCAAATTGTCGACACTTGAGTACAGATTAGCTTCGTTACCCCGCGGCGGAAAACGTACCTGCCATAGTGAGGGGACAACATCGCGAAATATGTTGTCGATGTCGATACAATATCAGATACAATTGTCGATAAAAGATATAAAATCATCTTTATTTCTTTATTAATTATTTCGTCAAGGGGTACGGTGGACTCGATTGAAACCTTATAGATATGAATAACATATAAAATATTGATTTCGAGATCTATCTATGTATGTATATTATATTAAGCATATCAAAAATCTAGCACCCGTAACACAAGCTTCGAGCTTACCACGGGCCTAGACGTTTGTGTGAATCGTCCAGCAATATTTATTTAAATCAATATTTGTATATTTAAATTAAACGTAAAAAGACAGTAATAGAGGTACAGCCGGGTATAAACCTAGATAAAACATCAGAAACATATCATTTTCTATATTTATACCCGGCCATCATTAAATAAATAAATAAATAAAATAAATATTTAATGTCCCATCACTATTTTCCAAGTGGTCGCTTGGGAGAACTCGCGGAATAATGATTTCTTTGAGCTCCTGTTTGAAGCACCCATCCTAGTCGTCAGATACGCTTGTGCTGTACTTAATAGCAGATCACAATGCTGCCTCTAATTGTTTTCCTTACCTTTGTGAGGTAAAGCGTGTTTACTGTAGAGGATTTTTTATCTGTGAGGACCTTATTATCGAGGTTGCTTTGGACGTAAATTGAAATTCGAAAAAATGTAGTTTGAAAAAGTTCTTTATAATTATATTTAATTTATCTAAATTACGAGTTCGTCAAGGGTTACGGTAGACTAGATCGAAACCTTATATGATTAACAAATCATAAAAAAATATTGATTTTGAGTCGACAACATATTATATCCGCAAAATTCGGATTATTAAAATAGATTATTAAAATCATTTTTATGAAATAACTGATTACCGATTCTAAGATGTTGCTGTGTAAATTGACCAGCAATTTTTATTTATAACTTGGCCGAATAGACTGTCCGAATTTTTTTATATTTTAAATAAAAAGTTTTGTTTAATTAATGACGACACTTGATAACTAAATAATTTAATATGGATGTACAAAGCGTTAATGATTAGGTACCACATTTGGTACTAATTGTAATTGTGGAAATAGTGGTGGTTGATTTGTAAAATGTTGATTGCTATTAATTTGGCTGTCGGAATTAACAAAATTGATACCGAATTTCATTGGTTTGTAATTTAATTATTTAGTTCTAGTTACCGTGGCTAAATTGCCTATCAACAAATGTACTATATTCCCAATAATGTGTCATTCTAAATCTACATAACTTGTGTTCTATGATAAAAGCTACATTATCTATAAAAAAAATCACCACATACACAGTTACACTTTAAACGTATCGTTTGTATAAACAGATAATTAGGTCACAAATTAAGTCACGTCTGAGTGTCTAGGTGTTAAAAAGAATGTATTATAAAAAAAATCTATGTATGTATATTATATTAAGTAATATCAGAAATCTAGCACCCGTAACACAAGCTTCGAGCTTACCACGGGGCTAGTCTGTGTGAATTGTCCAGCAATATTATTTATAACTTGGCCGAATAAACTGTCCGAATTTTCGAGTCTAGGATCTAAAGTTCGTTCTGACACGATGCGGGCCTTTCCGTGGGGTTGTATTTTAACCCTTTTCTGCGGCTACAACGCGATTGTAACAGACAAATCAGTTTTCGCGTACTTTTTCTCGCTTTGATTGAGTCCACACTTTGTGCTGACGATGGAAGCTTCAAAAGAGATTGCAGCCGATTGATTACAACCCTTCCTCGTTTTCTATTTGGATTTGGAACGTTTTTTCATCATCATTTCAGCCGTTGACATTTGTTTAATTTTAGAATATTTCACGTGTATTAATATTTCTGTTTGTAAAAAAACATAAAGAGACTTATTTTGGTTTTCAAATGCTGCATTTGTCAGAAAATCAGAGTCGAATTATCTCAAACGAAATTCCAAACACAGACGCTTATGTATTGTGTAAATCACCGAGACAATAAGGCCTTCTCGGCTAGCAGTCGTTTACGTGATTTAACACGTAATTAGTGGTTTTCGTGGTAGGACTACCGCGTCGTGTACGCTGTAGTCCTACCACGAAAACCACTAACCATAAGAAACAATTATGTTCTCAAAGTGCTAACGTTTTTAAATGCATATTGGTTTGTGTTATTGATATTAAACACCAACCACTACAGACCCAGGTCTCTTCAATAGAACCCATAATAGGTTATGTCTGTAGGCTGCATAGTCGAAGTCGGGCATTTAATATGTATACTATTTATTTACTTTATTTATTTATTTTATTAATTCGGAAAGCATACATATTACTATGTCTACGAGAATAAATAACACTTAGATCCAATAGTCAGCTTTCGCATATTATATCATCTCCCTTGACGCACGATAGTGTCTGCACCGCTGTTTCGGACGGTTAATGTTATAAACGCCAAAGGAAAATTCCAATTAAACACCTACAAAGCCGTGACGGAAAACTTGTTATCTATTGTTTGTTATCTAAAATAAAACCATAAAACTCGCAAAATTTTTCGGTTAAAAGTCAGAATTGGTTTAGGGACCAATATCTATACGTCATCACTATTTTTAACACAATCGGAACTGTTGACACCATTAAATAATTGAGTGTCTCCCTCGGGTGCAGTGGATTGTGACCCTAACTGACCACAGATGATATAAATAGTTATGAACGTAGAACATTCACTTTGAACTTAAATTAGTGGAACACCATTTTAGATAATTTCTTAAGAACTTCAATAAAGAGGTTTACAAGTTGACTGTATTTTTTGGACTTATTGACGGATTATTTAAAACAATACAATAAGTTATTTTGATGACTCAGTGGCGTAGCGGGCTAAAGTCCGCCTGCGACGCAATAGGTTGCAGGTTCGATTCCTCAATTTCAAATAAAAATTTGTACGTTTTGCAAATATTTGTTACGAGTGTCTGGGTGTTGTATATGTATAATAAGAAATATATAATCTTTGTATAGAAGGTATATCATAAATCTACCACCCGTAACACAAGCTTCGAGCTTACCATGGGGCTAGATGTCGCTGTGTAAATTGTCCAGCATTTATTTCATATTTATTTATTTAAACATTATCCACTATATCATAAACTTCAAGCGTCGCCCGTTAAAGTGTGGAGTGAATCTCCCCAGTTGAACCACAAAGTTACCGAGTAATAAATGGAAGGTCCTAGAATAGGGTAGAATAGGGTAAATGGTTGCAGTTTCGATGAATTAATGATAGCGTCCCATGTGCTAAATACTTACACAAAGCATGTCAGTTGTAAATCCGTATATAATGAGATGTTAGTGGAAGTTTGCTTGTTTGTTTCAGGGTGTCATGTTTAGTGGAAGGAATTTTATTTAGATTTAGAATAGTAAATGATGGTGCCTTTTCCTAGAGCTATTTCTACGCTGTTGAATTTTAGTTTAATTTGAAGAAGAACAGTACTATGGAATAAAAATAATTAAACGTTATTTAAGTGATATCTAATGCATAAAATATGACGAAGCAACAACAATTTATAATATTTTTTTATTGTTTAACAATTTTTAATCCGTACAATTAAGAGGTGCGCCGTTAGAACCCACGACCTTCAAAATGTAAGACGACTGTGCCCCCATTATTGTCAAAAACGTTTTGGGGTTGAAATGGTAGTTTTTTGGGGTTAAGTGGCATAAGCATTTAGCAAACACGGCTTAATTTTGTACAATACAAATATTTAAAAGCAGATTTAAAAGCAGCATTATACGAACTTTAAAAATCCAAATTGAACCAAGACCAAAAATAGCCGATACAGAACGAAAAACACCAATAAATCAGCTTTACAAGTAACGCAATTTAGCTTTCTCCCTATCCTCACACATGCTACCATTCCTATATTTTTTACCCATAAATTAACCGTCGGATACAGAAACGAGTTTTTCATATGGCAGTAGGTTAAACTGGCGACTTTATTGCGAAATTAAACACATAAATTATACGAACGATACACCCACAAAACTTACCCGAAAATGTTCTACTTTAATCAGAATGCGATGCGAATTGGATTAAACCTCGAGCATTGTTGTCAATAATTTCATTTATAACCACGCCTCATGAGACTGTGGTTAATATACTAGTATGTATAGAAAAAGGCGTGTTAGTTACACTGTTTATAACTCAATAACGGCTGAATCGATTTACTTGAAATTTTTTGGCGAGATAATAGCTTAGAACAGTGGACATTCTTGAAGAAGAGACTCTATTCTCATTTTAACATTTTATTTTTGGATTCAATAACAATCCCTGAATTGAAAAAATATACAATTCCTTTCAGCTTAAATAACAAATTCCTAGAATCTGAACTACAAAGAAATCAAACACAAACCGAAAGTTTAGAAAACAATGGCTTCTGTCGACGTAAAACTGAATTCCATAAATACCACACGATTATCGAAATCAATAAACATCAAAACGTATCAATAAATCCTCCAATAATCACAGTTATCAATTGGAGTTCGTAACGTGAACAATGAAAATATTACGCGAAAAGTTAAATAGTAACGAAATAAAAGAAATGCCTCGCACTATAATGGGTTACAGAAGAGTTTTCACAAAGTTTGGCGTTTACTTTATCCTTCTTGGAATAGCTGTTCTTATAGCGTTACTTCCAAACGTTGTCACGACGAAAAAACACGACTTAGTAACCCGACGGCCAAGATACACCATGGATCTTAAATATATTCTGTTTTGGAAAACACTTAAAAAGAGAGCGCATAGGAATTCTTTCAGAACGGAACTTACGTATCCTCAAGGTCAAACAGCATTTATCGGACAAAATTGCTCGCACATCAACTGCTATTTGACCTACAACAAAAGCCTACTTAGAGAAGAGCAGAATTTCGATGCAATTATATTCAGCTTGAATGAACTAAAGGGTATCAGTGTTTACGATCTAAATTTAGGTAGATACCAATACCAAAAGTTTATCTTCAAATCGCTACAGCCGAGTAAGAAACACACTATTTGCAATCCGTGGCTCGATAACTTCTTTAATTGGACATGGTCTTACAAACTAGATTCGGACATTGCTCAACCGTTTATTTCCATTTACGATAAAAATAACAATCTGGTTGGTCCGAAGAATAATGTAACTTGGACAGCGAATATTCAGAATACAAATAAACGTATGGCAGCGATTAAACGTAAGAAAAAAGCTGTCGCGTGGTTTGCAACTAGTTGCAACCTGAAGAATAAGCACAGTGATTTTGTAGAAGACCTGAAGAAGGAATTAGCTCTTTATAATAAGACTGTTGATATGTTCGGGCCGTGTAGTGAAAATAAGAAGTGCGGTTATGAGAAGAATAGAGAAGGTTGTTTGAAGAAGATTGAGAATGAATATTATTTCCAGTTGGTTTTGGAGGATTCGATTACTAAGGATTTTGTGACGGAGAGGCTGGTTCAAGTTATGAAGCGTGTTATCGTTCCTATTGTTCTCGGCAAGAACTTCTCAAGGTAAAGTCTGATTTATTTGAAGATAATATAAAAAAAATAGACATCAACACTTGCTTATAATATTATATGTAGTAGATAATTGCAGTGTTAGTTGCTACAATATGAAGCTGTTGTTTAAATTATTAATCCCATAATTTGCCTGACTACACTCGTATAAGCTTTGAGCTTTTTTACAACGGGGCTATTACTGTGTAAATCATCTACCAATATTTATTAATTCATTAATCTAAGAAGATAGGGTGGATATAGTTCCATCACTTCTTATCTCTTTCGGCCTAAATATAGTCTTAAGCCGACATCCGGCATTATGTTTAAAAAAAAATCTCAATCAATTGATTCCAAACGCTAGCAAACAAAATGTTCGTTCCAATTTTAAAATAAAACAAATTATCTGATTACAGTTTCATCCCGCCCGGATCCTATATCAACGCAGGAACATTCGAAATGAAGAAGCTAGGATCCATCATAGATTACCTCACTGAAAACCCTAAGCAATACTCCTTTTTCCTCGACTGGAAAGACCATTATCGCTATGAGATAAGACCACGGTCTTCTGGAGGTATCTGCGACCTTTGTGAGAAGTTGAACCAGAAGACCAAGATGAAGAGCTACGTGAATTTCCGTCATTGGTGGAATAAAGACTTCGAGGAGTACTGTGAGAATCAATATTTGCATTTGAAGTTTAAGAATAATGATTAGTAGAATGAATATAATTATAAACGTGATATCACTACACGACACGTGATATTGACTATACCTACTAATTGCAAAACTAATTTTTGCAACATCTAACCTTGCTAACTTTTTTTCCACTCCTGGGATTTATGTGGATTTTTGACAAATTGTTTGAGGTTCCCAACATTTACGCCAATTAGTTAGGTGCGAATTAATGTAACCTTGAATGTCTATTTTGGCCAGGCTATTTGATAATTTTTTTTGTTAGTTAATCACGCAAGATAATTTTTACCACTCATAATTAAAGTATAAATTTAAAGTAGTCATTTGGCTGTATATTTCTAGGCAATACCCCCAAGCAGACGTCCCAACCAGTTTACAGAGACAAAAGCCAGTTGTAAGGTGAAAACTTTCATGGAATTAAGTGTTAAGAATGAAAATAATTAAGGGTTAAGAATGAAAATAATTAAGGGTTAAGAATGAAAAGATTTTAGGGTTAAGACATTAGGTATAGCAATAATTTAATGTTGTTATTGTAACTATCGTACTTTGAAATGCTTGTTGCTTTAAGGAAATTTAATTATAAATAAATAATGTAATAAATTTTGAAATAGTTTTTTTTATTGATGATGACTTCTCCTGTATATTGTATGGTAAAATCTAAACTTGATACGAGCCTACCAGCTGTAAGATTTGAGGTCAACGCGTTATTATTTACTTGATTTGGAGTAAACTACATAATTATATAAATTATAAATAAATCTCGCAATACAATTCACACAGCAACATCTAAACCCGTGGTAAGCTCGAAGCTTGTGTTACAGGTGCTAGATTTCTGATATAGGTACCTATTATAATATACATACATCAACATATTTTTGTTCCGAGATAATATAAACAGAATATCTTCAATCCATAACTTTCCTCCAAAACTCACATCCCCTAAGGTCGTTATACAAACAAAGATTAGCAAAAGAAGATGGATCGTCAAAAAGGGCAAGAAATATTCAATAAATCCGCGCTTAGAAGCGTCAATCACAGATGCGATATGAAATGGTATCGGCATCTCTTTAATGCGGAATGATGGAGAGAGAGCGAATTAATAATAGAATGGGGTCCTGTATTCCTTTCTGAATGTAAAAGTGAATTTCGCTGACTGGCTTCGAATTGCTTTGTAATAACTGGTATGAGATCGATGTAAATACAGTTACCTACATACCGATTTACGTATTTGCCTCTATTCGACGACCAATGTCGCGGGTTCGATTCCCGCCTCGGATCAAAATTTGTACAATTTGCAGATATTTGATCCGGGTGTCTGGGTGTTCTATATGTATATATGTACAATAAATAAATAAATATTGCTTGAAAATCCACACAGCAACTTCTGTTATATTTAAAAGAATATACATACACATACATAGATATATATTTTTATTATACATATTTTATTGATCTACATACGAGTATTTACAACATTTAAAATAGTGTTCGTCGTTTGAATAATTTTGGAGCTTTCTCTAGCCACAAGCTCTGCAAATTATGTTTCAGCTATTTTCGATATTTCTTCGAAGCACTTTGTACTGTTTAGCAGATAAGTGAATCAGCTTCAGAGTGGTGGTCCGCATTACGCTGTCAATGAGCGGTAAGTTGATTGTGTGCTCGCTTGTACTCGACGTTAATAAACATACCTTATACCATTAATTGCTTATTTTACCATATATTACTTAATATGAACTTTATTTTCTAATGAGACTTTAAATAGCTTACCTTCGTTTTAGTAATTTCTAAATAACTAATTACTTAAAGTAAATAAATTTAGTTATTTGTTATTCAGATAGAAATTATAAGACTTCTGCCTACGTTAAATGTGTAAAACATGGACGAAGAAAATTACTTTTAATATTTTGTATTTTTTTATCTTCTTTCTTTATTATACCTAGTTTTTTATTTGTATGCCTCAATATAAGATGTGCATCAATCAATTTCTTATAAGTTAATGAAATAGCATGCTATTTCACCTGATATAAACCCTGATGAAAATAACCTGAAACCCGCATAGCAAATGACAGCATAAGTCTTTTTTTAAGTATATAGACAAGGAGGATTTACAGTTCTCAAGTTCAGACTGGATCTAGCTTTGTTTAAAACTTCTCGCCTTTCTCAACTGTGGGTTTACTTAGTTGAGATAATTTTCCGGTAGTCTTGTATAAATTGCAATGTCTTTCGTAAGAATGTTACCGTAAATTCCTTTATCTCAGTATCCGATAGGTCTCTCATAAATATATAAATATTGCTGGACAATTTACACAGCACCAACTAGCCCCGTAGTAAGCTCTAAGTAGATTAACTTTACATGTTATATATTATATAAAATGACATTAATATATTATATTAAAGTAAATCTATGTATATTATATTAAATATATCAAACAAAACAAAACTAAACCAACCACGTGCCAGCAATTTTGTGCAACATCTTAAATGACATAGTTTAGCATACATCATAGGCATGTCAAAGTAAAACAAAAGACCTGTGTGTTGGAAAAGCCGTTAAAAACCTACTAAAGTGGCCTGTACATGCAAGTTGCAGACAAGTAGCCGCCAGACGGAAGTTGCCGCAAACAATATGGCGGCCAGCCACTTCCGCCGGCGAGTTTCCGGCTGCGCCAACATTAACAACTTTCAGATGCGTAATGTCGTTTGAAACTGTTCATGTGTGTTTTAATGGCCACAGCAGGACGTCATTGTATCTTATATCTTTGAATCACCCTGTATACTAGTATTGTCTTTCGGAATGTCTTGGGTTTGATTGAACCCCGCAGCGCATCTAAAGGTGGTTTATCACTAAAATAATATCCATGTCTAATAAGTAAAAAAAAGTTAAAATAATACATCTCACAGAATATATATTTATAGTTCTAAATAATTCGCTAGGCCACAAATTGACCATAATCCAGAATTATATACATGCATTTTTAGTTCTATAATAATATAAATCCCATTATTGTATATTTAATTTTAAATACCTAAGCGTGTATGCACAATAATGTTAACCCTCTACACGGTAACTAAGTTATTTAAATTAACCTTTTAAAATCAGATATCCACATAATTCATTTGTTGCTAGATAATTTGAATACAGTGCAGTCGTAGCACGTAGCACCTACGGCGTAGCAACTCCGTCGTAGCAACTCCGTCGTAGCAGCGTAGCACGTAGCGTAGTTCCGCCGGAAGTCGGGTCGCAGACAACATGGCCGCGTGGCCGCTTCCGCTACGCTCTATCGCATATCCTTATGTTCCTGCTAATCTATTCTAGACGACATAAAGTGATATTTGTATGCTGATTCTATTATCTTTGCTAACTTTGAGTTATTAAACTTAAGTACGAAAGTTTAATAGTCTTCAAGTTGAGACCGTTTATTTTACTGTAAGAACTAAGTTCACTTACCATTAAACTATAATTCTTTATTTGTTATTTTAATTCACTATCATCTGTTAGTCTTATTTATGATGAGTTTTTTTTATTCGAATAGAAAAATATGTTAATATTTTTACTGAGATCACATTTTACACTTTTATAATCTCTATGTTTGCCAAAAACGAAAAAACTCTTTGATTGACTCTTTTTTTTTATTAGTTGCAAAATTAACATGTTTTCAAATTTTTTTAAGTCTGTATTCTGTATATTATATTAAGTACATCAGATTATATCTAGCACAAACATGTAACACAAACACAAGCTTTAAGCTTACCATGGGGTCTAGATATTGCAGTGTAAATTGTCCAGCAATATTTATTTATTTATATTATTAAAACAAGTTACTTTTTGAACCGTTATATCTCAGAAACGGTGGCTTGTAAGAAAAAAGTGTTGATACATTTTGATAGATAATTTCATAATCTACAATTTTGTCCTAGGTAGGTACTTTTATGATAAAACTTACCGTTTTGCTGAAAATCGCGAAAAACAAATTTTTTTGACATTTAACCTTGAATAAAACTTTTTCCTTAAGAGGCCTATTACGTGAAATCGCGAAATTGTTCGGTTTTCTCGTCCTAATTCTATGGTTTGCGTTAGTTGTTTGATATTACAATTACATCTTTATAATAGTTCGTTTTCTCCTCTACAAAAGTAGTAAGAAACATTTTAGATAACTTGTTTATATATTGAGTAATAATCATTCTCCGGATACATGTTTCGTAAAAAACGCTCGAAGACCTGTTTTCTCAGCTCTAATTTGTAGATTCTAATGAATATGGGCGATCAAACTATTTTTTATTATGTTACGTATATCCTATTCTTCATTTAGAGTAGAGTACATTTTCGTTAAATGCTTTTATTCTAAAGATATACCGAATTTAATATCGACCGAAAATGCTTCGAAACAAACCTCAATAACTCCGAAGTTCTAAATCAATGGGACGTCATATTTATATCAAAATATTTATCAACATTTGCTTAAACTATGATATTAATTTTAATTTGTAGAACGGTTTTGGTAATTTTTTATGAATAAAATAAAACTACCATAATTTAGTAGTTTTTTCATTCAGCTGGCTTTTTCCATTTAGTACCGCGCGAGCGCTTGTCGAGGTCGGACCTATGTCGGTTGTTCTTGAATAAAATATAGAAATATTTCGTAAAATGTCAGTGTGTGGGACTGTCAATTGCTGTAAAAACGCTGTTAGTGTGCGTGTATGTGTTATTGCGATACTACGACCGACATAAGTTGATCCGTTGATAACGATCAATTGTTATTTTTATTGATAACGGTCAATTGTTGTTGTTGCTGGCCTAAGAATTGTACCAAATGTTGCTGGCCTAAGAATTGTACCACATCATTGTCATCTTGTTTTACCTTATTTATTTGGAGGTTATGCTGTAGGATGTGGATTGCATATCTAAAGTTATCTATCCTAATTAAAAAACAACAAGGCAACTTTTTTTGGTGAAACCGTCCAACGACTAAATGTAATTATGCCTATGATTTTTTTAGATTATGACTAACTTGCCGACCCGCCGACAGCTGCGCTTGCGTTTTTACGTTATTTACTAGTTTATGTTTTATAGCCTTTTTCGATCATTTTACTATCCAATACTGAAATCATATTTTAAATCGGACCCGCGGTTCCTGAGTAGCACGTTCAAACAAATAAACAAGCAATCTCCTCAGCTTGATAATTGTAGTATAGATTTCCATAATTATTTATTACAAAGAAAATATTCCGTAATTTTTTGTTCTTATTTTTACCGAGTATCCAATATGTAAACAATAAATAATGTACCTTTCTAATAAATATATTAATAATAAAACATTAAATAATTGTACCTTTCTAATAAATACAGGGCGTCCCAAAGTTATGGGCCATGGAGGGGAAGTAACTTAAATATCGTAGATAGTGAATTTTGCTCAAAGAAGACTTCATTTTATTTTTAAAAGTTAGTAATTCTGGATTCATAGATTTTCTAAAAATTACTTGCTTTGTCTGGGAATCGAACCGACTTACATGTAGAAAAAAAAACTCTATTTTTATGATACCAATCGAAAGAATAGCTAAAAAATAATAACTCTGCTTAAGTAACATAGTATTTTAAAAGAAAGGAACAACGTGAAATTAATTATTTTAATCAAATAAAAAACATGAAACATTTTTTTTGTAAATTAATTAATTAAATTACTTACTTTTTTTAAATAAAATGAAGTCTTCTTTGAGCAAAATTCACTATCAACGATATATATGGTACTTCCCCTTCATGGCCCATAATTTTGGAACGCCCTGTATATAAAATAACACCCCTATTCACGTTCCCACTGCTGGGATAGGGACTTCTCTCTTGACGAGATAGATTAGGCCTTAATTCACCACGCTGGCCAAGTGCGGGTTGGTTTTTTTTTTAATATATAAATGAAATATTTTCAAATAAGTTCGTAATAAAATAAAAATAAATAGTTTATCAAAATAAAAATATAATGGGAATTATTCAAGATGACATATGTAGATAAATGGATATTCTACATCTGTGTATGACATAATGTAGATAAATGGATACCAATAAATATAAAAATAAATATAAAGTTCGAAACTACAAAAATAATACCTAAACATAATTAAAACCTTCATTAACGAAACTTTTATTTATTCAAACACAAATATTAGGCCGGGATCCGTAGTACATGGAAATCAAGTGATTACTAACAAGCTAATTTTTGGTGAGTAGCTTCGTTTCGATGAGACGATTAAAAATATCCTATACCCAAATCTCGATTGTGGTAGCTAACAGAGATATCAAGGATTAAAAAAATCAAGGATGTAAAACCGGGATAACGGACCACGAAATTTGTCGGACAATATGTCCGTTAGATTTTATATATATTAATTAAGTATACAACAAAAAATCAGCTGGTTAGTAATCATAGTAATCATTTAAATTGACCTCGTTTTCGATACATTTTCGAAATGGCGGACTCTTTGATCAAACCATAGGTTTTGTAGGACAAACATGTTTTTATATAATTTAGATGATTATCTTGAGATATAACATATTGTCCTACAAATTTCGTGGTCCGTTATACCAGTTTTACATCCTTGATTTTTTTAATCCTTGATATCTCTGTTAGCTACCACAATCGAGAGTTGGGTATAGGATATCTTTGGACGTCTCATCGAAACGATGCTACTCACCAAAAATTAGCTTGTTAGTAATCACTTGATTTCCATGTACTACGGATCCCTGACTATATACCATCTAACAAAACAAGCAACTTAAATATAGGTAATATAATTTATTTGTTTTGTTATAATTAGAATTTGTATTTAGTCCGTTCAATTTAGACTTTCGAACTTACATAAAGTCCCAACATTCGACAAAAAAAAACATTTAATTACAAACCTACACACCAAATTTCAGAAGAATCGGTTTAAAAATGAGCCCATAAGATGAGATGAATGAGGACATTTAACTTCAATAAGACTATTTTCAGTTTTATTCTTATATATATAATTATTAATCATGAATGTTTTAATTTAAAATTATGTACCTACTTAATTGATTTCAAATAATCAATCAGATTTAAAATAAATATTGATATTATTAAGATAAAACATAATTGATTCAAATATTGAAATAAAAATATCCACCATTTTGAATTTAGGAAAATATATAAACTCCTATCAATTAAATAAAAACATTAATATAATAATTATTTCGGAATGAAACTGAAAAAAAATCCACTCAATAAAATGGAATTTATTCGATGCCATTTTCTACAGATCTAAAATAATTATTAGTATATTTGTATGTTTTAGATCGACGAAGTATCAAGATCATTTAGTATTTTTCATAGAATTCGCGTGACGCGCCGGTCACGTGGTGCATAAAATATCCAATTTCGCAAAACTTCGTAACGTCACAAGGCTCTTAACGTGGAATGATGGGGATCTTTTAGACATTGTTTATAATTATGATTTGAACAATTTCACAGAAATCCAGCTTGTTGGGACTTTATGTAACTTGAAATGTTTAAATTGACTGGGCTAAATAATAGACTCATAGAATATTGATAAACATTTTATTCATATAATTTAAATTCAACACAGGCATATCTACATAGTAATTCCTT
Source organism: Chloroclystis v-ata (assembly GCA_963691955.1). NCBI lineage: Eukaryota > Metazoa > Arthropoda > Insecta > Lepidoptera > Geometridae > Chloroclystis > Chloroclystis v-ata. The sequence goes on along the minus strand of OY829909.1, from coordinate 5,661,910 downwards.
AGGTACATTACAGTTGATTATATAAGCTTCTACATTCCTTTACATTATATTTTTTGTAACTATTTTCCCCGGAGTTTTGATAGATAGTACTTTACATTTCTAATACTACAGTCTAAATCTTATTCATATTTTATTACAACAAATTCATGCTTAGCTAAATAAAATAATTAAAAACAACATTTAATTAAAACTTAAAGAGATTTTGAAACATTTCTAAATAAAAACTTAAATCTTTTTTATCCTTATTTTATAACTATGTATTTATTATTATTTCTACATAAGCTTAAGTTGATTATTCTTTGCAGTAAACGGATTTACAGCCTGGACGTCATTATGATACTCTTTTTATTTTATAAATAATTTAGATTGTAATTATTTATATTATTATATTCATAAAAGTTTCATTCCAAACATTTCTAAACTATTTTCAGCTTGAGTATTTTTTTTCTAAAAACTAATTTATAGTACCTATAAAAGATTCTATTTATAAAAGTTATTTTGTTCAAAGCACAGTTTAGGATATTTTGCCTATGGTACATTGTAGAAATATTGTCTATGAAATTGACAACAGCATAAAGCTGTAGAAAGAATTCATTATAAAAATAATTTACAAATATTACCGACATTACTAAAAAGACTACAAAAAAATATAAATAAGTACCAAGCTGGTTAGTCGAGCTATCTACATTAATAAGGAAGAACAGTTATCTTAGTTAAAATAATTATAATTATGACTTTTAATTGACATAAGCAATCATAAAGTATTTTATTTTCTTTATTCCATTAAAGTTACTCAGATCGATAAACTCATTTTATTGTTAGAATTTAATTGAGTACCTACACTTACCTGTATAGGTTCTACATAATTTGTGTATGTATATATTTTTTGTTTTTTTTTATTTATATTATTATTTATATTTGTGGGAGAGTGAAGTCGTCAGCGCTTCTGTATCTCAAGTTGCTGTGTTCTCGGGGCCATTGGGTTGCTGAAATGTTTTATTATTGTTATAAAAAACAATGTTTTTTTTCTAAAACACATAAGTAGCTCAGATTGTATCGACACTCCCTACGTATAGTTGTGTATGTATCTGCAAAACACAAATTAAAGATTTGACATTATGGTTGGACAGTTATATGTACGACCGATAAAAACGTACCTACTTAGAGTAGACTTTTTTTGTAAGTTAAAATAATAGACTGGTACCTATGTGTAGATTATGCCAAAATGCATCAAACGTATCTGGCAGTTAAACGAAGATACGTAGGGAGTATCGGTATGTAAAGATAATACTCAATCAACAATAAATATACGTTAAAAGCATAATAAGACATTAAAAAATATATCTTGCGCGTTATGTTAATTTTATTACATCTACAAAAAAATCTAATCAACTACGTGCTTGTTAAGCGTGTGTATTTTTATTTTTTGAAGCATTTACTATTATAAATACAAAAGCTGCTTACGAATTTTTGATATTTTGTTAATTATCTCATAAAAAATATGCAAAATTAAACTACCTACTAAATTATTTAAAAAAACTACCGAATTTCACGAATAGAAACTACGGATGCGTTTTGTACTACAATATTATATGTTTCAAAATCTAAGCTTTACTGACTTAATTTTACTTACCTTTTAAGCATATAACTAATCTTAAAATATCTTATATACCAGGTGACATGTAATTGCAGTAAAAAGTCGAGAGATCCACATTCGATCCCTTGATCCTTTAAAATCTTAGTGTTAAACTATATATATTTTATATTGGAACACCTTGTATATTTTCATAGTATAATGTAACTGTATGATGTAATTCCATGCACTATACCTATTTTTGTGACATTTCTTTGGAGTTTTGTGACGTTTGCATGCAATGCTTTTTTTAGAGCGACGCTTGCGTGAATAACGTGCTGAAATTGAGTTAAAAATGTATAGAAACAATAAAAAAATATTTAAACTTGAAACGGGTTACTAACATGATATAAATTTTGAGATTTTCCAGATATTTCGACACTGTTTGAACTCTAGTGTCGAAATATTAGGAAACTAAAAAACATTTAAATCATAGATACCCGTTTCAAGTTCAAATACTGTATACCACCAAAAACCATGATAGTTTAACAAGTAATAACATTTAAAAAGGTTCAAAACACAACGAGATACAATAAGTAAAGATGCAACATGCCAGTTTTTTTAGTTAATTCATTTTAAAATCTATGAAAGATATGAAAATCAAGTTATGATTTATACCAATTACTATTTCATATGTCAGAAAATACAAATATTGTTTTTCACATCATTTTACTTCGAATTATTATGAATTATGCATGTTACCTTTCATATTGAAACGACTGAACAGTTAAAGGTTAAAAGTGGATCTTATTATAGCAAAACCTGGATTAACACTTTTCTTGGTAAATAAAATCAACACGCGGACAAAGTCGCGTGTTTAACTAGTGTTGACATATTTACGTGAAAAAATCATTTAGATTATTGCAGAAAAATAATGGATTCTATATGTACTTATATCATGTGATCTTTTCACTGTGGCAAGTGTGTTTATCTTAAATGTTATACACTATAATAATATATAATACATACATATCTTAGCTTTATAACCTTTTGTGAATAGTAAATGTTAGTTGTGAAAATAGTGAAAACATAGAGGGGAGACATGCTTCATTCACATTCTGGTGCATAAACAAATAAATATACATAAATAAAATATGTTTATTATAATTTACCTGTGTAGTGCATATTGCGGTACATATCCGGGCAATTGGTTGAACCCTGTAACAAGGAAATAATTAAATTATATTGCAAAATTAAATACTTATGATTATTAGTAACTAGCCGACCGCCAACAGCTTCGCTTGATTTTTTTTCATAAAATATAGCCTATAACCTTCCTCGATAAATGGACTATCCAACACTGAAATAACTTTTTAAATCGGACCAGCGGTTCCTGAGGTTAGCGCATTCAAACAAACAATCAAACAAACAATCAAACTCTTCAGCTTTATAATATTTGTATAGATAACGGATTCATTATCTGTAGCCGATCTCATAAAAAAATATACTGTAGTTGACTAGACTACGCGCCGCCACTCAAGTCCGTTAGACGTGGCGCTGTAAAAAATACAAGAAACATGATTTTAAGAACTTTAAATACCATAATTCTGAAACCGTAAAGTAAATTCCATACAAAAGTATCACAATGTACTGTTTTCAGCGTCATTACACGGAAAATTATGATCAGAATAAAAACTTTGCAAGTGCCCAATGAACTGAATAGACTTGCTACTTTGTTACAGATAACGTGCGAGTTATGAAGCGAAGAGTTTTGTTTAGTATTGTTTATGGTTTTAGGGGCGACGATTTAAAGACAAAGAGAATTGTCGCCCCCAATGTTTACCGAAATTCGACTCTGCACACTCAGTAAGACCCTAAAAATCATGGTATTGATGAGATATTAAAGTTAAAATGTTAAAGTTAAAATGTTAAACTTAAGTAACCCTTCTTAGTAAACTTAAGGTTTTGTGGTAAGGTGAAGTTTTGGCCAAAATCTTGTTTTCGAATATAAACTATGAGACAAAGAGATAAGTAGATGTAAATATGGTAAATTATATTTTAGTTTATAAATAATTTATTACTATTAACTTGTATATAAATATTATACTAAATAAATAAATAGATGTTAATAGATGTTATATTTATATACACGTTAAGTGTAATAACTTATTTTAAAACTAAAACATAATATACCTATAGGAAAGCTACGGTCAAAACACGGTTCGTCTACAATTCTCCGGTAACATAAATCGCATTGAAATCCAGAACATGAAATAATAACCACACCGTTACCAACAACCTGAATACCTGTTATAGGCTTAACTGGACTGCACAGAACAGAACTATAAATTAACTACTACACTAAGTCCTCAGAGTTAAGGTTTAAATTCTATTTCTCGTTCATCATCATCATTTTAGCCATCTCTAAGGGGGATCTTTGTCCAGCAGTGGACGTTCGATGGCTGAAATAATCAATAATAAAAAATAAATATTGCTAGACAATTCACACAGCAACATGGCAAGCTCGAAACTTGTGTTACGGGTGCTAGATTTCTGATAATACTTGCTTAGTATAAAACATATCTTAATTTTCTCTCACCAAACAGTACTAACAATAAGGATTACATAATGTTGTGGATTTTAGATGATTTAAATACTAAAAGAAATAATAATCTAAATTAAGATTTCATACATTTGTGGTTGTACTGGAAAACTTTGTGAGAGACTGGTGCCTGAGATAGGTTCGATAGAACCTGTATTAATACTCAAACATAGATAGATATTTTTATTATACATATAAACACCCAGACACTCAGAACAATATCAAATAATATATAATAATAACTCATAAGGGACTAGTTAAGTTCCGTATATCTTACCGAAATGCCCTGTTTATTGAAGTTGATGTTAGTCCTCACGGTGCGGTGGTGCAACGGCTGCACTGGCCGCGCGTTGTTGCCAAGAGGAGCCTTAGGGGTTAGCTGGGACCCCTGCATCAGCCGACGTAGCGCGTACATCTAGATATCATAAAATATATTGTATTAGATAAATATTGCTGGAATTTACACAGCAACATCTAGCCCCGTGGTAAGCGAGCAGCTTGTGTTACGGGTGCTAGATTTCTTATATACTTCATCTTTTTTTTACTCTGTAAAAGTTAGAACTACAAAGGGCGACCTTATTGCTGAGAGTGATCTCTTTCAGGTAACCGCAGTGTACATAATATATACAGCAAGAATAAAGCCTTTATCCATATTTATTGTACCATATAAAAGAAAGTCGTGTTAGTTACACCATTTATAACTCAAGAACGGCAGAATCGATTTGGCTGAAACTTGGTGGGGATGCAGCTTAGAACCAGGAAAAAGACATAGGATGCTTTTTACCGCGGGAAAGTCTAATATAATGCGGACAAAGCCGCGAGGCTGGAAGCTAGTAGTTTATAAAGTTCAACATTACCTCCTGTTTAGATATATAGATGGGTTTGTTGAATATGATCCAGATAGCAGTTTCCCAACAGCCAGGATGTGTGGTAGATCCCTCGTAGGTCAGATACTGCTGAGTGGTCGGGAGGAGGGAACTCAAAGGTAGGTGCTTGATGGGATATGAACTCCCTGAGAAAGAAATAAATAAAAATATATTTATAATGCTGGACTATTTTTATTAACATTGAATTGACATTTTAATTACAATTGGAATTTTTATTTAACTTTATTTGAATATTTGTATGACATACATTACTAAATTCATTATTTTATAAGCATTATATTGCATGCTAATTGTTTGGTGAAATATGTGACACAAATTTATTATTTTACCTATGTACACCTACTTATTACATAGTGAAGCAGTTATTTACCTCTAAATATCACTTTGTTAAAAGTGCTCGTAATCAATCTCAACTCTTTGTTTGTTGGCTCCCCAATCTGAAAATAAAATGTCCCTTTATCCATTCCAGGCAAACTTACAGCAATTAATTTGATTCAATATGTGAATAAAATAAATTCATTATTATTATTTGAATGACGCAAATATTATTCATTAGATTTATTTATTTATTGTACAAAACACATTACAACGACAATGAAATATGCTTATTGAAGTTAGTGTTAGATATAAACTTGATTGCAACGTAAATACATGTACATACAACTATAATAAACATCAATATCGAGTAATAGGTACGTAGTTTGGTAATCGATATTAGATAGGTTTAACCTAGTTTTGGCACTTGTATTATTTTAGAACAAAATTATTATATAGTTGTACAAACTAATTAAGCTATAGCACAACTAATTATGAATTAGGTGATTATTTTATATTATATTATAGATTGTAGATATTTCTCACCTGAACCATAAGTGAGATTCCGACAACGCCTTGCGACTTATGCTGAGCTTCCGACATATTGTGGTATAGCTCTTTGTTGAAACCATAAAGTTGGATCTGAAAAAGGACATTTGAAATTATCTTGAATTATCATTTCAAATTGAATTTTATGTTTTTTATCCAATTGACTTGTCCAAGTGATCTTAAGGGTTTTATGGAAATGAATGACATGTAATGTTTAAATATACTAGATTGGCATCGCCAAAACAACCTTTAAAAAAACCATAAGCCTTTTTAAACCTTCCCTGGGCTACTACAACTATCTAAAATACAATAGTACCTACCTTAATTAGACCAGTCGTTTTTGAATTAAAATACACAAAGTGTAATTGATATAATATAAATATATAGGTTTTAAATCGTTCAAATGGAAATATTTTTTTAACTTTTCTTTTGTGCTAAAAAAATATGTTTTCAGTTTAGCCGCTTTATGTTTCTGTGAAACCGTAAAAGTAGCTTATATACTATAGCAATTTCAATGCGGATTATTTGCAAAAAGGTTTTATGGCAATGGTAGATTTATAAAAGCCGTGGCATAATCCTCTATTCCCACAAAATCCATTTAACGTGAGGCAAAGGCAAAAGCTAGTCATTTATTCTACTACAAAATGTCCCTCATTAAGGAAAATACAAACGAAAACAGAGTAATCTCAATCAATACTGAAACAATGAAACCAAAACCGAATGCCTTAACGGTTTCAAATAACCGTAAACCGCCTTTGTAAAAGTTTTCTGAAATATTTTAGTAGAAAACGAAAAGCTCTCATTAGAACAAAGTGATTAAAATAATACGGCGGGTTTTGTTCGCGACCGCAAACCAAGGGAAGCGATACCAACCGTTGCCTACTGACACAGTGCCACACACTTTGGGTTACATTATTAGACTTAATACAAAATACTTTATTGTTACACCACATTACAAAAAAAGATACACAAAAAATACAAAACATAACAATACAGTGAAACAAGGCCTTATCGCTAAGAGCGATTTCTTCCAGGCAACCGTGGGATGGAACAAATATTAGAAGAGAAGTAAAGCAGTGGCGTAGTTTAAAAGTATAAACATTAGAATTATAATAATACTTAAAACTAAAATTTATCTAATAGGTATATTTATTTATAAAGTACCTAACATTAAACTAGAAACATATTTTTTGCTGTGTTTGTAAATAATGTTTGTATACTAAATTTTTAAAAGTATGTAACGTCTTCCACTGAAGACTTCCTATGTTTTAAGGACTAGTTTTTAACCCGCGATACGGATTTATTCCCAGTGTGGGGACAACAAGTAACCTTAATTGTTCAGTGTTATAGTTAATTAAGTTATTTTGTATTTAAACAAGCTTGTAGCCTAAGGCATAGGTCAATCCTAGTTCAGGCTCCGTCTAAGTTCTTATATTATTTGTTCTTATTATTTGTTCTTATTTTATTATTATTTGTAATATGTTGTATAATTTTTTTTTATTTTATCAATAAATCGCTGTACCGCCAACAGATTCGCTTGCTTTTTTTAACTTATCCACATTAAGATATAGCCTTCCTCGATAAATTTACTATCCAATACTGAAATATTTTGTATAAAATAAAATAATAAAATAAAATATAAATAAAATATGCATTTATTCAGATTATTGTATTAGTTATATAATTTATTGTATAATTGTATTCGCATTCTCGCTATTATTTGGTTAAGCTCAGTGAAGTGTGTCGCACTGTACTATTATTGTCATCGATTAATTAGGAAGTGGCCGATACCAATCAACTAATTGGCAAAATTACTTTGTGATGGAGGATTTTATTTCGAATTTCTGAAAACGAAGTTATTTCAATTCGACTAAAATGTTTGGAAGTTTGAAACACTGGCTGAAAATAATGAAATAATAAACTATGTCTTATTCAAATTGATATTTAATTATTTATCTCATCTGCCCTGTTACTGTTAGTGATCACAAAGTTCATTTAATTATTATTTCATTTAATTTTCTGTAAAATAAATTTTGGATTCGGTTACCAACAGTCAAATTCACCCTTATTTATCCCAAATTAAGATACTACGCTGGCCAAGTGGCGGGTTGGTGAATGACACATTGTCATGTCATGCCAGATTCCTCACGATGTTTGCCTTCACCGTTAGAGCACGTGTTTTTGAAATGCTAATGCGCGCTTTTCAAGGAGAAAAAGCCAGAAGTGCGCGACTGGGTTTGAGCCCACGACCATCGGAATGAAAGTCGAGAGTGCTCCCATAAGTCCCTGTGTCCCTCCAGTGGGAAGGTTAATAAGGTTGATGATGATGAGCAATATACATCTAGACTTATTTCAGGCTGAACCATACCGCCGATGAATCGATAGGTTCTCATTAAAAGTCGGGAAACGGAAGACTTCCCAAGTTCAACCCCCTGAGACCAATTATTGGTTGAGATAATGACGCAAAGTTCGAGGTGTTAATTTATAATGAACTGTAAACGATTAATGACTGAAAACAGTAATAAATGTCCGAAGTTGAGGGTAATTGTGAATTGTTGCCGGCGGGATGACTGAATATTTACTAGAAATTCTTCTGGGAGCACTAGTTTTGTTTATAATTTTGGTATACGATATTGATTAAACAAATGGCATATGCAAGTTCATTGCCTCTGTTATACTTAAACGTCAATACTTAAAATTAGGTAACAATTACTGTATTTAATAAGAACTCTTGCGAGAAAAAAAATCAGTAAACATTTTGTACTTATTTTTAATAATATTTGTTATAGTTGTACTTTGTGCCATGATATTTGTTGTTATTTGTGCATTTCAAATTACGAGTTTACAAAGATCTTTTCAAGTATTATTAAGCTTAATAATATTAGTTAATATTAGTGTTTTCTATTGTACCAAATATAAGTAAGCTCCAAGTGAGCAGGCTTTTGATACTACTCCTAAATATAAGACCTACTTTGTACCTACACAGTTTTACAATAAATAATTCTTTATCCTTATCTGGATTAGAATAACTGAAGTTAATACTACAAACGTGACTACACCTACGTGGTTGAACTAAAGGTATCTAAATTGTAGACAAACTAGAAATAGTTAGGTACTCGAAAACAAAATTTAGTTTGGAAACCGCATCGTGCAAACTGGATAATCAAACAGGGTTACCAGTTAAAAAATTATCATATTATTTATAACAGAATGTGATAAATTAAAACAATGTTTTATTGCATTTTTTGTAGTATAATTTCCGTAATAATAAGCTAAGCTTGTGTTCCGGGCGCTAGATTTCTGATATACTTATTAGAATATAATACATAGATAGATATATTTTTATTATAAATTATAACACCCAGACACCCGAAAGAAATATTTGCAGGTAATACAAATAGTTATTCCGAGGCAGGAATCGAACCCGCACCCACATTCCACATTCCCACCTTCGCTCGCTGCGCCACAGAGGTCATCATGTCCCTTTTTTGTACTTTGGTGCATATTGTCAAAATAAACGTTTTATTGGCTTATGCCACTCAACCCCAAAACTCTACTTTTTAGTCCATACTACCCCATACATTCATTTAGTTACCTCTCCAGGAAACGTGTGATGATCAATCTGATGTTCAGAGCCTCTGTTGTCTTCCATCCCATAGTGGAAGTAGATCTCTTCAAATTGGTATCTGTATGAGAGAGGCCCGCCGCTGATGTTGACTTGGTGTTTCGAGTCTTTCTCTACGCGGAACACGAGGGATTGTCCCGTGTTCTGGAGAACGCCGCTGACCTGGGAAAATAAATAAAAAAAAGTAAAAAAAAGTTGTTTTTTTTTGACATAAAAGTAGTATACCATCAAAGTGTCGCATAAAAGGTTGCCTGGAAGAAATCGCTTTTAGTGATAAGGCCGCCCATTGTTACACTTTTTTATGTACCTATATTTTTTTTGTTGTGTGTTTTGTTTTTGTGGTGTGCAATAAAAATATTGTATTGTATTGTACAGTATAATATGATCCATAGGCTCCTGAGCTAGAGCTAGAAATAATAAATATTGCTGGACAATTCACACAGCAACATCTAGCCACGTGGTAAGATCGAAGCTTGTGTTACCGGTAGCTAGATTACTGATATACTTAATAGAATGAATGAACACTTTATCCTTCCTTACTTATATTATAAATGCGAAAGTAACTATGTCTGTCTGTCTGTTCCGCTTTCCCGCCTAAACCTCTCAACCGATTTTGATGAAATTTGGTACAAACACTCTTTAGACCTTGAGACAGGCTACTTTTTATTTCCACGCGGGCGAAGCCGCGGGCGGTAGCTAGTTTATAATATATTTAAAAGTTAAAAGTACAAGGGGTATCCTTATCGCTGAAAGCGATCTCATCCAGGTTACCGTATTAACTGTGTCTCTTACAAAATAAGCATCAAATGTTTTTTCACATGGTTCGAAACGGACATTTTTAAGGAATCTTGGGTGATTCGCAACACCTTGGAACGCTTGTGGACAAACGCCTAACGACATATTAATTTTATTTTATTTCGATAAAGCGCTAAATTGGAATTACTTTTAAAAAGGGGTTTTGATAACTGAATTCAATAACAGAATAATTATTAAAGTTCCCAATTTATTCGTTAAAATACACCCCAAGATTTCCCCATAAATTAACATTAGAAATGCAACAAACAGATATCCAAATATTATTTATTATTCGTGAATTAGTTGAACAAAGTTATCTAGACAGGTTGTAAATTGTTCGCAACTGTTTTAAAGCGATTTGGGACTTAATTAATTTTGATACCTGGCACCTAGTGTTCAGGTAGAATAAATTAATTAATTACAGAAGCAAGTACCTATCTAGTTATCGGCATGGATATTAATCCCTTAATGTTTCCTCCAAACTATGTGTGTTTATCGGGGCTAGATGTCGCTGTGTAAAAATTGTCCAGTAATATTTATTTATTTATTTATTTATTTATTATTATCGAAATTTCCGTTAACCTTTATAATAAATACCTTTTATTTAGATCTAGGTTCTGAATATTAATAACTCTGTTTGAATTCTAGATTTATGGATATTAACGCCTTACACAACACTTGTACTCGTAGGTCATCATTATCACCCCTATTATATTATTATATTATCCAAGTAGAAAAATCCAGAGGTGCGCTTCGGGGTTTGAATCTACGACCTTCGGAATGGAAATCGAGCGTCCTACTTAGCCAACACAATAACATCAAACACGATTATGTATTTTTTTTTCATTAAAACCAATGTAATCTACATGTAATGATAGTTCTTTGTCGGATGGTAGGAAGGTAATACTTAACACAATATTCATGGATACCGTAAACAACAACATAGGCGGAGCCAACCTACTTTATCTACTTCCATAGACAATGATCTAGTTTGACAGAATGTGGCATCGTATAAAAAACCATTATTAACATTGCTTCTATACACGGGTCTCAAATAGGAAATCCAACTAGAAAAATAAGTTCCTTTGCTAATTAATGATGTAGGTAAGTTTGTGAATTTTTTTACATCAAATTTATTAATTCTATAGGAAACGTCTTAATAGTAATAGAAAACCGCGTGTGGTCATAAAAATCATAAAAGAAAGCTGCACCCTTTCACCTCAATAACTTTAATAACATTTGTATTTTTTTTGTAAATATAATATATTTATTTATTTATTTTTTGAATGATATACAGATTGATTCCAAAGCGTCAAACACTATGTAACACTAAGCTCATTTTATAACAACGGGAATTACTCACGTATGTATTAATTTAATTTATTTATTATGGCAAAGCCAACACACACATTACAAAATTGTTTTACAAAATATTATATTGGACATAATCTATGGCACATGTGCCTATTATAGGCTAGCACAACATTTTAACGTATTACTAGAAAAAAAAATGGCTTTTGTCATGATCGAAACGTCGAGGGTGTGTTTACACTCCCTAGTTAATACGCGAGTAATTCCCGTTGTTTTGAAAGTGAAACACAGAGCTCTTCTAGATGTTTCCTATCTCCGTTTGAACCATAGCGTGCCACGGAGCAATAAGTCATCTCCACTCAAAGCGCATAAGTTGCCACGCTTTAATCAAGGTGCGGTCATTGATTGATAGAATCGCCGCGAAACTACTACGAACGGTCAGATTGAATCGTATTTTTGTTAGGTTGATGGATGATGAAGTTTGTTTATACTGTAATTATAACTATAGGTTCTATGTCTTTTAATTGTCCCTGGTTAAAAGATATCACTGCCTTTAAACCAATTTAAGATTTGTATTATTATATTTGCTTGTCATTTGTTTAAATAGTACCTGATTGATTGACCGAGATTGATTAAGGTATTAATCAATCTCGGTAGAGACCTCTTTAATTTATCTTTGTTATAGCACCCGTGTGGACCACTCTATAATTTAGTTAGTTACAAAGTTATATACCAGAAAACGGGTAAAAGTAATGTAAACTTAATAGATTTTGTTTTACTATAATTTTGAATATTATAAAAGCGAGAAATAGGTCCTATAAACCTATATTATATTGCTAGAAAAATCGTTAGTTTCGGCCTCCGGTTCCGCCGGTTTTTTTTTGCAAAACCGGTCAGAAAGTTGGTATTTTTGTTATTTTCCTCGCTTGAAAAGCTTGCCACGAACAGCATATCTGCCCGCATGTAAAAACACTATCGCGATCGCTAGCTTTCCATGTTTTAGCATAGGATCAGTGGATTTTGCATGTTAATTTGCATGTATTACTTTATCTGAAAGTTTTAATGTGTGCATTTTTAGCGAAACGGTTACATGACCCATTTGTTTTTTTTTTCACATAATAGTATTAACATGATTGTGTTTTTTTTAAATAAAATGCTTTTAAAATTTATCCTTGTTTTGTGATTTACACAACGATTATTGAATCATAATTTTTTTTGCTACTGATTAATCTTACCTGAGAAACGCTGTTATTATGCTAGGTTAAAAAGTTTGTTTATACTATCTTAAATCTTATCAAAATTCGAACAAAATTTTATTTAGATCTCTGGTAACGAAACGGTTTTACTAAGACTAATAATTTTATTCAAATTCAAAATCATTTATTTGCTGAATACAGGTAATATTTAGGTGTTATAATAGAAAAGTGCCTTATATTCTACCATCAGAATGGTGTGCAAAAATATTCCTATCTAATTTAATGATAATTTACATAATTGATTAATAAATACAATATTGATTAATTAATTTAAAATCGTACCTTATGCTTATCAAACTGTATATCCCTCAGCCATGGATCAAACAACAGCTTCTCCGGTTCTATGTTGACCGGACTTTGTCGACGACCCTTGTTGCACATACTCCATTGAGGGTTGATCAGCCCCCAGAAGCCGGGTCCTGTGAAACATAAGGCATTAACTCATTAAAACAATAATTCCTTAATTCTATAGCTCAGAGACGAACTCTACATAATTATATTAATAGTTTCTTCAAGGGGTACGGTAGACTCGATCGAAACCTTATAATGAATAACAAAACATAACAAAGTATTGATTTTGTGTCGACAACATTTATATACTAATCTGCAAAATTCGGACTAAGGAGAATTTCGTTTTTCACCCGAGCGAAGCCGGGTTTTCATCTAGTGAAATTACATTTTTCTAATTTATGATTCAAATTGATTCTGCATTATGCTGTTCGGGAATGAAAATTTCAATCCTATGCGCTTACGTTTATATCATAATAAAGATCTACACAATAGTTGAATGTTTTCAACTAATTACCCAATTCTGACATAATGACGAAGTTCTAAATAGGCTCCTAATTACGCCAGTCAGCCGCGCCCGTAGCGATGGTATCGTATCGGACGCCGAATGTCGTCGTAAATACTCAATTAAAATGATTTAGTTATTATTCACGTTTACATTTGAAAACTGATGAGTTGAGATATTTTCTTTATAATACGAACATTATTTAAGTTTAAAGTTCTTTTATCAATTAAAGTATATAAACATTTAGTTATCTTTAGACAAAAACATGTTTCTGTTCAAAATTAAATTATGGTTAATTAAGTTTGCTAAAAAAAATATAAATAAAGTTTTCTGTTGTATAAATCATTATAACATTCCCAATTAATAAGTATGCGAAAATGTTGTCGCAGTATGATAGCGACTGTATAAAATTTTTAATAATAAAAAAATCCCAATTATATTTACTAATGATGAAACATAATTTATGACGGCTGTTTCCACATTATAGAGCAATTTTCTCACATACCTTTTAACCCTAAGGTGTATTATACACTTGATTATCCAAAATCGGCTGAATAACGCAACTCAAACGGAAACTATTGAATCCCATACAAAATCGCTGAAAGGGATTCGGTCACCGCAAAATTTGGTCGTCATAGTTTATTGAATCGCACGTAACGGGGTAGGGTGGCCAAAGTACTATAATATGGTAGGACAGAAAATGTATATGAAGAAATATAATTAATATCCATACTTTACTATTTTTTGTACGGGTTTTTAAATGGGAAAGTGTGTTTGTTTGTCCGTTTTTCACGGCAAAACGGAGCGACGCATACCAGTCGCCTGTATCCTCGAAATGACGTGACTTTTTTAAGTGGAGATAGTTAACGGGTTGGAAAATGGCATAGGCTACTTTTTACCGCGGGAAAAAAACATTTCCGCGGGAAAGTGTAGAACACGGGCGAAGCCGCGGGGTGGAAAACTAGTATGATGATCAATAGCTTTTCAATAACGATGTTAAATAATAATAATTAACCAATCATTTTTAGTAACGACCAATCGCCGGTCAGTAATCCGTGTCCTTTCAGTATTGGTCCTGAAGAAGTCACACGTTTTGGGACGAAACTCTTGACCAAATTCAATGTAAGAAAGGTTCGTGGATGTCCCGATTATCTCAAACTAAATATAAACCACGACGGTTTTATAGTAGTCCCTCTATAGTTTAATCAAGTAAAATCATCGGAATCAGTCCAGTTCACCGCCATAGCTAATAACACGGTTGAGCTGGCAACACTGCCACTATCATTTTGATACTATCTGTGATCATTACCCGGCGTCATTATGGGGTTACTTCGTCCTCGTTTCACTAGAGGGTTTTAGAGGTCAGTATTGGATGGGTTAAATAGCTGGGTTAATTTTATTCTATTACGACGGAGCGGTGTCATAAAAAATTAGATACTCAATAAATATGGCTGGACAATTACACAGCAACATCTAGCCCCGTGGTCAGCTCTAAGCTTGTGTAACGGGTGCTAGATTTCTGATATACTTACGAGTAATAGAATATATATTTATATTTTACATTTATAACATCCAGACATCCAGACTCGAAACAAATATTTGCAGATCGTACAATTTTTCTCGGAATCGAATCCGCAACCTCTCGCGAAATGACTCAGTGTAACATTTATATCAGCTTGACTAGTACAGTAATATTTAATTTTAAATTACCTAGAATAACACATAGCCTCTTTATTACCTCGAGAAAACTTCTTACTATCAAAATTTATTGCATCTTGGGGTGGAAACTCAAAGAAAGAAAAACCTTTGCACTTTGTAGCATGTTGGTTAAGTGGGTGTGGGTTCAAACCCCACAGAGAACTTCTAGATATTTTGCATTAAAAAAATTATTCGTTCTAAGCACATGCTTCAACGGTGTAGCAAAACTTCGTGAGGAAACCGGCATGTTCTGAGATCTTTGAAGACGGAAGATCAGCGTTGCATTGTTGAATAGCAACGCAACTAATGCTGTGTTGGAGGCCTTTTTGAGACACTCATTTATAGTAAATTTTATTAAATTATGTGTCAATAAATAGTTTTTCTTTTCTTATATCTTAATTTCGCGTCAAGAAGTCCCTGTGTCCAAGCAGTGAGGAGGGAAATCCTTTTTATTTGAATTTTTGTGACTGACCCAACGATCTCTTCAGAAGCTGTCAGTCGTTTAGGATACGTGAATAGGTGGAATGGCTCGTGGTATTGAGTACAATCTATTCTATATATATAAAAGAAAGTCGTGTTAGTGCCTGAACTTATAACTCGAGAACGGCTGAACGGATTTGCCTGAAAGTTGGCAGGGGGGTAGTTTAGAGCCAGGAGAAGGACATAGGGTACTTTTTACTTTTTTTTTTTTTTTTTTTTTAATCTAATATAATGCGGGCGAAGCCGCGGGCGGAAAGCTAGTTACTTATAAAACTGGACTAGGTAAAGTGACAATGGTTTAGCTCTTTGTCTACTTAGTATCAAAATAGGCTGAGAAAAATACCTATAAACTATCGATTCATCATAAAACTATACATATAACGTATCCTAAGGCACGTCCCTTATTACAAGTTACGAAATCTTGCTTGTTATATTATGCTACCTATGACCCGTTATATAAGATTTTCCCGTAGTAAGATTTATTTTCTCGCGGTGAAACGGAGCTATACTTGTTTTTTTTTCCGGCACTTAAACTATAGTTTTACCTTTCATCAATTGCTTCATTTAATTATAAACCAATTAACATTAAATATAAATTAATACTTAGATCTAGTAAACAAATATGAGAACATGAATGCATCATTGTTACATGCACCAAATTTAAAATACCCTAAATTAGGAGTTCCAACAAATGATAAATATAAAATACTTCAGCTGATTTAAAATACCCTTAATGAGGAATTCCAACATAATTAAATGATAAATATAAAATACTTAAGCTGAGTACCTAACTAACAACCTTCGGACTTCATTATATTTGTATGATATATTATTTCTGTTAATGTATTATTTTTAGTGTAAGTCCTCTTCATTATTTATTAAATCGGACACCATGACCTTTACACATAGAAATAGAAAGTGATTTAGGTTTCAGGGTCAAACTAGACAATCGTAGCGACCTAATTATTCTAAAGTGGACATCGTTGGTAGTTAAATATTATACATATTAGTCACGCAATGTGTGAAGGTGCCAAATTACTATGACGGTGGGTAATTAAGCAACACATCAGTGAATATACGAGTATACTGTAGGTATATTATGTATAATTATAATCGAAGGCGCAAAGTATACAGATAAAGTATATGAACGATAACTCGCCTTATCTAAGAACATTTTGCATTGAAACAAAAAGTGTAGTCATTTACTTACCGGAAATACCATCGTAGGTCCACCATTCTTCCCAGCTACCGGAAATATCTGCAAAAAATCGATATTCAAATGTGTGAATATAAAAATGACTTTTGTAAAGTGAGATAAATAAAATTGCTGAACAATTTACACGCCAAAATCAAGCCCCGTGGTAAGCTTGAAGCTAGATTTCTGATGAACCTAATATATTATACAATATACATAGGTATAGATGATCCATTCTAAAAATGAACTCCCCTCCACAAAACCGTGATGATTTCTACGTGTGAGAGGAAATACAGAAAAACAGAATACACAGAAAAACAAAATACAGAATTCGGTAGAGGGGCGTTCATTTTAGAAATGGTTTTACTATACATACATATTATAAATAGAAAAAAATTAGATCTCCCGGAAGAAACATTTGCAAATGTACAAATGTTTTATCACGGGAATCGAACCCGCAACCTTCTGCGTCGTGTGGCAGACATTCGTCTGCCACTAACACAGAGGTTTTTCAGAAGTTATATTAATTGAGGTTGCTGATTTCTTAGATTCAAATCCAAAACTAGTATTGTAAAAACATAGAAGTCTAAATATTTAAAATGATGTAAGTAATTTATTTGTATAAGTGTGCTAATAGAGCTGAAAAGTTCTCGAGTGGAGACCACGGATCGGAAAACGCAGCGTTGGACGTCCACCAACATAGACAGATGATTTTGTGAAGGTGGTTGGCTTGCGGTGGATGCAGACCGCGTCCGACCGTAATAACTGGAAGTCATATAGGGAGGCCTATGTCCAGCAGTGGACGTCCAATGGCTGAGATAATGATGTCTTACCTTTGACTGTGACACATAGCAGAGTCAGGATGAACAGCGAGCATTCGTGCATTGTGGTCGTTCGGTTCGCAGCTACATCTATGTAACTGTAACAATACAGAACATTATTGTTATTAAGTTATTCCTCGAGATAATTCATTTATATTCATTTATTTACAACTTTATGAACATCAGGGAACACTTAGTCGCGTCAACAAAATTATTCGTTAACTATCTAATTTCAAAAAATTGTTATTCAATTATTAAAATGTTTAATATACCTAAGTGTAACACCTATCTAACCTATAAGTGTAAAATATCTTAAGACGTTTGAGTATAAGTTTCATTTAATAACTAATTACAACAAATTATTATAGTATTATTAAAATGATTAGTGTTTTATATACCTGAGTGTAGGTGACCTGTAAAAATGCTTTAAAATATCCCAAGACATTTGAGAGTTAAGTTTGAGAAATCGTTTTATGGTTAAAATCCTTGTTCTTCGATGTTGTGTCTTAATCCTGTTGTGATCTTTTAATTCCTATACCATTTCTAATGATGATGATGATTAAAACGTTGCCTAAAATACAAAGCATTAACCCCTTTTCAAGCTAGCATCTTCACGAGGTGTTGAAGTACAATCTCAAGTCGTTAGCACCTCCCACTTCCGGTGTAAGCGCGCCGATAACATCACTTCCGTTGTCTAAACGAGGCGAGGCATTTGTATTCACCCTCAAATAATACGTGTCTATTGATTCTTCTATTTTTGAATTTAAGTTACGAGTTGGTGTTTTTTAAACTAAACATAATATCAACAATGTTCGATTCTTCTATTTTTGAATTTAAATTAATAATGGTATTTAAAAAATAAACATCGTTTTAACAATATTAGAATATGAAACGGTGTAATGTAACTATCATCCGGAGGGGGGCGTTGGTGTCTGCGACACAGTTAATATTATAACTAATGCAGTCACCATCGTTTTTCTACTATGTTTCTTGTATAACAAAATGGTACAAATAAAGAATTTTGAATTTGAAATTTGAATTTGGTTAACTTCATTTAACTGTCTAGCCTACACATAGGTTGCCTATGATAAAAAACCCAATATTTTAAAAAAAGTTTTGTTTTCAATTGTTACATAAAACGAAGGCGAAGGGATCTCTCCCCAATAAAACCCGTTATAAATGCTGAAAAATGAATGAATTAGGCATTTTAAACTCTTCAAAGTTCTTAAACTTCGATGCTTTTCTCGCGATGTATGCTTTCACTCATAAAGCTCGTGTTTTTTAAGCGCACAGAAATTCAAGAAAGATAAAAATATAGGTACCCAATTTACCAACACGGCTTTATAGATATAAATAATCTCCTCGCAAAAATATATTAAGCAACAAAACAAATTAACCCTTATCTGACACACCCGCAAATAATCATCCCTAATGAATTTCTCGCACAAAAGTTCCCACAAAGTTTCTTATCTAAAAACACTACAAAAACCTTGGCTTTGGTGAACCCCCTTTATCTCGTAAGCTCCGTAATCGGGAAAATAAGGGCTGTTTTACATAGGAGCAGGAAATGTTTTTTAAAATAGTTAAATGGAATCACGATAGTATTATTATGTATATCAGAAATCTAGCACCCGTAACACAAGCTACGAGCTTACCACGGGGCTAGATGTTGCTGTGTGAATTGTCCGGCAATATGTATTTATTTATAGGGAAACGTGTGAGAATTTTTATTTCATAATATATCTTTTAATTGTAAGCAGATAAGGATCGATTTTCTCTTAAGTTTTTAATCAGTAAATAAATCAGGATAAATTTAATTTTGGATCCAACAACGATACTTAATGTTAAAGCTACAATTTTGCAGATATTTTTATTAAGGATACGATGAGACTTATCGTTATAAATTACACGTATATTTATATCCATTCTTATGTTCTATTTTTACATTCTTAAATGTTTTTAGTTTTAATTATTTCACTGAATGGCCTTTGCCTTACACTGGAACACCATAGGAAAAAAATGCTCTGACTCACTTTTATAACCAACTTAATCATAATACTTTTTGTCATTGTGTGAAGGCACCCTTACCTCCGCAATCGGGTAAAGCGGATAACGTACCCTAATTATACGAATTATCATTGAACTGCATCGGGTTAAAATAAGCTAAAGCTTAAGCACAATTATTTTGGTAGATATACAGGGTGATTGGTAGATGGGTGCAAAGCTTCTAGGGGATGGTAGTGTGGACTATTTGGAACCATTTAAGACACACTACAATAATTGAGTTCGCCCGGTGTTTTACAAATTGAATTTTCCGAATAATAATGAATTGAAATGAAGTTTTTATGATTTAAGCATACATAGGGACAGACAGACAGCGGACAACGGTAACGACTTTGTTTTATAGTAGATATTTATTGATTAACGTACTATTTATTACATGCTATGTGATTCGCTCGCAGCTTCGCTTGCTATCTATATATATTTTCTTACCTTTTCAACCTTGCCTAGACTACAACGAACATTTTAAAACCAAAATCAAGTCATTCTCGATTTTAGCGAGACCAGGCGAACAGCAATTAATTTGCGAAATTCACCCTCTAAGGAGAGAAATAGGGGTTGCAAGTTTGTATAGAAAAATCTTTAAATTAGAGGCGAAGCCAGGGCGGGCGGATAGTTAACTTAATAAATAAATAAAATAAATATTGCTGGAAAAAATTTACACAGCAACATATAGCTCCGTGATAAGCTCTAAGCTTGTGTTACGGGTCCTAGATTTCTGATATACTTAATGGAATATACATACATAGATATATTTTTATTAAAAGTAGTACAGTTAATATAAAGTGCAATAATTCGATCTAGTTCCATTGGCTTCCCAAGACGCAGCATCCGTCGCCAGACAGTCTGCCGCCGACTTATCGACGTCGGGGCTTCATGCCAGGCGAGAGCAGTTTTATCTCACTTATAAGAGGACCACCGTTATATTGAATACGTATCTTTACTACCTAGGTAGTAAAACCATTCTAAAAATGAACTCCCCTCCACAAAACCGTGATGATTTCAACGTGTGAGAGGAAATACAGAAAAACAGAAAAAAAAATACAGAATTCGGTGAAGGGGCGTTCATTTTAGAAATGGTTTTACTATACTAGTGTCTATTCGATGATTCAAGATGAATTACAATGAAATGTTAAAAATAATACTATGACAGCTCAAGTAGGTACTCCTCCGAATCTATGATGATTTATTTCCATATAAAATGACATACCTACATGTTAAGTTACCTGTTTAATGAATTATAACTAAATATTGATAATACTTAGGAAACGAACTAACAATGGAATACTTAGTTTTTCTTTCCATCCTCAGGTTGTCTGGAAGAAATTGCTTTAAGCAACAAGACCGCCCATTACACATACGTTTTTGTAGTTTTAAGTTTTTTATGTAAATATTTTTATTGGTGTGTATTAAAGAGTTATCTTATCTTATCTTAATTCAAAAAAATTGTCTTGAAATTATGCTTATTTTTTAGCAAAACAGAGCAATAAATACACTGCTGTAGATACTGTGATGAACATTTTGTTTTAAGCAAGATTAAGTACTTATGTATAATAATTATTATAAAAATATTGCAAAAAAAAACTCATTTTCTAACCACAGAGTAATAACCATTCTGTAATATTTACATAAAATAACAATCGCTGCGAATGGCTCATTAAACGCAACTTTTCCAAAGAAAAATAATTATTTTTTCCAAGACTCATAAATTATAAATGTTAACGTATTTTAAGCCTTATTTTTGCAATGTTTGGGGTCAGGATTGCGTGGTGGTGTTACAGGAAACTTGAAGGGTGGAAGACAGAACTTGACTTACAGGATATGAGGTTACAGTATTGATGCAAACTAACAACATTTTAAAAGTCTAAAATGATACTTGTTGCAAATAAATGTTTTGATTTTGATTTGATTTGATGTAACCAACCAAATTACGTATTTATAGCCGCGTTAATTAACTCTCGACGTTTCTACTACATACGTTTCCATTATCTTCTCCTCACACACAAAGGAGTGAGTGCTTTGTCAAACGAATTACTATTTAAAAACTGACTGGCATATGTACTAACCTAACTCACAAAAAAATATTTTGTATTGATAAAGCATACATACAACTCACGATTTTTACCTCGGAAGTGAATATATTAAACTTATTATTGAAATGTTTAGCCTTTTTAAATCTGAATTTTGTAGTTGCACGTTTGCGCGTACTCTTTCAGTCTGTGCCTGAACCATCGCCTCATTACCATAGATTACGATGAGATATGTTGTTGGGAAATAAAAACCTTGTTAAAGTAAGATATTGTGGCGTTTGAGACAAATTACAGTTTACTTACGAAAAAGCTTTTAATTAGACCTGAGATTCGCTCGTTCAAACAAACAAACTCTACGGCATAATATTATGAAAGTATATAAAACTGAAACCAGAAATAAAATAATATATATACCTAAGTACATATTGGCCGTCCCACTGGACGGAGACCGATTGGTCGGCCGCGGTACCGCTGGAAGGACGAAGTGCTGAAGGATCTCTTGGAGTTGCAAGCCGAAGACTGGTCTGCAATGACAGGGGATAGAGCAGCCTGGCGGTCTTTGGTGTCGGAGGCCAAGATCCACTTCGGGTCGTTGCGCCGCAGCAGTAAGTAAGTAAGTAAGTAAGTACCTAAGTACATATAATTTTTATTTTTACGAATATATTACAATGATGTTGTAGCTATGTACATTGTTAGAGTATATTGTTATCTTGTTATGTATTTATTATCTACAATAAATTAGCACTAGTGTAACTATACCTTACCATACCATAAGAAACTTTGGTTAATTCTTATTTTAAATGAACTTCTTTCTTATGAGAATATAAATCTTTAAATCAAAAACTAAGTAGGTATATTTAATTACAAATTAGTTCTTAGTCAAACCAAAAATCTTAGTAGTATAATAAATATGAGTCAGTTAAAACCATCCTATTATCCCCTTGCAATATATCATTGTAGTTTTATCCCCGCTGTAAAGATATAGTTAAAGATACATATTTCCGGGTGTATGGCAAACGCAGACAGAAAGTCGCGTCACAGTGGCGCCCCCTGCTGAGTACAGTCACAACCCCAACTGAACATAACTACCCCTAGTAACTCCCAAGTGTTATTTTGTTTAAGGGATGCAAGAAAACGTGATGAATTCATATTGAGATAAACCATAAACACGGGCAATGCACGAAGGCTTTTTTACCTTGAATTTTGGTCAACCGTTTCGTCATACAACTTGGGACTTTTTAGGACCAAACACAGTTCTGCAGAGCAAAAAAAAAACACGTGATGACTTACGAATCTGAGACTAGGTGCTTCACTATCGGCCTCATGAACAGGCTCAGAGTCGCTCAAAGAGTTATGGAGAGGGCTATACTCGGGGTTTCCCTACGTGATCGAATCAGAAATGAGGAGATACGTAGAAGAACGCGGGTCACCGATATAGCCCAGCAGATTAGCTCTTTGAAGTGGCAATGGGCGGGCCATATAGCGAGGAAAGCGGATGGTCGATGGGGCCGAAACGTTCTCTAGTGGAGACCACGGAACGGAAAACGCAGCGTCTTTTGTTATATTTGCTTAGATAAAGTGTACTTACAGACGTAGGTTTATCTTTCAACTAACAACGGCTCAGCTCATAAAAGCGAATGTCTCACAAAGTATTATGCCATTTTTGCCGATCCAATACCATTCGTTTGTTGGTTCGAGCTATCGTATCGGATTCCACAATTCCAATACAAATAACTTAGACCGAAGTCACACCGTTTTGGGTGTTGGTAAATGACAAAGCCTTAGAACTACATAATATTAACTACATAATAAAGCTAAATACTATAAGGTCGTCCTGCATCATTTTTGTACTGTGCCACCAAATAATTCCTTGTCTTGTCTTAATGTTTATATAACAAAATTTAATTAAATTCGGATCCCCGATGGTTTTTCTTTTTCATTTATTTTGTTACCTATGTTCGACGATCTAAATCTATATCAAAACTTAGTGCTTACCTACCACGGGGCTAGATGTTGCTGTGTGAATTTACCGGCAATATTTATTTATTTATTTTAAAATAGAGCTGATAAATACAGATAACTCGTGAAATAAATCTCACTGCATATGGATATCAAAGGCGGTTAGTCTGCTGCACCCATCTTCTAGAATATAAAACCCCTTTTAGTCTTATCAAAGTCTTGGTCAAAGTTTTCGTAATTCTAGACAATTTCCACGTATTTTCCTACTTACGCTACAGTGTAACAGCTAGCCTAATGCAGTAACAAGTAGGTACTAGTGAGTTAATTTAGTTGAGTGGATCCACCCGTGCATTGTCGCTTGTTTATCGCCTAACCCCCCTCCCTTCCGCTGGGGCGACTTAATGGTATTAAACTTTTTGATATAAATGTGTTTGAGTTAGGATTTTTTGCGATGAAAGGTTCAATGACATTAGATGACAATGGTTTATTCTGGAAATTGGCTTTTTAGACCAGTGCAGTTAGCTTCAAAAATGGTCAAATAAGGAAAAAAATAGTAGTAGAATGAAACCCATTAGAAAAGGAGGGGAATATGATAAAAATGAAAGGAAAAATAAATTACGGTCGATCTGAGTTCGGGAAGTGGGAGGGGGTGGGCTTTTAAGGGGAGAAAATGGTTTATCTCGATTTGCGGTGAAACTACAAGTTCTATGAAAAAAAGTTATATGGCAAAGTTGTAGGTAATAAAAAGATCTACAACTTTTAATTCACAAGTTTTTTACATAACCTCAAAACTTATGTGAAAAATTCAAATAACCAAGTTTTTCGTTTTTTTTATTTATCTTTTTCAAAAATAATTATTTTTCTACGAAATTTGGTGAAAACTTGCCTATTTATGTCCTTAATACACTGTGATTTACTTGATTGAAAATATTATTGTTTTCACCTTATTTTGACTTAATTTAATAAAAAATAGTCTATTTTTCAATCGAAAATTCACGTGTCAAAATATTAGCTTTTTTATAAAAGTCGGTGTGCTTTTTGTTCGTCAAAATCTCTATTTTCTGATAGTTCAAAAAATATATACATTACGATAGTAAATATTCTCAGAAAATGCACAAAACCGAAACAAAAATTTGTGTCATTAGGTACAACTGCATCATAAAAATGTGATTTTGTCTTTTCAGACTATATAATAATAATAATCTGTTTGTATAATGTGCAATAAGTCAGATTATAAGCAATTATATGAAATAAAAATTGCAAAAATCACATTTTTATGATGCAATTGTACATAATGATACAAATTTTGTTTCGGTGTTTTGCATTTTCTGAGAAAATTTACTATAGTAATGTATATATTTTTCTTAACCATCAGAAAATAAAGATTTCAATGAACAAAAGGCACACCGATTTTTATAAAAAAGCTAATATTTTGACACGTGAATTTTCGATTGAAAATTAGTCTATTTTTTTAGTAATTAAGTCAAAATAAGGTGAAAATATTAATATTTTTAATCAAATAAATTATAGTGTGTTTGGGGCATAAATAGGTAAGTTTTCACCAAATTTCGTAGAAAATAAAATGTTTTTGAAAAAGATAGAAATAAAAAACCAAAAACTTAGTTATTTGAATTTTTCACATACATTTTGACGTTATGTAAAAAACTTGTGAATTAAAAGTTGTAGTTCGTTTTATTACCTACAACTTTGCCATATAACTTTTTTTCATAGAACTTGTAGTTTCACCGCAAATCGAGATAAACCATTTTCTCCCCTTAAAAGCCCACCCCCTCCCACTTCCCGAACTCAGATCGACCGTAATTTATTTTTCCTTTCATTTTTATCATATTCCCCTCCTTTTCTAATGGGTTTCATTCTACTACTATTTTTTTCCTTGTAAAATATTAAAAACCCTGGTCTATTTGCGCATTTATTTTTAATATATTTTGTAAAGTTGTTATTAGGTTAGGTACGTAGTTATATTTTTCAACGTAGCTTGATTTATTTTATTTTTTATTTGGGGAAAACCAACAACTTAAAAAAATACTCAATAACTTACACAAAAATACATAACATAAAAGTCAATTAATTTAGAGGCACTTTGCACATTATTTGTTATTTTATAGTGATTGACTCTCACTTAAGTTTTTCTAAATTATTAGAAAATGGTATGAGAAAAATTACAAGATCACAACGTAACCTTGGCCCTCGAGTGGGAGTCGAACCCACGCCACCCAGTTTAGCCCTGGTTGCACTAAACCAACTATGCTATCGAGGGGTTACGTAAGAGCTTGAATTTATCCCATACCTCATATCATCAGTTAAGCACTGATTGCGCCATCTATCAGTTTTGTTAAGAACTAAGTAACTGACCAATGCCCAAAGTTGCATTCAGGATTAAATCATTGGTACTAGATGTCGCTTTGCTTGATTACTATTTGTTATTTTATAGTGATTGACTCTCACTTAAGTTTTTCTAAATTATTAGAAAATGGTATGAGAAAAATTACAAGATCACAACGTAACCTTGGCCCTCGAATGCAACTTTGGGCATTGGTCAGTTACTTAGTTCTTAACAAAACTGATAGATGGCGCAATCAGTGCTTAACTGATGATATGAGGTATGGGATAAATTCAAGCTCTTACGTAACCCCTCGATAGCATAGTTGGTTTAGTGCAACCAGGGCTAAACTGGGTGGCGTGGGTTCGACTCCCACTCGAGGGCCAAGGTTACGTTGTGATCTTGTAATTTTTCTCATACCATTTTCTAATAACTTTGCACATTGTAATTACGTATTTTACTTAAATACATAGTGTTTACAATTCGGAATAACATAACTCAGCGTACGATATAACTACATTTTATGCATTATGTCGGCTGTTAGTTGTCCCGTAAAAATAAACATCGCTAATGCCCCCGGACGAAGCAAACTAGCAGACAAATTTGCAAACAGAAGCTAAGCAAATAGTAGTGTACACTTATTTGCTTTCACCTTTAAAGCGTCGAGTCACGCAATCTCATTCAAACTCGTTTTGTATGAAGATAATTATTATTAATTAACATTAAGGCTTTATAAATGGTGATTCTGAAACAATGGCTTTTCGCTGCATCACTGGCGCGTTATTAATATTTATTTAATGATGGCAAAAATAGGAAGAGTGCTAAATGAGTTTTTGTTCTATCATTAAAATCATTATCATTATTTAAGTCGTCGGACATTAATTATTGACCAGTAAATACTGCCTAATGGTACTGAATAATTCCTAAAAGAAAACTAGATAGTATAGATATAAACTTCCTAAATAAAGAAACGAAAATAAAAGATTGGAAAGCGTTGGACGTCCACCAACGAGATGATCTAGTGAAAGATGATGGTTTTCAATGGATGATAGTATATTTATTTATTTAATCTTTGGCAAACTAACACACAATAGATATACTTTAGGGCAATTAAATAACTGTAAATCTTAAAGGGAAGTCTCTTTGGAGTAGATGGACAGCTGAATCTGTTTGCCCTACATGCTTAGATAACCAGACTTAGGTTATCATGAAACATAACCTAGACATTTAGGTCTCTTTAAAATTCATCAGTCCTTAACCTACAAACAGTCGTCTGCGAAGCGGCTGCCGTGCGAGATGCAAAATGCACAGAATTGAGGTAAATTGCTGTGTTCCTCTTAAACAAGGCTGCTTATTGATAAGCGTAGCGATAAGCGGATAATGACGAGCTCTGTGGCACAGCGGGCGAAGGTTGGCTACGTTATTCCGAATTGTAAGCATTGTGTATTTTAGTAAATGAAAAAGTGTAAAGCTACGTGAAATATCTAACCTTCTACATAAGTAATAATGACCTAATAACAATGTATTATAAAAATATTATAAATGCGTTAAAGCCAATTTCCAGAATAAACCATTGTCATTTAATGTCATTGAACCTTTCATCGCAAAAAATCCTATAAAATTGTGAATGTAATGATATTTAAATTCAATTAATAATAACGTAACTTATATCATTGGTTTTTAAAAATCGTGTACATACACGTCGTGTAAATAAATAAAAAATGTTCCTTATTAATTTAATTATCGCTAAGCTTATCGCTCAGTCTCACCCAAGCCCACCCCCTCTCTCCAAGATGGTTCAGGTGTACACACGTTCCTACTGATCCTAGATAATTAAGGTGTGCAATATTAAGGGAATCCGTGTTGGTCTATTATTCAAGAGAGTGTAGTGGAATCTCTGCGATAAAGTAGGATTGCATAATTGAAGAGGCTAATGCAATTCTTGACGAGATTTTCGTGTTGTTTTGGTGTTTTGGACTTGTGTAGGACGTGAACTGAATCTTATTGCTTGATTTGATGACGTCTGTGGCGTAGCAAAGGTCCGCTTGCGACGCAAGAGGTTGCGGGTTCGATTCCCGCCTCGGAACAACAATTTGCATGATCTTCAAATATTTGTTCCGGGTGTTTGGGTGCTCTAAATGTTAAATCAAAATATATATTTATGTTTATTCTATTAAGTATATCAGAATTCTAGCACCCGTAATACGAGCTTAGAGATTATCAAGGTGCTAGATGTTGCTGTGTGAATTCGAATTGTCCAGCAATTTTATTTTATTTTTATAAGATTTTATTAGTAGAAGAAGTAACTTAACGAATGTAATTATTTTTCTACATTAACAGTACCAAATCATTTCCAGATGAATGTCTTTATTAAGTCACATTTCCACACTCAATTTTATGAAAAAACTTCGAGCGTTCAACGAAAAAGCGCAAAATCCGAGGTATTTTTAAGGAAAAAGTTTGCTACCGTCCAATTTATCTCAGTCGACACATTCCCTAGCTGGTTGAATGAAAACTCAATTTTTTGTCATAATATTCCGAAAATATGTTACGCCGTGTTTGCTAAGGAGCACACTCGACTTTCATTCCGAAGGTCGTGGGTTCAAACTGTGGTTCAAACCCAATAAATAAATGTGTACGAATGAAGCAGATTTTCATGAGGTATTCGACACACCACACCAATATAAATGCAATCTTTTGACAAGAAATATTATAGATTTCAAGTAACAAAATATATTTCCGCTGAAAAACATAACACAGACGAAGCTGTATATCAGTAATCTAGTCTTAATCTATATTTATATAAATCAATTCCACTTCTCGTTGTAATTTTATAAATCAAGAACAGCTGGGCCGTTTCAGGTGCTTTTGAAATAGTCGTTGTAGCCCAGGGAAGGTTAAAAGGTGAGAAAACAAATAAAGCGAAGTATGTCAGCTTGTAAAGTATATTTTATGCATCCTCATTTACCGTTCAAAAATAGAACATAAAAATAACCTTACATTTAACCCTCCAATAAAAAAACAATAGATGGTCTTAAATGCCAGTTTATGTACAAATCCGCTCCCAAAAATATAAAATCTTATATTTTCCTTAACCGGTGTGAAATTGCGAGAGAATGTCGAGTTTATTTTGTGACAATATGTACCTATTGTTACAAAATTGTCGCACCGGAAAGGTCTATTGTACCCCGTATCCTTGATTAGGTTAATGTAGGGTTAACAAAAACATTCTGATTAAATACTTTTTACTTGTTTGTTAAGTTCTATATTTGAATACAGTTTCAAGCATGGTATTTAATAAAAAACTAAACAGTTTTTTTATCACTAAAAATATCAATTTATTTTGTTAACGTTTATTAAAGTTTGTACCTTAGCCCTTTGCCCAGCATTATGATGATATAATGTTTGATGTATAAATAATAACATAAACATAACAAGTAAGTACCTACTGGATTTTTCTTCTTTAAAATTTAATATGCGCTCTTATCGTTAGAATCACGTCCTCTAACGGTTAAGACAAACATCGTGAGGAAACCGGGATGTTCTGAGAGAGAAGTCCCTGTGTCACATAAAATATAAATTTAAAATTAACTGAAGCCATTCAAGCTAAAATAAATACCTACAGGCTATTAACAGCAATAAATTACTATCTGCATCGCGTGATAATTGTAATGTATTCCAATAATTTTTTGTGCAACATTCGTGTTAATAATGTACATTATACCAATGCACAAAGATAACATTACAATATTTAGATAATAGCCGTTCAATATTAGTACCTCTTCACGCGAGTAATATTAACGATGGATTGAATTCATCTAAATCGGAAATACAGTACAGTAGATAATTAGAAAATGGTACATAGAGAAAAAAATATTCTCACAATTTACTCACATTCTTCCTTAAAACACAATTCACCAGCGACATCTAGGCCCCGTGGTAAGCTCGAAGCTTGTGTTACGGGTGCTAGATTTCTGATATACTTAATATAATATGCATACATTGATAGATATTTTTTATTATACATTATATAACACCCAGACGATGTCTAACAACGGCAGCAAGGAATGCACTACAATCCTCAAAAGGTTTGAGTTGTGAGAGAGAGACAAAGCGAGATTTCTGATCAGTTTCTGATAAGTTGGTAGTGAAATTAACCAGTTGCTCAACATAAACTAATGAATAGAATAGACAATACTTTATTGCACACCACAAAAACAGAAACACACAATACACACTTAAAACTAAAACATTTGGAATACAATGGGGGGCCTTATCGCTGTGAGCGATTTCTTCCATGCAACCTATGTATGTACTGGACAGTTATAAATAAGACAGTGGTGTAAAATAATGGATTACATAATAGTAATGTAGGTAATAGAACTTAAAGTTAGGTAGCTCTAAAAAGAATGTATTTTGATTTAAAAAACTCACGCGAATTTTTAAAGTAAATGATAATGTATTTAACCCTACGTGCCGTGCAGGATTAAATTATACAATTACATTTTGTAAGTGATACGTTACCTTACATTGTTGTAGTTTTTTTTCGGATTCAAAATTATAATTTAAAATCGAGGTCTAGCATCAAAGTAACATAAGTATTACTTATATAAAGTATCGTCCGAACTCAATTCTGTATTACGCTGTTGATTTATGTGTTAGGCAACAATTTAGTTGTATCTATCCTATTTGATAAAAAAATAATACCTAATTTCAGTAATTAATTATTTTGTTCATTAAATTAATTTAAATATAATTCAACCTTATTTATCAATGACTTGTTACGCCGCGCAAATTTGCCGGCATTATTATTTTCCAGCGTATAGATTGTGTGATAACTGCCAGTGAAAATACGTCATTATTATTATAAGTCTCACCGTTTCAGGAATTCAGAACAAACAGACAGACAACAACTGTAAGGAAGTCGTTTTGGTATAAATATACCGTTTACCAATAATTATCATATGTTTTGTTAGTTAAATAAGTTTATATTAATATTTTGAATAAAAAAGTAATTATCTGAATAGACAAGTCCTGAGTTTTGGAGTAAATCAAAATTCTATTTATTTAATCTCTTGTTATT
Source organism: Chloroclystis v-ata (assembly GCA_963691955.1). NCBI lineage: Eukaryota > Metazoa > Arthropoda > Insecta > Lepidoptera > Geometridae > Chloroclystis > Chloroclystis v-ata. The sequence goes on along the minus strand of OY829909.1, from coordinate 5,630,536 downwards.
TTTATTAGTGAATCTAATGGCGTCAATAGAAGACTTTATTCTTGAAACTATTTTGCAAGTTTTAATAGTTTTCATAGAAATTGGTGACGTGATAACGTACATATTTCAGATAAAAAACAAGATAATTTTAGAAACCTTCCTAACGAATGATTTAATAAGAGATGTAGCTTTTTAAATGAAAAAAAACCTTTTTTATGTAAAATAATCAGCATCTACCAACCCGCACTTGGCCAGCCTGGTTAATTAAGGCCTATATCTCACGTCCATTTTGTGTGACTAATTAATAAATGAATTATTTAATCAGTAAGAAAGTAGGAACTTTGTTTAATATAACCTTATAAATATATTCTATCTAATATAAACCATACAAGTAACATAACTAAAATAGACTTAAATTATAAACTTATTTGTGTTTAGTATATAAGTATATTATAATATAGGTATTCATATTGTATTCTTCATAATTATGTATTTAGTATATATAATATATTCTTATAATATAACATATCTTCATATGTCCTATTATGTAATCCAATATTTACACCACTGTCTATATATATTTTTAACTGTCCAGTCCATACATAGGTTGCTTGGAAGAAATCTCTCACAGCAATAAGGCCGCCCATTCTACTCGAAATGTTTTAGTTTTAAGTGTGTATTGTGTGTTTCTGTGTTTGTGGTTAAATAAATAAAGTATTTTCTATTCTATTTTATTCTTCTTTACAAGTAAGTATTAAAAACAAAGTCAAGCTTGAAGTCTGGACCATAAATAAAAGAGAAAACGCCAATACAATATATTTATAGCCCATAAACTCGCTAAGATATTCCTGAAATCTTCCGAAGATAAAACAACGCAAAATTAACTCCTAAAGATCCAAAAGGATTACCAAGTTGCGGTGCAAGTTGATCCAAATCTCGAACAGGTGGGAATTACTTTTAAAATATGCTAATTTAGTCGCAACTTAGAGGTGAGGAAACTTGGTGACTTGCAAGCAGATTGCCTGACACTTCTTTTGTTTTTACGTAAGAATTCTATCTTTAAATGAATTATATCCTAAGAGCTTATAAAACTTAAAAAAGAGAGTGACTAGAACAACCTGACAGATTGACTGATATTTGACGATAAATTTCAATTAGGTACTGCTGATTAATAAACTCGGTTTAATAAATATTTTAGTTCATTCCTAAGTCATACACTAGAAATAGTGCTTTAATATTTTTTTCTCTATTTGAATAAAGAACTTTTAAAACTGAAACCTATAATTGACTAAAAGCTTATAATAACTAAATCTTTGGAAAACTAAATTGACTTCAAACCCTAAAAATATTTAAAAAATAATTAAGTTTACAGTACTATCGTGTTTATTAACAATAGTTGAAATGTAAAAACAACAAAGAGCATGTTATATATGGGTTTTTATTAAGTACACACAAGGTTATTATTGTTATGCACAAACGCACAATAAAATTTGATTATGCGAATGACCAAGACCGAATTTCAAAACTTAACATTCAAATGTATGTAAAATTTCAATTAAAGCTTAGGATACTTACCTAAATTTATTTTTACTGTAATATTATTTTATTTTTGGTATCGTGAGGAAACAATTTAAAGATAAGATAAGAAAATAAGAATTCTTACCCCGTGGTAAGCTCGAAGCTTGTGTTTCGGGTGCAAGATTTCTGATACAAGCTTGTGTCCCGCGGCAGGAATCGAACCCGCAACAACTTACTTCGCAAGCGGACTTTCGCCCCCTGTGCTACAGAAGTCGTCAAGTTTTTTAATCTTTAAGTTTAACAAATTTTAATGATTTCCAAGTTAATCTTCTATCATTAACATCTTATTAACCAGCGACTACGGTTGTTACTACTACTGTAGTTGGTTCAACTTAAACATCGCCTTATGAATAATGAATTACGTATTACTTATTATTGCCAACGCATTAACATCAAGACAATTATGAACCATGGTCAAATGATACTAGTAATGTCCGACGGATGTGTTCAAAACTGAATAAACTAATCAGTTAATAATTACATTAATTAAATACATGAATATTATGTCTATATAAAACCAACACAAAGCTTAATCGGGCTTGAAACGCAATCAATCTGTCAGCGATATAGGTACAACATGTTCAAGCCTATTTACATTATAGCGCTAGCGATAGCTCAAATATTTGCTGATGATGTCAATGATAGTGCTTTTGGTATATTTAGTGGAGGATTAAACTTTCCTGGCGTACGAATAAACAAAGATAGTGAACCAAAACAAGCTGAAGGCTTACTCAACATTGACAACATTTTGAGAGTCCAAGCAGATGCAAATAATATTCGACTAGCTAACTTGAGAGCGCTGTTGTTGTTTAGTGATGGCTTACGACTCGGTTTAGGCCTTAACGCTGGATTAAATCTTACTGCACTTGGTCTAAATGCTGGACTTGGTCTTAATACTGGAGCTGATGTCAATGTAGGACTTGGTCTAAATGCTGGACTTGGTGTAAATACTGGACTCGGTCTAAATGCTGGACTTGATCTTAATACTGGAGCTGATGTCAATGCAGGACTTGGTCTAAATGCTGGACTTGGTGTAAATACTGGACTCGGTCTTAATGCTGGAGTTGGTCTAAATGCTGGTGTTGGTGTCAATACTTCAGCTGTCGTGAATGCAGGAGTTGGTGTCAATACTTCAGCTATTGTAAATGCAGAACTTGGTCTAAATACTGGAGTTGGTGTCAATACAGGAGTGGGTGTAAATGCAGAACTTGGTCTAAATACTGGAGTTGATCCTTTAGCTGATCTGAAAGCTAGACTTGGTCTAAAAACTGGACTTGGTCTAAATGCAGGACTTGGTCTAAATACTGGAGTGGGTGTAAATGCAGGACTTGGGTTAAATGCTTTACTTGGTCTAAACACTGGGCTAGGTCTAAATGCTGGACTTGGTGTAAACACTGGACTTGGTGTAAATACTGGACTTGATTTAAATGCTACTCTTCGTGCTTTAGGATTGGATGCTGGCTTAAACGCTAACCTGAATACAGCGTTGCAGGCAGGATTGAGATTGGGCGTTGGGTTAGGAACAGCGCTTAGAATTAATGCTGGATTGTTATCAGGAGCTGGTTTGAGAGTTGGCGTTGATCTAACTACTGCATTGGGTGAGTCTTTAGATTTTTACTTTTTTTGTTGATATAACATTCCATTTTTGCGTTTAAATGTTCACGTGTATTTCATTTTAAGTATACAGTGCATTATTGAGTATCAAATAGTGTTATTAAAATTGAACAAAATTGAATGGCTTTAACTGTTACGTATTTTATTAAAGATAGCTTTTTCATTGTCACACTGGTTTCAAATTATGGTAGAAACGAAATAAATAAATATGCAGGATTAGTTACACAGCGATATCTGATAAAAGTTATCTTGTTCTAATCGATTCTCAACATCAGCAGGAATACAGTGAAGCGAACTGTCAAGAATAAATTATTTCCATGTAAAATATTTAAAAGACTTTTTTCTTAACGGAATTAAAAATAATTTATAAGTAGTAATTTACATAGAAGAGTTAAAAAAAAATTTATTAAGTTATAAGTGTCCATGTATTACCTATATAAAATATTTATGCATCAGTGACTCCTTTACATTTATAAATAATGTTTCGTTATTTTTGTTAATTAAGATTATGTTACAATGGGACTGTCATGCTTATTATAGATAAAAGTCCTTGAAAATAAAGTTGATTCAAAATTAAAATTCCATGTAAATCCCTGTGTTTTCAGGTTATTTAGTCTATGGTTTCTATGGAAATATAGTTTTTGACTTTGATTTCAGGCCAAGGTCAGCAAGAGGATATATTTCGACCCTGTCAAGCAAACGACTATCAATGCATCAGAAAGTTATTGGCTGAGAATTCTCAATGCAATCCTTCTTTCGGTCCAGCGCCCGATCCATTCTATCTTGACCAGAACACGCTGTCTTTAGCTAACGCAAACCTATCCCTGACTTTGACGAATCTAATGATTTCTGGCATGGCTAATGCAAGGATTAGTGATCTTTAGTAAGTTATTCCTTTTATTGATTAAATAAATAAATATTACTGGACAATTTTACACAGCGACGAGCGAAGCTTGTGTTACGGGTGTTAGATTTCTGATATACTTGATATAATATAGATACATAGATAGATATTTTTTATTATACATATAATTATAACACCCAGACACCCATCTATGTATTATATGTATAATCCTCTATTATATAAAATGTATCAGAAATCAGCACAAGCTTCGAGCTTATGTTGCTGTGTGAATTGTCTGGCAATATTTATTTATTAAATACTTGTAATATAAACTGTACATAGTTACTCACATTTTTATGGTCAGGCGAGTTGACCAAAAAAATATCATTTAAATTCGAAAGGTGCCAAGTCGCCCGATCGTGCGAGTTTTTTCGGGCGAGATGACGAATAACTCAAGAAGACCAGCCAATAGTAATACTAAGACCCAATTTCATCACTCTCTGTTTGTTAGTTTAACATCCCGTTATTGTTAATGACTGAAAGTTTACGTATATTGATGGACTGTTAAATACTTAATGGGATGTTAAACTAACAAACAGAGATTGGTGAAAGTAGGGCTAAGACTAATAAAGAACTATAAAGTTCACCAATTACAGTCATATATATTTATGATCCTTTATTTTTTCAGTATTAACCGAGCAACAGGGAATGTCGTTGTTTCAATAGAACTAAACAACTTGAACGAAACATCGCCACAGGGATATGTCTCCTACAAACGACGAGGAAGGGAACCATTGATTCTGGCCGATGCTACATCATTGCTTTTTGGTAAACAATTTAATATCACATTTTAGGGTTCCGTAGCTAAATGGCAAAAACGGAACCATTATAGATTTGTCATGTCCGTCCGTCGTCCGTCCGTATGCCACAGCACACGCATTTGGCCACTTTTTTTATAGCTTCAATTATAGATCTAAAATTTTAATCGTGCTTCGTGCTTAAATATATTGAAAATGAAAAAAATAATTTAAAAGTTTATTTTCACTAATTTAATAACTTCTTTAACTAACATTAACATAACACTAAGCCCCTTTTAAGTAATATAATACTTGTGTTAGGGGAATCTTGCTTTTTCCGTTATAGTTATATAAAATAAATATGATTTTATATAAAATAAATAAGATTTTATATAACTCAAGAACGGTTGAATCGATTCTACAACGAGAATAAAGTCAAATCGCGGGAAAATCTTAGCTAAGCCACGGGGCGGAAAACTAACAACCGTTTTTAGTTTCAAATAATGTTAAATTAATACCTAAATAATTTTTTATATTATATGTGTACAATTATGTACGCCGGGTCTGAAAGGGTTAAAGGGTTAAGTTTAGTTACAAGTAATTAATTTATTAATTGTAATCAGATATTGTGTGTATATTTAACACCAATAATGTAAATTTACTTTCAGGTAGAGCAACTCTTACTGTAGTAATACCGAGAGTTCCAAATCTTCGATTGGATTTAGCTGATATAAGTGCTAATGTGGAAGCCGATGCGACTCTGCAACTTGGGCCCGGTGCTTCTAACAGTCAAGGTAAACTATTATATCTATCATCAACATCACCCCTTTTTACGTTCCCACTGCTGGGACACAGGGCTTCACAGGGCTATCTTGACGAGAGAGATAAGGCCTTAATTCACAACGCTGGCAAAGTCCGGATTGGTGAATGACACAAACTTTTCAGAGGTGCCGGTTTCCTCACGATGTTTGCCTTCGCCGTTAGATCACATTAAATTTGCGGCGGGGTTTGAACCCACAAACTTCATAATGAAATTCGCTTTTACAGATCCTGATGTCATCTCAGCTAATCAGCTACTGACCGCAAACTTAGGGCTCAACCTTCAAGCTGCACTGTCTTTACAGGCTCGACTACTAGCAGCCGTATTCATACAGCTAAATATCTGTGATTTCGGACTAAACCTTATTAGTGTTTAAATAAAATAATAATTAATATAATGCATAGAATAAGCCGTATAACAACTTTTGTAATATGTTGCAAACTTGCAATATGTGCTGTTAATGAATATAATAAATTATTGAACAATTTGCACAGCAACATCTGACCTCAAACATAAAAATAAATCTATTTTATTAAATATCAATAACTGTACTGTGTGAGTTTTATATTTGTGGTTTCTTAGTTGTTTATCAATATTTGTAAATCTAGATTTTTGCTTGTTTTATCTATTATAAAAATACAATTTTATAATTTATTTTGATATAGTACAACTGTTATATTACTTTAACTCAATAAATACTCAGACGACTATTAGTCGTCTGAGTATTTATTGAGTTACGTTATAATGTTCTTTTCAATACTAGAGTTACATACATAGTGCCTAAATTACGCATGTGAATTACAATGTAAGTTTCATACCGACATTAAGTCTATTAAATTTGACCTGCTTATGCGTATCAAGGATTTGTTAATTCATTAATTCAACAACTTATATCCTCTTATTACATTGTATGATTGTATTTTTTTGTGCGCTTGTTTGTTTCTGATTACTCTATTATATTATGGTACAAGTTTAGAATACTAAAAAAATGTTTGTAAATTTTTGGTTAATAACGTCCATAACCCTAAATAAGGATTATCAAGGCACTAGGAGTTATTTAATTTAAACGCATTACGAGTGAAATTAAAAACTTTAGAGACATTTTGTAATAAAAAAATAATCAATGAAATTAATGATAGATGAAAGAAGGAACTTTCTGTAAGTTGTAGAATACTCTTGAGGCCCTTTTGAGATCCAAGCCGTTATTTGAAGGTAATAATAATAAATAAATAAGGTAATATCAATAAATAAATAATACTATCTTAAATCTCTTAAAAAAGCGAAGATAATAATCGAACTGTTTATTTTTAGAAAGTTGCAGTTAACACGCAACTTGCTTGCCCTATAAAGCCTATACATCCACCGAGAACCATATTCTAGTTCCTATCTCGTAACTTGTAACATGAACATCGAAGTACTATTAATACTGTTTATATCTACATGTGTTAATGGAGATTATACGACTAATGATGAGTCTAGTGATAGGGATCCGATAAACCAATTTCAAAATGATGGAGTAGGTAAGAATTAAAAATATATTATAAATTCTATATCGCACCGGACCGAATTATTTGGCATAAATTAAACCAAAGAGACTTTAAACCAGTGAATTGTTAATTTTAGTTACACTGATGTTTTACTTTAAGGTCAAAATCAAGACATATTTTTCGATAGAAGAATAAAATATACAAATGAGGGATACAATGCCTTCCTTGATTATAAAACAAATCGAAACCGTATCAGAAATGGCAGTTTAGGTGAGTATAAATGATAACATGTTAGTTAAGTCCTTTGTTTTACCTCCGTGGTTAAGTCATTGACACAATCTGATATTACTACTCAGGTAAGATCATCTGTATATCTTTTTGGTGGTCGTTCGACGCTGTGTTTGCCGATACGTAGTGTCCACTAGAGAATTGTGCGGCCCTATCGGCCATCCGTTCTCTTATATAGTTAATACAAACTTAATACTTAATTGATTTACTTCGCTTTATGATAAAAACTCTTCGCTATATGCCCAGCCCATTGCGATTTTAAAGAGATTATGCGTTGAGCTGATTTAGTTCACATTCGTCCCGTAATTATCGGCCCGCAAAAAAAAATTGTTCCGAATTTTCTGCATTCCCTAAGCATTATTTAAATTAATAAATCTGCTTTCGTACCACTTTTTATCTCTGCATTCGGCCCTACTACGTATCTCCTCATTTCAATCACGTTATCTTCAATGTTACACGGAATTATTTCTGATTACGAAATCTAAATGTTACACGGCAACCTTTAATGTTTCAACTATTATCCAGAAATTGAGATACAAGAAGACATTTACCGCCCATGTGAGATAAATGAGTTGCTCTGTATTCGCAAGTTCTTCGCAGCCAACAGTAACTGTACACCTGCATACAGCCGTGTGCCCGACACTGTGTACTTCAGACGAAACAACGAACACCCGTTTGATAATAACAGTGTGTTGACTGATTTGTCTGTACAAGGGCTAGCTGATTCCAGAGTTAGTGATTTTTAGTAAGTAAATATAACTACATAATATTGCTCGTATATAAAGTATTTCTGGACAATTCACACAGTAACTTCTAGCGCCGTGGTAAGCATGTAATGAAGCTTGTGTGACGTGTGCTAGATATCTGTTCATCATCATCATCATCTCAGCCATAACTAAATCATCTGTCCACCTAATTGGTGGACGTCTAACGCTGCGTATTCCGATCCCCATTAGACACCTGTTTTTCTCGCTATAGGCCTGCCCATTGCCACTTCAAAGAGCTAATCCGTTGAGCTATGTCGGTGACCCGCGTTCTTCTACGATACCTAAACTTAATATAATACACGTACATATTATTCACATACATATTTATTTATTTCAGCGTCAACCGGTCTACTGGAAATGTAGTTATAGTAATCGAATTTAAGAACTTAAATATAAGTTCCCCAAATACTGATGTCGTATTTTCAAGAAGAAGAAAGGACTCAAATGACTTTACTGATTATTCCACAGAATTCTATAGTAAGTATTTATTGATGGATATTCATAATAAAAATTATAGTAGTGTATATAATTTAATTAATAAATAGAATGTTTGTTAATCGAAAGAATTTCTATCTAGATCTATTTTCTTTCGGGGTATATAATAAATTAATATCTATTACCTAGGTTCTGGTAATTTTACCGTTATGATACCGAAAATCCCGCGGCTTCACTTGGATTTGGCATCTGTACAAGCTTTCTTGAACAATACAAGTCTAGACCTCACTGTTATACCTAAAGCAAATCCTGAACCTTCTGGTAAGATAACTGTAAAATTATTATTTTTTCGTTTTCAATTATTTTAAACTAGCTTAAAATAATTGAAACTGCTCTGCGGCTAAGCTCATGCTTTTATATTATGTTTCTTACTGTATATCACATTTATTTTAATTAAATTTAGAAAGACGAATGAATGATTTTTTGGACGTACGTAATACATTAAATGGAAAATATATTTTTTATTTTTAAGATGCAGCATCTAATCAAACGTCGTCAACGCTTATGTCCAGAGCTGGGAACTCAACATTCCTGTTTCAAGCTCAACTATTTACAACATTTTATATCCAAAAAACAATTTGTAATTTTGGCCTGAAAAATTTCAGCGTATAATTAAACGTTAAACACTGTAGTTTATTCTTTATTTTCAAAAAAAATAAATGTCGCAATCAGTGCTTAACTGAGATTATTAGGTTTAGAATAATTTCTAGCTCATAACGTAATCCTCAATAGCTGAGTTGTCTAGCGCAGCCAGGGCTAAACTGGAAGGCGTAGTTTGGGCGTGGAATCCCACTCATGGACCAAGATTACGATTATCTATAAAAAGTAGGTATGCAAATAATAAATAAATAAACACATTTGAAATCGATTTCTTTCGATTCTGATCTCGATCTGTAACTAAATCTTTATAGCACTTAATACCAAATCAATCAAAAGCTTTAGTTTACGCCAAAACGTACAATGTATTTTAATGGATTAATCTCGCACAATCAAGTCATTAATCATTTCGGTAAAATTCCTAACCACGCAACACCTTACGTATAAAATTGCAGTTTTCGCAATTATATCACCATTCTTCAAAATGATTTTGTTTGTTGTTGCCGCCATCTTACAAATAGGATACTGCACCACTAGTGGTGTTGGTCTTAGCTATGGAAACTACAAGTACTTACTCGATACCATCAAAGAAAACCCATTAACAATTGGGCAAAGACAATACGCGATCCCATACACAGGTAACAAAGATGATTTACCAAGACTAGATGAACAAAAAGAAGATCTAGATTATAGGACTTACAGTGACAACTATTCTGAAAAAGATGGATTCGAAGACTATGTCTATGATAAAAATAAGCCTAAATTTGAAATACGTGAATATGACTATGTTCAAAAGTGTGATATTCTGAACAAGGACTGCAGCGACGGACGAGCCTGCTATGACAATACTACGGAACATGGTCAATATGACAGATGCAAAGACCAATATGGTGATGAAGGACGCTATTATGACTATATCGATCGACCTATGGGTAACAGATATCGCGATGATGATAAAAATGATCGTTACGATAAACAATGTTACGATAATTCACAGAATAGGGATGATTACGATAAATGCAAGAATCGCTTTGATAGATATAGAAATGATTATGATAAAGATTGCTATGATAATACTAAAGATCGCGAGGATTATAATGAATGTCGCAGGTATTATAGGAGATGTAAAGATAGCTATGGGAGTGGGTATAGCTTTTATATTTTAGACTGGAGGAACGATAGGAATTGTTATAAAGATGAAGGCAATCTCGTGGGACTGGGTAAGCAAAATTTTACTATTATGTAATTTCTCTTAATTATAAAATTATAAAAAAAAATATAGTGCATAAGCACTCTCCGTCTTTTAGTACTTGTTTTTAGTGTCTATCCAAAGTTTGCCTGGAAGAAATCGCTGTTAGTGATAAGGTCGCTCTATTGTAACACTTTTTTTATTTGAATATGAAACGGGTAACATACCATGATTAAAATGTTTTTGTAGTTTGCCAATATTTCGACACTGTTTCAAGCGTCATGTTCACGGAGAGACTATATTTTTTGTCACGTATTTTTGTTTTTCTGGTGTGCAGTGCAATAAAGTATATTGATTTAACAAAATCCACAGCCCTTATAAATATATAACATTTTTCTTATACCCGAGCTTACGGCCAAACAATTTAAATTGTATTGTATGTATTTAGGAAGGAGAGACCGCGAAGACAATCTTATTCGTCCATGCGCTCTCGATGATCGTCAATGCATTCGTAAATATTTAGCTGAGAATTCTGACTGCAAGCCAGCGTATGGACCGATTCCAGATCCACTTTATCTGAAGAGAAACACCGTATACCTTCCTTTTGCGAACTTGACGATTGTGAGAACAAGGCTTCGCGTTACAGGATTAGCCAGTATAAAGATTAGCGAGTTTTAGTAAGTAAATCATAAAACAATTTAATTATAGGTGCTATCCATACGACCTCTGTGGCGCAATGGGCAATCTATGTAATATTATATTAAGTATATCAGATATCTAGCACCCGTAACACAAGCTTCGAGCTTATCTCATGTTGCTGTGTTAATTTTCCAGCAATATTTATTTTTATTTTACTTTTATTTTCAGCGTGAACAAAGAAACAAAGAACTTAGTTATTGCGCTAGACTTCCAAAACCTGAATACGACCTCTCCTAGAGCTTACTATAGGTACAAAAGAGTTGCCAAAGAGTCCATAGTGCTTGATGATTACGCTACGATTGAATATAGTAAGTACTATTACTGAAACTGTAACCTACAGTGACTATCTTTAGTTCTAGTTTTTTATAATGGTCTTTGCACAAAATTAAGCGCAATTGTTAGGTACTTGTGTGTTCGCCATTTTGGCAATCTAAGTGACTTTACAATCTTTACATAGTAGTTTTAAACAAAGATGCTGTCGGAATCTATATTATGCTTTAATCTTAAAAACCACTTCGGACTACGCAACGGATTATAATGCTTTTTTTTTTAAAAGTCTGTTTCAAGAGGAATGTTAAAGTATAATTAAGTAACCGAAGCGAAACGAGATTGAGTCGCTAGTAATCTATATTAAATACATTTCTGGAAGATTTATCTTTAATAGCAAACGGCAAATATTGCTTCGGGTAAATTACAAGTTACGTTTTTAGGGTCTGGAACATTCACTGCTGTGATTCCGAAGATTCCAAAACTGCGTCTGGACTTAGCTGAAGTTCACACTTTTCTTGATGACATTGTGGCACCATTCTTTATTGGACCTAAAGCTCTCACAAGTACAGGTAAAACTTAGCAACCTATAGAATAAAGAATAAAATATTTTTATTTGTGTCTAAGTAAAATGTAAAATCATTGAACTTAAAATCTAAAGAAATAAAACTAAAAGACACAAATCGGTCACCACCCACCATATGCTGCAGAAGCTACATGAGCAACTACAGCGCTGGTTTTCTGAAAATGAAAGTTCTACGAAGATTTATTTCAACTTTTGGCTTAGGATATTAATAAAACATTTTTTTTGTAGATCCTGATGTTATCGCTTCTGTAGCAAAGGTGCTGTCGGATCCTATAACGACCAATCAAGAGACTTTTCTCTTCCAATCGCAACTTTTCACTGCCATCTACATACAAGAAAACCTTTGCGACTTTGGTCTTAAGATTATAAGTATTTAGAGCAGAGTTTATAGTTATTTGAGGTAAAAATTCGATTGTATCGTCTATTTTAATGTATGTTTAATATATATATTATATAAAATATTAACAAACGTTTTTACTTTTAAGAATAGAATAATAAGAAGAGATAATCAATATCTCTTGTTCTCTTCTCTATCTATATACATATATAAAAGAAAGTCGTGTTAGTAACTTGTTAACCGGTCCAGCCTTTTTTGAGTTACACAATTACAACAAAAAGTGACATTGATTTATATTTGTGTAAATACATAATACAGATGATATAATTTATTATACCAATAATATGTATTTACCTAGATAGATTAAATAAAAGAGATATACGTACTTACATACATAATAACTATGTTGCAAATATGCGATGCGTGATAGGTTCAAATTATTTAAAAAAAACTCAATAAAAGTTAGTTATTATAATCCATATCATGCAATGTCTGCTATATATGTAACTATAATTGTGTATAATTGTAATTAATCAATTATGATCAAATCCAATGCGTTTTAATTCACTCAGTTGGAAATGTCGATTGCGTCGTAAAAGGCTTTAACTGCTGTGTAATCAATATAATTTTAGAACAATATTTGTTTGTTTTGTATAATGATATTATAACTTAAACCGTTAATTTATTTAAAAAACATTTTTATTAAACAAATTTTATTAAAATGAAATTTATATTTCGAAAAAAAACCATTCATTTCCACGAACTTAATAAACGAAATCCTCACGAGAACTGGCGTAAATTTAAAAATACACAAATTCAAATAGCAACACCAACTATGCATAAAATATGCAATTCTGTTTCAAGTATTCCACAATGCAAACGAATGCTTAACTCGCTACCACAAAATGCACGCTCTATTCCTCAAGGGATATCAATACTCTGCATTTACCGCATAAACGTACTTTAAACATTCAACAACCACTAACCTTATTCCCCGCTCTACTTCTTCATAACTGCATCACAATACACAAATTACCACAGATAGAAAAGCAATATTGTACGCAAAACTTTTACCGAGAATTACAAAATGGCGTCAACTCAGTCCTCATACGACCATCCGCGACCGAAGCTCGCGGTCAACTGAAGAATTTCCTTCAAACATGTCTCTACTTTCGCGAAATGAACTGAAAGTCTTCCAACTCGATTTGAAAACGACGTATCTGCTGTATCCCAGCGCAAGCCGATCTCAGCTTTAAAGTCTCGTTTTAAGGTTTGTATTAGGATGTTTGGATTTTGTTTTCAAAGTGATGGTTGTTTGTTTGGGAGGGCCGCAAGGCGGGAATGAGTGTGCCGAAAAAAAAATAAGCCAACCACGTTTCACTGAGTTAAGGTTGCAGGGCGGTGGAAACATCTTTAATTAAAACACCAACTTTGCTTGAGAGTGAAATAAGCTGAAGTTTGATAGACTAGATGAAAAACTATGCTAATGCGGCTGATACTACTTTTACTTACGTTGGAGCAACTAGTTTATCTTAGTTTTGGGTTCATAACGGTTTAGTTTTAGTTAGAAGAATAGATTGGCTCTGTTGGAAGATATATTTAAGCTTTGTAAATATGAAAATGAAAATGGTATAGAAAAATGGTTATTTTGTGAAGTTGTATTTTTTATACCATCTAATCAATCAAATCAAATACTTATTATAACACCAAGCTCAATAAAAATAATTAGAATAAAAACAGTAATAAAATATTGGTTCAATGGGCCTTATCCCTGTCAGAGATCTCTGCCAGGCAAACTTGGAATGAACACAGGTCAAAAGCACAAATAAGGACATTTTCTAAATGTTTGCATCGCATTTGGCATACATTTAAGCTAAGAGAATGGATAATATGTATGATTTATGGAATTTCTTATCTATATAATCTTGTCAATCGTACTAATAATTATATTTTTAAAGCACGAGTTTTTTATTATTGACTTTGTCTAATGAAATATAGTTTAAAACAGTCAACAAAAGTATTGGTTTTTCTTTTTTTAATGTTGATTAAATCAATGGAGATTTTAGAGTGAAATAAATATTCCACTTGATCTTGTAATTTTTCTCATACCATTTTCTAATAATTTTGAAATAAATTTATTTGAGTTTAAACATTTTTATCACGCTGATAACAGACATATTAAATTTAAATGATATATATAACTTATCGCGTAGTTTTTTATTTTATCTCAACTTCTTAATCATTCAGCAGAATCACAGAGATAATACTGTAATATTTTATTAATATTTTTTCAAATTTCAATTTTGTTTTGTAAAGAACAAAAATATTATAAATTAGAAGGCAAACTTGAGTGAAATAATTAATTTTAATGGAAATTTTCTTTAAAATAAAAATTAAAGGTACTCTTTTAACTTTTGCTTATGAATCATTTAAAATGAAGTAAATTATTTTGTTCAAACAGTTAGCAGTCATATACCTACCTAAGTTTGTAACATCAACTTACAGTCACGAAAAAAAAATACAGTCACGAACGAAACTTTCTTTTTACCAAAGTTTATCTAACATGTCCACGGTAACTTTGAAAGTCCAACTGCTACGTCGTAGCAAGTGCTACGTGCTACGACACTCGTAGCACGTTGCTACGAAACTTCGACATTTAAATCAAATTATTGAACTTTTTCTTGGCTTTTTGCAACTTTTCCAACTTATCTTAAAACTAAAAAGGATATGAGTACAAAACCTTTTACACTGATTACCATCCATTTTATCTGAAATCTATCTAACAACAAATCAGGATTTCCGACAAAGCTATGATTTCTATAGCTGTCTCTTTCCCACGAAGGCGGGGCTTAGATTGACGCAGGCGTCACGAATCTCAAGAATAAGAATCCCGATTTTTGCACTTGAGCCATAATACATTTGTTGTATTACAATTGTAGTACATAGGTATATAAAGACTACATAGAATGTTCAGTTCTCGACTTAGGTCTATTAAGCGGAAGTAGGGCATACTTAGTCTTTTGAAAGAGCTTTGTAATGTGCTAAGTGTAAATCATTCTTTATGCATGAAGTTTGAAGAATCTAAGAATGTTTGCAAATACTGAGCTTCATCATTTAATTCATCATGTTTTAACATAATATTTACTGTGACTAAAAGAAGAAAGTTTTAAGGATTTACCGCGCAGCTATGGATTTATCTCCTTAAAAATTTATGTGAGGTTTGAAAAAACGTGCTCTAACGGTGAAGGCAAACGTCGTAAGGAAACCGGAATATTCTAGGAACTATAAAAAAATTGCAGGTCATGGTCAACGTGGTGAATAAAGGCCTAATCACTCTCACCAAGATAGAAGTCTTTGTGTCCCAGCAGTGGGGACGTTAAAGAGGTGATGACGATAAACTCGATGTCATTTGTTACCGGCAATGGACGATGATTCTATACAACGAAATCAAATAAAATCAAAAATACTTTATTGTGCACAGATATAGACAGACATTTTAAACACTTGACAAGTAAAATAACATTCACAATGTATACAACGAATTGGTAAACACAAAAAATATTACGGAACAGTATAAAACAATTCAACTAAAGTAATTAATTCACTTGGTGTATTTATTACGTGGCCCAACATGCACTTTATTTGGTTTCACCTATATCAATATATATGAAAAAATAAGTTCCCACTGTCTGGCAAACATATAGACGAACACACGTCTCTTAAAATTAAAATTATCACGGGCAAGAGCGGAGTTTCCCTAACACAAGCAAATGTTTGGTTAAAAAGGGAACTCCTAATACAATACAAACTGTAAACATAAGTAAGTACTGAAATAAACATTTTTTTTTAAATTACCAACGATTTTGACAAGAGAAGCTGTCGGCGGGTCGGCTAGTTTAATATGCTATCTGCGTAAAATTAGGCCTTATGGTAGTAATACCATAAGGCCTAATTTTACCACTCTCTGTTTGTTACTTTAACATCCCGTTATGTTTAATGACGGACAGTTTATATGACAGATGTATATTGATGGATGTTAATATACTTAATGGAATGTTAAACTAACAAACAGAGAGTGGTGAAATTAAGTCTTAGTATTCTATTTTACCAGAAAATAAAAGTTTCCAGACATAAAATATCTTATTGAATCCAATGTTTAGCATGACACGTCCATGCATCTTGAAGTCCAGTCACGAACTAACCTCACGCTGCATTTCCGCTTCCAGACGATAGGTGGCGCTGTCAGTCGTCGAGTTTTGCCGCCAATTTGTGCCAAGACATTTTCCCGCCAACATGGGACGGTACACGTGATGGAATTTCGTTCATTCTATGGAGATGCTATTCGATTTTCAAATTGAATTTTGTCGAGCTAGTACATGAGTATTCGGAACGTAGTTTAGTTTTAGATAGTTTAGGGATATGGAAATATTTGGAAGTAGAACCACAATTTAATTAAAGCTGAAAATTTCTCCAATTATATCAAAACTAGTGGTAAGAAAACCTTCAGAATCTGCCCGCGGCTCCGCATTGATAAGATATATTTTTCTTATCTCATATTATTATGTTTTCAGCATTGTTACCATATATTCTGTATTATAAGAAGATAATCTTTCAGGAAGATATACATATAAATAAATAATAAATTGGTTAGCTCATTCTTGCGTAAGGGGCCGTCCATTAATCACGTGAGGTCGTTTTTCACATTTTTTGACCCCTCCCTCCCCCCTGGTGATATTTGGTGAGGTTTGGGATAACCCCCCCTCCCCGCCCCTGGATCACGTGTATTTTTTTGGAAGTCTATGTAAAGGCTATTTTTGACTTATTATGAAGCCCCCTTTTGAAGTTTTGGAGTTATATGAAGCTGAAATTTGGTAGGTATAATGTATTCCTTGAACCGCACTAAGATTTCATAAAAAAATACTTAGAACCGAAAATTTAAAAATAAAATTTCATTGAACCCAAACGTGTGGGGTATCTATAAATAGGTCTTCAAAAATCATAATAAGGATTCTAACATCATTTTTTTTTTATTGCTGGTCAATTTACACAACGAAATCTAGCCCCGTGGTAAGCTCGAAGCTTGTGTTACGGGTGCTAGATTTCTGATATACTTAATAAAAAATATCTATCTATGTATGTATATTATATACATACATAGATAGATATTTTTTATTATACATTTATAACACCCAGACACCCGGAACAAATATTTGCAGATCATACAAATAGTTGTTCCGATTTATTTCTAAACTAAATATATAGTTTGCACGAGAGACTCTTCCAAAGTGGAAAACAGAGTGTCCCCCCCCCCTCTCTTAACTTCTAAAATAAGAGAATAGTAAATCTAGAAAAAATATATAATGTACATTACCACAAAAACTACCAACGAAAATTGGTTTGAACGAAATCTATCAAGTACTTTTTTTATAATACGTCATAAACTATTTCATATAAACAATTGCTGCGGAAGCCTACATGGGCGAGTCCGACTCGCACTTGGCCACTTATTTTTAGTGCAGAAGTACTGCTCACACTGCTGACATATTCTTTCCACAAGAAGCTTACGATCCTTCTGCAGGCTAGGGCAATACAGGTCTAAGGTATTATCAGAAATAGCGCTTTTTGACAAAAAATAAATAAAATTAATACACGTGATGTCTAACGAGACCCCCCCTCCCCCCTCGTGATGTTTCGTGATGTTTTCCGTACCCCCTCCCCCCCCTTTTGTGCCTCACGTGATTAATGGACGGCCCCTAATGTATAAGTTATAAAAATCACAAGATACAATTAACTTCCTTGTACCAATTAACTTATTTGTACAGCAAATTTTTGTATTGTGAGTTTTTGTAACAAATTACTTAGTATGTGGTCATTTAAATGCGGATTTATAATCCAATCACAAAAAGCACATCAATATCTATACTTCTTAAGAATCGGTTTCCATCGTTGGCGACTATAAATAAATAAAATAGCCCACAAAGCCTTTCATACAAAATGCTCTAAGCTCAAGTTTATAACAAGCGTGCAAGCGAGGTTACACTTCCCCCTGAGAATCAGACTGGGCGATTAAAGCTACCATTTGATGTATTCATCCCCTTTAGAGCATCGGTAGCTTGCGAACAGAGATAAAAGTACATGCTTAAATCCCGAAGGGGCTTAAAGACCCGCTCATTGAAAATTTGACGCTTGAATTTGCGTATCAGATTTTACTGTGGTTATAGAGATATTTTGAGATTTTGTACAGGAT
This sequence comes from Chloroclystis v-ata, assembly GCA_963691955.1. Taxonomy (NCBI): domain Eukaryota; kingdom Metazoa; phylum Arthropoda; class Insecta; order Lepidoptera; family Geometridae; genus Chloroclystis; species Chloroclystis v-ata. Next base: position 5,611,945 of record OY829909.1, on the reverse strand, counting down.
ATTCAGTTGCTAATATTGCAGGTTCGTAGGGTTGTGGAAGATTGTTGATATACATGACTTTGATATTTTGGTTGTAGTTGAGGAATAATTAAATGCTAGTTGATAATGTATCTATTTATACCAACATAACAATTTTACAAATTAATAAATTCAAATTATTACTTAGTTAAAAAGTATATTAAAGGAATGTTCTAATTGGAGCAGAGTACATGTAAATGAGCGTGTTTATTGCATTAAAATAACATATAAAACATATTTTTATGTTTGGAAAACGAAATGCAACGATAACCTTTCTAATAAATCGTTTATGAAATAATAAGAGAACAAACTCTTAGAAGGCAGAGAGGTGAGCGCTCGTATCTTGATACAAGTTTCTAACTTAGTAAGAGCGAGGAGACATTTTCTTTGAATTACAAAGGTTTTAACAAAAGTTTTGTTGTATATTGTAAAGCTTAGTCAGTTAAAATAATTATCAAACATTTATACTCAAACCTATAAGATAATTCAGTTTTTTCATTATACATTCGATAAGTAATTTGTAAAACCTTTATTAATAATAATAACATTTGTAATCTAAAGTATTTGTATACTATAAAAATAATAACAATACAATTGAAATTTTCTAATAATCTGAATTGCGGTAGAATCGAAAATAAATATTACTTTTTCACTACAATACTTAATTGGTTGCGAACAACACAACTTAAAAGCACTTGCAAAAATAAAACCACACTAACCAGTGTCAATATTTGCGCAGTAAATTATCCGGAAAAAACTGTTTCCCAAAAACCATAAATGGATTTCAAAACAAAGTCTAATTTACTCGTCTAGGCCAACTTTACTAATTGAATTGAAGACTTGTTAAGGTGAAAGCTCTCGTGGTCGCCTCGCAACTTTAAAAATCCTGGCCGTTTGTTTTACTAACGGTCGTCACAAACCAGCAACCGGTTTTTATTTTTATACAGCTCTTAACCTGAAGCTTGCATTTAATGGGTTCATGAATAATAAATAAATATTGCTGGGCAATTCAAACAGTAGCATTAAGCTCGATGATTGTGTTTCGGGTATCTATTATATGTAATACGATTTAACTAGACACTAGCTAGAGTTCTCTAATTTAAGCTTCCCGACACCAACACTATGTTTTAAAATTTTAATCAAAATCATAAATTCTTTATTGTACACACAAATACATACATTTTAAACAGTGGACAAATAATAAATTTCTTTCAAAATGGGTGTGGTTAAGTTTTCTAACAGCAAACCAGGACATAAAGAATACAACATTTACAAACTGGGGATATTGTGTACATAACAATGTTTTATGTTTTTGTTCTATGTTTTTTCACATGTTTTAAAAGTTACCACGAACTTTTCTATAAGTTGCTCGTTTGCGCAGACACTTTAAAGTCTCCGCTAGTTTGTTTCAGAGTAACTTAATAAAAACTAGGATCGCGGACAAAGTTAGGAATTAAGTTGGAAAACATTGGAGACCGGCGTAAGTTTGTCATATTTTATTAGCTGAGAGTTGTAAGTTTGCGAGACCGCTGATAACTAAAAGATTTTAATTAACGTGTGGAATTTTTATGTTGCATATTTGATAAAATGTTGATGACCTTTATTATCGCCGCTTACAAAGGTCCATTACATACCATTACGTAAATGCAGGTTTGATTCCTGCTCAAGGATCAAGAATCAGTTTAAAAATTATTTTTAAAGAGGATGATTCAAATCTGCAGATCAATTTAATTTAATTTTCAATTAATTAATCATCCAATAAAACCTACCATCACACCTGAAGCCTTCTAAGCCGCAGAATTCCTCACAATGTTTTTCACCACGTTAAACCAGTGGCAAAATAAACAGACATTTAAATAGCAAATCACCACGAAAGCGAATTAAGCTTAATCACAAGCCACAAGTCAAACAGCCATCGTAAAATAAAAACGAAAACGACTTCATTAAGAGTTTTTTAGATTTTCTAAGAGATTGTACACTTAATTGACAGCAGGTTAAGGTTTAGAATCCGAGTTTCATCTTTTGTTTTAAGGACTTGTTTGACAGCTTAGGGTGGGACGATTCTTATAAGAAATAGAAATGGTAACAGTAAAAGTTTACCCCACCTTTAATATACTATTGGCCATGGGTATCTTCAATGGAACCCATTATAGTTTATGAGGTGATTTGTATAATCACGAAGTTTATTAGAATCTGTGTATGGATATTATTGTAAGTAAATCAGAAATCTATCACCCGTAACACAAGCTTCAAGCTTACCACGGTGCTTGTGAAAAATCCAGCAATACTAAAGCAGTGTACAGTAGTACAGAAAACAATTGGTTTATATTTCTCTTAGTCGATTTGACGACCCCCAAAAGTAGGAGTGTGTCCCAAAGAGGGTTGTGCTATTCTTAGAAAAGCACTTTAAGGCGCACTACACGGCAATCAGAGAATGTCATTTTATGATATAATGGGAGTAAAAAAATTAAATCCATTTTGCAAATCAAATACAAAATAAATATAATATTGTCAGATGTGTATATTGTTACTATAATGTACATTTGGTTTGGATTCCAAAATCTTGTTACAATTTATACACCTGGATACTTCAACAGTCAGTTTGTATGTGAAAAGCCCCCCTTAATTTGGTTAAGTCACAACATTTACATTCGTAAAGTAAATTTGTTTGTGACTGCAGATGTTAGGGATTTTACCATTCTCACGGGCTGTGTCGAACCTAAAACTGTAACCGTGTAGTGCCGACCTAAAATTAGTACCACTCCTTCGTTCCATAGGTTTTACCAAACCAAAATATTTACTTACCAAGTTTTCTCAATGTAGACTTAATTATTATAAAATTGAGATCCGTCCATGTTTTTCTAAATTTAAATTGAATTGAACCTACAACTATTCCACGTTTAAAACTAATTTTAAAATTAAATAAATAAAAATACTACATTCCATAAACATAACGTCTATAAAACGTGATACGGAACCAATAAATTCATGAGCGTTTCCATAAAAATCCTGAAAGCTAAATATCTCCACCGAAGCCAGCCGAGCGAACAACATTCCAAATTCAAATCAGTTCGTGAGTAGAGTGCGAACTGTGTAGACGTGCCGAGACAACATTTATTCCGTTACAACCACGGCGATACGATTACGTAAATTATTTAGCAACAGATAGCTAATAGTTTCATGGTGTTATCAAAAGTAATTAATAATATACTTAGTTAGAGATGGAATAGCGGAATAAGTTAGGCTGTTAGGTACTTGGTACTCTCATTTTCACTTAAAATAATTTATTATGAAAATTGAGCATTATTGACTATGTTATCATTGATAAGTGACATTTTCTAATGTACAAGTACAAATCTGTTAAATTTAAGACTAGTGTTATTGGATTAATCTGTATAAGTTTTCAATAAATAAAGTAGGCAAATCAGATAAATCCGTTCATAATTTACGCTTAACACTTGCATTGTAATTAGCTAACCACAAAATGCAACAAAGATACGTAATCGCGGGCCAGAAATGCTAAATATATTGTCGAAAACGAGTCCTAATGCGGGCAAGTTTGCATAATTCGCTTTTGAGACGAATTTTCGGGTTCTGTTTACTCCAATCTGGTTATAAGCGTTGATTGGCTTACTGAGCAGGGTACTAAGTCGGCATTTGCGGGTTAAATTAACGGTGCGTTTGTAACTGACTTATTTGACGATTTCAAATCGGGAAGTAGGTACGGATTCAGTGCATTGAACATTGCCTTGATGTGCTGGCATAAAAAAATATAACAGTTGTAAAGCTTTTGCTTGGCTAAATAAATAAAGAGAGCCTTTATTTACAATGTTACAAAATATATCTTAAAAAACTAAAATATGCAGTCTTGTGTTTATTTTTGTTTGGCTTATACCTGAATATAAAAAGGTTTTATTAGAGAAATCCGTCCTAAGAAGTGGGACGTTATATAAGTTTATTATGATAATGATATAGCCATACTTTTAGCGTAAATCTCATCATTCGTACTCGTAATAAAATCACAAAAATATACACAAATTATCCATAATGAGCAAAACGTTTACAGTCCTGACGAATGGGCGAACATGCAGCATCATTATTCACGTTGTAACCACTGTTTGTGGACCTTTATCCCTTATGAAATATCCCCAGGGTTTGCGAAAGGAAAGGGCCAAGTAACGCTGGTTCATCTGGCAGAAATTTGCCCTGCATCTTGAAAGAATTGTATCGTTCTATAAATGCTAACGAGGAACATGTTGAATGAATAATGTTATGATATTATTTTGTATTTTGCTTTGCTTATCTTGAAGATTGATATTTGGTCACAGAACTAAAGTCGCCGACATAGCTCAAAGGATTAGCAAGTTGAAGTGGCAGTGGGCCGGCCATATCTGCAGAAGAACCGATAATCGTTGGGGTAAGCGGGTTCTTGAGTGGAGACCGCGACTGGGTAAGCGTAGTATAGGACGTCCTCCAACCAGGTGGGACGACGATCTGCGCAAGTTTGCTGGTAGATGCTGGATGAGACAAGCCGAAGATAGGGCGCATTGGCGCTCATTAGGGGAGGCCTATGTCCAACAGTGGACTATTACGGGCTGATGATGATGATGATGATGATCTTGAAGATAAATCTATTTACAACTAGCTTACCGCCCCGCGGCTTCACCCGTTATATAATATTTTCCAGCTGTATAAAAAATCTATGTCCTTCTCCTAGTTCTGAGCTACATCTCCACCAATTGTCAGCCAATTAGATTTAGCCGTTGAGTTATCCGTCAAACGGCTATGCCCGCGTTATACATTTTCCCAAGATTTTTTTTTTCCCTGGCAAAAGTACATTTTCTGGTTTTAAGCTACTACAACAATTTACAGACAAGATCACAACGTAACCTTAGCCTTCGAGTGGGTGTCGAACCCACGCCACCCAGTTTAGCCCTGGTTGCACTTAAACAAAGGTTGCCTGGAAGAGATCGCTCTAAGTGATAAGGCCGCCCATTGTTGCACTTTTTTATGTACCTTTATTTTTTGTTGTGTTTTTTTGTTTTTGTGTACAATAAAGAGTAATGTATTGTATTGTATTGTATGCTATCGAGGGAAGAAAGTAAGAGCTTGAATTTATGCCATAGGTACCATTTTCTAATAATTTAGAAAAACTTAAGTGAGAGTCAATCACTATAAATAACAAATAATTTACAGACAAACCAATTCAGCAGTAAATAGCGCTACCTACTAACACGACTTCGAGATTTTAAGATTCACAGAGTCTCAGATACAGTTTATCTAAACTTCGAAGTATACAGAATAAACTATTATTTTCTCGTCCCGGACTAACATCCGGATGGCCGGTTGAATCCGGATTCAGATAAGTTCTGTCAGATGTCTCGCGAGTTTCGGTGATTCGTATTGAACTGAGTTCACGTGTCACGGATATAGAGTTTAAAATAACATAATATAAACCGAGTTTTTTCAATTTGCGAGAAGGTCTACCTACAGGTTTACGACTATTTGGCGACTTTTGTGGCGCAGCGGATAAAGGTTTGCTTGGTAGCGGGTTCGATTCCCGCCTTAAAAGTACGATCTACAGATATTTATTCCGGGTGTCTGGGTGTTATATATATTACTAGTTGACCCGCCCGCGGCTTCGCCCGCTTTCTATAGTTTTCTCTAAAACCTTCCCTGGACTACTACGGACATTTCAAGACCAAAACCAGCTCAATCGGCCCGGCCGTTCTCGAGTTTTAGGGAGACTAACGAACGGCGATTCATTTTTATTATATAGAAGATATATAATAACAAATATCTTTCCATGTATGTATATTATATTAAGTATATCAGAAATCTAGCACCCGTAACACAAGCTTCGAGCTTACCACGGGGTTAGATGTTGCTGTGTGAATTATCCGGCAATATTTATTTATTTAAATTTATTGCACAATGTCACCACAAAGTATTCCATTGAAAGAGGTATCGTTAATCACGTTATGTCTTATCTAGTTTTCTACAGATCCTTGTACAAAACAAGTTTCAGCTGCAACGTCCGATGAGTTAGAAATGTTAGTAACTAGACGCTACAAGTTTGTGTGTCTGTTTGAAGTACTGAAGTCTTTCAAAGCCAATGCGGGATATATGAATGGTGATGTAAGTTTCCAATAGCCAGTCATTTTCAATCAATCAAGAAAACTTTATTGTACACAAAAAATAAATAACAGTACAAACATTAAACTAAATTAACAGTGCAATGGGCAGCCTTATCGCTGAAGAGCAATCTCTTCCACATAAAATAAGGTGATGTAAATTAATCGTCCGTGAATACTAAAAATAGTTTTTAAGAACAAATTTTCATTTTAGAAATGGTTTTCCTATACTTCAATAATAGTCTTATTAGTTTGCAAGATCTAAAGTATAAAATATAAAATAATATCTCTTTATATTTTTATTGCTGGACAATTCATTCGGTAATATTTAGCTTCGTTGCGAGATTTCGAGATTTCTGTATAATATCCATATCATATCGACATATCGACTGCGACGTAAGAAGGTTGCGGGTTCGATTCCCGCCTCGGGACAACAATTTGTATGATCTGCAAATATTTGTTTCATAACATAGGGGCTAGATGCTGCTGTGTGAATTGTCCAGCAATATTTATTTATATCAACCTATGCCAAAAGTCGCTTTAAAATTTCAATAAAATGTCACAATTCACATTCTACTGGATTTGTTGTATTAAAATACTGAAAATCACGATTTAGTCCGTATTCGTCCCGTGATAATCGGCCCGCTTTAAATTGAGCTGGCCCAAATGGGACGGATTCAGTGCAGGCGGATACAGGCTCATAATTAAATGGATATCAATGGATCCGAATGTTCTTTTTATTCGTTCAGCGGTGTGTTGTGGCGTTTTAATTGATATTCGATATGAATGGAGATATTCTCACGTTTTTTATGTATTCAATGTAAATTAATCAAAATATACTGCTTTAAGTAGTAACTAGAATAGCTTAAAAGGAACAGGAAACTCTGAAAGGACATGAAATTCAAAGGTGGGAACAGGATTTGAACCCGGAACCTTCGGAATGAAAGACAAATTAGCTTTCAATGGTTAAAATTCCTAATTAGACAGAAATTCTGATTATTAAGCCAACTCACTGCGATCATCTTTTTTTTTATTCCCAAACGATCTAGAATGGATTCTATTGGAGAGACCCGTGACTAGTAAATGTAGTATAACTTATTATGTGTGTAGTGTACAATTGTACATAAATATACAGTAAAATCGACTCCATAGATAATTGGTACGATAATTGGTAGGCAATAGTAGAAATCTTATCTATGCCCGTTGCAACGAGCACGCAACACGATCATCGCTTACTCTGTAATTAACTACTCTATGGTAAGGTTAATGGATACCATTTTAATTCAAAACAAGTATTTAAAAGACCAATACCAAAAAATAATGTCTCTCAAGATTGTTTGAATTATATTAATTAGATTGTTCAATATCATCATAATACCATAGACTAAATTATATAATTTATTTGTCTATGATAATACCTACACATCAACATAATTAAACCCTTTTCCAGCTATCATATATTTTTAACTATTCCAATCTATTTTATTTGAAGCACTCTGCTACTAAACGTGAAATCTCATAAATGTAGCAATCTCAAAAATCATCTCGCGTAGAGTATAAAAAATTCAGAGATGACAAACGGGCGACCGCGGCCGACAAGTGGACGACATTCGTCTTCGCCCGCCCCCGGAATTTGTAAACAACGTGGCTAGTGTACGGTGCTTATAGGGTTCCGTACAAGTTTTACATAATAGAAAATAATAAGTATAAAAATAAAAACACGGATTTATGTGTCTAACAAGAATTGTCCGAATACCTAATTGAAAAAAAATGATACATATTTTTATGTCAACATTGTTTCCATTGTATATTTTTATTTACTGTACCTACTCATTGACTTGTCCAAGTGATGACATAAGTCTTAAATCTTAATTAGAATTTAACTAGCTGACCAGCCCGCGACTTTGCCCGCTTTATTCCCATATTTTATCACATTTTAAACCTTCCCAAGGCTACTACGACTATTTTAAAACTAATAGCACCTAAATCGGCCCAGGCCTAAAATAAATAAAAATGAATATGTTCAGTATTCAGTCTCATTCCTTCATTTATATATAAAAAACTTTATTTTATTTTATATAAGAAATAATATTTTCAGTTACCTACGGACCCCAAATAACCCAGACATTTACAAAATACCCTCGTGTAAGTCACGACACGGTAGACAGCCACACTTTCTCATTTCGTACCATTTTAATGCGTAAATAGGGATGAGATGTACTATTACATATTCTGTGGTGAAAACTCTGTATGATGGATTACTCTATGTAATAATGTTGGTGTTTGAATTGAAAATTTTCTTGAAAGGAAACCTTTTTGAAGGGTTGGAACTTGGAAGTAATTTTAGTATTGGTTTGGTGATGTTATCTAACTTTATAAGTATTTTCAACTTTTTATAATTTACTTTGGAAATGAAATCTCTTATGCAAGATGCAATAAAGGGTGAAGTTTTATCGATTGATAAATTGACGACAGTCAATCAATATTTCGTTTTAATTTAAAAATTTGCGTGCCCATATTACGGCTTAACTTGCGTTCAAATTCCTCATTTAATCTGAATAGTCAGGAGAAAGAATAACTAATTATTTATCAACTCAGGATAGGTAGCTTATATCTTTTAGATTGTTTCTCTTCGTTATTGAGAACAATTAAAAGTTAAGAAAGAAGTAAAATAAAATTGAAGTATCATAACATAAATTGATTACCACGGTACTGAGTAATCTCTAGTCAAAAATGTATTATTATAGTTTCCTAACATTTGCCTATAATCCCATTGTCTATGATACAGTCTTCGAAACCATAGACAAATACAGTCAAATTAATTCTAAACTACGATGCCTAAGTGCTGGAACTAAGTCTCGAATACTAATTTAATTATGCGCCTCAAACTTGGATACCTGTCGGCGGTAACAAATAATAATTGTCTTAGTTCCAATCAACTGTCTGGCTGCTATTAATTTGGTATTTGTCAATTTAGCTGACTTCGAAGTAACGGATTCCCGGGGATCAAGCTTTGTTTACATCTGTTAATCTTCAGGAGATAACTTGCCATAAGGTACATTATAAGTACTGGCATTATAGACCTGTGTTGGCTAAGTTACACTCGACTTTCATAAGGTGGGTTCAAAAATGACCTGGATTTTTCTTCTTGAAAAATGTATTTGCGCTCTGTAACGGTGAATGGAAACATCGTGAGGAAACCGGCATGATTTTATTTCAATATGTCATCCGTAAGATTAGAGGTGATCACGGGATTTTGTGTGTCAGTGTGAATTGTCCATCAATATTTATTTATAATTAAAAAAATCCTACTATATATCCCTAAAATCGGGTTCATAAAACAAATAAGACTATTATATGTTGAAATTTTTTTACCAAAATATTTTGCGGAAACCGCGTCTAAATCAGCCAATCACGCGCCAATGCCTTTAAAATATTAAAAATCGATACATTGTTCACGTTCACGACAGGCCGTCATCCGCGCCGCTACTCCCGAAATAGCGTGTTTTTATGCGAAAATAAACAAAAACAATAAAAAACCGGCAATTGTTTAACTGAGCTGCGTTGAAAAGATAAAAATGAAGTTTTTTCGGAAGCGGTAGGCATTGGGATTTCATTGTTGTCGACGTAACTACTGGAATGAAACAGGGAGGCGTAATAATACACATAAGAACCATAGACAAAAAAAAACACAATTGTGTTATCGTGCTCTCACATAAATTTTAAAAGTGAAATAGTTATGTGACAATCGGTATCGAAATAATTTCTTGCTAAACTAATTATAGTTCATCAGTGATGTAATTGAAAAACATAATCTTTTTCTTGGACCCGAGATAAATTAGGCCCACGAACACAATTGACGTAAGTCGCATTCGAACAGGGGTGTGCACGACACGACACGTGAAATTGACTATATATATTAGATTTTGATTTTGACTATATAATATATATAGCAATTTCACATCAAAACTTGGTTTAATGTTTTTGCATGTAATTGTTTCTGATTATATTCACGCGAAGCTTGAGTGTGCCGATTCTCCTGTTTTTTAATCACATCAATGTAGTTCATACTTTATTAATACATTATCTATAGTTTGGTATATTATTCTGTGTCATATAAAACTGTCATCGAAACTCCGTCGACCATGGAAAACTGTTTATAATATTTCAATGAAAACGCGATTGATTTACAAACATTTATATTTTAATAGCAACACGTAGATATTTGATTTATAATTCATAAGCTGACATGTATCTGATTAGAGTAATTATCGTCATAATCAATTAGCAATTACCTAACGCCCTGTTCTAAGAAATATATATTTTAAATGTTTATATTTTACAAAGTAACACAGCAACATCTAGCCCCGTGGTAAGCTCAAAGCTTGTGTTACGGGCGCTAGATTTCTGATATACTTACTTAATTTAATATACATACATAGATAGTTATTAGATGCAGATGTAAAATTGTCAGATGAGTGTACGAGTATATTCTGAATAGCCATTTCGAACTACAAACTGAACTTATTGAAATTCCTTCCCCGTCCATCGATTTCCTTTCCGAAACTGTTAGACAAATGCACTCCGAGGCTTTTAGCCACTTCCGGTGGGGAGTGCATCGTGACATCACTTCCGGTCTGGGCTTGGGCGGGACGAATAACGTTAAAGTTTATTTTTGACAACTTTGTCATAAATTGGATGTTTTATTGCGTTGTAAAAAGAGTGGGGTAGGTTAGGATTTTAGTAGTTATTGTGTAATGCGTTTTTATGGACGGTGTTATAATTTTCAGAAACTTGCCATATGTGTGGTGTTATTCAATCTTTACGAAATCCGTAACAAAATACAAAAATAAATCTGGGCTTAGTGAAAAACATCGTTTTGTATATTATTTAATTCAATAGACTTAACTTTGATTTGGTTTACGAGTACCTAGTCGTAAAATCTAGGTATCTATCTATATTACGTGTTGTTTATCGAACATCAATTGGATAGAATTACTAGCGCTGATAGATTTATACCACGCATGTTTATTTACGATCTACAAACAAACACATAGATTGGTTTATAATGTTTACTAGAGTAATTATGTGACAATGTTGTTAGTAGATATATTGGAAATCTCTAAAGCTTTAGGTTTTGGTTAAGATACATTATTCTGTTTGTCGAATGTTTGCTGAACATACTGGCTTACTAAACAATCTACATATTTAACTAAATCATGAATTGTCTAGTAATATTAATCAGATAGTAACTGACCCGTCCGCCGCTTCGCCCGCTTGTAAAACCACCTTAATCGGCCTAGTCGTTCTTGAGTTATGAAATTAGAACAAAAAGTGGCATTGATTTTTATATGTATAATTGAAGATTATTAGTACCTACATTTCAACGGTCAATATCCGATGTTACGCTTGCCATTCTAAGGCTTAATTTCACCACTCTCTGTTTGTTAGTTTATCATCCGACTTAATGACGGACTGTTTATGTAGGTATATTAACGGACTGTTAATATACATAATGGAATGTTAAACTAACAAACAGAGAGCAGTGAAATTTGGTTTTATCCTATATAATAGGGTGCATAAGTTAGCAATGCCAAAATTATAAATCCATATATATAAAATATTTAAAAGAAAGTCGTGTTAGTTATATCACAGAACAGTAATTAAATACTACGCAAGTTATACTATTTATAACTCAAGAGTGAATTAACGGCTTCTGATTGGGCTAAAAATTGATGGAGTAGCTTGTATCCAGGAGAAAGACATAGGCTACATAGGCATGATCGTTCCGGGAAAAAGATTATAACGCGGGCGAAGCCGCGGCGGAAAGTAAGTGAGTACCATAAAATCCATACCTTCTAACCGTCAATTTCCAACACTTTCCTCCGCCTCGAGCGCTGCAATTACAGGGAACCCTAAACCGGCATACTTAGACGTTTTTCGCTTATTTGTGCGGAACCCGAGAGAAGTGGTTCGGTTACTAATTGGTATCTCGCTTTGAAGACAACGGATTATTGCTGGCAAGATTTATATCTGTTCAATCGCTGAGATAAAAATTTGTATGTACTGTATACATATATTTGTGATTTTAATATCCATTTACCATTAGCAAATGTTTGTTTCGGGTGTCTGGGTGTTCTATATGTAAATAAATAAATAAAATAAATATATACTGGACAATTTTTACACAGCGACATCTAGCCCCGTGGTAAGCTCGAAGTTTGTGTTACGGGTGCTAGATTTCTGATATACTTAATATAATATACATACATAGATAAATATTTTTTATTATACATTATATAACACCCAGACACCCGAAACAAATATTTGCAGATCATACAAATTGTTGTTCCGAGGCGGGAATCGAACCCGCAACCTCTTGCGTCGCAGAAAATAAAAAAATATATATATATCTATAGTAGGTACATTATATTAAGTATATCAGAAATCTAGCTCCCGTATCATAAGCTTCGAGCTTACCACGGGGCTGACGCTGTGTTAATTGTCCAGAAATATTTATTTAATTATTTTTTAAGCAAGTAATAATTTTTTATTTGGGTCTGTTACCGTAATTATTAGTAGGTATTTATACTTTTTGTATAAAAGTTAGAACTTAGGTAGAACATTAAGATAATTAAAATCGTATAGCCATTATAAATACACTTCAATGACTTCCCTCGTTCGTTTCACATTTCCCCTACAGATAGAGTTTCGTCATTAGATAGCTCATTACCAGTTTCGACCGGTAAACGGCAGAAAATTCCACTTAATAGCCACAATTAGCTGGTGTAAAGTGCGTAGAAATGAGAATACGAGATGCAAAAAGTATTTGAGCGCATTTTCTACCATTTTTAACCCCTATAAAAATAATTTCATTAGATAATTGGTTGGTAATTAGTGTGAATTGTCCAGCAATATTATTTATTACTAGCCGACCACCAACAGCTTTTTTTTTCATAATATATAGCCTATAATGGACCTCAATAAATGGACTATCTAACACTGAAAGATTTTTTTAAATCGGACCAGTGGTTCCTGAGATTAGCGCGTTCAAACAATCAAACAAACTCTTCAGCTTTATAATATTAGTATAGATTTTTTTTTTACGTCCCACTACGAGTATTATTCACGGATCTCTCCAATAAAGTTTAGGTATTATTAGTGGTATTGAAAACACGTGCTCGAACGGTGTAGGCAAACATAGTGTGGAAACCGGCATGTTTTGAAAACTTTGAAAAGTTTATACTCGTATACCCTTTATATAAAGTAAGTCTGTAATTGGCGGTATGATACAAATATTAAGGGCTGTTGATTTTGTCAAATAAAATACTATAAAAAATTAAGATTATATCCAAGAGTCGTTTAAAACTCCAGTTATTCCACCTTCGGGTGCCAGGATTGCATTAAACTCGGTAAAACAAACATGTTTGTATGTATGCGAGTGAAATTAACGAAGTTTCGGGAACAAAAGGCCTTTCATGAGTCGCGTTTATGCACAATACATACGGGCAACCAATCTAACTTGGAGAATGCATTAAATCGCGTCTACTTAGCTGTTGTAGCATTGAACGCGTTAAATGGGTTTTCGTGGCGATGCGATGAGTTTAGCAATATTCATTAATGTGATTATCTACTTATAAAAAAGAAAGACGTGTTAGTTACCTATACCATGCATAACTCAAGAACGGCTGAATCAATTTGGCTGAAAATTGGTGTAGAAGTAGCTTAGAGCCAGGTGAAGGACATAGGATTTTTCACAGCGTAAGAATATTACATATAACGCGGTCGGAAAGTTAGGTTAGTCATAAATATTACTATACTATTTTAATATTTATTATCCGATGTTGCTATGCTATATGTCTATTTAATTATTAAGGGGTAATACATAATAATATATATTAGAACACACATATAAATAATAAATCAATTATTTGCGTATTAATTAAAAAAAAACATTTTTAATATAATCCACTGAATAGCTATTCATTAGCTAATGAAACTCGAAATCAACATGGAAAATGTCCCCACAATACAATAGTAACTGTACACTTATAGTACGAGGTATTATGTACTATTCACAGTACAGTCGTTTTCAAATACTCATTCATCCGTGCTCGGATCGGTGGTACAGTCGCGAACACAATTATTAACAATTACGCATGTTATATTGTCGACACCATCTTTTAACGGGACAGTTTTGACAGCTCCGTTTATTTATTGAAGGTAATGTCAGTGACAAAGGGAGTAACTGGGTAAACATTTTAACCCTCACTTGACCAGCGTGATGTATTAAGGGCTTCTCTCTCGTCAAAAGAGAAGTCTCTGTGTCCCAGCAGTGGGAACGTTAATAGGGCTAGGCCATTTGTGTTTTTCGTGGCCCAGCTGGTAAATTTACCTGCACAAAATAAATTAGTAGATAATAAAATGTTTAAAAAAAGATTTCCATAACGTCTCAATCTAATATTATTTGCCATATGTAACGTCGTTGATTAAATTGTCTGTAAAGTTATTTAAGTTAAAATATATAAATAAAAAACCTGGAAAGTTAATAAAACAAAATGTAGTAACACTTCTCTGCCCGCCTGTACACAGTATTCACACCAGACCAGATTACACATGCATCAATTATTCCAATCTGTTGTCAGAGTTAAAACCAATCATAGCCCAACGATTAAGCTGCCATATTTAACTATAATTTCCATACCCAATTAAAAATAAATCATGAGTTGACTGTCAATTACGGATGTAAATTGATCCATTAACTTGTTCCGAAAATATAAGAAGACAGCGTAATATAAATATTGGATAGAATATATATATTATATTGATTATGCTTTCTTAGAATATTTAGAGAATTAGGTAAAAGAAATTTAGTTTGAAAGAATATTCATAATTGCAAGGGCGGATTGCTAATATAGTTTTGTGCAACTAAGATTATGAAATATAGTTTATAATTGCTTTAATCAATAAACTTAAGCATAAGTTATTAGTTTTATGTTTTCTTCTGTTAATCTATATTAATAACTAGCTTTCCGCCGTGCGGCCTCGCTCGCCTTTTACACTTTCCCGCAATTTTATTTGATATAAACCTCACAGAGCCCGAGACCTTTCCAACGAACGAACAAAATCGGTTCGTGCGTTCTGGAGTTATAGCGCCAGGAAGGAAAACCCGGCTTATTTTTATATAGTACCTAGATTTCGTCAAGGGGTACGCTGCCGTCCTATGGTTAAAAAACCGTAAAGTGACAAACCCAAATTTTTGGCTACGAGCAAAAACGTGAAAAATGTTTAATTCTAGACTTTGTGAAGACTTACAGTCTTCTTTCATATACCATTTTTTTTATAATTTCTGGGGCTTCTAGTTGAGTATGAAACGGGAACATCAAATTAAACACATGAGTTTTTATTGACAAATTTGTGTTTTAGACAATGGTCACCTACTTCATAATGTGGGGGTGTGCAACACTAAAAAGCAGTCAGCTGAAGCGTAGCGGCTTTTAAGTGTTGTATCTTAGTGAAACTGTATGATGATTTTATGCTCACATACAGTTTTTCACAAATGCTTACCTAAAACACAGTTAAATCATTTAGTCGTCTTTTTGCATTGCATTGTATGGAAAATTGGACCAGCTCTAATTCTTAAAACACCGTTAAAAACCTTTAACGGTTTATTTGTTGTTTTGTGGTATAAGTAAGAGATATGGATCTAGACTTAAACACAGTTTTGTAAGAAACATTTTATCTTACTGTGTTTTAGCGTTGAAAAATGTACTTGTAGATTCATAACATAATTATAATTTTACGGCTAAGTCTATACTTCCTACATCTTATCTCACCTCCAAAATGGTAAATCATGATTACATTATACAAAATTTAACGATTATCTTTTATTTAAAGCAATAAAAACAATATTATATCATATTAATATTGTTTATAGTTATGGTATGTAACATAAGGTTGCAAATGCTTATATATAGGAACATTTTAAAACTTAGTTTGATTAAATCTCACTGTTAAACAAATGAACTGTGATCGCCTAGCGATTTACCATGTTTAATTTGCCATGAAAAATCAGTCTTGAGTTGAATAACGACGGTAAAATTATTATCATACTTAGTTACAGATTAGAATCAGTTTTATAAAAAATACTTTCGTCATATTTCCGCGTAATTAGATTCTGAGCGTTGCCCTGTTTGTTTATGATACAAAAACTTTACGCCTAGACGTGTTGCGCAAATTGTAATTGTATTATTTGTGAGAGACTTCGGTTTTAACAGCTCAGATTTAAGATACAACTCATGTAAGTAGTATTTACAATGTAATTTGGACAGTTAATTTAATCTAGATCATTAATTAATACCCATTTATTTTGTTTATTACAGTATTTACAATGTCTCAAGTCAAAACTCGACAATCGACGTCCTGTCCCGTGTTTGGTTTGCCAGAGAAGTTACCAGTGTCCCAGTTGCCTACTTAAAATGATGTTATGAATTATATTATGTTATGAATTATATAATTAAATATCAATTAAAGACAGACAAAACAACAAAAGAGCCTACTGTCCATGACATATCCAAAATATTGGCTGAAGAAATATTAACTATATATTTCAAAAAGCTTTGCTGCTAACTGTAAGTCGAAAGAGAGTATTAAAGTTAATTCTCACCTTTCAGGATAAATACAGAAGTTTAATGAAACCTAATTATGGTCGTCAAACATAAACTTTCAACAGAACATTAATACATTTACAGCTGAGTCTCATAGATTATTTGATATTCGCAGTTGCTAATGAAAACTTATCTCAAACTCTCAACGTGTTTGAAAGACACTCGTGTTCCCAAAGAAGAAAATCTCTTTCTATTCGATCAAAGAACAACAAGAGAAATGATGGTAGTTGGTGTAGATCTAGCTGCAACTACAAAAAATAAGAAAAATCAAGTTTATTGCGTAGCAAAGAGACAATTGATCGGGAATCGGGAACAACACGGATTTTCGGAAACCGAGCTGTTCCCGATTCTTAACAGATAATGTTAAGAATCTGGAACAGCTCGGTCAGCAGAGACTGAAAGTACTAGTGCTAGTTCTAGCAATAGCGAGGCATCTAGTCTAATAAAAAACCCATTTGCCGCGCCATCAGCAAAAAAGAAGAGGTTAAGTTTACCATCGCTAGCTCTCGCGGAGTTTCTGACAGAGCCGCGGTTTTGATAGCTTCTTTGGTGTTGAATGATGTGGAAATTGTTTCTTCAAACGATACCGGTAGCGTCATTGATCGATCTAAGTTCTGGAAAACTAAGACTGGATATCTAGTTCAGTCGACATCATGCTGAGTCGAACCCTTTTCGCTGTGTCACGCAACACACACAGTTTATAGATTAAGTTTTTTGCAAGTTAAGTGATTCAGTGAATAAATGTTCTATCTATCTATCTAGGTTGTTCCATGTGAGAACTACTGTACAGTCAGAACAGCTTTACAGAATGCAGATTGCGATGTATGTGGTATTTGTTTTGATGGTAGAAAGGACAAAACTTTTGTTAGTATTCAAAAGGAAGAAATGTTTCAGAAAAAGAGTTACAGAATTCCACTAAGTTATTTTATCGGAGCCAGGAAGTGAATCCTTCGGACATATCACGTCATAAATTGTATTTCCAGGTAAGTACAAATATATTTATTAATTGATAGCAGAAAAAAACAATAATTGAACAATTTGACAGCGTGATTATGTGCGTGATATCAGCGTGAATGTAAAAAGTACTTATATATTTCAACGGTTTGTCCAGATGCTCACATTTGTCCTTAACACAATTAACAATATTTCCGGCGATCTAATTGTTAAGTATCTTCAATAATATATACCTATTTTTAATCGAGCACCTCGAAATATTATAATAGATTAACGAGATTTCGTATGTTTGATTTTCTCTTTCAAAGACTATTTTATATCGCTATGCCGTTCAAAAATTCAGGAACCTACAACAAAACATGCGCTTAATATTTAATAAACTTCATATAAATCTATATTTAGTGCTTTTCTTTCTTCAGAAATCATTTTCGCTGATTTTTATCCTAACGCGCCGCACGTCAGACCTCCACAAGGTCCACAACACGACCGAGAAAGGGAGTGAAACGCATAAAAAGGTAGAGCAGGTAGACGTGTTTTAGAGTTGCATTGTCAGTTAACTGTTTTATTACGTTTTAATTACTTAGACAATAAAGTCATATTTCATTTCTTAAAACCAGTGACTGTCTTTTAGGCTTGAAATTGATTAAAATATATGTAAGTTTACCTACGATTTTACGTCTAAGGGCGTTTAGCGGCTATTTAGTGTTGTACGAGTACAAAAACTGTGTTTTAGACATTGTAAGTCCTAATCATATCATGAGGGTGGAAATAGTTATAAAAAAGTTAAAGTCAGATAGCGGTCATTTAGTATTGTTTATGCATATAACTGTTTTCTAAGTTTGTAGGACCAAGCAAATGAAAGCCTTAATTTCACGATTAGAGGCATTTAGCGGTATTTTAGTATAGAAATGCTAGATAACTGTGTTTAAGAATTGAAAATGTCTCAAAATGATGTAGTTAACGGTACACGAGGGTTCCAGATCTCAGGCATTATAAACGATAGAGCCACGAGACCCAGACTAGAAGATAGAGAAAAGTTTACGCTTTCGTGCTGTGTATAAAAGTCAATTTTGGCAAAATGTCACTTTACGGTTTTTTAGCAATATGACGGCAGTACGGTAGACTACTACTAGGATTATGGAGAAAACTTTTTATTGAAGTTAAAAATATGCCCAAACAAAGTTCACGTTTATTGAGACGTGTACACACTAACTCAATTACGGACCACTTAGGCGGGCGATGTCGCGTTCACTCGCCCCACGATGTGGACGGGCCTTAATATAGTTACTGTTGTTACTTAACTTAGTGAGCTATAAGTAAACTGTTATACTGATGGATTTGTTTGTTAATAAGAATTTGAGTTTATGAACTTACCTACAAAGTAAACTAAAGAACATAATATTCAATAATTCATGGCGTGTATTGTCAATTTACCTTATATATAATATTATATATTATATACTACCAGCGGTGCCTGCGATCAAGAATTTAAATAGTGTCGTGTCCTCATAAATTTAGGTATATCTACCAAATTGCCTTTCTATTCGGATCATTGGTTAAAGAGTTAATTGGCGGTATGTTAAAAAAATCGTCAATACAATTTCAGTTTCAATATCTCTGAAAACAAACTAACTTACAAAATGACCGACTCTTACAGATTTATTATTAGTATAGTAGACTCTAAACTATGAACTATAGAGACCCAATATAAGATAAATAAGTTGTTGGCCTGTTGTGAAACAGGCTGTAAAATAATATGAAGGTTCAAACTAACCTAATTTATTAAGCATTTAAACCAGAAGGCTCCTAAGGTTTTATAAATCGCAACACATCGCAGCAACGATAGCAATCTAGCTGGCCCGTTAATTTCGCACTCAGCAATACTTCACTGCCAAGCGTACCCAAATTTAGTGGTAGTCAGATCGCTTAAAAATTGCCCATCCTGTACTCTATAAATTAAATAGGGTGAATATTTTAACCGTATCCCAGTTTCTACTTAACCTTTACACCCACGTTTACGTCAAAATTGTGGTTTATATCTAGGTTTGCAAACTCAAAAAGTTCTCATAACATACCTGTTTCCTCAAGATGTTTCCCTTCACTGTTGAAGCTGTGTTTATCAATTTATTTTTATTTAATTGTAATGTTATATCTCAAGAACGGCTGGGCCGATTTAGGTGCTTGTGTTGTATAATAAAAATTAATTCCACTCTTCGTTGTAATTTTATAAATTAAGAACGGTGGGGTCTATTTAGGTGTTTTTGGTTTTAAAATAGCCGAACGGACTAGTTAGTAGTAGCTCATATAATTTTGTCAAGAAGAAAAATTCAGAAGTGCGCGGCGGGGTTTAAACACAGGACCTTTGGAATTAAAGTCCAGCTTCCACCTAGCCAACAGGCTCTGTTTCGCAAGTAAATAAGTTGATGTTTTAAATGTTCAAAGAAAGGATTAATGTTCTACGTATTTTTTGGTTGAAATTTATACGTTTCATTACTTTCACCACAGCATTAAGGCAACTCCAGATATATTGCGAGGGAGTAGATAAGAGCTTCATTTCCCGACTTCACAAGCGGAAATTATGGAAATGCATGCTGGTTTCGCTCTACCAGATAACACTCAATAGATACTAAAATACATTTTAGTATACACAAGAGCTATTTGGCTAGGTTGCACACTCATTTTATTATTTATAATTTTTATAATTTCATTTAAGAACTCAATGATTTTGTTATTTATTCGTCATTCACCAATCCGCACTTGGCCAGCGCGATGAATTAAGGCCAAATATCTCTCGTCAAGAGAGAATTACCTGTTGGGACACAGGGACTTATCTCTTAAATCATTTCATCATGGTAAGTGGTGATAGTTAGTTTATTTCTTACGTCTTATTTTGCTAATAATTTCGACAATTCGACCTTGCTTGGGTCAATCTGACGACCTTTGTGCCTCAGAGGGTGAAAGTCCGCCTACAACGCAATAGGTAGGTAGCGGTTCGATTCACGTCTGTTATGTTGTGCAATGTAAATATTTCAGCTACCTTGTTCTCTAAACACAAGCTTCAAATTTAAAATGGGTTAGATGTTGCTGTGATAGTTACAGTATTTATATATTTGATTTATTTATGTAGTAAAATATATTATGCTCAGTGTCTCGATTTGTGTTACTGCTGGTATATTATCTTCCTATGAGTTACATTATTATCGAGATACACGTATGAAAATGGTGAATTTTAAAATCCTTCTTTTTTCATATAAAATTTGTTGTTTTCTTACGAAATCTACCCCAAGCCATAAACGCAGAATACGGTTCGATATCATCCCCCAAACGTCATTAGCATTCTGAAACACAAAGAAACAAAATACATTTTATAAGAATTCGTAAAGAAACGTTAGAAATCAATTTAAACTGGAAGTCTGCGTGAAACGATACCGCATTTCAATAACAATGCTGACTGTCCTTCAATAAGAATGGATGAAAGTCCGATTCTACTTAGAACCAACAGCCACTAGATATGGCTATATCCTTACTATCTATACTAATATTATAAACTCTTTTGATTGATTGTTTGTTTGAACGGAACCGCTGCGCGCTGATTCTATTTGTGAAATTTAGTGTTGGATAGTCAAATCGAGCAAGGCTTTAGACTATATTATATAAATAAATAAATATTGCTGGACAATTCACACAGCAACATCTAGCCCCGTGGTAAGCTCGAAGCTTGTTATGGTTGCTAGATTTCTGGGTTACTTAATATAATTATACATTCATAGATATATATTTCTTATTAGATATATAACACCCAGACACTTGGAACAAATATCTGCAGTTATAAGCTAAAGGTGTGTTGATAACGTTAAAACTACGCAAACGAAGCTATCGACAGGTCGGCTAGTATTATTTTAAATGCGAATCATGTAAACAAAACCCGTCGCGCATAGCTAGTACAGAAATACATTAGCAACGCTGTCAGAAGCGGCATTAAATCTCTTACATTCTCAGTTCATTCCAGTTTAGCATACATCGGTAACACCCCAAACCATCGGAATGGGAATCCATTATAGGTTATTTATGGAGTGGCCCGAAAAATATTTATCTGTGTCGATAATGCGCCGCGCCTCGGAAATGAAAAGACCAGTCTTTGATAGAAATATAGGGGATAAATAACAATTCGGCTTTGCGGAACGCTATCTAGTTGATAGTTTTTTTTTATACGTTGTAAGTTTGAAGTGGCAATGAGCTGGCCATGTAGCGATAACAGATGGCGGATGTGGCCCAAAGGTTCCTCGAATGGAGACTACGGATCGGCAAACAGCATCGGACGTCCACCAACAAGATGGATAGATGATCTGATCAAAGCTGGCAAGCTGCATCTAAACGTGAACGTTGAAAAGTTTGAAGGAAATGTAATTCACCAATTTGGATTTGGCCAGCGTGGTGATATAACGCCTAATATCTCTCTTTAAGAGAGAAATCCCTGTATCCCAGCTGTGGGACTTAAATAAGAGTGATTATGTAATGATTCTTGTTACACACCCTTCTCTGTAAATATTGTTTATTGGTGTGTGTAATAAAGAATTATCTTATCTTATCTTCTCAATTTCACTCTGCTATTTATCCATGCAATTCTACACTTCACTCCATTCCGTTAATCACTCAAGGAAGACGTTTCTAAATCATTTATAAAGACGTCGCCGTGGGAGGAAATTTTTCTTGTCTTAAGTAAATAAAAATCCAATCAGAGGCAAATCCAATTTTCATTCCGTCGCAGTCGGATTCACTGGGGATTTGGTAGGGATGGGGTGAGAAAAAAAGACGGATAGAAAGACGAATGAATTAGACTTCTTAATTAGATTCATTTTTTTAGACGACCTCTGTGGCGTAGTGGGTGAAGTCCGCTTGTGACGTATAAGTTGCGGGTTCGTTTCCCGCATCGGGACAAGTATTTGACGATCTGCAAATATTGAGTCCGAGTGTTCTGGATGTAATATAATGCACAATGAAAAATATCTATCTATGTAATTTTAATTCTATTAAGTATATCAGAAATCTAGCACCCGTAACACAGCATTCGAGCATATATACATACATAGATAGATATATTTTCTCATATATATAGATAATTTTAAGATAAACTTAACTATTTCAGAAAGCCGGATATTAATACAACCGTTACATCACTATTGAAGGTTCATTTTTTCAGGACCTTTTACAATTTCACACTATTCCGTCGCTTGTCTTACGTTTACTGAACGAATCTGTACTGGGCCATTCGTTCCAACGAATCACTTGTGCATAAAATCATTAAAAAACTATGGATTTTGAAAAAACATGAATAAACCTTAATTCTCTCACCTTAATTTTACTTTAAATTGACAGTTTTTTTATGGAATTTAAATTATTTTTCTTATTACTGAATGTAGGACAAAACGTAAATTTAACGCAAAGGGGCCCTTTGCGTTAAATTGTGTTTTTATGACTACAACTTATCATAATTGGACGAAGAGTTTAAATAGCCTATCATGTATTGTGTCCCAGACATCTAAATGTATTATATACTACCTACATACAGAAAAAATATCAAAAAATCGTCAAATTAGTTTCAGTATTATATCGCACATTCGGTAGAATAAGCACCGTGCTACCAAATTTTCGAAAAAATACTTTTAAACGTATTAAAAGCACATAAGTATAATTGTAATGATGGCATATAATTATAATCGAAAACTTGGTAGTTCGGCCCTTGTTCTACCGAAGCAAGGTGCGATATATTGAGCATATAGCACAATATCTCTGAAAACAAACTAACTTACTCCGTGATCGGTCATGAAGTAAGTAAGGGTTACCTTACAGATTTATTATTTATTTAGATGCTGATGATGATGCTATCAGATACATTGGATAAAGTTCAGACTGTAGTCACGAGAGGTGTCCACACGGACCCCTCAAGTTTCGTCACGATTCAATTGAATCCAGTGCATAGGAGTTCGAAATAACAAGCTTTGGACAACAATATATTGTGCTAAATACTAATATCACAGAACATATAATTCATACGCAATAGTAAAAACTAGCATGGAGTAAGTTAGTTTGTTTTAAGAGATATTGTGTTTATGTGCTCAATAGGTATATGATACTGAAACTAATTTGTCAATTTTTAGATTTTTTTTCTATAAGTGTGTATAGTTTGTTCCTCCATAACTCTTAAACCAATGATCCATATTCGATGGAATTTGGTAGATTAACATTTAGACGTCTTAGACCCAGGATAGGCTAGTAAATTCTTGCTCCAGTCTTGAAAAGGCGTGGCCCAAAACAAACATAATTTAACGCGGACGGAGTCACTCTAGTTATGATCTAAAATAGTAAAATAATATCATAATACATTTCGATTCCTGCCTCGGAACAACGATTTGTACGATTTGTCCAGAGTGTCTGGGTGTAATACCTATATATTTATGTATGTACATTACAAAATATCTATCTACGTTTGTATATTCTATGAAGTACCTACCTAAATAAGAAATCTAGCACCCGTAACACAAGCGAGCTTACCACGGGGCCTAGATGTTGCTGTGTGAATTGTCCAGCAATATTTATTTATTTATACATCCAAATTACCAAGTCAAGTCCAGTGGATGAACCTCATAGGTTGGCCCGCGGGAATGTGCAAGGCGAATTTAATTTGAACATGCTTAGTGCTGCGGCCCTAGTTCGACAGAGTTCCAATCCTCACAGGGACATGGACTTTGACAAATTCTTGAGCTTAAACTATTTCAAATTAATAGATAAAGGGCTGATTTTTCAATAAAAAAGCCTTGATTTGATTACAGCAAAATTTATTTTGAAAGGTTAATATTTCTGTAGGCTGTACCTATTATTTATTACTTTACAACTTAGGGCTTATAGGCCAGTGTAGTAGTCTAAGAGTATAATGATTAAATTAGTCGGACTGCTGATACTAGCCCGAGGCATTTTCTCTGTACTTAGCAGAAAGAATACAAAGATTACCGTACAATATGGGAATGCGCCAAAATATCGCTAAAAACTTTAGACTGATATTCACCAAAGCAAAATAAATGTGAAATCCCTCGGAAACGAGTCAAAAGCCTTAAATAAACCGGCGCTGTATCAATATCAACAGATTAGCCGCGGCCGACCGAGAAATTCTGTAAAGGAGCGTAAAAACACGCAGAAGTCGGTGAAATTGCTAAAAAGGAGGTAGGTTCCTAACTGCACTCGTATTCAATTTAAACTTTTTTATTTAAAAATGCATCATAAATAAATAATAAAAATATATATTGCTGGACAATTCACACAGCATCATCTAGCCCCGTGGTAAACTCTCTTAGCTTGTGTTACGGGTGCTAGATTTCTGATATATGTACTTAATAGAATAGAATAGAACACCCGGAACAAATATAATATTTGCAGGTCATACAAATCATCATATTTTTTTTATATTTCACTCGTGTGCATTCGGAGTGGCTGAAAAGTGGCTAGAAAATTCATCTTCCATATTTCATTCATTTTACAAATAACGCTGTTTCTCAAAATATAGTTGGTATTTTTACTTACTGAATTATGAGCAATATACGATTTCTTTTTTATTTTTATCAGTTTACACGAGGATATAATAGATCTCCGTCTTGTCTGTTGTTTATGAATATTGTACCATATTATATACCTAAGAAATTATTTTATAATATTGTGTGACGTGACTAAGTGTACATGTGTTTCCAAAAATTGAAAGATTTAAAGATTTATGTCATTTATTTCCATAAAATCCTAAAGATCACTTGGACAAGTCAATAAATACAACACATTATTAAATAAAATAAACAATGGAAACAAGGAAATATATGAATATCTAGGATAGGCCATATGGTAACACTGAGCCTAGGGTTTTTAAATATATTATCGTACAAAATGTTAGGGACTTGGCTCTAGTTATATGTATAAGTAAGTAAGAAGAAAATTAGGTATTTGCAGAGTCAGTGCGCTTAGGACCACACCAGAAGTATGGCAAAGGGAAGAACTCTATGAATACATTCGGCAACGTCGGGATGAATACGAAATGAATGAATAAAAATGAATAAAGCAGGCGCGGTTAATCATCAGGTGTTTGAATTCGTTTCTACACGTCTTGAATAACGGTGGAGGAATTTTTGTGGAGCGCATAAAAGGTTATGAAAAACAAAAATCATGATGGTGCTTATTATTTATGTATATTATTAATGTATATTTAAGCAAAAGGTATAATCAAATAGTGTAGTAATATCGTGTCTAAGTGGGAGCACACACGACTTTAATTCCGAAGATCGTGGGTTCAAAACCACACCTTTGAATTTTTTTTTCTTGAAACATGTGTATGGGCGAAAACTGCAAATTTATATTATGTACATAAAAAGATTAAAACCCAGTTTCAAGTTTGTACCAAAATTTGCTTATCTGGCAGATAAGTTACGGAAAGGTTTTATCTGTAACCGTTGAAATTGGCTTTAAATATTCCAAAACCAACATGATTTTAAATTACACGTCTATTTATTCAGTTCACTCGATCATAACATTGATGGTGATACATCAATTTATAGTTGAGATTTTTCGTCATCCCCCAGAGCAAAGAGAACGAGTGCAGGGATGTAATCAGAACAATAATACTGTTATGGGGCAAAATAATAAGTTATATTTATCAAAAACTAGCTTTCCGCCCGCGGCTTCGCCCGCATTATGTTAGAGTAAAAAGTACCCTATGTCCTTCTCCTGGCTCTAAACTACCCCCCTGCCAGCTTTCAGGCAAATCCGTTCAGCCGTTCTCGAGTTATAAGTGAAGGCACTAACACGACTTTCTTTTATATATATAGACTAGCTTTCCGCCCGCGGCTTCGCCCGCATTTTATTAGATTTTAAAAAAGCAGTAAAAAGTATCCTATGTCCTTCCCCCGGTTCTAAGCTGCCTCCCTGCCAATTTTCAGCCAAATCTATTCAGCCGTTCTCGAGTTATAAGTTCAGGCACTAACACGACTTTCTTTTATATAATAAGATATACAATACAATACAAAACACTTTATTGCACACCAAAACAAAAAAAAACAAAAATAACAGAAACAACAAAAGAAACAAGTACAATGGGCGGCCTTATCGCTAAAGAGCGAGCTCTTCCAGGCAACCTTTGGATGGAAAGAGAGCAAAGTAATAAAAATATACGACATAGAAAAACACTAAATAATACTACAACACTTTTACTTTTTATAGCTTAATCAGTAACTAATCGTGAAAACTTTTTATTAGCCTTGTGTAACTAGTTATTTTATATATTATATGGATTGTGCTGTTAGTTTTCCTAATATTAAATAAATATTAAATAAATAAATACACTTTTTCACATCTCTAGATATAGTTAATGTTTTGCCCTATACGTTTCAAATGAATGAATGAACAAATTAACCTATTTTTTCACAAAATAAAAAAATATACATAACAATAACACAAAGGAAACCACAGAGGTTTATAAGTCAGTGTTATTATGAGTCATTTATAATGAGAAGGTTAACAGAATGATAGTTAAATTGAAAGTGTGAACTCAATAAGTATCTAAATATAATAATTTTAAATAAAATGTCTGGGAATAACTCAGGTGAAGCCACGGGTGGGTCGACTAGTTCATAATAAAATAGCCCCAAAAAGTTTATCCTAAATAACTCTCTGGATCGATCCATCACACAATTTCCACAATACACAGTTTTCGCATTAATACGAAGCAAAAATAATATTTCCCTCCCTAGGGCGGAGTCTTGATAAGAATTTCATTATGCGATAGATTCCATCGAAGAATATGTTTTTTTATGCTACGAAACGTGGACACTATCTTAAAATAATGTTTAAATGATCGTTCTTGGTTCTCTTTTCTTAACTGTTTTTATCAAGAATAAGATGTTTATTGAGTATATAATTAGAAATCTAGCACCCGTAACACAAGCTGCGTTACCACGGTGCTAGATGTCGCTGTGTAAAATTGTCCAGTAATATGGGACTCGTGGTCCCACTATCCCTGAAACACGTTCGTGGTCCCACATAACTAGAACTATTTGTTATTTTATAGTGATTGACTCTCACTTAAGTTTTTCTAAATTATTAGAAAATGGTATGAGAAAAATTACAAGATCACAACGTAACCTTGGCCCTCGAGTGGGAGTGGGAGTTGGGATAACTAGAACTATTTATAAAACCTGGCTTTTTAAAGCAAGTCGGCCGTTTGCTATGTACAGAGTAGGTACAGTCTCATCAAAAAGTGAAACAAGGCTGTGTTTTCTTAGTAATTCTTTGCGGATTGCAATTTCACGCGGCGCGAGCCCGAATATTAAAAATTAAACTTAATAAGCAAAAGGGCAGTGGATGCTCGCTTTGTGCTGTGTAATGTTTTTATTACATTTTTATTGCTTTTTAGGGTTCCTCGTTAATGAAAGCATTGTATTCTATACTGAACATTTGTTAAGTTAGGCTAGACTCATAGGTCTCGGCCATAATTAAACCCAGCTCTAAGACTTGAATACATACGATAATAATGTGCTGCAAAAAATATTCCTTGGTAATTAAATTATAGAAAAAACTGTAGACAATTGTAAAACTAAATTAAGTTTGTTTCCTCATTTGACAAATATTGAATATACTCGTAATAATTTGATAACATTTGAGATTTTCTTACTTAGCGTAAAAGGTTTCTCCGAAACTCGAGTCTCTAAACTCACTCTTGACCATATTCCATGCGCTTTCGAGATTAGAGCTGATTTTATTCTACACGGCCGCGCGCCGACATGCATTTTAGTAGAATTAAAAAGTTTAACATTTAAGTCGGCTTTTTATGCTGAGATAACTCTAATTTATCACTTAAAAAAATATACATTGTAGTTACAGATTTTAAGCCATTTATAGCCCACCATTATTGAAACATCACATAATGTACTTTTAGGATATCTAACAAATGTTGGTCCTATTAACGTTATCTAACTCGTCAATAAAGTAGAATATAATAAAATGTATAAAACATGAGTAATTATTGCCACTATTTTATGTTCCCAACTTCCCACTGCTGGGACACAGGGACTTCTCTCTTGACGAGATAGATGCTGCCTTTATTCAGCACGCTGGTCAAGTGCAGGTTAATGAAAAACACTTTTCAAAGTTCTCAGAACATGCCGGCTCCTCATCGTGTTTTCCTTCACCATTAGAGCACGTGCTTTTAAAGCACACATATTTTTAAATAGTAAAATCAGAGGAGCGCGGCAGGTTTTTTTGTACTATAATTAATGTTGTAGGAAATAAATTGATTTGAATTGAATTGAATTAAACAACAAGCGATCGATCGACAACAATCGATTTGCCCTCGCAATAAAATTATGTCTGTGTGTATTGCTTCTTATCAATCATAACGATCATTACATTTCGCAGAATCTTTTGTCAAAACTGGTAGACCACTTTCTTTTTTATTTTCTTTTCTTTCTTTCTTTGCTGACCGTACCGTATACTCAGCAAAAGTAAAAAAAATCTTTATGCTCTCAAAGACGCTCAATGTTCACAAGTGCCAATATATTTTCATTTTGGAGTGTAGTAGCGCCGCCTGGCGGTGACTGTCGGAGTTATCGCACTTGGAACAAGAGCCTATGTGTCAGTTTTATTGCTAAGTAAAAATGTAATTGGTTAGAATTTGTTGGAAGTTCGAAGCGTGTTTTTTACAAGTGTTTTTAGTGTAACTTCGTTTTCACGATGGGTTTTGTGAAGTGTTTTTGGAGTTTTAATGTTTTTATGCTTCGTTTCTTATTTTATAAACGAGAAAGTATTTAGGAATGATGCATGGATGTTTAATAATAAAACGATTTTTTACATTGATGCAGTCCATAACATAACAAAATAATATTATGTAAAATATTGTGCAGAAAATGAGATGAATACATTTTTCTACTTATTTAATGGTGTCAACATAATTCACATAGGTATCCATTAGTAGAACTAAATTTCTATCTTTGACCCATGGTCGAATTACAAACATTTATATTAAACAATACTATAAATAAATTAACTGGTAATATAGAAAAGGAACATTTATCATTGAAACAATTGCAGATGGTTTTTACCACTCCACTGATCATTTTTCACCATTCAAGTCCTTAAGAGGAGCCATTCCACAGAGCATATACCAGTTAGAAGTGAAATGTCATATTTTGTGCGATTCATTGTGCTAAAATGGTCACCTAGAGATGGGTAATATTCATAAGCCACACGGCACCAGATAAAGTTAAAGGCTGTGTAAATTCTAGTTAGATAGTACCACACAGTAACACACACACAGTAAAAAACTTTCGGATTTATAACGTTAGTAATAAATAATTATTGTATCAAATCACTGTAGCGATCGCTGCGCTCCTTTTAGCCATCATTTAAATAAAAAAAAAATATAAAAATCTTCTTATATTTGTCACAGCGACATAAAAAAACTTCAAGCCCCTTCAAATCGTATTAATCTGATATTTTGTTTGACTATCGATCTATAGATAGAGTAACTCTTTCTATGTTATAGCATACCTATATGTAAAGCGCGACAGAAATAAGAAATCATGGGTAATCGTTTTTAATCAGTTCCGAAAATCCATAGACTATCATTTCACTTCTAATGGGTATGCGCTCTATGGCTCACTGTCAACATTATCTTTGGACAAAGTACAGTCGTCGTCAATATCAATTTAGGTAGTGGACGCTCTTTCGCACTGTCGCGGTCGCTTTCCACGCTATCGACTGTACACTTGTGTAGATAAGTGTTTATAAACTGTATTCAAATAACGAATAATATTAAATACTCAGCAATTTATTTTGATATAGGTACTAATTTTCGCGGCAATATTAGTTTTCTGGCATCTATCGTAATTTTATTTACATCCGTTCAAAACATATTAATAAACAAACACATTAAGTATTGGCGACCGAAAATCCTTATAAATTATATTCCGAATACATTTTGTTCAGATTTATCGGGTTATTGTACATTTGCCACAAAGTCAATTCGTCATGAAAAAAAGGATGTGTAAATTCGTCACACATGTCTTTCCGTAGAGACAGCAGGAAAATGATTTAATAAGTAGGATATAACAAAATTGATGTTTTCACACTCATAGATAGTTTTTAATAAAATTTCATATAATATGATATTCATTTTTAATGATCAGGATTATGAAAATTTTACCTTTTTGAGAAACATCTTCAAAAAGTAAAATTCTATAAATAATAAATGCCACGGAATCAACGCAATTAATAAATTATAATTAATAATCAATCTATTGCGCTACATTGCATTGGTTTAAAATTAAATTTAAAATTTCTAAAGTTTAAAACCTAAAAGCGATGCCACACGAAAAATGCTTATGTACTTCGTAAACCCATCAACAAGTACGAATAAAATAGCGATTAAATAAATAAATAATCATTGCGAGCGCTAAACACCATACACCTCCTTACCTGCGAACCCTACTTTATGATGTACTTTACCTACCTATGACGAATTTACTTTCAATGTATGGAGTTTTTAAAAACGTGACGAACTAACTTTGTGGCAAATGTACAATAACCCAACCTATCATTAAGTTTTCACCGGCAGCGGCAGTTGTTCGGTGTTCCATATTTAAATTCATACTAAGCTGTAGGTTTCTAAGAACGAACTACTATACTACCTTTAGATCCAAAAATAATAAAGGAGTTTTAATTACATACATCCACAAAAATCCCATTGCCTTTGAAAATACGCGTGTTTTCCTATATTCATAGACACTTTTCTCGATAATTACACTCCCTAGGGTGGTGACTTGTACAATAAAAAAGAAGTCTGTGATTTTTCATCTCTCTCCGTTCCGCCTACGGTATGCTTGTGTACTGCGATCTGGATGCTTTGATACTTGAATATTATTTCAGGAGTATTTTTAAAATATTTATGACCACATTTCTTTCTTTTTGTTTTATCAAAATTTTCGTTAGGTAACACTATTCATTTTATAACAATGGGAATTACTCATATAAAGTATTTACACGGGAGTTAAAACACTAATGAAATCCAAGTGATCTTTAGGGTACCTATTAAGGAAATAAAGAAAAATTAATAATCTCAACTATACCTAATTATCTTTTTTAATTTATTTTCCTGAGACATTCAAACTATTAAAGCCGATAATTTATTTTACAAATACAATATTATTTAAAAAATATAAATTCCCGTTTTTAATTTACGAAAAACAGAGTTGATTATATACAATACCTATATAATGTGTTTCTATCTACCTAAGTATTTATCAAACCCAATGTAAGAATAGATACCAACAAATTTTAATCAAATTTTTCTAAGACATCAGCCTATTATAACGTCCTACAACTAAACAAAAGTCTCCCCATCATAACTTTTACTATCAAAACAGCAAAACCACGTATATTGGAATCGAAGCCGCTGTCTTCGTAAATTATATACGCTGTTTCATAAATTACACAACCGCCTGCAAAGCTAGAAAACCCATGGTTTTCATTAACGATTACCAACAAATCATAGAGGAATTTATTGGAGTTTTTACCATTCTTGTTGAATACGACATTACTAACATCGGTTTGTTATGGTTGTATTTACCATCATATCATCATCATTAGAACAGTTATTTACGTTCCCACTGCTGGAACACAAAAGTCTTACCATGTGATCTTTGGATTAAATAAATGATATAAGTAAATCTTACTTTACTTTTACTTTACTAATACAACTAAAGTATTATAAACAATTGAATTCAGAAATATGTTGCTATTTTTTATTAGAAAACCTACAGTTAAATATTAAATCTTATGAAACTTGGTCTCAATCAAAAATGAAACTTACAATATATTTTTTTGTTAATTTTCGACAAAATCAATAAATATCGTATCAGATTGCATATAAGAAGATTATACATATAAGAACATTTTTAACCTTTTTCATTCCACCATCTACAGGTAGGTACAATTTACATCCAATAAGGTTATGTCCAATAAAATATCAGTCCATAGTGGAGGCATCTATCTTGTTTATGCTAAGAGCCGTACTTACCCATCAGGCCATACAAGCTAAAGTTTAAAAGCCTCCATACGTTGTTCCTCTAACTTTATTGAGAAATGGCTCCAAGAATTGAATCTGACAAGCTCCTTGCGTACTTTAAAACACGAAAATGTCTTTACAAGCTCTCTGCCGCCTCCTTCCCGAAATATCCTCTAACATAACATCATAAGGTTTAAATTTGCGTGACTTATTCAAGAGGTTTTTATCAAGAAATGCTTCTTCCATATTTATTAGTTGCTCTTTTTATGTGTAATGGATTTTTAAGTGAATAAACAACAAAAGTTGCCGCGTTTTACTTCTTGGTCGTGGTTAATAAGCTGAATAATGGCGTTGAAGAGATTTTTAGGGTCTTTCTAATATTTATATGACTTGATGTGATTCTTATATCATGTGATATAATATATACTTTAGTATAGTAAAACCATTTCTAAAATGAACGCCCCTCTACCGAATTCTGAATTTTTTTTTCTGTGTATTCTGTTTTCTGTATTTCCTCTCACACGTTGAAATCATCACGGTTTTGTGGAGGGGAGTTCATTTTTAGAATGGTTTTACTATACATGGATGTTGCTGTGTGAATTGCCCAGCAATTTTTTTTTTATTTATGAAGTAACTAAGAAAACTGGCATCTGACGATATATTAAATTATGTGGTCATAATCAATAGCATTCACGTTACTTATAAGATATTTGTATAATACTCCATTACTAGTAGGTAATTATATTAAGTAGTATGTAATATTTTATTAATGATTTTTTTTTAAATAGACATAAAATAAGTATACTTACATTTATTTATCTTTGTACAAGAGTACATATAGACGAGTATATACGAATTCACAAGCTGTGGCGGTGATAAATCAGTGGTCTGTCCTGAGACTCATCAGTGTCCAGCAGTGGGCGTGCTGGGAACGCCCTGGGAGACCCACGGATGTAGCTTGATGTAAGTGACTTGATACTTGAGATAAACTTTTTGATTTTTACGTTGTCGCCATAAATACATATTATAACATAATATTATAACCTGATGGAATGAAGGAACCTGTTTTTGGGGAGTTCGTGAAGTTAAAAACCAAGAAAATAGGCAAAAAATATTGTTTAAACAATGTCCATAATAAGCTTTTTTAAATACAATTAAGGTCTTTAATTAGGGCAAGTAAGAAAGACTTCAATTAAATGAGGGTTCCGAATTGTTAAAAACACATTTTATTTCTAATAAGAAATTGTTATTTCATCATAATAATTATGATGAATGTAAATTTATATTATAAATTTACATTCACTCCATTTCGTTAAACTAAAATATTCTTATCGATTTTCTTTTAAACTTGTTAAGTACTACAAGTAGGTACTATGACATGCTAATGATAAGTTAAGCTTTTCTTTCCTTCCTCCTTCAGCCCTCTTTGAAATGGAATATCATTTTTCATCAAAAATATTAGGATGTTGTTCATATAACCAATACCAAATTCAAGAACGAAGTTCTTCTAAATATCTTCGATATAGATCGTCATCTGCCCAGACAGACAGACATTCCGTAAGGGTCCGTTTTACAGAACCCTAAAAATCTCAGCTCAATCGATTGGGAATAGCAGGGAATAACTATAAAACCGTGTAAGTCCCACTTATCTAATCTCAAGTCGCATATACCCGCGTTTTGACGTGGCACATTTTTTAATCGACACTCAAAAGATTCTGTCGGCGAGATAGGGGCATTTTTGGGTGATTTGCTCGAGATGCGAACATTTTTAGGCCATTTTAGCCCCGAGACATGCGTAAATTCCATATTTTGTAGCCCTATTCGCTGAAGCGACGAGGGAAGGGGGTTCTCAATTTCTTCAATTGAGTGTTAAGTGTTAGCAAACGGCTCGCGGCTTTGCCTGCGTTGAAATTATTTTCCGTAAGAATCATTTTATTTATTTCCTGCTATTCGTAAGTATAAATGTATAGTCATTTCGAATTATGAATGAATGAAAAATGAAAGAGAAATTGCTCATTTATACATTTTTATAACTTTCTCTAAAATTGAAATATAGCACACGGGCGCGGGAAAATACATAGATATATCGCGGAAAATTCCACTACACGGGCAAAGGCGTACTTACAATAGAAGCTACAAAAACTTGATTTAGTCCACATTCGTCCCGTGATTATCGGGCCGCTTAAAAAATCTTCATTAGTCCCGAATTGTTGTCTACAATCGGCCCTAACTATTATAAAAAAAATGTTTAATTCACTCATCTTACAAAACATATTTAACTATCTACTTACCGATCTCTCTCATAGGTATGCTTACATACACTTTTATAATTTACAAAGGATACTTAAATATAATTTTTATCACACGTGAAACTAAAATCTATAAAGGTTAAAGTTTCCCATTCAATTCAGTACAAGGAAATATAAAGTTTAAAAGGCGGAGAACAGACGATTGGGTACACCTGACGGTATTTTACGACGGTAATAAAACGCTGGACGCTCAATGTGGACTATACTTGGATAAGTTTGATGGCCACGAATTATTTTGATACTATTGTAAATCAATAATAAATAATAATAAATCTAGCACCCGTAAAACAAACTTAGAGCTAATGTTGCTGTGTGAATTGTCCAGCAATATTTAACTTTATTTATTTTTGAATAATAAAACATCTAGTGAAAAAATACAGCTGAGAATAGTCGTTATTTGACGACCTCTGTGGTGCAGCGGGCGATGTTCCGCCTACGATGCAAGAGTTTGCATGTTCGAATTCCGTTTCGGGGCAACACATTTTTGGATCTGCAAATATTTGTTCCGAGTGTCTGGGTGTTATACAATGTATGATAACAATATCTATGCATGTTTATAGTAAGTAGGTATATTAGAAATCTAGCACCCATAACACAATCTTCGAGCTTACAACGGGGCTAGATATTGCTGTGTGAATTTTCCAGCAACATTTATATATCTCACTATCGGCTATTTCATTAAATATTATTAATAAAGTATAGATCTAGTAAGGGGATTTGTAGACAAAAAGTCTAATAATCCCCTGCGAAGGGGAATCTCTAACTAAGGGGATTATTAGACCAAGCCCTATTATACACACCTATGTCGATAAATATTTGCTTCTAAAACCAAGTTATTACTTAAAAGATCTCCTTTTCAGATTGCATTTACCGAGAAACACCACATTCAATAATTTCAAACGCTATTTCCAAAAGGAAGCCAGTAACACGCTCAATGCTGGCGACTACAAACAAAGTCGCGGTCAGCCGTATAAAGTGGTCTTTTATATCAAACACGACCTCTCTGTAAAGTACACGGACAGAGAGGTTTAGCTACTAGATGTGACAGAGAGATGTTTCTTATTCATCACAAATCTAGCACCCGCAACACAAGCTTAGAGCTTACAACGGGGATGTTGCTGTGTGAATTGTCCAGCAATATTTATTTTATTTTTATTTATTTATTTATTTAATCGATTTATCATTATTTTTCTGTCCCTATGCTAGCACTAGGTTTAAGTAAGTTAATCTTTCGATTCCCCTTCAGAACAAAAATCTGCAAGCATTTTATCCGAGTGCCTGGGTGTTATTATATTTGTATAATATAAAATATCTATCCACAAGGATACATAATATAATATACATACATATGTATATTATATTAAGTATATCAGAAATCTAGCACCCGTCTCTACAGCGAGACGTCAGTTCAGATGATAGTTTTTTCCACAATTACTGTCGGAAGATCAGCGTTGGGCACTAGCATGCGAGTCTACACATGCTGAGCGAGAATTAGTGTTTCCCGCATAAAATCTGGTTTTCTCTTTAATTACATGATTTGTTGTATCTGTATCGAAAATTTAATATTTTCTTTGTTCGTTTGTACCACATCCAGAAACTCTATCTATGGTCCCCGGAGATTGAATAAGGCGCGAGTGAGTCTGGATTTATGTGGATTCCGGCGACACCACTCCTGCGATTACTGTAATATTACGTCAAACGTGTCTTTTGGATTACCTGATAGTATTTTATATAGTGGAGACCACGGATCGGCAAGCGCAGCGTCGGACGTCCACCAACAAGGTGGACAGATGATCTGGTGAAAGCGGTTGGCTCGCGGTGGATGCAGGTAGCGTCCGACAGCAATAACTGGAAATCATTAAGGGAGGCCTGAGTCCAGCAGTGGACGTCCAACGGCTGACATGATGATGATGATGATGATGATTTAGACTTCATGTCCTCATGAACATGCTCAGAGTCGCTCAAAGAGCTATAGAGAGGGCTGTGCTCGGGGTTTCTCTACGTGATCGAATCAGAAACGAGGAGATACGTAAGAGAACGAGGGTCACCGACATAGCCCAGCGAGAAATATGAGGTAAGTTAAGTACACATACGAAAACATTGAATGCATACTTAAGATAATAAAAATTTCGTTTTAAGCTGGTCTCATAGCTTACTTCAAGAATGATTTTATGATGATGACAAAAAAAAATAAGGAAAGCAACATCTTTCGTAGCAATTAAGTGACATAAGAAAATTTACAACAAAGTTTTCAACAGGTAAAAGCTTAGCACTAATCTCTTTTTACAATCTAACAATCCCCATTAAACCATGGTTAGAGTAAATAACGCTAGCGTTTGTAATAAAAGCGAGAAGTGATCTTATGGCCACTGCATAAAGTTCATGTTACCATAAACCGTTTAGACACGTCAGAGGTCATTCAGATCTAACACACCTCAAAGTAGTAAATGCAGTTTATTTTAGAGTTGAGTGTTTTTGCCGAATAGATATTTTTTTAAGTGCATTTATTTGATTTTTTAAATAAGTTAATTATTTAACTAGCTTTCCGCCCCGTGGCTTTCTGTTCAAAGAATATTTATTTCTCATTAAAAAACTATTGTCAGAATTAATTGGCTTTGCTGCGTTAAAATAGATTTTAAAAAGTAACTAAAATTAATAAACTTAAATCCCTTCAACCACATGTAGCTTAGTAGCTTATATCCCTTCAACCAATACAATATTTACCTAAATATATACAATATTGGTGTAAAATAAACTAATTATATCTACCATCTCGTCATCCCTCGTCGCCGTTTTACCGTGAAAGACGGACAAACAAGTACACTTTTTATAAATTATAATTAAGTAGGTATATATACAAATGTAGGTTAATTATTAAAAATTCTGCCAAATACCTCAAAGTGGCCGAATACTGAAACAAATATTAGTATCACCTCTAGATGCATTTTATACCCAACGACTGGCATTCTAGATTTAGTGTAGAGTTGCCAATCTCCGCTACTAGATGGCGCTGGACGGGATCGTAAACAGTTTTACGGTTAGTCGTGCTTCGACTGTCCACCAGAGCGCACGTATTCAGCAGATGTTTGGGATGTTAGAGGATTATGGCTAGACTTCAGATTTACTTACCTGGCGTTCTCTAACTTATAAAGGAGAAATCTTTTTTTAACTGTATTCAAATAAGTATGATAATAGAAAAAGCTACGTACCACACGTCATGTGTGTACGTATAACCACACGACAGATAGTATTTAGCTTAATAATATTGAGGATTAGCCGACTGGTAGATGCGTTTAGTACGTTATCAAACTATTTGTACTATCCAACACTAATATTCTTTCAAATCGGATCCTGGGATCAGGGGGCCTACCATGATCTCTTAGAGCAGTATTATTCTAATCTTATTTTGTGATTTCGTACCATAACCTCTTATAAACCATATAAAGTAATATTATTGTAGGCTTACTCTAAGAATGTTCGGAAACATGATAGTTTTTAAAAGATGGTGGTTGGCCCCCAGCGCGCTTAAACAAACAAATTCTTCAGCTAGGTATATAAAACTTAGTTAAGTACATAAGTTAAGAGTCAAAGATATTCCTATACCTACTACGAGTATCTTTTCATCCGCATATCCAATAAGAGCAAAATGACCGTATGCATAGAATTGTCTGAACAAAGGATAATAAAGTTTCTTGAGCGGGTTCTTACGAGTCGCCGTTGTTAGGAATTGAATGTGCGATGTGAGGTGAATGCAAGCAGGTGTACACGATCTTATTAGACGCAAATAGTAGGGGAGACGAAATGTGAACTTGAGAATTGTAAACTAAAGTTAATCCATATTGAGATAAACGGGAAATATAACCTTTTTACGTTCAATTTTGACCGTTTCGTACCAAAACGTGGCAGTGTTTGATCTCGAAGACGTTCCACGTTTTGGGACGAAACGTTTGATCAAAATTCAACGTAAAACGGTTCGTGTATTGCCCGTTTATCTTGTCAAACCAC
Source organism: Chloroclystis v-ata (assembly GCA_963691955.1). NCBI lineage: Eukaryota > Metazoa > Arthropoda > Insecta > Lepidoptera > Geometridae > Chloroclystis > Chloroclystis v-ata. Next base: position 5,572,767 of record OY829909.1, on the reverse strand, counting down.
GACAGTTGTAACTATCACGGTTTTTAACAATATTAGAACACAAAACGGTTCAAATGTTTTTGAGTTTTCTGATATTTCGGCTCTGTCGTTCGGAGACAGATTTCATTAAATTCGGATCATATATGAGTTATCTTATCCTGTATGATCCGAATTTGATGAAATCTGTTTCATGTATTTTCCTGTATATTGTTAGTATTACAATATCAATTTGTATTGTGTTGTATTGTAATTTCTTATTTAAATTAAGACTTGAAATTATTTTTTTATTGTTATTATAGATCCATTATACAACTATGACCTTTCTGGACAAAAACCTATAATAACAAACTATTTCATTCAAAACCGTAACAATTCAACAATCCAATATTCACGTTATAGCACTGGATATAAAGTTGAAATCACATTCACTAATGCCTCACACACCCTGCAATCGTAACTATTTTATCTAATAACACGAAATGTGTGACTGAATGACTACAACAAAGTAAAGTTGCAGCTTTGTCTGGGTGTATTTTGTTAATATAGTGATTGACTCGTCAAATATTTTTAGGTGTGCCTTATTAAGAGTGTAGTGCCTGAATACACCACCTTATACCTTTCCTTGAGTCAAATCGCTCATAAATTGTCAAGAAGAAAAATCTAGAGGTGCGCTGCGGGGTTTGATTCCCACGACCTTTGGAATGAAAGCCGAGTGTGCTCCCACTTAGCCAAAACGGCTTTTTAAAAAGCAGGATATAAGCCGCGCACTTAAAGAATTGATCTATAAATCTAACTCACTCACTATCGCTGTCTATACTTTTATCCTTGTTTTGCCAATAGTACCATACGTACTCGCCGCCATATTCAAATCAATTTTCTATCTGCGCGGGTTATAATAGTATAGTTGGCAGATTAAGCTTGAAACTTATTGTTTAAATATTAGATAGTAATCGAGTAAAGTAATGCTGAATTTTTTAATCGAATCCGGGGCGCATAACCAGTTATTATAAAGGTGATTGTACACAGGCGTGGCGTTTTTATTTCGCACATTATAACGGTAGTTTAACGCGCGTTTTACGATCGTCCGACGATATCTCTTTTATTGTTGTTTTATTGATGAGAAGTGACGTTTGGCCGGAGTGTAGAGATTGAGGGTAGAATTGGAAATGGGTTCTATTCCTTTATTAGAGCAAGCACGTCTACGTTTTAATAGTGGCCGTTGCTTTCGAATGTATGACCCGCTGCGCCACAGAGGTCGTCATAATATTTGTTAATAATGTGTGTTAATAAAAAAAAGCCACGAAATTACCAGTTTAAAATACGACATAATTAAGGAGTTAAATGATAAATATTCTGGTAGGCATATAATATATACGGATGGATCTAAAAGTGAGGTGGGTCAAGGAGCTGCTTATTTTGACATGACATATTCTACAAGTGGTATGTTTAAAATTGATTCGGATGTTTCTATTATGAGTCTCGAACTCATTGCAATTTCAGAAGCTTTAAATTCTTTAAATTATATGAATAACCGGGGTATAGTGATTTTAACTGATAGTATGAGTGCATTACAACATTTAGCTCGATGTGCCTCTGCTTTCAGAGGTTTTTCAGTAGCTTATGGTATATTAAATAAAATTCATAATCTAGCACTCAATGGGACAAGTTTGAAATTGCAATGGGTTCCGTCCCATATAGGCTTAAGAGGTAACGAGGAGGCAGACAAGTTAGCAAAATTAAGTATTTTAGATGGAAATGAGTACAATGTAAAAACAAATTATACTGAGAAACTACTGTCGGGCAAACAATTATGTTATAATAAGTTCAAAGAATATTTTGATGAGAGAAGTAAGGAAAAGGGGATATGGTATAAAACCATACAATGTCAGCCTCCTCGTATACCGTGGTTTGTTAGAAGTAAGTTAAGTAGATCTTTTATTGTTATGGCTCATAGGATAAGATCTGGTCACTATCCATCAAGAAAATTTGGGTTTCTTATGAAAAAAACTGACAGTCCAAACTGTGAAGTTTGTGATGTTTTAGACGATGTATACCACATCTTGATGGACTGTACCAAGTTTAAGAACGATAGGGAGGCACTGATGACAGATCTCAAACTTAATAGATTAGATATAGGGACATTTATTACTATATTATCAGAACCAAATTCAAAAGCAGCTATTTCATTATATAAAATATTTATGCATCAGTGACTCCTTAACATTAATAAATAATAAGTATGTTGTTATTTTTGTTAACTTAGATAAGGTTACGATGGGACTGTCATGCTTAAATAGATAAAAGTCCTCGAAAATAAAGTTGATTGAAAAAAAAAAAAAAAAAAATTCTGTGTATTTATGTGTGTGCAAAATAAATATATTTTGTTTCATTTGGCACAGCGGATAAAGGGCCACCTTCAACGCAAGAGGTTGCAAGTTAGATTCCCGGTTCGGGAAATATTTATATAAAAAATGCTTTATTTGTGCAAATATTCGTTTCGGGTGTTCTGGATGTTTTATATGAATTAAAAATAAAATTAATAAAAGTATTTGTTAGTTTTCTAATTTTGACTTTATATTGATTATTTATATGAGAATAAACTTATTAAACCGTAACCGAATACAAGCATTCAATATTTGCTACCCTGGTTAACCTAGTACCTATTATTTAATCTGTGCCTAGGGTCAAGCCTGTCCAGCCCTAGTTTACCACGTGACTATATTACGAGAACTATTTGTTTGTTGAGGACAAACCACAATCAAATATTTCTTAGAACTATTATTAGCATGGAGTTTTGGGTTCAAAGGTTAAATTCCGATAAATTCATGAATACAAAAAGTTGGTTAATTTGACTTTTTTCTGATTGTACACAAATAAAAATAGACTGAATCTATTCGTACGGGTACTGTACGAATAAATTTTTTTTTATTCGTACGGGTACTGTACGAGTAATTTTTTTTTTATTCGTACGGGTACTGTATGAATAAATTATTTTTTATTCGTACGGGTACTCTATGGTATGGTATGGGTATACGGGTACTGGACAAACAATTTCTTATTGTTCGTACATAAGTCGGACGAATTTCCTCGATCGATCATTTTAAACTTATAGATTTTTAATGAGGTTAAAAAAACTACGTCGAATGCTGCCAACCGCGTGGAAATCGGTTAATTCATTCAATAGTTATTGCTCTTGATTATATTAAACTAGCTTTTTGCCCGCGGCTTTGCCCGCGTTTTATTAGATTTTCCCGCGGTTTTCCCTTCTCCGGTTCTAAGCTGGCTCCCCACCAATTTTCAGCCAAATCTATTCAGCCGTTCTCGAGTTATAAGTGAAGTAGCTAACACGACTTTCTTTTATAATAATAAGAAGAAGAAGAAGAAGATGAAATAAAATGATTAAATTAATTGAACAAATTTAATTTACTTATTTTTAGTCAAGTTAAATTCTATAAAACTTTTAATTTTCTTACATTTTCATAACATCAAAATTAATTAAATTATACTAAAACATAGAGGAAAGTAACTAAATATGGAATACCATTTTGTTTTTTAGCAAAACAAATATAAAAAATCAAAAACTTTTAATGGTGTAACTTAAAAAGCTCCATGGATAGTGTTGAAAAAGATTTTCACTTCTATCGTGATTGTGATTCATGTTAATTGATTTGATGATAATATAGTGGCCAGTATCATCCACTCCGACGCTGAAAGTTGCTGGACAATTTTTCTGAAACGAGAATGCTTTTCTTGCTCCTTTCGACGTAGATGCAAAATTTTTCCCTCCATGAATACAATAGTATCGGATGCTGTAATATATCAGGGACGCTTCAACATGCCTCTTGATTCCTTTTGTGCGACATCGTTCGATTGTCATAGCATCTCGATGATAAAAAAATGCGTACTCTTTATCTTCCACATCTTTAACTTTCTTTTCTAACGATTCAAAAGAATCAAATTTGTCACCTTCCTTCAATAAATTATCATTCTCCTCTTCTCTGTTTTGGTCTTCCTCTTTGCCCTCTTCGTTTTCATATTATTCTTCTGAATCTGAAGAATATATCATCAATATTAAAATAAAAAAAACAATTCTATGTTAAGAAATCTATATATACTTATATAAAAGAAAGTCATGTTAGTTACTCCATGTTAGATATGGTATCAAAATTAAACTAAGTAGAATATTCCACACGGTGTGGCAAATCCGATGTCGTTTGATTGTGTCAAGTGTGTTCTTGCATGGAATGTATGTGAAGATAAATAAATCTGTTTTTCTAATATATCAATTCGAATTTATCATCAACAACCCATCACTCCACTTATAACTCAAGAACGGCTGAACCAATTTAGCTGAAAATTAGTAGGGAGGTAGCTTAGAACCGGGAGAAGGACATAGGGCTCTTTCAATTTATGCGTTTCGTATCGGACCGCTGCAGTGCCGCAGCGGTGCGGCGTCCGTTCCGCGAACGCCCGACAGCAGGTACGGACGCCGCGCTGTTGCCGCACCGTGCATTTTGTATGAAAACAAACGACCGGCCGTGCGCCGTACAACAAACGCACCGCTTCGGCACTGCAGCGGTCCGATACGAAACGCATAAACTGATAGAGCCCTTAGGGTAGTTTTTTACCGCAGGAAATCTAGTATAAAGCTAGTTAATATATATTTTTTATTAATTTAATAATTACTTACTACCCATTTTGTAAGATATTTTAAACAAGCTAAATAAATTCAAATTGAATTATTTTATTATAAAAATACTTAGTGACAGAATGACAGAAAATCAAAGAGAATATAATCACTAGAAATATAAGCAAAATTATTATAACCTCCTTGTGTTCACATTGGTGAACACAAGGAGGTTATCGAAACTTATTAAAAGAAAAGCTAATCATCCCCATTGATGTACGAATAAATAATAATTTATTCATACAGTATCCGTGCAAATAGTGACGTTCTTAAAAGAAAAGCTAATCATCCAGTACCCGTACGAATAAATAAAAAATTATTCATCCGGTACCCGTACAAATAGTCACTTCCATAAAAATATCTTCCTTTCTATCACTAAAGGTCGCGTCGCTTCGTCTATCTGCAGTCAATTCAAAAAGAGAATACACAACAATATTCTTTAATGCACACCACAAAAACAAATAAAACAAAAAAAATATAATACGTACATAAAAAAGTGTAACAACGGGCGGCCTTATCACTAAAAGCGATTTCTTCCAGGCAACCTTTGGATGGACACGAAAACAAGTACTAAGAGACGAGAATCTGACCAGAGACAAAGTTCCTCCCGAAAGAAATGACTGGCTATTGGAGCATTATTTGCAGGGATCTCATAAGTTACGTCATACGACGAGGGCCAATAGATCATGCCCTCAGGCTAGACCCTCTCTTGAATCTTAATAATGTCTGACTTTTATTACTGTAGGGCACTTCGGGAATATAACTTTCATATACTGTTTGGAGAGAAAGCTTTGTGTATCTTTAGACTTTGATTTTCAATATAGCTGGACAAATATAGCTGCACACTGATTTACACATCAACATCTAGCCCCGTGGTAAGCTACCAAGCTTGTGTTACGGGTGCTAGATTTCTAATATACTTAATATAATATACCTACATAGATAGATATTTTTTTATTATGCATATATAACACCCAGACACCCGGAACAAATATAAGAGAGTAAGAGTAACAGACAACCTCTGTGGCGCAGCGGACGACGCATAAGGTTGCGCGTTCAATTCCTTGGAACATCCATCTACAAATATTTGTTCCGTGTGTTCCGGATAATAATAAATATCTTCTTTGCCAATTTCTCAAAGATGCCATCATCACATCATGAGCCGATGACTATTTATGGGACCACCTGGGAAGTACCTATACTCCATCAAGCAGAAAAATGTTTTTGCAAATTGAATTGAGAGCCTTCTTCTTTTTTCTGGATGTGGTTAAAATATAAAACTAGTTGAAAACTATTTAGTGTAAATACGCAAATAAAATCGCATTTAATCCTAGCTAACCCGGTTAACAGAAAAACAAGGTTTACACTCGAGAAATCTGGTTAGCTCGGGATGTTTGTCCGTATGTCCCACCGTGTTTGTTAAGCACTCGTGACCGCTGCAACTCTGTTCTGTTTTTCATGATAGTACGTATTTCTTTGGAAATGATTTACTAAAGATAGTTCGTTTACAATCAATGCTTAGAATGATAGGAGTTCTAAGAATCGGAATTAATACAACTTAGAGAATACCAAAAGTTATTACGAACTTCTCTCCCACTGCTGGGACACAAGGATTTCTCTCTTGACGACAGAGATGCTGGTTTCCTCACGATGTTTGCCTTCACTGTTAGAGCGTATTTTAAAAGTGCAGTAAAAATACTACACAAATTTTAGCAAAGTATGGTTTCAAGAGTTCCTTGGCTTGCAAATCATCCATAAAACTGCTTGAAAGCGAATGCATTCTTACACAGGAACACTTTACTACATAAAAAAATAATACTATAATTTGTACTAATAATAAATCTGTGCGGATTGTTAATGAAGTAACTTATATAGTTTGTTTTTGAGTTATTGATTGACATTTGGTAGATTTATTATTAACTAGCTTCCGCCAGCGGCTTCGCCCGCGTAGAAATAAAAAGTAGCCTATGTTCTTTCTCAGGGTCTAAAGATTGTCTGTACCAAATTTCATCAAAATCGGTTTAGAGGTTTAGCCGTGAAAGCGTAACAGACAGACAGACAGACAGAGTTACTTTCGCACTTATAATATTAGTAAGGATAAAAAATAAGCCAGTGTTCATCTAATTATGTTAGTGATAATTAGCGAGTGATACAGTATCTAGTGTTTTAATTGTGATGTGATACCATAATAAGAACGAATGGCAAATAGTGTAAAATAATAGTTCCTTTCTCATGTAGGTGACAATTGTTTTTGAGAAAGATTATTTGAACTGAACATTATCTTCTTGAACAACCAAATATATCTTACAAACTTAAATCCCTTTAAATTCCCAGAGAATAAGTATTGAAACATTCAAAGGTAGGGGTCACGTGCTAAGGCAATGCACATAATGCCGCTGTAATACAATACAGGGCACTAAACTGCTATAAGTATTGCAGGACGGGCGCCATTTTAGGGCTGCGTGGCGCATACTGATTGCTGGACGGGGATGGTATGGATGCGGTATCTTCATCAATCAATCAATCATTTTAAAAGGCATTGAGGAGAACGGACGGCTGATGGGGCCGAAATATTTTTTCGAGTTTTCACGCCCACGCCCATATAAAGCCCACGATAATAGAGGGATGCAAAGTGCCTTATGCATTTGGTTTTTTAGGTTATAGTCGCCTGGTGATTTGACGTTTTTCTGTCCTAATAGCATACTCTATTTAGGTTTATTATTAGTAAATAAATAAACTAAAATAAAATAGTCTGTATAACGGGCACTGTTCTGATGAACTGTTTGACTTGGTGCCAATGGCTACATTTCTTCATCGCACCACTCGCCGTCGGGAAGGATTTCATCCACATACTTTAGAGCCATTCAGTTCGCGGACTGTCAGGTTCACAAGAAATTTCCTACCGCGAACACTCAGGTTGTGGAATGATCTTCCTTCCAAGGTTTTCCCAAAGGACTATAGCATGGGTTTATTCAAAAAGGGTATTCTGAAGCATTTAAAGGGTTCGGCAGCACGCAGGTAACATCTCTGATGCTACAGGCGTCCATAGGCTGCGGTAACCGCTCTCCACCAAGTGGGCCGCATGCTTGTCTGCCAACTTGGTAGTATAAAAAAAAAAAAAAAAAAAAAAAAATAAATAAATAAATATTACTGGACAATTTACACAGCGACATCTAGCCCCGTGGTATGCTCGAAGCTTGTGTTACGGGTGCTAGATTTCTGATATACTTACCTACTTAATATAATATACATACATAGATAGATATTTTTATTATACATATATAACACCCAGACACCCGGAACAAATATTGGCAGTAAAGATATACATATAAATGCAAAGATATCTTAAATCTCGTTAACGTTCCTCTTGCGTAAACATAGAAAACTGTAGGTACGTGTGTGAGTTTTCATCACAATAGAATACAAACAATTATTATACTATCAAATTGGCTACGTATTTCAGATCGGTATTGCAACATTTACCACATCCAAATTTCCAACTACCCTGTAACTCAGCTACTTTATTTCTCGAGGTGAGTCTTGTTGAAAGTGAGATAGTTCACTCCAGCCCGTTGGCAAGCGGCTCACGTACAGACGAACTTTTTAACCGAACTTTTCTATAGTTCCGGTGATTATGCCGGTGTCAATAAAGTTTTATAGTAGACTGAGGTGGCTGTAAGTTCTGTTGAGAATACTGAGTATGGAATGCTGTTTCTGTTTCTTTAGTCTAGATGGCGCTAATCGTATGTGCTTAGAATACGAGTCTTAAATTTTCTTCGAAAATGTATTTATGTATTTACAGAGCTTTAGTAAGTAAAATTTTAATGCATGTATACCACAAGTAAAGAGAACGGATGGCCGATGGGGCCAAAAAGTTCTTGAGTGGTGATCACGGATCGGCAAACGCAGCGTCGTTGCTATATTTCTAAAAAACTTTTATACAAAGACCATTCTCAATATTAGTTACGTTGACTGTGTAACTACCTAATATATTTTTATTTCTACAAAAATAAAATCTACGAATCTACGGATCTCTCATACCATCTCTGCTGCAATCACCAGATTGGATATTTATGAGTTACATAAATAAATAAATCCATACAGGGTCCGAGTTATTGGCAATATACCGTGCGTCTACTCCGCTATAAAGAATTCCTACAATAAATTATTTATTGAGAGTGACCACAGATTACTTAGAGTGATTTAGAACTATATTCTACGTCTTATACTAATGAAATACTATGCTTGTTTGTTATTTATATTCGTTAATTGCTACACCCCATTGCTTTGTCCGTGTTTCTATGAATTGTCCCGCGAAAAGAGTTGTTAACATGTATAAAATGTTTCTTGTGATATTCTGATATGTAAATTATTGGAACTTTTGAGAATATCTTTAATTTATATACCGAAAATTACAAAATATCTCGCAGAAATTTTATTTTAGTAAGCCGCTCTAAATCACCTAAAAGAAAGCAAATCCAAGAAATCCCTTAGTAGGTACTATTGCCAACAAAAGTCGTTTGTAACTCTATATCGACCGCCTCGGAACTGCACTTTTAAGATATTGACTCTTCAGACAACCGCGGTATTATGTGCTCGCCTGTACTGAATTTCAGAGATACTCGCTTCGGCAAACAGTTTTATGTGATTTATTGTACTGAAATGTAACTTTACTAAGGAAATACAACTAAAGGAATTGTCGTATTTACTTGCTACGTGAGCACTACAGAGTTTATTTTATAATTTAGTTTATACCGGGGCAATGTCACGTAAAATTATTTACTTTCTAGTTTACCTACTTTATCCATTTAGCTTTTGAAAAAAAAATATCTATGTTTTTGTCCAAAATTGTAACTAAAGATATAAGATATAGGTACATTAAAATCGTTTATCGTATTTAATCATTTGAATTTTAATATACATATTATTTCAACAATTTGAATTCCATTCACACTTGTTTATTTTTTCTTTGATTTTGCAACAAATAAATACCTAAATAATAAATAAATATTGCTGGACAATTCACACAGCAACATCTAGCCCCGTGATAACCTAAAAAAAATTTACCAGAATCTCTAAAAACAAACTACTTAACTGACTCCATAACCGAATCTTATAGATTTATAGTAGATAAAGGACCCTGCTAAACGCTCCAAAGTTGTTAAGTCACGTTGTAAAGGGATCTCTAACGGCCGAAGTCAACAATACAACTAGATTAGGCTTCTACACCTCTGTCGGGAGACTTCGGAGTTTTTCTACAACACATTTGTGCTTCCAGTCACGTGTGGACGGTCGATGGATATAGGACGAATGGAATAGCTGGGACAGTTCTCTATTTAAAACCGATTTAAAAATTATAAAGTTATCAAGTCGACTGTCTGGGACAGTTCTCAATTTAAAAACGACTTTAAAAAAATATAAGGTTCTCAAGTCGATTGTATGGTTTTTATTATAGGTACTCGTATGTTACCGATAGTGAAATGATTTGGATAATTCTTTTTTATATTAATTTATATCTATATATATATAAAAGGACAAGGTCCCCACTGACTGACTGACATAATAGACGCACGCATAGCCTTAACCGCTAAAGGTAGTGAAATAACATTTGAATCGTGGGTTTCTTTTGTGACGTATAAGTCCACTTATAAGGGGTTTTGCTAGATTCAATCCCGGAGACTAAGGGGAGAAATAGAGGTAGCTAGTTTGTATGCAAAATTCTAAAACAAGTATTCCCCGTGTATATTTCATAATAATTTGGTTCTGATTGTTGTTAATATGAACCAAATAAGAATGTAAACCATTTATTAGTAATCCACAACATTACAACATTCACAAGATAACAAGGATTCATTATTTATTTTCGTACTGAATGCTAAAATTAGGTACTAACTTAATTAAACTTTACAAACTTGGCGTATCCTTAAGTTTTGCACAATAAATTAGAGCACAAGTCATGCAGTGACCTAGTTATTGTGTTTGAGCTACGTCGATATCGAACTTAGGAATGTTCTGGAATAATGTTAAGTGAATTATGTTATCTCGTTGAGTCGTTTAGTTGAAAAGTTCTTCTGCGAAACTGGCTTTTATGCAATTAACTATGATCTACTCGTAACATTGCTGTGTGGTGCCGGCCTAAAGGGAACCACGCCATTTCTAGCCTCTAACTAAACGTTTATTTCTTCAAACCGATTTTTGGGATGTCTATACTTAGGTACCTATATTATAAAGCTAAATATGTTTGTTTGTTTGCTTGAACGTGGCTTGATCGCACAAATCTCAGGAACCGCTAATCCGATGTAAAAAAAATCTTTCAGTGTTAGATAGTATATTGGTCGAGGAAGGCTATAAGTAATTTATATCCTACCTATATGAAGATAACGTAAAAACCTATAACTAAATTAATCATTTATAACTCGTATAACTAAATTATAACTTATAAATAATTTAAATTTCCAATAAAATAGGTCTTACAATATTTTTTTTATGTAAATAAATGTTAATGAAGATTTTTGTCAGTCATAAACACAATTTACAAGGTTGCTGAGAAAGTAAATTTCTCGATTCAGAAAACATTCAATAAAGGACGAATTCGCATAATGTTATTAGAAGGAGAATATAGCAAATGGGAGCTAACATGGGCATACAGACAGTATTATCAAATTGTATGTAGATTTTATTTTAGGGGTTCCGCACGCAGGCTTCAAAGCAAGTCATCATCATCATAATAATCCCCATTATTTTACAACAAAGCATGGATCTTCGCAACAAAAATTATAGGTTTTAGGGGATTTAGTATAATTACCACCACGAGTTGGTAAAAAAGTATGTACTGTAAATTGAGTTTCTCGATATTTCGGCACTTTCAAACGTCGTTTACGGAGATACTGATAGTAAATTAAAACATTATTGTTAAATTGTGTACATAATAGTTGTTAAATAACTATGAATTAGAATTAACAATTTTTATCCGGTGTAGGATATAAAACAGGTGATTCAAATTAAAATGATGGCAGAAAACACATTATACATAAGTTCTTACCCATTTAGAATGAAAATCCACACATCATTCGGTGCGAGAGTAAAATACAACTCCAATGCTTGAAACAGTGCCGAATGCCGATATATTATATGGGGTAACTTAATATTCATCAACCGTTTCGTGTTCCAATACTAAAATAGTTTTGTTAAATACTAAAATAGTTTGAAAATCTCGACAAAATAATGGGCTCGGTTTTGTTGATTTTTTTACGGAACCCTATTTCTCGGGGATAGTCCTATTCGCAACTGCACGTTTTATTGGAAGTACAAGGATGCTTTCCTTGTAATATTATAAAGAAAGAATTTGCCGTATTTCTGAGTAGTAAGTATCTGCTAATCTTATCTTATTTTTATATTTTAGAACTCTTATAATACTTTAAAAAACATGCAGCTTATAAAACCGCTTAAAACATTTTTGGGTTAGTTATTTTATTATTAAAATTGAACTCTCTCGCTGTTATATTGCAAGAGCGCTTTATAATATTGTTGGGTTAGGTTAGTGTGTTTTTTTGCCGTTAGTTATTAGAAATACGGCTTTGGTCGGTATTGGTATTTATTTGTTCGGGAGCTCTTGGTTAAATTATGACAGAACTTTACTTGTTAAAATCAATGATAAACATTCCGTGTATTACTAATAATAATGTTGTCTAAAAAAAATTAACAAACCCGTGTTTAACATTCTTAGCTTTTGTTGAGCTTACCTCGGGGCTGGACGTTGCTGTAGGAACTGACAAAATTTTTTTTTTATTCGTTTGCGGACTCGGAATTTTTAAAATATGATGCCGAGACACTAACAAAACACTTATTCTTATATTTTCACATACAGCTCTAAGTAAAGTTAAACAAAAATATGTGTGTTTCTAAATTCAAATCATCGCTCACCCAACCAACCTAAACTTTTTATTCGTTTTCGGATTCGGAATTCAAAAAATGTGATGCTGAGACACTAACAAAATAAAAATATATGTGTTTCTAAATTTCAAATATAACTTCACTCATCCAACCAACCCATCGTACGCATTTACACCGTTCCCTTAAAGCCTTATTACACCGAGAGACATTTCTCTCTGGATTCAAAGCGTTAGATTGCGTTATTCATGCTCGAGGCACACTGAGCGGGAAATAGATGACTTATCAGGTTGAAGCTCACATCCTTGTATAAGCCAAGTGATTTCGTTGAAAATAAAAGGATCCACTCTATCTGAAAGACACAGCTTCGCCCGTGTTATAATATAAATAATAAATAAATATAATAATATAATATTACTGGACAATTTACACAGCAACGAACTTTATTTTACGGACTAAGTTAAAAAAGTACTATTTTATATTATGTAATGTATTTTAGTTTGTGTATGATTATGTATGTTAATCTGTGTATTTATTTGAATGCAAAATGAATATATTTTCTTTCTTTCTTTCTTATTATTTACTCCCCCAATAACTCTAAGTTCGCTGGATCACGTATATCTAACATTGTTGGTCCGTTCGGTTCGTTTGTTCGGACTGTATCGAGTTTTATTTATATTGTGATTAGGTAACGAAGGAGAAACGTTTGTTACAGTTTGTTAGTGCTCGTATTCCTGTACATTTTACGTGGAAAGTGGAAACACCCCAAAATGTGGGATAGATTTATAAAAACTATATATAATTTGTGTCCTTTACTGTTACGAGTGTATTACTGTATGTTAGTACATAATGAGTTATGTAATATAATGTGTTTTTGTTACCGTGTGAGTAGGTTCTTCCCTTCTATGAAAACCCCTTCTATGAAATATTCTTCAAGAACTAATTAAGTTTCTTTTACAGATTCACTTCCGCACTACGAGTACTTGATGATATACTCCGAGAGGCAGATGCATAGCACGCACTGCCTGTCAGTAGGGCTGTGTTGGTGGAAGAAGACGATGCACTAGGCCCTCAAAACACTACTGCAAGCGAGCCCGTGCCATCCACCTCCCATGCTAGACTGCCTGAGCAAGACTCCGACTGAAACAAAAGTTAAGTTGATCATCTTTATAAATTTTCCCCAGAACTCTTACCCTCCGAGCCCTTACCTATTCTTCATTAAAAACTTTGTTGCAACTCGATGGAGTTGTAAACAGATACCAAACTCAAAAGCAAATCTCTTTGTTACAGACAGTTGCAGACCAGGCAGGTGCAGAGCGCCCACCGCCTGTCAGTCATTCCCGCACTACGATGACCTCTTCGAGGCAGATGCAGAGCGCGCACTGCCTGTCAGTATGGCCGAGTAGGCGGATGAATACGATCCTGTAGTTCTTCCATGCAACACTTCTACCTAGGCAAGTACCGTAAACTTTAATCAATATGCAACCAAAACAAACAAACAAAAGAAAGAAAAAGAAAGAAAAGAAAAAAAAAAAAAAAATTTTTGGCGAACTGTAGATTTTACACAAACACACAAACAACTACCTTTTACTAACCTCTACGAAAATTTCCACAAATATCACGATGAGAAAATCCACGAGTATCTCGTTGAGAGGATCCCTTAGTATATCGTTGAAGATCCCCCGAGTATTACGATGAAAAAAATTCACGAGTACTGAGTGGTAAGAAATTCCGCGAGTGTATCGTTAGGAAGATCCCCCGAGTATAACGTTGAAAAAAATTCACGAGTACTGAGTGGTAAGAAATTCCGCGAGTACTAAGGCGAGACTTTCCACGAGGTACTTTATGAGAAATTCCTAGAGTACCTTAATAACCATGCAAGTACGTGGAGTGCAAGCATTGGCCATAAAATTATAAAACAATGTAAATACGTGGAGCATGAACATTGATAACAATAATAATAACTCACTCACTGTCAGCTTACCTTATCCATTTTTCTAATAAACATTCTAAGTAACATGTTTTAAACTTTCGCTGATAATTTGGTGGTTGAGATCCAATTATCAGAACAAATAACCTTGCACCAAATTATCAGCTAGTGTACCTTTGAATGGATACCTAGCTCAGAGAAACTTTTTCATCTTTTCCAGAAAAACGACTGGTGCAGAGCGCGCACCATCTATCAGCATGGCCGTGTCGGGGCAGGCAAGAACATCGGTTGAAATATGACTCAGAACCGGTTTGTGCCGGCCGCATCGCGCTACGGGTTGAAGCGCTTCGCTGCGGCTGTTACTTGAAAAACTGGTTCAGACCGCTTTAATTCGTATAAATACGACCGTCGGCCGAGCTAAGGGACATTCTTGTTTGAGCCGTTGGACGGAACAGTGCTTTATTAGTAATAAATGTATTCTTGTTCGAGTAGTCGGTTGGAACAGTACTCTGTTTGAAATAATTTAATTATTGGTTGAGTTGTCGAATCGTTGGACCGAAAAATTGTAAATTGGAATAAATAATGGACGTTTCGTTATGGTTTTATTATCAACATGAAGACGACTGTGACGTTAGACCTGGTGACGTCATAACCAACTAGAAGCCCTCCTAATAAACACACACTCCTCGACATCCTACGCATCATCTCTTCGACATATACAATACCTATATAATGTGTTTCTATCTACCTAAGTATTTATCAAACCCAATGTAAGAATAGAACCAACAAATTTTAATCAAATTTTTCCAAGACATCAGCCTATTGTAACGTCCTACAACTAAACAAAAGTCTCCCCATCATAACTTTTACTATCAAAACAGCAAAACCACGTATATTGGAATCGAAGCCGCTGTCTTCGTAAATTATATACGCTGTTTCATAAATTACACAACCGCCTGCAAAGCTGGAAAACCCATGCTTTTCATTAACGATTACCAACAAATCATAGAGGAATTTATTGGAGTTTTTACCATTCTTGTTGAATACGACATTACTAACATCGGTTTGTTATGGTTGTATTAACCATCATTATCATCATTAGAACAGTTATTTACATTCCCACTGCTGGAACACAAAAGTCTTACCATGTGATCTTTGGATTTTATCGAAATAAATGTTATAAGTAAATCTTAAATCTTACTTTACTTTTACGAGTACTTTACTAATACAACTAAAGTATTATAAACAATTGAATTCAGAAATATGTTGCTATTTATTTATTAGAAAACCTACAGTCAATAGTAAATCTTAAGAAACTTGGTCTCAATCAAAAATGAAACTTACAATATATTTTTTTGTTAATTTTCGACCAAATCAATAAATATCGTATCACATTGCTTATAAGAAGATCCTTTAAACATTTTTAACCTTTTTCACTCCCCCATCTACAGGTACAATTTACATCCAATAAGGTTATGTCCAATAAAATATCAGTCCATAGTGGAAGCATCTATCTTGTTTATGGTAAGAGCCGTACTTACCCATCAGGCCATACAAGCTAAAGTTTAAAAGCCTCCATACGTTGTTCCTCTAACTTTATTGAGAAATGGCTCCAAGAATTGAATCTGACAAGCTCCTTGCGTACTTTAAAACACGAAAATGTCTTTACAAGCTCTCTGCCGCCTCCTTCCCGAAATATCCTCTAACATAACATTATAAGGTTTAAATTTGCGTGACTTATTCAAGAGGTTTTTATCAAGAAATGCTTCTTCCATATTAATTAGTTGCTCTTTTTATGTGTAATGGATTTTTAAGTGAATAAACAACAAAGAGCCGTGTTGGCTAAGTGGTAGCACACCCGACTTTCATTCCGAAGGTCGTGGGTTCAAACCCCGCCGCGCACCTCTGATTTTTCTTCTTGAAAAATTATGTGTGCTTTAAAAACACGTGCTCTAACGGTGAAGGCAAACATCGTGAGGAAACCGGCATGTTCTGAGAACTTTTCAAAGTTTGAAGGACATGTGTCATTCACCAACCCGCACTTGGCCAGCGTGGTGAATTAAGGCCTAATCTCTCTCGCCAAGAGAGAAGTCCCTGTGTCCCAGCAGTGGGAACGTTAATAGGGGTGTTATGGTAAACAACAAATGTTGCCGCGTTTTACTTCTTGGTCGTGGTTAATAAGCTGAATAATGGCGTTGAAGAGATTTTAGGGTCTTTCTAATATTTATATTACTTGGTGTGATGCTTATATCATATACCAAACATATAGTATAGTATAGTAAAACCATTTCTAAAATGAACGCCCCTCCACCGAATTCTGTTTTTTTTCTGTGTATTCTGTTTTTCCTCTCACACGTTGAAATCATCACGGTTTTGTGGAGGGGAGTTCATTTTTAGAATGGTTTTACTATACATGGATGTTGCTGTGTGAATTGTCCAGCAATTTTTTTATTTATGAAAGAACTAAGTACACTGGCATCTGACCATAATATTAAATTAAAAGGTCAATGGTCTTTACTTATAAGATATTTATATAATACTCAATTACTAGTTATTATGTTAATTAAATGGTCATAATCGATAGCATTCACGTTACTTATAAGATATTTATATAATACTCAATTACTAGTAATTATATTTAGTAGTAGGTATGTAATATTTTATTAATGATTTTATTTTTAAACTGACAAAATATACATTTATTTCTCTTTGTACAAAAGCACATATAACATACGTGTATATATGAGTACACAAGCTGTGTCGGTGATAAATCAGTAGTCTGTCCTGAGACTCATCAGTGTCCAGCAGTGGGCGTGCTGGGAACGCCCTGGGAGACCCACGGATATAACTTGATGTAAGTGACTTGATACTTGAGATAAACTTTTTGATCTTTTAAGTAGTTGTAGTAAATATTATAACAACCTGATGGAATGAAGGAAATTGGTTTTGAGGAGTTCGTGATGTTAAAAACCAAGAAAATAGGCAAAAACTATGTTAAGTTTTTTGATTACGGCAAGTCAGTAGGTACTTGTATTAGATGAGGGTTCCGTTTCATTAAACAAATTACCTTATTTAAAATTGTTATTTAATTATTATGACGCGTCAACGGATTAGGCATTAATAAATAAAAATAAAAACTTTTTATTTCAGATATCTAAGAATGATCCATATTGTGGTTAGTAAAATCTTAATCCTATGTTAGTAGGGTACAAAATATACAAAAAAAAAAACAAACTAAATTACTACGTTTATAAACTTATGCCAAATTGGCGAATTCATTCTTCCCGCTATAGTCTGTAGGATGATATTTGGGCTGTCCCGCACTCTACGCATCAGGGATGCTGTCTTTTTCCGCAGGATGGCTGCAAAGCCATCCGTTTGGTACTCTGAAAACATCCCCGACGCACTGCAGAACCGAGGCAGCCCCAACATCATCCTAAAAATGTTATTGTACTGAATACGTAGGGTATCCAGCGGCCGTACGTTGTGGTTTACCCATAGGTTCCCGGTATAAAGGCTTTGGCAATAAGCTTTAAATAGCGTGACTTTAACTTCCTCAGAACACCGGGAAAACCTACGTATCAACATGTTTCCCCTAACCGCTAGGGCCCTACGCTCTCTTTCAATATCAACATTATCTTTAAGGTCGTCGGTAATGTAGTGACCAAGATATTTAAAAGATGTTACTTTATTTATGTACACGCCATTAAGGGTTATATCTGGAAACTCTTTGAGGTTATTACCGGCGGCCTTAAAGATAATGTATTCACACTTTTTCTCATTATACCGAAGACCATGAGACGCAGCGTAACCAGCACAAACCTTCAACATCTCTTCGACAGATCTCGCTGTAGGGCCCAGCAACACCATGTCGTCCGCGTAGCTGATGTTATTTATACAAACCCCATCAACACGACAGCCGACACGCATGCTGCTGAGCTCTACAATGAGATCATTTACGTACAGGTTGAAGAGAGAGGGAGAACTCACCCCGCCCTGTCTGACTCCGCACTCCAACCCGTATGCGTCAGATAGAGTGTTGGACCACTTGACAACGTTCCTTTGGTTCCCGTACCAATACTTAAACAAATTTAGCATGTCCACCGGTACACCCCTGCTCCCCAACTTCCCCCAGAGCACATCGTAACTAACTAAATCAAATGCTTTAGAGAGGTCGAGGAAGCAGTCATACACCGGCGTCCTGCGACTAGTATAGTATTGGACAGTATGCTTGACAGCTAGTATAGCACTTTCAGTTGATAGCCCGGGTCTAAACCCGAACTGTGCGTCATGTAATTTCAGGTACTTTTGAAGCAAAGAGTCAAGCATACTGTCCAAAACCTTGGCAATGGTAGTAGCAAGAGAGATCGGTCTATAATTCCCCTTGTCCGATATGTCTCCTGTCCTGTTCTTCACAATTGGTACCACAACGGTCTTCATAAGGTCAGCCGGTAAATACGCATGATTAAGACAAATTGTGAAGAACATGGAGAGGAGACCGGGCAAGTGGATTCCTGCATGTCTAAGCATTGTGACATTCAAAATTATTAAAAGTTACATAAGCTTATCTACATTTTATCAAAAATACACGTCCTTTCAGCCCTCTTTTAAATGTAATCTTATAATTTATCCATTTGATTATGATGTTGTTCTTATAACCAATACCAAATTTAAGATTTAATAAATAAATAAAAATAAAATAAGAACGAAGTCACTTCTGAATGTCATCAATATAGATCGTCATCTGACCAGACAGACATTCCGTAAGGGTCCGTTTTACAGAACCCTAAAAATCTCTGCTCAATCGATTGGGAATAGCAGGGAATAACTATAAAACCGTGTAAGTCCCACTTATCTAATCTCAAGTCGCATATACCCACGTTTTGACGTCGCACATTTTTTTATCGACACTCAGAAGATTCTGTCGGCGAGATAGGGGCATTTTTGGGTGATTTGCTCGAGATGCGAACATTTTTAGGCCATTTTAGCCCCAAGACATGCGTAAATTGCATATTTTGTAGCCCTATTCGCTGAAGCGACGAGGGAAACAGGGTTCTCAATATCTTCAATTGAGTGTTAAGTGTTAGCTAACGGCTCGCGACTTTGCCTGCGTTTGAAGAATTTTCCGTAAAAATCATTTTATTAATTTGCTGCTATTCATAAGTATGGATACGATCATATATCTATAGTCATTACCGGGTTATGAATCAATTAATTAATATTGAATGATTAATTTGCTGATTTACAAACTTAACAGAACCAAATAATTCTAATTTGTCTGAAAATTACATAGGTACTTAATAAATTTAAAGATATATCACATGGGCGCGGTAAAATCCACGGATATTTCGCGTAAAAATCCACTACTTAAAATGAAAGCTACATAAACTTGATTTGGACCACATTCGTCCCGTGATTATCGGCCCGCATAAAAAATCTTCCTTTGTCCCGAATTCATCTGCATTCGGCCCTAGCTATACTTACTGACTGACACTTTTATAATTTACAAAGGATACTTTTTCAAACGTGAAACTAAAATCTATAAAGGTTCAAGTTTCCCTCAATTCGGTACAAGGAAATATAAAGTTTAAAAGGCGGAGAACAGACGATTGGGTACACCTGACGGTATTTTACGACGGTAATAAAACGCTGGACGCTCAATGTGGACCATACTTAAATAACTTTGATAGCCACTGTATTTATTTTGATACTACTGTAAATCAATAATAAATAATAATAAATCTAGCACCCGTAACACAAACTTATAGCTTATTATGTTGCTGTGTGAATTGTCCAGCAATATAACTTTATTTATATTTGAATAATAAACCATGTAGGGAAAATAATCAGCTAAGTATGTATAGTCGTTATTTGATGACCGTTATAGCGCAGAGGCTATGGTCGGCCTGCGACGCAAGAGGTTGCGGGTTCGATTCCCACATCGGGACAAAACATTTTTCGATCTGCAAATATTTGTTCCGAGTGTCTGGGTGTTATATATGTATTCATTTTAAAAACGGGAATTACTCACGTATTTACACAGGAGTTAAACAACTCTCGACGTTACGACCACAAAAAGATTAAAATGAATAGTATAAATCACGAAAATTTTGAAAGTGTTATATATGTATGATAAAATATATTATCTGTGCATGTTTATTATCTTAAGTATATCAGAAATCTAGCACCCGTAACATAATCTTCGAGCTACAACGGGGCCCGGGGCTAGATATTGCTGTGTGAATTTTCCAGCAATATTTATATTTATTTAGTATCTCACTATCGGCTATTTCGTTAGGTATTATTAATAAAGTATAGACCTATGTCGATAAATATTTGCTTCTAACACCAAAACTTCTAAACCAAGTTATTACTTAAAAGATCTCCTTTTCAGATTGCATTTACCGAGGAACTATACTTACCACATTCAATAATTTCAAACGCTATTTCCAAAAGGAAGCCAGTTTAACACGCTCAATGCCGGCGACGACAAACAAAGTCGCGGTCAGCCGTATAAAGTGGTCTTTTATATCAAACACGACCTCTCTGTAAAGTACACGGACAGAGAGGTTTAACTACTAGATGTAACAGAAAAATGTTTCTTATTTCAACGATTTATCATTCGTTTTCTGCCACGAGTCATAATGTAATTTACTATTCGTTCGATTCCGTTTACTTTTACTTTTTACTTAATATTATATACATGGATAGTTAATCCATGTATATAATATTAAGTAGGTATATCAGAAAATGCAGAAATCTAGCACACGTACCACAAGCTTCGAGCTTACCACGGGGCTAAATGTTGCTGTGTGAATTGTCCAGCAATATTTATTATATAGGTATATTTAATTAATGCACAACACGCTCAACGGCGAGTCGTCAGCTCAGATCATAGTTTCTTCCACAATTACTGTCGGAAGATCAGCGTTGGGTTAGGTTATGCGAGTCTAAATAATGCTGAGACAGAACTAGTTTTTCCGTCAAATTATCTCAGCTATTCTGTTTGGGTTAGTGGCTTAGGCCCCCGGTGTCCGACGCCCCCGTAGTTAAGGCACCCGATTCCGTTTCAGTTTGATATTAATAACATGTTTTGTTGTAAGTATTAGTATCAAAAATTTAATATTTTCTTTGTTTATTTGTACCACATCCAGAAACTCTATCTATGGTCCCCGGAGATTGAATAAGGCGCGAGTGAGTCTGGATTTATGTGGATTCCGGCGACACCACTCCTGCGATTACTGTGATATTACGTCAAACGTGTATCTTGGATTACCTACCTGATAGTATTTAGAAGTTCTCGAGTGGAGACTACGGATCGACAAGTGCAGCGTCGGACGACCATCAAAAAGGTTGAAAGCGGTTGGCTCGCGGTGGATGCAGGCAGCATCCTGTCGCAATAACTGGAAATCATTAAGGGAGGCCTATGTCCAGCAGTGGGCGTCCAACGACAGACATGATGATGATGTTTTAGACTTCATGAACAGGCTCAGAGTCGCTCAAAGAGCTATAGAGAGCTGTGCTCGGTGTTTCTCTACGTGATCGAATTAGAAACGAGTAGATACGTAAGAGAACGAGGGTCACCGACATAGCCCAGCGAGAAATATGAGGTAAGTTAAGTACACATACGAATACATTGAATGCATACTTAAGATACTTAATAAAAATTTCGTTTTAAGCTGGTCTCATAGCTTACTTCAAGAATTATTTGATGATGATGATGATGACAAAAAAATATATAGGAAAGCAACATCTTTCGTAGCAATTAAGTGACATAAGAAAATTGACAACAAAGTTTTCAACAGTTAAAAGCTTAGCACTAATCTCTTTTTACAATCTAACAATCCCCATTAAACCATGGTTAGAGTAAATAACGCTAGCTTTGTAATAAAAGCGAGAAGTGATCTTATGGCCACTGCATAAAGTTCATGTTACCATAAACCGTTTAGACACGTCAGAGGTCATTCAGATCTAACACACCTCAAAGTAGTAAATGCAGTTTATTTTAGAGTTGAGTGTTTTTGCCGAATATATATTTCTTAAGTGTATTTATTTTGATATTTTTTTAATAAGTTTATATTTAACTAGCTTTCCACCCCGCGATTCGCTGCGATATAATAGATTTAAAAAAATAGCATATGTCGCACTCTATCCCGTCAACAATATTTACATAAATACATAATATACAATATTGGTGTACAATAAACGAATTCTATTTATCTATAATTAGGCATATCTATCTCCACTTAAAAAAATAATCTCGTTGTTATTTTATGATTTACCTACCGTGAAAGACCGACAAACAAACAAAACACACTTTTTATAAATTATAATTATATAGGTTAATTATAACAAATTCGGCCAAATACCTTAAAGTGGCCGAATACTGAAACGAATATAAGTAACACCTCTAAATGCATTTTATACCCAACAACTGGCATTCTAGATTTAGTGTAGAGTTGCCAATCTCCGCTACTAGATGGCGCTGGACGGGATCGTAAACAGTTTTACGGTTAGTCGTGCTTTGACTGTCCACCGGAGCGCACGTATTCAGCAGATGTTTGGGATGTTAGAGGATTATGGCTAGACTTGAGATTTACTTACCTGGCGTTCTCCAACTTATAAGAAGAAATATATTTTTAACTGAATTCAAATAAGTATGATAATAGAAAAAGCTACGTACCACACGTCATGTGTGTACGTATAACCACACGGCAGATAATATTTATCTTAATAATATTGAGGATTAGCCGACTGGTAGATGCGTTTAGTACGTTATCAAACTATTTGTACTATCCAACACTAATATTCTTTCAAATCGGATCCTGGGATTAGCGCGCTTAAACAAACAAATTCTTCAGCTATATAAAACTTAGTTAAGTACATAAGTTGGGAGTCAAAGATATTCCTATACCTACTACGAGTATCTTTTCATCCGCATATCCAATAAGAGCAAAATGACCGTATGCATAGAATTGTCTGAACAAAGGATAATAAAGTTTCTTGAGCGGGTTCTTACGAGTCGCCGTTGTTAGGAATTGAAACTGCGATGTGAGGTGAATGCAAGCAGGTGTACACGATCTTATTAGACGCAAATAGTAGGGGAGACGAAATGTGAACTTGAGAATTGTAAACTAAAGTTAATCCATATTGAGATAAACGGGAAATATAACCTTTTTACGTTCAATTTTGACCGTTTCGTACCAAAACGTGGCAGTGTTTGATCTCGAAGACGTTCCACGTTTTGGGACGAAACGGTTGATCAAAATTCAACGTAAAACGGTTCGTGTATTGCCCGTTTATCTCGTCAAACCACGACAGTTAATCCCTTTTAAACTATCACGGTTTTTAACAATATTAGAACACAAAACGGTTCAAATGTTTTTGAGTTTTCTGATATTTCGGCTCTGTCGTTCGGAGACAGATTTCATTAAATTCGGATCATATATGAGTTATCTTATCCTATATGATCCGAATTTGATGAAATCTGTTTCTTGTATTTTCCTGTATATTGTTAGTGTTACAATATCAATTTGTATTGTGTTGTATTGTAATTTCTTATTTAAATTAAGACTTGAAATTATGTTTTTATTGTTATTATAGATCCATTATACAACTATGACCTTTCTGGACAAAAACCTATATCAACAAACTATTTCATTCAAAACCGTAACACTTCAACAATCCAATATTCACGTTATAGCACTGGATATAAAGTTGAAATCACATTCACTAATGCCTCACACACCCTGCAATCGTAACTATTTTATCTAATAACACGAAATGTGTGACTGAATGACTACAACAAAGTAAAGTTGCAGCTTTGTCTGGGTGTATTTTGTTAATATAGTGATTGACTCGCTTCTTATATTTGTAGGTGTGCTTTATTTAGAGTGTGGTGCCTGAATAGCACCACTTTATAGTAATTAATAACCACCTTATCTTTTCTTGGGTCAAATCGCTCATAAATTGTCAAGAAGAAAAATCTAGAAGTGATACCCACGACCTTCGGAATGAAAGCCGAGTGTGCTCCCACTTAGCCAAAACGGCTTTTTAAAAAGCAAGATAATAGTTCGCAGTTTAAGGTTGAAACTTATTGTTTAAATAGTAGATAGTATTCGGGAAAAGTTATGCTGAATTTTTTAATCGAATCCGGGGCGCATAACCAGTTATTATAAAGGTGATTGTACACAGGCGCGGCGTTTTTATTTCGCACATTATAACGGTAGTTTAACGCGCGTTTTACGATCGTCCGGCGATATCTCTTTTATTGTTGTTTTATTGATGAGAAGTGACGTTTGGCCGGAGTTTAGAGATTGAGGGTAGAATTGGAAATAGGTTCTATTCCTTTATTAGAGCAGGCAAAGTATCTCCTATATTTGAACATGAAACGGGTAACATACCATGGTTTAAATGTAAATGTTAAAAACCATGATAGTTTAAAAAGTTATAAAGTGTCTCCTTTTGAATAGTGGCCGTTGCTTTCGAATGTATGACCATCGCCCGCTGTGCCACAGAGGTTGTCAACTATTTGTTAATCTGTGTATTTATGTGTGTGCAAAATAAATCTATTTTATTTCTTTCTTTCTATTTGCCGCAGCGGATAAAGGGCCATCTTCAACGCAAGAGGTTGCGATTTTCGATTCCCGCCTCGGGAAATACTTGTCCCAACTCAAAAATGCTTTATTTGTGCAAATATTCGTTTCGGGTGTTCTGGGTGTTTTCTATGAATAATATAAATAGTTAGCTATGTATGTACTCATCTAAAATTTGTCTAAAAATCGAAGTATTTCTGAGTTTGCTAATCTTAACTGAACATTGATTTTTCATATGAGAATAAACTTATTAAACCGTAACCGAATACAAGCATACAATATTTGCTACCCTGGTTACCCTAGGCCCTAGTACCTATTATTTAATCTGTGTCTAGGGTCAAGCCTGTCCAGCCCTAGTATACCACGTGACTATATTACGAAAATTATTTGTTTGTTGAGGACAGCCCACAATCAAATATTTCTTAGAACTATTATTAGCACGAAGTTTTGGGTTCAAAGGTTTAATTCCGATAAATTCATGAATACAAAAAGTTGGTTAATTTGATTTTTTTCCGATTGTACACAAATAAAAAATCTCTTTCACTAAACGTCGCGTCGCTTCTTCTATCTACAGTCAATTCAAAAAGAGAATACAATACAATATTCTTTATTGCACACCACAAAAACAAAAAACACATAACAAAAAATATAGGTCCATAAAAAGTGTAACAACTGGCGGCCTTATCACTAAAAGCGATTTCTTCCAGGCAACCTTTGGATGGACAGGAAACACTAGTACTAAAAGACGAGAATCTGACCAGATACAAAGTTTCTCCTGAAAGAAATGACTGGCTATTGGAGCATTATTTGCAGGGATCTCATAAGTTACGTCATACGACGAGGGCCAATAGATCATGCCCTCAGGCAAGACCCTCTCTTGAATCTTAATAATGTCTGACTTTTATTACTGTAGGGCACTTCGGGAATATAACTTTCATATACTGTTTGGA
This sequence comes from Chloroclystis v-ata, assembly GCA_963691955.1. Lineage (NCBI taxonomy): Eukaryota > Metazoa > Arthropoda > Insecta > Lepidoptera > Geometridae > Chloroclystis > Chloroclystis v-ata. The sequence goes on along the minus strand of OY829909.1, from coordinate 5,546,736 downwards.
GAGAAAGCTTTGTGTATCTTTGGTGAAGATTCAGTTTGATTTTCAATGTTCAACTAGAGTGATCTTCGATATGCAAAATCTGTCTTCAATTTAACAGACTCTTAAGAGTAACAGACAACCTCTGTGGCGCAGCGAGCGATGGTCCGTCTACGACGCATGAGGTTGCGCGTTCAATTTGGAACAAAACCGTCTACAAATATTTGTTCCGTGTGTTCTGAATAATAATAAATATCTTCTTTGCCAATTTCTCAAAGATATCATCATCACATCATGACCCGATGACTATTTATGGGACCACCTGGGAAGTACATAGGTACTTCCCAGGTACTATAGGTAAAGGTAGCAACCTACCTATACCTAGAAAAAAAAATCCATCAAGCAGAAAAATGTGTTTTCACATTGAGCCTTTTTCTTTTTTTTTTTTTGGATGTGGTTAAAATATAACACTAGTTGAAAACTATTTAGTGTAAATACGCAAATAAAACCGCATTTAATCCTAGCTAACCCGGTTAATAGAAAAACAAGGTTTACACTCGAGATATCTGGTTAGCACGGGATGTTTGTCCGTATGTCCCACCGTGTTTGTTAAGCACTCGTGACCGCTGCAATTCTGTTCTGTTTTTCATGATAGTACGTATTTCTTTGGAAATGATTTACTAAAGATAGTTCGTTTACAATCAATGCTTAGAATGATAGGAATTCTTAGAATCGAAATTAATACAACTTAGACTCTAAGTTGTATTAATTTCGATTCTAAGAATTAATCTAAGAGGAGTCGATAATAACTTTTGGTATTCTCTAAGTCTTAGAGAATACCAAAAGTTATTATCGACTCCTCTCCCACTGCTGGGACACAAGGATTTCTCTCTTGACGACAGAGATGCCGGTTTCCTCACGATGTTTGCCTTCACTGTTAGAGCGTGTTCTAAAAGTGCAGTAAAAATACTACACAAATTTTAGCAAAGTATTATTTTCAAGAGTTCATTTGCTTGCAAATCATCCATAAAACTGCTTGAATTGAAAGCAAATGCATTTTTACACAGAATCACTTTACTACGTATAAAATAATACTATGTGACATACGGACGGACGGACGGACGGACAGACATGACGAATCTATAAGGGTTCCTTTTTTGCCATTTGGCTACGGAAACCTAAAAATCATTATCGAACAACCAAAGATTATCTTATAAACTAAAATCCCTTTAAATTCCCAGAGAATAAGTATTGAAACATTCAAAGGTAGGGGTCACGTGCTAAGGCAATGCACATAATACCGCTGTAATACAATACAGGGCACTAAACTGCTATAAGTATTGCAGGACGGGCGCCATTTTAGGGCTGCGTGGCGCATACTGATTGCTGGACGGGGATGGTATGGATGCGGTATCTTCATCAATCAATCAATCTAATATTATCTAATTTAAAAAGGAATATTTTGTAGATAATGGAGGGTTGATAGGGCCGAAATGGTTTCGAGTTTTCACGCCCACGCCAAATCACTCGTGTCTATAAACAAGTTTCGACTTAGAACGAGATACTACTGTCAAACTTATACTAGGTTTAATAATATATCTCTTAATTGTATTGCAGTCTTTAATACATTATTACATATTAGTCATTCATTAGTCTTTATTACATTACAATACAATTACGATTATAAAGCATTTCGTTTATAATGTTATAGTCCCCTGGTGATTTTCCATTTTCTGTCTTAATCGCATACTCAATTTAATACATATATGTATAATATATAGATAACTCGTTTACGTTCCTTTTGCGTAAACATAGAAAACTGTACGTGTGTGTGTTTTCTTCACCATAAAATACAAACAATTATTATACTATCAAATGGGCTACGTATTTCAGTTCGGTGTTGCCACATCCAAATTTCCAACTACCCTGTAACTCAGCTACTTTATTTCTCGAGGTGAGTCTTGTTGAAAGTGAGATAGTTCACTCCGGCCCGTTGGCAAGCGGCTCACGTACAGACGAACTTTTTAACCGAACTTTTCTATAGTTCCGGTGATTATGCCGGTGTCAATAAAGTTTTATTGTAGACTGAGGTGCCTTGTAAGTTCTGTTGCGAATACTGAGTATGGAATGTTTCTGTTTCTTGAGTCTAGATGGCGCTAATCGTATGTGCTTAGAATACGCTTCGTAAACTTTATTCACATACGAGTCTCTAAATGTATCTAGCCGTAGAAAGCAAGTATACCTAAGTTTAATTCATGTATACCACAAGTAAGGAGAATGGATGGCCGATGGGGCCAAAAGTTTTTGAGTGGTGATCACGGATCGGCAAACGCAGCGTCGTTGCTATATTTCTAAAAAAACTTTCATACAAAGACCATTCTCAATATTAGTTACGTGGACTGTGTAGCCGATATATTTTTATTTCTACGAAAACTAAAATCTACGAATCTACGGATCTCTCATACCATCTCTGCTGCAATCACCAGATTGGATATTTATGAGTTACATAAATAAATAAATCCATACAGGGTCCGAGTTATTGGCAATATCCCGTGCGTCTACTACGCTATAAAGAATTCCTACAATAAATTATTTATTGAGAGTGACCACAGATTACTTAGAGTGATTTAGAACTATATTCTACGTCTTATACTAATGAAATACTATTCTTGTTTGTTATTATATTCGTTAATTGCTACACCCCATTGTTTTATCCGTGTTCTATGAATTGTCCCGCGAAAAGAGTTGTTAACATGTATAAAATGTTTCTTGTGATATTCTGATATGTAAATTATTGTAACTTTTAAGAATATTTTTAATTTATCTACCGAAAATATCAAAATTATGTACTTTATCTGAAATATCTCGCAGAAATTTTATTCGCTAAATTAAGCCGCTAAACGTATATTCACCAAAAAGAAAGCCGATCCAAGAAATCCCTTAGTAGGTACTATTGCCAACAAAAGTCGTTTGTAACTCTATATCGACCGCCTTGGAACTGCACTTTTAAGATATTGACTCTTCAGACAACCGCGGTATTATGTGCTCGCCTGTACTGAATTTCAGAGATACTCGCTTCGGCAAACAGTTTTATGTGATTTATTGTACTGAAATGTAACTTTACTAAGGAAATACAACTAAAGGAATTGTCGTATATACTTGCTACGTGAGAACTACAGAGTTTATTTTTTAATTTAGTTTATACCGGGGCAATGTCACGTAAAATTATTTACTTTCTAGTTTACCTACTTTATCCAATTACCTTTTTTCCATTTATCTATGTTTCTGTCCAAAATTGTAACTAAAGATATAAGACATAGGTATACTAAAACCATTTCTAAAATGAACGTCCCTCTACCAAATTCTGTATTTTTTTTTCTGTGTATTCTGCTTTTCTTTATTTCCTCTCACACGTTGAAATCATCACGGTTTTGCGGAGGGGAGTTCATTTTTAGAATGGTTTTACTATACATTCAAATCGTTTATCGTATTTAATCATTTTAATTTTAATATACATATTATTTCAACAATTTGAATCCCATTCACACTAGTTTATTTATTTTTTGATTGTGCAACAAATAAATAAATATTGCTGGACAATTCACACACCTCGTGATTCTGACTGAACTGACTCCATAACCGAATCTTATAGATTTATAGTAGATAAAGGACCCTGCTAAACGGTCCAAAGTTGTTAAGTCACGTTGTAAAGGGATCTCTAACGGCCGAAGTCAACAATACAACTAGATTAGGCTTCTACACCTCTGTCGGGAGACTTCGGAGTTTTTCTACAACACATTTGTGCTTCCAGTCACGTGTGGACGGTCGATGGATATAGGACGAATGGAATAGCTGGGACAGTTCTCTATTTAAAACCGATTTAAAAATTATAAAGTTATCAAGTCGACTGTCTGGGACAGTTCTCAATTTAAAAACGACTTTAAAAAAATATAAGGTTCTCAAGTCGATTGTATGGTTTGTACCTATAAGGTACTCGTATGTTACCAATAGTGAAATGATTTGGATAATTCTTTTTTATATTAATTTATATCTATATATTACTAGTTGACCCGCCCGCGGCTTCGCCCGCTTTCTATAGTTTTCTCACCTTTTAAACCTTCCCTGGACTTCTACGAACATTTCAAGACCAAAACCAGCTTAATCGGCCCGGCCGTTCCCGAGCTTAAGCGAGACTAACGAACGGCGATTCATTTTTATATATAAAGATTATATATAACCTAAGAGCCCGTGATGGCCAGACCTTCCTTTAATTCACAAGCGTGAAAATTCTTTCATGTGTATGTCTAACATAGGTAAGAATAACCCCCAAACATGAAACCTGGATCGCGGTTCCTTTGGGAGATACCAACCTTTTACCTGTTATCTCCCAAAGGAACCTTGTGAATTAAAGGAAGGTCTGGCCATCACAGGCTCTTGGTCCAATAGGTATAAAAGGACGAGGTTCCCACTGACTGACTGACATAATAGACGCACGCATAGCCTTAACCGCTAAAGGTAGTGAAATTACATTTGAATCGTGGGTTTCTTTTGTGACGTATAAGTCCACTTATAAGGGGTTTTGCTAGATTCAATCCCGGAGACTAAGAGGAGAAATAGAGGTACCTAGTTTGTATGCAAAATTCTTTAAATTATCAACGATTTTGATAGAACTCGAGCTTCAACCGAGGCAAAGCAAGGGCGGGTCGCTAGTATTCCATAAAAAAGTATTCCCCTTGTATATTTTATAATAATTTGGTTCTGATTGTTGTTAATATGAACCAAATAAGAATGTAAACCATTTATTAGTAATCCACAACATTACAACATTCACAAGATAACAAGGATTATTTATTCTTTATTTTCGTACTGAATGCTAAAATTAGGTACTAACTTAATTAAACTTAACAAACTTGGCGTATCCTAAAGTTTTGCACAATAAATTGGAGCACAAGTCATGCAGTGACCTAGTTATTGTGTTTGAGCTACGTCGATATCGAACTTAGGAATGTTCTGGAATAATGTTAAGTGAATTATGTTATCTCGTTGAGTCGTTTAGTTGAAAAGTTCTGCGAAAATGGCTTTTATGCAATTAACTATGATCTACTCTTAACATTGATGTGTGGTGCTGGCCTAAAAAGGGAACCACGTCATGTTGAATGTGTTCAGTCAGTGTTGGGTTAGGTTAGGTTAGATTGATTGATCGCGGAAGGCTATAATAAGTACCTAATTAATATGACTTACGAGTATATGACGATAACGTAAAAACTTATAAGTAACTAAGTAAATCATTTAGAACTCGTGTAACTAAATTATAACTTATAAATAATTTAAATATCCAATAAAATAGGTCTTACAGTATTTTTTTTAAATGTAAATAAAATGAAGAATTTTGTCAGTCATAAACACAATTCACAAGGTTGCTGAGAAAGTAAATTACTCGATTCAGAAAACATTCAATAAAAGACGAATTCGCATAATGTTATTAGAAGGAGAATATAGCAAATGGGAGCTAACATGGGCATACAGACAGTATTATCAAATTGTATGTAGATTTTATTTTAAGGGTTCTGCACGCACGCTTCAAAGCAAGTCATCATCATCATAATAATCTCCATTATTCTACAACTAAGCATGGGTATTCGCAATAAAACCGATTATAGGTTTAGGGGGATTTAGTATAATTTAGTAAACCACCACGAGTTGGTAAAAAGTACCTACTGTTATTTGAGTTTCCCGATATTTCGGCACTTTCAAACGTCGTTTACGGAGATAATAATAAATGAAAACATTATTGTTAAATTGTGTAACATAGAGTTATTTGATAACTATGAATTAGTATCAACAATTTTTATCCGGTTTAGTACATATAGTAACTAATTTAAATTCAAATTATGGAGCTTTAAAATTAAAATCCACACATGAGAGAGTAAAATACAATGACGCCATGATATAAAAATTGCCGAAATATTGATAACTCAATAATAAATCATGATAATAATCATCAATCCGTTTCGTGTTCTAATATTGTTAAAAACCATAATAGTGTAAAGTTATAACAGTTTGAAAATCTCAGCAAAATAATGGGCTCGGTTTTGTTGATTTCTTTACGGAACCCTCTCTCGGGGATAGTCCTATTCGCAACTGCACGTTTTATTGGAAGTACAAGGATGCTTTCCTTGTAATATTATAAAGAAAGAGTTTGGCGTATTTCTGAGAAATAAATATCTGGTAATCTTATCTAATTTTAATATTCCAGAACTGTAATATTACCTCTAAAAACTTGCAGCTTATAAAACTTAAAAACATTTAACATTGTTATTGTTTTTGTTGCTCTCGCTGTTATATTGCGACATCGCTGTTATAATATTGTTGGGTTAGGTTTGTGTGTTCATTTAAACTTTTTATTGTTATTTTTGCCGTTAGTTATTAGAAATTTTTGATCGGATCAAGAAAATTGGTATTTATTTGTTCGGAAGCTCTTGGTTAAATTATGACAGAACTTTACTTGTTAAAATCAATAAAGACATTTTTTTAGTCGTTTGCGGATTCGGAATTCAAAAAATGTTATGCCGAGGCACTAACAAAATAAAAATATGTGTTTCTAAATTCAAATATAACTTCACTCACCTAACCAACCCAACGTACGCATTTACACCGCTCCCTTAAAGTCTTATTACACCGAGAAACATTTCTCTCTGGATTCAAAGCGTTAGATTGTGTTATTCATGCTCGAGGCACACTGAGCGGGAAATAAATGACTTATCAGGTTGAAGCCTCACTTCCTTGTATAAGCCAAGTGATTTCGTCGAAAATAAAAGGATCCACTCTATCTGAAAGACACAGTTTCGCCCGTGTTAAAAATAAATAATAAATAAAATTTATAAATAATAAATAAATATAATAATATAATATTACTGGACAATTTACACAGCAACGATCTTTATTTTACGGACTAATTTAAAAAAAGTACCTACTATTTTATATTATGAAATGTATTTTCGTTTTATGTATGTATATTAATCTGTGTATTTATGTGTGTGCAAAATGAATATATTTTCTTTCTTTCTTTCTTCTTTCTTACTATTTACTCCCCGAATAACTCTAAGTTCAATGGATCACGTATATCTAACATTGTTGGTCCGTTCGGTTCGTTTGTTCGGACTGTATCGAGTTTTATTTATATTGTGATTAGGTAACGAAGGAGAAACGTTTGTTACAGTTTGTTAGTGCTCGTATTCCTGTACATTTTACGTGGTAACACCCCAAAATGTGAGATAGATTTATAAAAACAATATTTGTGTTTATTATGGGTCCATCTGTATACAATAGACTGTCGAAACATATAAAAAATGCCCCTTATACATATACAACATAAGAATATACCTAATATGACGTGTAAATTTCTCTTTACCATCATGCAATGTAACAACTTTAGAAAACGAATTCAATATTCGTATTGGATCTAGAAACCAACCGAATATTCAAGTTCTGTAAAATTAGATAAGTATTTTTCATACTTGGCATCAAGCCAGCCAATCGCAAATCAGATGCTATCGATACCCATTGCCACCGAACCATCTATAAAATGAAATGTGCACATTTTAGACCCTCCAAGAAACCAAAGTTTTATCTTTGCGATACGCATTTTACTGAGCTTCGAAAACGATTTTTACACAATCGTAAATTGTCAGTCTCTAAGTCAAAGAAAGAATATTTTTTTTATGATTATTATACATTATTATTATGTATAAATAAAATAAATATTGATGGACAATTCACACAGCAACATCTAGCCCCGTGGTAAGCTCGAAGCTTATGATACGGGTGCTAGATTACCGATATACCTACTTAAAAGAATGCATAGACATAGATAAGTATATCTTTTTTATTAAACATACCTATTTAACCTCCTGCGTAGCAGGCAGACCTTCGCCCGCTGCGCCACATAGGTCGATATTACGTCGTAATTCTATCTTCTATCCAACAGATTTAACTCACGGACAACAAAACATTTTATTCACACCATTCCCTATACCCTCGAACGATACACTTATCTAACCAACGTCTCTGTAAAATAGACATTCTTCCAACACTCGTAAAAATTCAATCTGAAAATTGCTCGCCTACAACCCGAGTTACGTCTTATTGTGTTAGCTGATGAAAAATTTATCAGGCCGAATTATAAGGCTTTTGGTGGCTAGGAACATTTTATTGTTTCCATTACGGGGTTAAGTGCTGTTATGATTTCAGTATTTTCTAGAAATACTTTTATTATAGTAAGGTTTATTTTGCTTTTAAATAATATATAAATCGAAGATAGTCCACGTTTAAGAAGTACTATAAACTGTGATATTTTATAGTACTAAGTACCGAATATATATTGATAAAACGTTAAAATATTATAAGTTACTGCTGAAGCACACATTAACTTGAATTAAAAATATGTGATATTTGAATGATATAATATATTGAATGGCAATATATGTAGATTTTACGTCAACAGAATGTTAAGTCTACGAATACAGAAAAATTAAATTTCTTAGTTTTAGTTTTGATTAACATATTGTATATCCTAGACCGGATAAACATTGTTCATATTCTAACACAAATTTGTAACAAACAACTCTTTGTTTACTTTAATACTCTTATATACTTACAGTAATGTTGTGACCTAAATACAATACCTAAACAATTTAACAATAAAGTTTTCTTTATCTCTATCACAGTAAGCAATATACAAAACAAAGAAAGTCTCGTATATCGGGTTTTCAATCAAACACGCCGGGTGTCGAATAGCAGCCGCAATAAACAGCGGCAAAGGACCGCCGTTTCTACCCTACACACACCCCTGTAGATCTACCCTTTTAGGGTAGAAAGGCTGGACAGGGTAGAATGGACTGAAATCCTTTCAACAGTGTTTTTCGTATTAATTTGTCACTTTTGATATGATTTGCCTCCTTTTAGCTTAATCCTTCATGAGAAATCTACTCAGATTCAGATTGAGCATGATGTGTTTCTTAAATTCAGTTCAACAAGACAGTCAACACTTTTATTAACATAAAGTAGTTTTCAGTTTTCTGTATTGATCATTACATTTATTATTAAAAAATAAATTTAAATAAATAAGTACTGCTGGGCAATTCACACAGCACCAACATCAACATCTTAGCCCCGTTAGATAACGCCTAGAAAAGTCTAGAAACTTTTGCTAGAAATAACGTTTTATTTTAGAACAGTTATTTTCCAAGGTGCAGGTATTTCAGGCGTATTTTCAGAATGTCCTAGGCTAGCGTTTCAGTATAATTAGTCTAACCGCCCTACATGGTCGCTAATTTCCCTAGAGGGCAGGAATTTATGCGACAATTTTAAAAAATTCTTACAACCTATGAATAAAATTGAAAAATTACTCAAAACGTTACTAGTTTTAATTTCATATGCCTCTCTCGTCATGAGAGAATTCCCTGTGTCCCAGCAGTGGGAACGTAAATAGGGGTAATGAAGATGTTTTTACGGTTTTTTCTGCTAATAAAAATTCTTATTGAATTTGAACATTTAAATCAAAATATCTGAGTTCAAATCTCACACCACAAATATCTATCCCCAAATTGTAACGTTCTGAATGCCGTGAAATTCTCGAAAATTCTCGAATGTTCTCGAAATTTTCGACGCTGAATGCTTTACATTTTAATATAGGATATTGCAGCTAAATAGAGGTTAGATTATTGAGAAATAGAGCACTGTGGTTGTCGTCGCCTGCAGATTAAACAAATATCACGCGATCCACCTAGAAGCTTTAGAGTCGGCATTTATTGAAAATATTTATTAGAAACATAATCTCGAGGACCACAGAGCAGCGGGCGAAGTTGTGCTTCGACGCAGGAGGTTGCAGCTTCTATTCCCGCCTCGGGACAAAAAAAAATTATAAACCGCAAGTATTTGTTCCGAGTGTCTAGGTGTTATATGTATATTAAAAAATAACAATCTATGTATATTATAATTAAGTAAATATATCAGAACATAGCATCCGTAATACACACAAGCTTACTACGGGGCTAGATGTTGCCGTGAATAGTCCGGCAATATTTATTTAGTTGTGTTGAACACTTTGTTACGTCATAGTGATAAATACATACTAACATTTTAAGTAAATTGCACTTTTCAGCCATCTTTGCTCCATCCGCACAGCTTTCTGATCAGAAAACTACAAATATCTGAAAAAGCATCGGTAAAAATCTTTATTAAAAATGCAATACGCTCTATTCGGGCTATGAACCAACATTCGGGTAATACTCGGCAATACCAATACTGAAGTCGAATCTGAGAAATGAACGTCTCTCGGTTCCCCCTGTACAAGGTGATCCTCCATGCAATGCTAAGCGAGTACATTGCTATTTTAATCCTATAGAAGCTAAAAAAGATTTTCGGTAGTTTTATTTGACAACCTTAGAATGAAACGCGACTTGGTATAAGTGAGACAGAATATATAAATATAGACCAGGGTTTTTAATTTTTTACAAGGAAAAAAATAGTAGTAGAATGAAACCCATTAGAAAAGGAGGGGAATATGATAAAAATGAAAGGAAAAATAAATTACGGTCGATCTGAGTTCGGGAAGTGGGAGGGGGTGGGCTTTTAAGGGGAGAAAATGGTTTATCTCGATTTGCGGTGAAACTACAAGTCCTATAAAAAAAAGTTATATGGCAAAGTTGTAGGTAATAAAACGATCTACAACTTTTAATTCCCAACTTTTTTACATAACGTCAAAATGTATGTGAAAAATTCAAATAACTAAGTTTTTGGTTTTTTATTTCTATCTTTTTCAAAAACATTTTATTTTCTACGAAATTTGGTGAAAACTTACCTATTTATGTCCCAAATCCACTATAATTTATTTGATTAAAAATATTAATTTTTTCACCTTATTTTGACTTAATTACTAAAAAAATAGACCAATTTTCAATCGAAAATTCACGTGTCAAAATATTAGTTTTTTTATAAAAATCGGTATGTTGTTTGTTCATTGAAATCTCTATTTTATGATGGTTAAGAAAAATATATACATTGCCATAATAAATTATCTCAGAAAATGCAAAACACCGAAACAAAATTTGTATCATTATGTACAATTGCATCATAAAAATGTGATTTTTGCAATTTTTATTTCATATAATTGCTTATAATCCGACTTATTGCACATTATACAAACAGATTATTATATAATAATTATTATTATATAGTCTGAAAAGACAAAATCATATTTTTATGATGCAATTGTACCTAATGATACAAATTTTTGTTTCGGTTTTGTGCATTTTCTGAGAATATTTACTATCGTAATGTATATATTTTTTTTAATTATCAGAAAATAGAGATTTCAATGAACATAAAGCACACCGATTTTTATAAAAAAGCTAATATTTCGACACGTGAATTTTCGATTGAAAATTAGTCTATATTTTTGAAAATTAAGTCAAAATAAGGTGAAAACAATAATATTTTCAATCAAATAAATCACAGTGTATTTGGGACATAAATAGGTAAGTTTTCACCAAATTTCGTTGAAAAATAACAATGTTTGAAAAAGATAGAAATAAAAAACCAAAAACTTAGTTATTTGAATTTTTCACATACATTTTGACGTTATGTAAAAAAGTTGTGAATTAAAAGTTGTAGATCGTTTTATTACCTACAACATTGCCATATAACTTTTTTTTATAGGACTTGTAGTTTCACCGCAAATCGAGATAAACCATTTTCTCCCCTTAAAAGCCCACCCCCTCCCACTTCCCGAACTCAGATCGACCGTAATTTATTTTTCCTTTCATTTTTATCATATTCCCCTCCTTTTCTAATGGGTTTCATTCTACTACTATTTTTTTCCTTATTTGACCATTTTTGAAGCTAACTGCACTGGTCTAATAATTCTTCTTTAATTTGTTCTGTATGTGACGTTTTCTGATGGTTCCAACGGAAGATCAGCGTTCTAATAGCCCACAGCTATTAGAACACAAACCTGAGTTAGACGCCTATTCATAGTTATATAGTAAGTTTATGTAATAAGTAAATATTTGTATGTATTAAGTTTGTATTAACTATGAATAAAGATTTTTTCTTTCTTTTTTTCTTTCAAATATATATCTATTATATACGCTGCTACCCATCATCTTGTACAAAAGTTGTTAGTAACTTTAGTGAGAATCAATTACTGTAAAATAAATATAAGTATCTCGTACAGTTTGCTGACTGTACATAAATCTATTTGTATATAAATAAATAAATAAAAATTTTGCTGGACAATTCACACAGCGAAATCTAGCCCCGTAGGTACTAAAGCTGTGTTACGGGTGCTTGATTTCTGATATACTTAATGGAATATACATAATAAAATAAATATCTATAACGTGCGCAATTATAAATGAGTTCTGTAAATGGCGTCCGCTCGCATGCGTTCTCGCTCACTCTCTATCGCTGTCTATACTCACACAGTGAAGTACGCGCTACAAAAAAATAGTCAGTCAGGCCTAATTCGCACGAGAGCTTTTTTAACGTCCGTTAAAAAAGCGTTCAAATAGAACATAATAATTATGTTCTATTTGAACGCTTTATGCATACCCAAGTACGTGTTCACACGTCGGCGATTTTAGAACGCGACGCTTTTTTATCGAGCAGTGTTGCATTTTGAACGCAGAGTGCTGGTAATAGGCCGTATGAAACTTTTTAATATTATTCGATCAAAAAAACGCATAATCACATTGAGGACGTTATAAAAGCGCCGACGCCGAGTTTATAACGCAAAGCTGTTTAAACTCTTTACTTTACTTTACTACAAAAATAATTTCATTTAAAATAAGTATTTTGTAAAAAAAACTCTGTAGTCCCTATATTCTATATCTATATCCTAGATAAAAATACTATTTAGATAATAATAATACAATAATACCGTGGAAATATGCTCGAATTACAAATAATTTTGGTATTACGTTTGTATGGGAAATTCGTCGTGACGCCGGCCTGTTTGAGAACTTGTTTTGCCAACCGTACCATACCTACCCGCCGCCATTTACAGAACTCATTTTCAATTGCGCACGTTATACATATAAGTATCTCGTACAGTTTGCTGACTGTACATAAATCAATTTGTACATGAACATGAATAAAGACCCAGATAAGAGATTGCGTGATACTATACCGGCGGATATATAGCCCTACGCTTCGCGCTATATATTATAGCTTCCAGTGGATAGTGTCCCTACGGGGTGTAAAGGGGGGCAGGTGGCGAGATTATTGTAAACTCTGTGCAGTAGACGATCACTAAACATCAGCGCTGCGGTCATTATTAGTTGGAGTAGAACAGGTCACGGCTGGTCTCAGGACACTGATTGAGTTCTGCTTAGATATGCATTTTAATTATCTGCTATATTTAGTATTTCTTATTTAAAATTTCATAAATCATTTACCTATAATAAGAAACATTCAATATCGCTTACAAGGTCGTCATACCTACTTAAGATATTAGTATAACGACCTCTGTGGCATAGCGGGCGAAGGTCTGCCTGCGACGCATTTATGGTTCGATTTGCGACGGGTTCGATTTTCACCTCGGAACAAAAATTGTCAATAATTATCTGAGTGTAAATGTATGTTATGTAACATACATACAGTATGTATGATAAAAATTTAAGTATGTAGGTATATTATATTAAGTTTATCAGAAATCTAGCACCCGTAACACAAGCTTCGAGCTTACCACGGGGCTAATTGTTGCTGTGTGAATTGTCCAGCAACATTTATGTATATAAAAAGCTAATCTTGTTTCCTATCGTCTGTCACTGGGCACGCGTGGGTGAAGCAAGCTTGTTATCGGCCCTTGCTTCACTCAGCCTAAGGAAATTAGATTTTTGTCTACCGCCATACAAGCCGAGTATACCCATTTAACGTGCCGTGATCAGGCATTCAATTTAAAAGAATAATGGCGTGTATTCGCTTTATAATGGGTAAGATACGCCCCGATTTCGTTCGGTATTGTATTTTTGTATTTTCTAGTTTTAAAAGCCGGTTTTTGGTTGGTTATTCGGATTTTCACTGGGTTATTCACTGACCTATGTCATTTTTTCAAGACGGACAAACAATCTTGTAAAAGATAAAAAAATATAGGTACATGTTGTGTATAATAAATAAATGGTATCCTTAGCCGGCGCAACATCGAAACTTAAAATTAGCTCTTCACATCACAAGAATTATTTGTTACCTAATCCGCATTATGTTGTTTAGCTATAACATAAATTAAAACTGTAAATGCAAAATAATATATTGTGCGTATTAACAACAAAAGTCTGGCCCCTTTTGATGAATGCTTCCGTAAGGCCTTAAGAGCTCGCCGTGGATGTTTCGATGGCAATACATTGCCCTTCTTAGGACAAGTGCCCAGTAATGGATATCTATTAGCCACAGACGCAAGGATAAGGATGAACGAAATTTGGTAGAGAAAAAAATACAAAATGTTTTTTCGACATGGTTTATTATAGATGCCGAATTTCTTGATTTATCAGAAACTTGACATTTCTCATTATTCGGACTGCACCCGACCGTAATACCTGGAGGTCATTAAGGGAGGCCTATGTCCAGCAGTAGACGTCCGATGGCTGAAATGATAATGATGACTGACATAATAATGTAGGTACAGGTACCCAACCTAGTTTTTTTAGTCTAGTCGGCTAGTTATTAATAAGAAACTAGAAATTAAATCTAAGAGGCAAACTTAGTCTTCTAGACGACCTCTGTGGTGCAACGGACGAAGGTCCGCCAGCGACGCAAGTGGTTGCGGGATCGATTACCGCCTCGGAACAAACATTAATCTGTATGTCATTCAACAAATAAATAAATAAATAAAATAATAAATAATAATTGGTAGGTCCTGCAAAAATTTGTTCCGGGGTTTGGGTGTTATATATGTATAATTAAAAATATCTATCTATGTCATTTATATTATATTTAGTACCTACAAGTATCAGAAATCTAGCAACCGTAACACAAGCTTCGAGCTTACCCCGGGGCTAGATGTTGCTGTGTGAATTGTCCAGCAATATTATTTTATAGTGGCAACCCTACGCCAACCCTCCATTAGGTGATTTCCGACACTCGTGGCTGACGCAGACTTCGCACGAGATCAAAGGATGCTAAAAAGCCAGGTTTAAAGCCTACCTCTTAAACAAATTCTTAAATCGAGCGCTTGAGGAGAACACTTACAAGAATAAAGTAAAGAAATGAATTCTGTTCTAGCAACACCAACAGATTATATAATGTAAATAGTAAAGCCTACCTCTTAAACAAATTCTTAAATCGCGCGCTTGAGGAAACAGGAGAACACTTAGAATAAAGTAAATTTGAAATGAATTCTGTTCTAGCAACACCACCAGTTTATATATGTAAATAACGTTTCCTGCATTATTGTAGGAAACATGTACGTATTAGCAAATACAATACAAAATACTTTATTGCGCACCAAAACAAACAAACAAATACAACAAAGAAACAAGTATTATACCTACAATGGGCGGCCTTATCGCTAAAGATCTATCTTTTCCAGGTAACCTTTGGATGGAAAGAGAGCAAAGAAATAAAAAATTACATTGTTACTAACATAGGCCTATGATCAGTATTTAGAAATAAAGATTCTTTTACTTTACTTTTTATTTTTATGCATATTTTTTTGTGGAGATAGTGGCTGTTTCGAGTTTAACCATAATTTAACCTGATTAGGTAAAACGTTGGTAATTGTTGCCGCCGCTGGTAAAATGAAACAATAGAATGCTTTTAGCTTAATCCGTTAAATGTATTCGTTAAATACATCGGTATATTTTAAGCTATGTTATTCTATTTCACTTTCAAAATATATGTTATTCTATATTTCACAGTCAGTCCGTCGACCACGGACAGCGCGCACGTAAACTGAGAGCTCTCGTCGCTCGTCATACTAGCCTACGGTTGTCAATCTTTTGTCCGAGTCGTGTTTATTATTCTATTCGTATACCTATCCAACTTAACGATGTACACCTGTGCCAGCTGCTCTGTGGAGTTCACGGATGGCCCGCAATGCTCAGTCTGCCTTGGTCGTTTCGACTTTGGTTGCGCAGGCGTTACGGAGCAGGGTTATAGGCGGCTTGGAGAAGCTCGCAAACTTGCATGGAAGTGTTTGTCGTGCAAGAACACAAGGACGCCGAGCCCGTTGCCGCCTCCAACTGCTATTCCGAAGTCACCGATTCCAGCTGATCTGGATGCAATACTGGCTGAGCTCAAACGCCTATCAATCCAGGTTGCTGTACTTCCTGGTTTAGATGAAGCTGTTAAAAATATAAGGGCGGAATTGTCCACATTAAAATCCATTAAACCGGAAATTGCGGACATAAAGTCGTCAATTGACTTCATCGACCAGAAAATGGGTACATTGTCGGATAAGATAGAGAAGGTGGAAAAAGATATATCAGGCCTTCAAGAAACCAAGAGAATCGTGGAGTATTTGCAGCAGCGGGTTGAGAAATTGGAGGTACTCAATCACGACATGGAGCAGAGGTCGCGGTTAAACAACCTCGAAATTAAAGGAGTTCCATTCTCAAACACGGAGAATTTAGTTGACGTAGTTACTAAAATTGGGAACCATATTAAGTGCATAATCCCAAAGGAACAAATCAACTATGTCGCTAGAGTTCCAATGCGGAATAGTAAAGATAAGTCCATTATTGTCGCGATACATAGCAGATATATAAAGGAGGACTTTGTGGCGGCCGCTAAAAAGAGCACGATCGTCGCGTCCAGCCTAGGACTTACAGGCAATATTAGAATTTTCGTTAATGATCATTTAACGATTCAGAATAAAATTCTGCTAAATAAAACAAAACTTGCAGCAAAGGAGAAGGGATTCGCATTTGTGTGGGTGAGGGGATGCAAGATATTCGTCAGAAAAAACGAAAATTCCCCAAAGATTCACATACGCGTGGAGTCCGACTTAAAAAAGTTATAGTTTTTTACACATTGTTAATATTGTTATTTGCATTTTTTCCTAAATTCGCTTGCCTAAACATTTACGTCGAAAGTTTGAGAAACGCCGCTTTGTTTGCCTGTACCAACAACCCAACTGCACATTCCTTAACGCTACCCTCTACTGTAAGTCAATATCTTATTTGCTACTGCCTATTTCCTTACGTAAATTGCCTTATTGTGTTATTTTATATTTTATACCTCGCTCAATTAATATATTTCGTATACTATCCTAAATTAATTCTCGCTATCACAAGTATTATACTACTGACTTGTTTTCCATTAATTTTTTGCTCTACCCTCATGATATATTATTATTTTGCCTTATTTATCACATATTATAACATATTTGAATACATTATTTTGACATATTTTAAAGTTTATTACATTAGTTTGCCTATTCAATGCATATCTAACTTATCTTTTAACAATGATTGACATTTACTATCAGAATGTACGTGGTTTACGTACTAAAACATCTGTTTTTTATAGAAATGTTTGTCTTCATTCTTATGATATTATTGCTGTTACAGAGTCGTGGTTAATCAACGGTATTTTTGATAGTGAATTATTTGATGATCGGTATGTTATTTTTAGAAAAGATAGGAATTACTTGAGTACGGGTCAGACGAAGGGAGGCGGGGTGTTACTAGCGGTTCGGCGCGAGCTCGCGGCCGAGGTCCGGTCCGACTGGAGTTCGTCCGCGGAGGACTTGTGGGTCACTTTGACGATTAGAAACCGCAACCCGTGTTCGGTTTATAAAATGCACGTTTGTGTGATTTATGTGTGTAATGAAAATTTAGGTAATTCCATGGCACAGCAACTATCTAATTTTTCGGACAAGTTGTTAAATATTATTTTGGAGAATCCTTTAGACAAATTTATAATATTAGGCGATTTTAATTTACCTTTAATCGAGTGGACTCCCAGTAATGATGGTATGTATTTTGTGCCAAGTAATTTGCAAGGGTCGCTTCAATTTGATTTTATTGATACCTTAACTACCTGCAATTTATCACAATACAATAATCTGTTGAATAAAAGCCACGGTCGGATATTGGATTTAATTTTATCAAACAGTGACGTCATTGTCCGTGAGTGTGTTTCTCCGCTGGTTCCCGAGGACCCCCACCACCCCTCTGTTATTACATCTGTTGAATTCGTTCAATTCCACAAGTTACAATCTCAACCTTTTACCAAATTTGTATATCAGGAAGCGGATTACACTTTAATTTGTGCTAAATTAAATGGTATTGATTGGTTAACGGAACTTCACACTAGAGATGTTGAGGGTGCTGTTGGTTATTTGTACGATACGTTGTATAGCTTGCGTGATACTTACATTCCTTCGAAGGTAGTGTTTCCAACTCGGAAGTACCCGTTTTGGTATAAACGTCCTCTTATTAAATTACTAAAGGAAAAAGCTAAATACCATAAGAAATTCAAAATTTACGGGAATCAGCACGATTGGATGTCTTTTTGTATGTTAAGAGAAAGAGCACGCACGATGGAGCATGAACTTTATAACACATATATAAGTGATATTGAGGATCTTATTAAAACTAATCCGCGTCTGTTTTGGACTTACCTGAAAAGTAAGAAGTCCTCAAATTCATATCCCTCTGTTATGCGTTATGGTACTCAATGTTCCGATCAGGGTACAGAAATAAGTAGCATGTTTGCTGAGTACTTTCAATCCACGTTTTTAAATAGCTCTCCTGATGTAGTACAACCTGTCGAGGATGCTTCACTACAACTTACATCATGTGGTGACATAGGTGAGGTTGAGGTTGTTGAAGAGGAAGTGTTACGTCTTTTTAAGACACTTGATCTTAATAAATCTGCTGGACCAGACAATATACCAGCTATCTTTATAGTTAGATGTGCGGAGAGTTTAGTTTTGCCTCTGTCTATATTATACCGCCGTTCTTTAACGGAAGGTGTAGTGCCAGTTATATGGAAGACAGCCTTTGTAACACCGATCCATAAGAAAGGACCTAAGGATATAGTTGAAAATTACAGGCCAATCTCCAAACTCTGCCTTTTTGCCAAAGTTCTGGAAAAAATTGTTTATGCCCAAATTTATTCTGCTCTGCGCAATGATCTAATGTCTGAACAGCATGGCTTTCTTAGGGGTCGTTCAACTACTTCTAATCTGGTCATCTGTTCAGAATACCTTTCTAGAATTATGGCTGAACCTTCGCAGGTTGATGTTATCTATACAGATTACTCCAAATGTTTTGATCGAATTGACCACTGTGTCCTACTCAAGAAACTTCAACTTGCTGGCATTAGGGGTAATCTGTATAGGTGGTTTACTTCCTATGTTCACAATAGGTGTCAGACTATTGTGCTGGGAGGCTATTCTTCTGTGCCTATGGTCATCCCTTCCGGAGTTCCACAGGGTTCCTTGTTGGGTCCTTTGCTTTTTGCAATTTTTGTAAACGATATTAGCTCCAACTTCATGTCATCTAAAATTCTCTTATATGCTGATGACATGAAAATTCTCAGTAAAGTCAATTGCATTGAGGATGCATATCGTTTGCAGGAGGATCTAACAAGATTTCAAGCTTATTGTATCCTAAATAAACTAGATATTAACGTCTCTAAGTGCTTTGTATGCTCCTATACTCGAAAACTTGCTACCATTCATCATGATTACACTATACATAATGTATCTCTCAACAGAGTTGCAACTATAAGAGATTTAGGCGTGTTGTTTGATAGCAAGCTACTTTTTGACAAACATATTGATGCCATAGTAAATAAAGCATCCAGAGCGCTTGGTTTCGTTCTAAGAATGTCTCACGAATTTAAAGATATAAAAACTCTAAAGATTTTATATTGCACTTTTGTGCGCAGTCATTTAGAATATGCCTCCCCAGTGTGGAACCCTCATTATGACATCTATACGCAGCGATTAGAAGGTATTCAAAGGAGATTTTTGCGACATATACAATACCGTGCTAGGATTTATCTCCCCGACTATTTATCCAGATGCCGTAAATTTCACATCTTACCCCTCGTTGAAAGAAGGAACATAGCCGACTTAGTATTTCTCTTTGGAATAGCTAATTGCAAAGTCGATTGTGCGGAGTTACTTGAGCTATTAGGTCTACGCACTAGCAGGGCGGCATTAAGGAATCCTACTGCATTACACGTACCGCGCGTTTCTACAAACTATCGACAAAATGCATTTATCATTAGAGCATGTAATTCTTATAACAAAGTTATAAAGACAAATGATGACATTGATATCTTTGATATGTCAGTTGCTAAACTTAAGAGGAATTTAACCAACACATTTTTTACATTTAAAAATGTTTAAGTATAAAGTAATTTACTTCAAATTAAAAAAATTATATATTTTTTTTATGTTGAATACAGTAAGCGTTTGTAAAATTATTATTTAGTTTATCCTTTTTATTTAATATTTTGTATACCTACCTATATGTGGAAACTTTTAATTAGCCTTAAGTATCATAATATGTTCCTAGACATGTTATATTAATCTAAATTTAATTATATATAAGCATAGCTGTAAGTTTTCCTAAAATAATAAAATAAAATAAAATAAAATAAAATATGTTATGTATGTTATTCTACCTAGGTTTATGAGAACGTTACTTTATATCTAAGTATAGAGTCTTCTAATTTTTTCTACAAATAAATATATTGCTGTACAATTCACACAGCAACAATTAGCCCCGTGATAAGCTATAAGCTTGTGTTACGTGTGCTAGATATACCTACCTACTTTAAATAATATAGGTACCTTCATTCATAATGTACATAAGTATTTTTTTATCGTACAAAATAATATATAACTATGTCTTAACATAAGAAAACCATACAATGTTTATTACCTATGTTTTATATTTCATCATAGTAAAAAAAACCACAGAATCAATCACAGAACCCAAGCCCACATATCCGCACAAAAAGGCTGCCAATTGACCGGAAGTGGTGTAGTATATTTACAACTTCCGGGAAGGGATGGCGGGCAACCAATTAATAACTTTTATAGCCGTCGGTGTTGGCGCACAATTAGCAAGGTAATAAAAATCTTAACGCTCGATTGGGATCGGCCGATCTGTGCGTTAGTCTTTGAAATATCGGTTAGAAGGGTCAGTTGGAAGCAACTTACTTTATTGCTTACTCGTACAAACGGTAAATGTTTCGTGCTGAAACCGTTACGAATCAAAACTTATCAAAACCAATCGCATGAAATATTTAATACTTTAGCATTGAAAAGGTGTAATTTCATTTTGTCTAGCCAATGTAGGTACCTATAGTTATCATGCAGTGTAAGACCTAATTTCACAACTCTGTTTGTAAGTCATCCTATTAAGTAGGTACATTAGCAGTCCGTCAGTATACATAAACAGTCCGTCATTAAACATAACTGGATGTTAAACTAACTAACATATAAAACAGAGAATGGTGAAATTAGGCCTAAAAATGATAGTAGTATAGAGCAGTATAGGTATTATCGTAAGTTAAGTGTTCTTTACGAAGTCCTGAAATAGAAATAATAATGAATGCCACATAGGTACTTTCAAACTTTCATATGAATGGGGTTTATATAATAATGCTGAAATTGAAATTGATGAATATAGACCTCTTTCATAGCAAAAACAAAAGAATTTTATTATGAAGCATCGCAGATAATTTAATGAGAGGGTAGAACGCACGTTGTTTGTGGTACAATCTACTTACGCTCGTATTGACTATTTTTACAGAGATCGTTACAAAATGGAGACGCCATCTTGTATTATATAATAATAATAAAGCCATTTATTCCCAAAATCTTAATTCATTTTCAACTTAAAATTCACTTAAGTATCACTTATATATCTAGGTATGTACCTATGAAATGTATATTCTATTATGTAAGTATATCAGAAATCTAGCACCCGTAACACAAGCTTAGAGCTTATCATGGGTTTAGCTAGATGTTGCTGTGTGAATTGTCCAGCAATATTTATTTTACTTGGGTATGAAAATTATATAGTACCTTAGCCGAATTCCAGACCTACTGTATACGCATATTCAATTATTTATTATTGGTTCAAATTACGGTAACTAACATGGAATTTTATATATTAAATACAGAAATGTACATACAATTTCATATCCACGGTTTAGTAGATCCATTTTGCCCCGAGCTCTGCCTAACTACATCTCAAGCAATAGCTCCTGCTTTTCCTCAAAATGACTTTATTTATTACAGTTATATGTGGCGCTGATATAAGAATAGAACCAGCCCGTCTTTTCCCGTAGGTAAGCCTTGTAGGTAACCATAGTTATGTGTAGTATAATTATTATTATTTTAGTGGGTAGTTAGTACTAACAACTCTACTTGTATTTTTGTGTGCTACTAACAACATAGTCCGAAATAAACCAATTTTATTTTAATTTTTATTTATTTATTTATAATACTGTCGAGCCGTGTTGGCTAACACCCATATTCTTAGTCGTTTCCTCCAGACTCGACTCAACCTCACTTCATATTCTCAGTTGACAA
This sequence comes from Chloroclystis v-ata, assembly GCA_963691955.1. Lineage (NCBI taxonomy): Eukaryota > Metazoa > Arthropoda > Insecta > Lepidoptera > Geometridae > Chloroclystis > Chloroclystis v-ata. The sequence goes on along the minus strand of OY829909.1, from coordinate 5,524,199 downwards.
AAACGTCCTACACTTGATTTTTTCGGCTCACCTCAAGTTCGAGGCAAGGTGGGAACTGTCAAACGTAATGTACCTCATATTAACTCGAAACTCCCTCAAGACCACTCAAGACGACCAACGCTTGTTTATCTTTGAGTGAAGTAACATTACGAGGAAACGACTTAGAATAATGGGTGTAAGTGGCAGCACACTTGACTTTAGTTCCGAAGGTCATGGAAGTTAAAAAAAAATAGTTTGGAAGTAGGCAGGTACCGACTTCCAAACTATTTTTTTTATATTTCACTAAGTTGTAACTAGGATGTAGAAAAATAAAATACACCGCACTTTTACAAACTAGAAAATGAGGATTCTCATCACGCACAAAGTACAGAGTTCGGCTGTTGATATGGCACCAGTAGATTTTTGTCGTTTTAATGTAGAGTAGGTACCTAGCGAAAAGCAGCAGACCAAATTCACTAGCCTTCTATTTTTTAAACAATATTAACCGAAATTAACTTGTAATATACCTAAACCTTCAGCTGCAAATTTGTATAATAAATTTTAAACAATTAGGTATCTACCTGACCTCTGTGGCGCAGCGGGCAAAGGTCCGCTTGCGACGCAAGAGGTTGCGGGTTCGATTCCCGCCTCGAAATAACTAGTTTTATGACCTGCAAATATTTGTTCCGGGTGTCTGGTTGTTATAAGTATATGTATAATAAAAAGTATCTACCTATGTATGTATATTCTATTAAGTATATCAGAAATCTAGCCCAAGTAACACACGCTTAAACACTTAAAGCTTATCACGGGGCTAGATGTTCCTATGTGTGAATTGTCCAGCAATATAAATTTTAACTTATTTATTTATTGGGTACCTACTAACATATTTATATATGTTATGAGTAGGTACCAAATACCTATATCAACTTAAAATTTAAAAATGAATTAATTAAAAACCCTGCAATCTATTTGCATTACCTATAGGTATTATTATAAATGCGTCAAATGAACAGTCGGCGACTGTAACTATGTGGCCATCTTAAGAACGTACGAAACTTTTCTAATTAACTGAGAACCAACTTTTTTCGTTAGCGTCAGTTCTAAGTGGCTTTTGTTTTAGTTTTAATACTGTTGCCCTTTTCCTATGAGTTCGATTGGCTAAACATCATCATCATTACATCCATCGGACGTCCACTGCTGGACATAGGCCTCGCTTAATGACCTCCAGGTATTACGGTCGGCTGCAGCCTGCATCCACCGTGAACCAGCAGCCTTGACAAGATCTGTCCATCTTGTTGGTGGACGTCCAACGCTGCTTTTTCCGATCCGTGGTCTGCACTCGAGAACTTTTCGGCCCCTTGGCCATCCGTACACGCTACGAGTATATAGCCCATTGGCACATCAAAAATTAAACATCATCATCATTACATAATAAAATAACCCTTATTTACGTTCCCACTGTTGGGAAACAGCGACTTCTTGACCAGAGAGAGATTAGGCCATAATTAATCTTTAGATCACATGTTATATGTATAATAAAAGTAATGGGTTTTATGAATCAAACACATGGATATCCAAAGCCAATTTAATTGCATGTTTAGGTACCTTAGTAATTAATTACTTTATCATTTGTTCGTAATTTCCATTATTACAAAGACATAGTGCAGTTTTAACATCAATAGACAACAAAGTCTACATAAATGTAACATACAACATTATATAACATTTAACAATTTTATCGCTCGAGAGTAAGGCGATTTTCACACTGTTGGTCACAAATCACAATACCTACAGCATGTTGCGTGCATGCTGTAGGTGATAACCGCCTTAAAGTTATACTCAAACAAATCACACAGAATATTAATTTTACACAAGTAACACAAAAATAACTCGTAGAATATCAGTCATATGAATATACACAAGGCATGACTCTCTCTATTATATAATAATATTTAACAAAAAGTATTGACTTGAAACAGGATAATTATAACCATGGGAATTTTAGATGATCCAAATTAAAGAGTGACCACACAAGAAGCACCATCTTTCAAATAAAAAATAAAAAAAACTGTTCACATTAAAAACATCTTACCTACATTTTTGTATTCGGTTTAAACATGAGGCCTTTCCAAGACTACGTTACCTTTTTACGCCAACTGTACAAAGATAAAAGCAATTATAATTATACCTGTATATTTAGACACCTATTATTCAACAGTTATCTAATAAAGGTCAACAGTATACAAAACCCGGAATTAATAGTAAAAACTAAAAAGTTGGTAAGTATCAACTAAGATCAGTTATTGCTTAAAAATGGTAAATGGTTAAAAAGGTAGACATGTTTGAAAACGTTTCTTGGAAGATCTGCTATAGTTGGTAATCATTTTAAGTACCTACCTAAAAATTTTGTGACAGGACTGAATGTATTCTATGCCTAGAGCATAAAAAATAATGTGTTTGATAAACTTTACTTAACGACTTAAAAATAAATATTTTCTTTTTATTATAAGGGCACTTTAGCTGGCTTGACCACGTCAACGTTACATTAAACGTAGACTTCTACCAGTTTACTAATACTAAGAGTTAATAAACTATATTAAATACTATTCTTACTAGCTAACTTATGTCAGAAGCACACATAATCTCAGCAGTTGGGAATTATGCCATTTTTTACGAATACAATAAATACGCTTTATTTGGGGCTTGTATCGAAATAGTTGCAAATAAATATGACATGGACAGGTATAGTAAAACCATTTTTAAAATGATCGCCCCTCCACCGCGGTTACACGTACATGCAAAAAGGTGTATAGATACAACACACATTTTGTGGAGGGGAGTTCATTTTTAGGATGGATCATCTATAACTACTTATTGTTTTTTCACATTAACAAAAACATAAAAACTTTTGTTGAACTTGGAGTAATGTTATTTTGTTCGTTGTTGTCAGATAATTTTGTTGTGACGTTATTGTTCAAATTAAACCGAATTCAAATTGACGTAAAACGATACCTACTCAATTGCCATTATATGAAATTGCTTAGAAAATAACATTTCACTTGCGACATACATTAGGCAAGTATACAACTGCACCTTGTAAAATCTTATGATTATGCCCATGAAAAGTCTAGATTACGCGCCGCCTCTCAAGTCCGTTAGACGTGGCGCTGCTTGTATGGCTATAAACTATAAATGATTCTAATACTGTAGTTCCCGCATTAACCGTAAGACTTGAAAGGTGGCGCGAGCTCTATGGAATGATCTGGTCATTCCAATAAGTCGATTCATCACTCAAATCGTTGTAATCATAAGTCTAAATCTGGTAACATTAAGCCGCTACTATTTAATTTTACGTAATACACCAATGGAGTGAATTCAAGCCTATGTCAGATACTGCTATGGTATGCATGTTGAATTAATAAATATACAAGGTATCCCACAAGTACAATAGATATCGTCAATAAAAGCAATCCAGATCTTCAACAAGGAAAATAATAGAATAAGAAAAGACCTTTTGGAAATCTATGAATTCTGTATAAAACGACTTTGAAATACCTTGTATAATTTATTAATACAACATGGATACCACATTAGTTTCTGACACACTCATTATTCTAACCTAAAAATATTAAATTAGAAAAGGTAGTGAGTATTTAAACTAAAGGCATTACACAAATTTTCTAAGTTATAATAAGACACAATGAGTAAGACATTTACAATATTAAGTCTTAGTAAATACATAGGTACGTGTTAACTTATGTCCTATCCGAATATAAAAAATACACTACATTTAGTACCTCATAATTGTTTTAATTCAGATATTCTTAAATATCTAGAACTTATTTGGACAGCTTAGTTTACAAGGATTCGTTGGGAAATTACAGTCGAAAGACTAGTTAGGAAGATTATATCAAAGTAATTTTAAGGAGAACTTCCTTATTGTTTGTAAGTACTGCAAATGGTTTCAAACATATATTTTATTATTTGCGCATTTTTCTATAACTTATTTAATATAACTAATTAAATACCTTGTTATTTTTGGTAAAACAAATTAATTCTAAAATGTATCTTGAAACTCAAAATAAAATGGATAGTAAAGTATTATTTAATTATTTTTAAAACCACGAGCCCATTACATCATGACGAAGTACGCTTAAGTACAAGTAAAACGAACACTGAATATTTAGTAGCTAATGTAAGGTCATTAATGACGAATAGGTCATTTAGATAACATAATATTTTTAACATTAAAATTCCACTTTTAACATTAGTGGTTTCATTGTAATTAAGATTGGTCATAACAATTGGATCAAGCAGTAAATTTTGAAATAGGTAATTATAATAATAATCGTTCAGCATTAGTACCTATAGCTCAGATTTTTTTTTATTATATGACATGGTTTTATCGCTCTTAGCGATAAGGCCGCCCATTGTTTCACTCCCACGTATGGTTATATGTATATTTTTTAAGGTGCTGTAAAACCACATAACATTGTGGTCTAGTAAATAATCAAATTAATCAAAAGTTGATAAGAAAAGAATAGTAGGTACCTAGTTAAAATTTAAATGTTTTTTTTGGAATCAAACTTCATTTCAATGCAAATAAAATCTAAATTGGTCATAATCTTGGTAATAAAATTTTACAGTATCGACAAAGGTAGCATTTTATCGGTCATACAAACATTTTTTACGACCTGCACTTAACTTTACTATTTTACCTTTTACTATTTCTAGCTGTAGGTTTATTCTTTTAGTAATATTTGTGTATCTATTTGTAAGAAAAATATTGAACTATTAAAGAAAATATTAAAGTCCTCGCTTTTCTCACTTAGGTAGTTACTATATAAAATATAGTAACGATAATGCCTTGGGTAGGATTTGGTATAATGCCTTGGGTAGGATTTGGTAGGAAAACATGGTTTTTTTACGTTGCATGCCAATAATGACATGTTGTTTGTGATTGCATTAAATTTTTATCATTCAACCTTGGCTTACAAACATTCTGAGGTAGGTACTTTAAACTACTATCTAACTTACATAAAAGCTTAATCATAGTTCAACGTATCTATTGAAAACTAACTATAATTTAAGGTACAAAAGCAGTTAATCAGCACCAATGAAGGCTGTATTTCTGAATCATATTCTTAGTAAATTTTCAGTATTTTTTTACATCTAACTACTACAATGTATTTTATGTAAAATTTCTGATGTCACTGGCTAGTATTTAGTTATTCGCCACACAAAGCACAAAACAATGCACATAATATATTCACAACCTATAAAAAAGATAATTAGTAATAGTTCTCAATACAGAAATCTTCTGCATCGCGACAATATTAATTAAGATCAACAATAAATACCAATAGTTTTTTAAGCCAATTGAGAAATAAACTTGCATTATTTCAAAAGGTTGTTAACTGAGCCACCAAAATCTTAAATTTCTATTCATAATGGCACCATGGTATCATACCGGGAGCACAAATCTTAAGGCCGGAGACGCATTGAGTTTACTCCTAATGTAATATTACCTTATAAGGATCTTTCTGCATAAAATTCTTCTATGCATTATTTGAATAAATTTTTTTAATATAAAAACAAGCATATTTTTATATTATATTAATTAAATAAAAATCTAACACAACATAGGTACGAGTATATCTTACCCCAAAGAGTTAAAACATTAAAAAATAACTTGAATTTCTATAAACCTTCTGTCAGGTAAAGTTTAATCCTATTCTAATAAATAAATAAATAAAATAAATATAAATAGACAATTTTTACACAGCGACATCTAGCCCCGTGGTAAGCTCGAAGCTTGTGTTACGGGTGCTAGATTTCTGATATACTTAATATAATATACATACATAGATAGATATTTAATAATAACACAATTTTGAAGAAGCATGCAAGAATCCTGAATAATTTTGGTATAATAAACCTTTTTTAAGATAAATAAATACAACAAACATAAGAAATTACAGGGTGTCTATTTTATAATAATTTGCAAAACCGCTTCAATCATTAGCACCTAGCGAACATCTCTTACGATAATTCGGATGCCACCATTGTCTAAACTTAGGATACATCGTGGTTTCCTTCACTTTACTGTTGAGTGCTTTGCAGACCTCGCAGACGTTATTGGTGGATGAAGGGTCTTCGTAGGTCACGTGACCCTTCCACCGGAAGAACTCCTGGTAGAGCCTGGGAGAGCTGATGGAGCGGTCAATGGCTGCGGCCAGTTGGTAGGCCGTGAAGTTCCTTGCGTCGATGTAAGAGTTGGGAGGCAGAAATCTGTGGAAGGGATAAGATAAGATAAATAAATATTAAATAAAATATTGCTGAACAATTCACACAGAGACATCTAGCCCCGTGATAAGCTCTAAGCTTGTGTTACGGGTGCTAGATAATCCTTTTTTGCACACACCAATAATCAATATAGGAACTTAAAAACTACAAAAACGTAAGGGTTACGCTAAGCTTTTGTTAATTATGACCATCGTGGCGCGGTGGGCGAAGGTCCGCCTGCGACGCAAGAGGTTGCGGGTTAGACTCCCGCCTCTTGACAACAATTTGTATGATCTGCAAATATTTGTTCCGAGTGACTGGGTGTTATATAATATATATATATATATAAGTATAATAAAAAAATATATATATCTATGTATGTATATTCTTTTAAGTAGGTATACATATAATTTAGCACCCGTATCACAAGCTTGGAGCTTACCACGGGGCTAGATGTTGCTGTTTAAATTCATATTGTTATATTTATTTAAAATATTTTTAAGAAACTTCTTTAAACCGAAATAACTTACCTAGAATAATCAGCCCCGCCATAAACAATAGGCACTACATTATGCTGCAACGCTGTTAACAGCTTCTCAGTCACGTAATCCTCGCTGAAGGAATTCTCCAACGACAAATAGAAGTAATAGTCTTTCTCCAGAAACAAATTACATGTTTCCTTCTTGTCCCGCGGACAATCTAGCGTTCCACACTTGCCGTACACATCCACTCGTAAATTGTAAACCTCTAGAGCCTTTTCTAAATTCTGTACCAACTCTTTCCGTCCACTCCTACTAGAACATGACGACACAAACCACGCGGCAGCTTTAGTCTTATTAATCAATTTCCCAGCAAATTCTCCACTAACTCTAGGAAACTTTGGCCATGATATATTCTTCTTTGGTCCAATAATTTTACCCATTTTCTTCACTATTATGTAAGGGTACGGTATATCAGAGTCTAATCTATAGGTGGAAGTCCAGTTAAAGAAATTGTCGTAAGTCTTAGGGCATACGGGATAGTTGTCTGATGATTCCATATTGAAGTAAATGTACTTCTGATGCATAGAGCGTCGCTGTGGCAAATCATTAGTGTTAAGATTCCGACCGTTAAATGCAATGGCATCAAACTCCGTAACATCTTTGAAATTCCTATCGCTTGTGACGTAACAGTTAATATAAGTGCAATTGTTCTGTATAAAAGCTCTCTGTCCTTCACCGAGGAAATATAAAGGCGCATAAGTCCTGTCCGTCCATAGCAAAAGATACTTTAGACCTTTGGGAAGACGGCTGATTTTTCTGTAAACTTCTAAGAAGCGTGCGTCTTTCTTGACGTTCTCGATGGCTTCAAGGACGGTATGCTCTGTGATTGGTTCTGGCATGGAAGTATCAGGGAGTTGTATCCAAAATAGCGAGATGAAAATCAGGCAGAAGAGTATGAGGAAGGCTCTGCGTGTGAGCATGTGCCGCAGAGGCGCGAGTAGGCTGGCGGGCGAACGACGGACATGTGACATTGTTCTGGCCTCATGACAGAGTGGCTTGGATCTTGAGGCATTGGGACTTTGAGGCGGATCTGAACTGGATCGAACCTGGAACAATAACAAAGCTGAGTTAAGTTAAGACATCATTTACCTACATTTACGTTTCACAACCTACAGGTTTAACAGATAGAATCCATTGTTTTTTTTATCTTTAATAATAATAAATTTGTATGGGTCGGTCATGGAGTACCTAAGTTATTTTGTTTTTAGAGATAAATAAATAAATATAACTGGACAATTTACACAGCGACATCTAGCTAGTAAGATATTGTGCTTATAGGCTCAAAATATGATATGACACAGAAACAAGATTGATGATTTATAGATTTTTTTTGTATTCATGTATGTTCCGCCATAAAGCAATATATATATGTGGGTACCTAACCTACCTAATTATAAATATTATCGTAATTTCATACTAACTAATGTGCTTTATCAGTACAAGGACAGGATGCTAGTACAAAACAGGAAACCAGGCAGGAAACTATGATAAAACATTGGTGGGCTCTACAGCTGGTAATCTTATTTTTTAAAAAAATAGACCGTTATAACCCGGGTATAACTTAGAATCTGTTTAGTCTGGTCTATTATACTCAAGGTAAAGATTATGAAGGTATTTATTTATATACCTAAATTGTTGAATGACTTATAGAATAGATCCATGTATACTTAACAACTAAATTAAGACCAGTTCCATACAATTTAAAAGCCTCGTACGGAACCAGTTTTGAAACTCCGGTTCTGTAGACGGCCGAAGCGGATTAAACAATATGTACCTAATTATAACATAAGGTGTAAGTAAGCTCTCTTCCTTAAAGTTAGCATAGATACCATACCAAACTATATAACAATGTACTATAAGTCATAGTTGATTATATTATTACAGATGTTGCCTAAGTACCTACCTACTTTTTGTCTTAGTGAAGCACAGTGTTGCGGCAAACTTACTGTCCTACTTTCTTTGTTTTCCAAATAAGCATAAGAATAATTTATTGTCAGCTTGTTTCACAAATATTCTGGTAAAGACATGTAAAACCTAGCTAGGTAGGTATGCACCTACTCTATCACTTTAAGTGTTACCAAAATTTTTAATACTGTAATTTCTTTTTTTAAGTACCTATCTATATAATTTTTTTGGTATAGAATGCATTGGTTATAAAAACTGTGAAGTTTTATGTGAATTAAAAACTAGTTGACCCGTCCGCGGCTTCGCCCGCCTTATTCCCGTGCTTTGTTACCTTTTAAAGTTTATCAAACCTATAAAAAAAATTAAAATCTTGTTTATATTTTCTCTTGCGATAAATTAAAATGTATTTATTTATAGGTATGTACATTATTTTGAGTTTGAGTTTAAAACAAATACTTACACGTGAATCGGTCCAGTCGTTCTTGAGTTATAAAATTACAAAAAAAAAGTGGAATTGATTTATACAATAGTTGGGGACGGATCATGGACGGATATTGTCAAGATTTGCGTTATAATTGACAAGAAACTTGTCAAACTCAAATTATGTAATTACAGATTAATTATATTCAATGTTTTACCTGGGGAAAGACCCATTTCTATTCTTGTTAAGGTTTCAGATTTTCGACTCAGTAATTTATAATTGTCTCCGCGTATATTAAGCAATCGGCCAATTTATTTTTTTATTATTTAATTGCAAATTATTATGTTGACGCCATAGATGTAAATACTAAATAATGTTGACCAATGATTTTTTGTTGTTGACGCTATAACGTAGTAGTGATTATATTCTCTTTGGTTGACGCCATTGGCTATGTGATTATATTCTCTTTGATCCTACCTAGTTCTAAGTGACGTTTATTGATTATTCTTGTCTCTGAACCGAGAACAAACAAGGAGGTTATAATGCCACCCTTCGCTAGACGATGGCGTCTAGCCGCCTGTCTGGCGCCATTTTAAAGATGATTGTGATTTCCCCTAATATTTATTCTCAGTTTTCGCAACAGTTGAAAAGTTATTTTATACCACTGATATCTTATCGAACACCTATTCAAAATGCCAAAGAGTATGTGTATGTCTCTAAGAAAAAGGTAGGTAGCTAACCTTACCTTCTTAGCGTCCGGATATTGTGTCAGATTTTTAAATTCATATTTAGAACTTGTTAGTTATCGGTGGTGTGTATGAAAGAGGTTGAAACAGAAGACAAATTGGAGCACGACTATGCTTTCATGGGAGTAGGTACCTACCTACACAAATTGTGTTTAATCATCTATGGTAGTACTACCTACTTTTAAATATGCAGCTATTATTATCTTACATAATTATTTTAAAAAAACTAGCCGTGCCGCCTACAGCTTCGTTTGGAAAGTTTCTCATGAGGATAGGTATGTGCCTACCTACATAACGAAAAAAAAAACGCAAGTGAAGTGTCGGCGGGTCGGAAGTAGTTTATGTACCTATTACGTACCTACCTACCCAATGAAACGAGTCAATCACTATAAAAAAACAAAATAAGTAACACAATACCTGCCCACTATCCATCAATTTGAAATCACTAATATTTTTCAATGCTTTCTCGATAATTACTGCTGATGATTAATAACACTATTCACTACACCACTCGCGACGGTAGACGAAACAGCACTAAAACCAATGTTGGAGTGACACTTTTAATGTTCAAATTAACTCTGCTATGTTATTGAATTGAGTTCACATTTCATAAGTGGTAAACACACTGTTCAAACGTCTGAGAAAACTAATATGATACGAAAACTGCTTGAAAACTGATAAGTACCTACCTCTGTAATACTTAATAGAAATCGTTTTTTTTTTACTATTTTTAATGTTTTGGCCATTGCACAGCAGTGGGAAAATACGGGCTAGGTACGTAAAAAAAGTTATAAGGTGTACCTACACTTGGTTAGTAGGTAGGTAAGTATTCATTTTAAAAACGGGAATTACTCACGTATTTACACAGGAGTTAAACAACTCTCGACGTTTCGACCACAACAAGAGCAGTCTTTATCAGGAGGAGTGAGCGTGAGTAATTCCCGTTTTTAAAATGAATAGTATAACTCACGAAAATTTTGAAAGTGAAATAGGTAGGTAAGTATTTTTGTAAATATTTTACCTAACATTATAGACTTCCTTGTGAAAAACCGTTTTCTTAAGTAAGTACCTAATAAATTATTATATACATATACTTATGTACTTACCTACAGGCTACATTATTACTAAAAAAACATATTATTAGACGGAAGCGCCTGGGCTTGTCGCGGCGACAAGACGTCGCCGGACCATTTGTACCATGAGGCAGTACCATCAATGGTACAGTTGGTACTAATTTGTCCCAATTGTACCATTGATGGTACAACTGGCACCAAACTGTACCGACTTAGACGAGAGTCGGTAGCTAACGACATTACAAAACAAATATTACAATACAACCACACCACATGTGAAGTTTAGGTATGTGTCTAATCTAGCTAGACCATAAATGACGTCAATGCCATACTTAGATAAATTATATACCAACCAACCAACAGTTTTTAGTAGACACATAGGTATTTATGGTATCTTTATTGTTTCTTGGTAGGTAGGTACCTACCTATTTTACTTACATAAAGTCTCGGTAAGTTCAGGTGTTAATTATGTACTTACCTACCTACAACCTACCTAGGTAATGATCATTTAGGCATTACTTGTACTAGAATTACTAATTAGGTAGGTAGATACACAAAATATGTCAAGCAGCACCTATGTACCTTCAACTATTATCTACGAAAAAGGTATAAATTTTGTATCCACTAAACATCAACATCAACCAACGTCTTGGTTTTGTCCATGCCCAATATAAATGATGTGATCATTAATTAAGAGACCACTAATTTAGAAGGTAACTAAGATCAAAGTACTTACCAAACCTTGTTTTTAAAATGTATGTTTAGATTACGTAAGTGTCTTTTGTTGATGACTACAATAAACAAATAAAACACCTGCCATCGAAATATAGCACAAAACATCTGCTGCTCAAGCTTTCTTTTCTTCCATTCATTTGGTATTTTCAAAAACAAACATACTTTGCTATTCTATTTTGAAATCTCTTGCGTAAACAAGAAGAGCTATTTAAAACCCACCTTGTAGGGCCTCGCCTCGGCGCGCGGCTAAATACCGACCAATTTCGAAATCCACCTTTCGACACCAACACAACACTGCACACATCCAAAACAATAACCTACTCAATTTAGTCGCGTTCAACGCATGCGCATTTCAATCGCGTCGTGTTCTGAATTTGAAACGCTGCATTACGCATTGTAAATAAAATCAAATGTAGATTGAACGAATGGAATGTAGTAGTTAGTTTTTTGGTAATTTGATTTATTAATATTAGTTTTTCTGAGTGGTTAATTGTTTTCTTTTGTGAGGAAAGTGATTTTGATAGAAAAAGCGCCTAGTTCGCACGGCGCACGCTCGCTGACTGTTTCGCTTCGCTCAAGGTCGGATTTGGACGAAAACGGGGGTGAGTCAACAAAAAATAAGGCCTTAGGGGTGCTTAGTTCTCTTAGGGGTAATCAATCAATAGCTGAAAACTATTTTGATGTACATTTATGTGTATGAATAACGTAGGAATTGTAGTAAGCTACAGTGTTCATTTACATTTACGATTTATTTATTTATATAGACACGCATATTCTACCTAGGTGCTGGCTGGCTGGAGTAAAAAAAAAGTATGTGTAGATGTAGTAAGTATGGTGAGATGACTACGGACGGACGGAAGCGTGTAATGCGCGTGGCCGACACGTACTTCACAGATTTAATTGTTTTAAATAAGTATTTCAAGTTCGAAATCTTGTAAATAACATAAAATGTCTCGGCGCCATCACTGAAGTCCGATAGACGCGGCGCTACTTTCCTAGAAATAAACGTTGCCATTAACGAAGTTCTCGGTTTTTCGTAAGACTTCATTAGTGGCTCGGACTATTTTCACGTGATCGTACCTTCATCCTACTATAAACATCTCTTCGCTTATTCGTATTTTTTGTATTAGGTACTCATAATACTGTTGTGTTTTACCTTACTTTTTGTTTCATGTAGGTAAGTACAGTCGCGGAATGAAAAGGTTCGTCGTCACCTTAGAGGCGGTTATCGCTTGCACTAATACGGCAAGAATCAATTATGCCAACATACGTCAGTGCAAGAAACAGTGCTGCAAACATTTAAATAAATATGAATATAACATAGGTACTTATAAAACATACTAATCTTATTGACAAGTTAAATTGTCAAACAACTGATCTGAATAATTTTGAACTTTATTAACGAAATGTTAAACATTATTTTCGCTAACCCGAGTCTATTCTGTAACATAGTTTCAAAAGGTAATAATGTGCTCGCGATACGTTGAACGAATCAATTTGAAAATTGACGAACCTTTTCATTCCGCGACTGTACATTGTAATGTAATTAATGTGTTTTGTGTGGCTTATAAATAAATAAGTAAATAAAAAAAGTCTATTAGAAAGAAGTTAACCCAAAAATGTTAAATATTTAATTTTTAAATAAACGCAAAATTTAAAAAAATATTTTTTCCTTGCTCTCAGTTTTTACAAAATGTAAAATGTTTAGTTTAGATTACATATCTCTGTAATGTTACGCTTACGATGTGAATTGAATTGAACAAACATTAGCATAATTTATTTATGATTCAGTAACTATTTGACATTTAATATGATTATTATAAATAATAAATAAATATTACTGGACAATTTTACACGGCGACATCTAGCCGTGGTAAGCTCGAAGCTTGTGTTACGGGTGCTAGACTTCTGATATACTTAATATAATATACATACATAGATAGATATTTTTATATACATATAACACCCAGACACCCGGAACAAATATTTGCAGATCATACAAATTGTTGTTCCGAGGCGGGAATCGAACCCGCAACCTCTTGCGTCGCAGGCGGACCTTCGCCCGCTGCGCCACACAGAGGTATTGGACGTGTAAAATATTTTTACCAATAATTTGATAATTTCATTATTTATTTGGTTATTTAACAGTGCAATAAATATTTGAATTTAGAGGTAGTTTAAGGTAGTTTTTAAGCATGTGATTTGACGAATTTACTTTGTCATAAATGGACTACAGCATCTTGTAATTGGCGGGAAAATGATACAACGGATGAAGAGAAAACTAAACTGCCTGCCATTTCGGTGGATTCAAAGACTCAGACTGTTCCAGTAAATCTAGTCAGTCTTTGGCTCTCACTGATAATGTCGGCACTAGACGCCTGATGAACTTAAAAAGAACGAACCTACGAGTCCTGATAGCTACTATCACTGGACATAATTATAACCCTGAACAAACACTTACCATAAATAAATAAATATTACTGGACAATTTTACACAGCGACATCTTTCCCCGTGGTAGTTTATAAGCTTGTACGAGTGCTATATTTCTGATATACTTAATATACATACATAGTTTGCTTATGTCTTCTCTATAAAGAAACAAAACAAGTGAACATGTTAAAACTACAACTACCCGCATCCCGTACGCTATAAGGGCAAGTTATTGGGGTCCGCAATAAAACGCAGCCGGTAACCTGACACCTCATACTACGGTCTCGTGTCAAGTGGTTATTAGGTCCTGTAGTTTACTGAACTGTTCGGTTCGGACCGTATACTTTTATTGAATTTCGCAGGGACAGAATTTTGGCGGATTTCGTTTAGTTTTATTTCCACATAAAAGAAATTGTTTAGAGTTCGTTGTAAATCTTAAAGTTAAGGTGCTAGTGCTAGCTTTCCATTAAATTCAATGTATTGTAACATTATGCTGATGACAAATAGGTACGATAAAAATTTTGCTGCTTTATCTTCGATACCAGATGGATAATATCACTTAGAGACTTATTTCGTTACAATATAATTTATAAAAATAAGAATAATTTATTTAACCAAAATACATACACATTATCCAACATGCACAATTTTAAATTTATAAATAAATAAATAAAAAAATAAAATAAATAAAAAGACGTTTATTTTGACATAAAACACACTGGTACAAACACAAGGACAATAAAATAAAAAACACAAAAATACTTATAAATAAAAAAAACAAACAAAAAGGTACAAAATGAAAGAGAACAAAAAAATATAGCCCTTTAAAAACATTTTTTATACATATTTTTTGCTATAGATCTAGTAATATTTGTTCTCACAGGGTTGATCAAAAAGGTTTCGGCAGAATACCAGCGTCGACTGGCGATCTAGTTCAGTCGACATCATGCTGAGTCGAACCCTCTTCGCTGTGTCACGCAACACACACAGTTCATAGTTTTTGCTTTTTTACATTGTTTCAATAATTTAAAAAAAAATTGTATTTCTCTCTTTCTATTTGTATGGTTGTGTTTATTGTAATTTGTGTGTGTGATTCAGTGAATAAATGTTTTATCTATCTATCTATCTATCTTATCTAGGAAGACTGGGCTAAATTATATGTAGATGACGAAATAAAACACAACTAAAGCTGCGGGCGGGTTGGGTAGTATCACAGATAACCCCCACTAGATGGTCCATTATAATACTTTTGTTCCGATTCAAACGCACCGAAATTGGAGGAAGGCGCGGGTTGCGGGGACTGGAACAAAGGCGTTATGATTGGCTATTTCAAGGTCGCACTTAGGTCGCGGGTTGGGAACATTGAACGAATTTGTCGATAATTAATTTCGATGATTCGTTTTAAAATTTCATATTAAAATGAAAATAGCATCATGTAGGTAGGTAGATATGTATTTATTTTTGGAATACACAAATCTGTAGAACTTAAAAATTAAAAAATGATATTAGAAAAATTTATCACTAATAATTCATTTTACTGAGTAAGTACTCTATAAACATATTTAAACGGTTTATGGATTACTTATTTATTTTTACATACAATAATACCGAGAGACCCGCTAATATACGTCGTCTATTATTTTTAACGATATCGATTAGAATTTACAACACTAACGTTACACGTGCTTTCGCCGAGAAGGACAACGAATGCAATAAGCGCAATGCGGAAAAGAGACAAGTGAACGTCCTTCGTACGAGTAGCCATTATAAGCTGACCTCTTCACTTGCGTTAGACTATAGAAACGTATATGAAGTTCACGGGTCTGACACTTGGTCGCAACTAAAGCCGTGTTTCGAGGCGGGGCTTTAAATATGGTTGATTTAACCATATGTTTGGCGCGCGGTCTTCGCCTGTTATGAGGTATCTGGGGGTTATTATATCTGTGGGTAGTATCAAATGAATAAACATTAATCCCGCAATCAAAATAATACACTGCTAAAAATAAATATTGCTGGACTATTCACACAGCAACATCTAGTAATTTTAAATAAGATTAGGGCAGGTATCACATTTTTAACTGTCGTCTTTCCGAAGCACATCTTCGCGAGTGCGAGTAAATCAGGGCATCAACCGTCTTACAGCCAAATTGGATGTAAGGCTTGACAAATGGCAGCAGGGTACGATACACTTGATCGATCGCTAGTAGGTACCTACCTGGGATGCAGGTTTCTGAGAATAGTAGTTTGATCATGCTGTTTGTAAGCGAATCGATTTTTTAAAACAATGAAAACAAGAAATAATCTTATATATAAAAGAAAGTCGTGTTAGTGCCTGAACTTATAACTCGAGAACGGCTGAACGGATTTGCCTGAAAGTTGGCAGGGGGGTATTTTAGAGCCAGGAGAAGGACATAGGGTACTTTTTACTTTTTTTTTTTTTTTTTTTTCAAATCTAATATAATGCGGGCGAAGCCGCGGGCGGAAAGCTAGTATAAATATAAAATACAATCATTGTCTAACTAAAGAATTATAACAAATAAATATAATATATTATACCAACTACCTTTATAAAGATTTGAGTCTGTACTCCTAACGAGCCATTTTACAATTTTGACAGATTACCTACATAACACGAATTCGTTGATAATTAGATGATTTTCTTAGGAAATGTTCTAGAAGTTTATTGCATCACTCTGTCAAAACGAGAAGCCAACAAAAGAAGGAAGCTTGTAGGATAGATGAATAATGTACAATCCGACACGCCCGCGCCCTAAGGAAGCGGATACACTCACAAGCGTTCGCAATGGCGGGTAAGCGGGTATGTATTTAATGAAAATCTCCTTCCAGCCTTCCAGCAGATAAATACCAAGTATTCAATAACTAGTAATAGCTGACCCAGCCGCGGCTTTGTTCGCTTTAATTTTTTGTATTTTCTAACATTTTAAACCCTCAATGAATATTTAAAGACTAAAATTAGCCAAATCTATGTAGCCATTCTCGAGTATAACTAAAGAAAGAGAAAACGAGTGAGACTAACGAAAGCAATTGATTTTTATGTATAGAAAGAAGATATAGTAATATCTAAAAATTATTTATTTCAGGCATCACATAATAAAATGGTAAAATGTCCATATTATAACATATTTTAGTACCTACTTGTGTTTCGTGTCCATCCAAAGGTTGCCTGGAAGAAATCGCTTACAGTGATAAGGCCGCCCATTGTTACACTTTTTTATGTACCTATAATTTTTGTTGTTTTTTGTTTTTGTAGTGTACAATAAAGAATATTGTATTGTGTATTGTATCTTTGGCGTCGCTGTGTCACCTTGCAGCCTGCGTACAAAACTTCTCACTCAGGAACGTCGATTATTAAGAATATAGGTAAGCATAAGCATTTAAGCATCTCTATACTTTTTACGTTTCCACTGCTGGGACATAGGAACTTTTCTCTTGACGAGAGATTAGGAATATATATATTATTTAATATTGGTGGAGTGCTACACGATCTTACTATTCGATTAGATCCAAATCTGACTGGAAACCCAAATAAATCCATGCCAGCTGCCGTCTTAAAATACTTCATTTTTATTGTAATAGACGACCATTTAGCGGCTCAACCCGCTCCGCTCAGCGCTCAGACAGCTGCCTGTGAATTCAATCAGTTCTGTAAGGTGATACCTGAGTGCGAGGGCAGTAAGGCTCGTGCATAAATAAAGAAGTGGCCCTACGCACAGCGTTAGTTTATTGCATTTGCCCCAGAAACGGACATTGTTTGATGGCTTGGTTTGCAGGCAGTGATTGAGATTGAAGTATCGCCAGTATCGCCTTTCGAAATAGATAAATAACGATGTAGCTCACTTTGTTGGCATCCCTAAGGAGTCTGTAAATATAAATTCAGTTGTGTTACTAGTTAATAGGAGTTCGAAAATATTAATCATACAAGTAATCACTATGTTTAATTACATGAAGCTACCACCAATTACGCGAAACTATACTATAAATATAATTATATTAATTTATTTTATGATTTATAGTATAAATATAAATATATTTATACTATAAATCTAAAAGCTATAGCTAAGATCTTGTTTTGTCACGCCTCTTTCGTATTGTGCTACAAAAATGAAGCTTTCAACTTTAGGACCATCTTATGATACACGCACTAAATAGTGTGGTATTAGATACAGTAAATTCGAACGGGCCTCGTGGTTTTGTACTACTGTACGGGTATATTCTCTAGTAAACAACTTAAGATTTGGGGCCATTGAACTGTGTGATTGGCCAGTCAGCGGCACTATTCTGTGTCCACCTGATGCTGCAACACGCACTGCGACTTGCTATGATATATTTTAAAGGCGCCAATAATTAATCATTACATAAACATTTTCTTTATAACTTCACCATTGAACTTAAAGTCATTTAGATTTGTTAAATACAAAATAAATAATAAAATATCACCACGTAGGTAGTTTGCGTAGGTACCTAATTCTACAATATATTTTGCCAAAACTAGACTAAGTACCTATATATATATATATATATTTCTTAGTTTAACTATAATATAATTTTCAATGGTCTACGTAAATTAGGTTCGTGTATTGCCCGTTTATCTCAATATGTATTTCTTAGTTATTTATAGTTAGGTATTGCCATTCAACGTGGCAATGCTGACAGCATTCTTAGCACTTTACCAGCATTAATATAAACGGTATGTAAATTAAATACATAAGTACTTGTTATTTTATGAATAAATGTAATATCCTCGTTAGGTACAAACAGTAAGTAGATAGGTGCCCAGCCCACATCAATAGAAGCGGCTTACAACGTTATCTGGATAGTTTCTATTACATCCATGGGATGTCCATAATCTGCAAAAGAGCGGTCTTTGCTGACTTGGCAAGTTGTGTTGCCAACTAGAACTGAGCAAAGCAACATAATTGTCACATTATTAAAGTTTTTTTATTATATTGCTCCAGAACTCAACAACAACAACAATCGAATAATAAAACACTAACTTATACCAACAAAAAATATGTTGTCTTATTGTTGCGCTGATTCAACGAAATATCATTGAAAATTATTCGTTAATTTTTATTTACGTATATGGTATTAAGTAATTATTTTTTTTATTAATTAAATAGGAAATCCAATAAAACAACTAAACTAATAATCCTTGTTGATACTTATATTTTTAATGGATTTTGTTAAATAAGTAAATGCGACAGTTTCTAAGTATTTGTTGCTCTTTCACGCAAAAAAAATCTGAATACCTAATAGATAAGTATAGTAAAACCATTCTAAAAATGAACTTCCCTCCACAAAACCGTGATGATTTCAACGTGTGAGAGGAAATACAGAAAAACAGAATACACAAAAAAAAATTCACAATTTGGTAGAGGGGCGTTCATTTTAAAAATGGTTTCACTATACTTAATTGTTTTGTGTCAGTTTAAATGTTAAAATACAATTTAGTATCATTGCCACAGCCGTAACACAAGCTTAGAGCTTATCACGGGGCTAGATTTTGCTGTGTGATTTGTCCAGCAATATTGATTTATTTAAATTACGAGAAAATTCCTGGATCTTGGGAAATAATTTACAGCTGGCAACACTGGCGGACATCACAATAAATCTGAGGATAATCCCCAGTCGGCTGAATTGGCTTGTGCCAGTGACATCACAATTCTATCTTACAAGCATGGTTCTATTCTCATCTATACACACATACATTATACATGTAGGTATAGGATACGTTCATCATCATCGCCATCCTGGGACTCTATCCCTGTACATTTAATAATCTATATCTATACTATATATAATATATATAATAATAATAATATTATAAAGAGGAAAGATTTGTTTGTTTGTTTGTAATGAATAGGCTCCGAAACTACTGGACCGATTTCAAAAATTCTTTCACCTTTGGAAAGCTACATTATCCCCGAGTAACATAGGCTATATTATATTTTTAAAAAAATTAGGGATCCTTACTAATAAATAATAATAATTAATATTGCTGGACAATTCACACAGCAACAGGAGGCCTTTTTGAGACACTCTTTATTTGTTTTGTTTAGTTTAGTTTAATTTCTTAAGTTGTAGTCTCAAATAAAGTTTATTTTCTTTCTTTCTTTTCTTTCTTCTTTCTTTCAACATCTAGCCCCGTGGTAAGCTTTAAGCTTGTGTTACGGGTGCCAAATTTTCTTATATACTTAATAGAACATACATAAGATAGGATTTTTTTATTATACATAATATAACACCCGGAACAAATATTTGCAGATCATACAAATTGTTGTTCCGAGACGGGAATCGAACCCGCAACCTCTGGCGTCGCAGGCGGACCTTCGCCCGCCGCGCCACAGAGGTCGTCATATACTTAGATAATCTTTAGATTATAAATTACTTGAAATTATGAATTATGAACACTAGACATAGAGGGTTATACAAGAGTACTTCTGCAGCATATGCTGAGGAGTGACCGTTTTTTATCAATGGGCATTGAAAGTGTTAAGTTAGTAAAGCGAGTGTCAGTGAGTACCAATTCAAACTTGTTGTGGGTTTGAGGCCCTACACGGCCTACACTTTATTATAATAAATCTAGAATGTTTCGAATTATTTATGTAGGTTTATATTTATGTATTTTTGATTCAGTATTTTGCAGCTTCCGGTGTATGTGACAGTGACGGCGTGCGACGGAAGTGGCCCGCAAGCCACTTCCGGTACTGTCGCCTATCCACTTCCGGGATCGTTAGGTCAGTAACATAACGGCTGATGAAAATAAAATTAAACCAAGAATAGAATTTTAAAATTTAAGAGTTGTGATACTTGTGATATTAAAGAATAAAAAAATTAAATCTTTTGATTAAAAACTATAGGTGGGTACGTTTTTGATTTCAATGATCAATCAAATTAATTTACCTAGGTGTTTTTATATTTTATGATTAAATTACGCTCTACTACTAGAAATTACTTATATACCTATAATGCGAAACATATCTACCTACTTAGATCACATTAAACACTGGTATTAAAATAACTATAATGTACACTAAAAATAATCATAATAATACTAAATTATGTTCTGTTATGTACCTACTCCATAAGAACTTTTGTTTGTATTATATGTTCTGTGACCTGGGTACACAGATCACGTAATTCTATGAAAGGAATGTATAATAGGAATCCATAGAACATACGACACCACTAGAAGGGAAATCCCCGAAACACAAGATCAATGAACAGCAAGAGAGACAAGGATGGTGCGACGCCGTCTAATAACTAAAGCGAGACGGTATTTTATTATCTATGGCACGCTTCTAGTTGTTTCGGGACTAAACCGCACAACAAGCGTCTGCCTATTAGTGTTGCCGCCAATACCTTTTTTTGCTAAATATAAAGTAAGTATCAGGAGTCGTGCTTCATATTATTTTGATGCGTAATATTTAACATACAAACTATTTAAGATATTTTTTAATAATATAGAAAGAAATATTGAAAGTAGGTGGTAAATAATATAGGCTAGTTGTATATTAATAAAGAAACTTAAATTTTATACCTGCTCGATGATCAGCCCCGCCGTTGCCGAGTTTAAGTGAGACTAACGAACAGCAAATAATTTTTATAGGTTTATTTATATGTAAGTACAATAAACCCAAATTAACAGAGACCAAAACCAAATTGTAATGTATTAACAATATTTGTAAAATTAAAAACAATAATAATTTACAAAGCACAGAAAAGAAACAAATAAAACAAACATAGTTAAAATCAATTATTTTTACATATATTACTGTAATATAAATCTCGATAAAAGTAGCGTTGAAATCTTCTTGTATGTGGCAACCCACGGTTCGTGAAAGGACTCAAGTAAGCCAAGGAAGGACAGTGTCGGCTCGGCATTGAAATTTTGCCGGTCGTACGCAAGTTGAATTATTTTTCCTCTGGCGAAACACAAACAGAGTGTATTCTTCAATCAGCGTGTTGAATAACCTGAACCAAATACTGCAGGATTTGGTTTTAACACCAAATATCTTGACATAAAAACGTAAGTTGTACCTAGCACACACCTAGCATTATCAATTGGTCAGCCTATCATAATCAAACGTATTTTGTCCCACTTCCCAGGGAACTCCCCAATAAAACCTTTTAATAAAACTTTTTAAACTAGTAAAGCAGTCTACACACCAAAGCCGGCGGCCCGGCGGCTTCAGAATGTCCAAGCCGAACGACTTTGCCGGCGGCACGACAGCCGCGGCATGTGGTGTTCTAGTAATACGTCACTAATCTATGAAAGCCGGCGGGCAACTGACTGAGGGATGCCGTCGGCATCGGCATGCAGCCCCGCCCCGCCGGCTTGCCCGCGCGGGCGCAAGCCGGCGGCATGATTGTACAAAATAAGGCCAGCGGGTTGGGCCGGCGGGCTGTGCCGCCGGGTCAGCCGGCTTTGGTGTGTAGAGCGCTTTAGGTACATATAGTTTTTAACAATATAAAACAACGAAACTACAGCCTCTCCGAAGATGGCGCTTGTAACAGCGCCGAATCTGGAATCTCAAAAACATTTGAATCATGGTATGTTATTACGTTACCGTTTTGTGTTCTCATATTCACCAATGATTTTTTATAGTAAACCATTGATATTCACAAATTGGTTTGCTGTTACAATTGACTCTTCTTGCACGCAACATGCGCATAATCCATTTCATATTCAGTGATGTCTTCCATTGTGGTAACTCGATATACCTAGGTATTACGATACGACGAAACGCAGCGTCGGACGCCCACCAACTAGATGGACTGATGACGTTGTCAAATCTGCCAGTGCACGGTGGACGCTAGGTACTTACCTGCACCCGACCGTGATACATGGAAATCATTAAGGGAGGCCTATATCCATCAGTGGACGTCTGATTGCTGAAATGATGATGATGATGACAAAATCTGTGAAAATATCATCAAAATCGGTCAAGCTATACCTGATAACTGATTTTTAAATTTAATCCAAATTAACCTCTAAAGAATATAGGTATTTTAAATGTAGGTTTTATAGATATATTGTGTTGTTGCCATAGTCTTATTTTGTACTTATGAAAAGTGGTGTTCAGTGATATATTCGTGTTGATTAGATTGTACTGAAAATTGGGCCCAAAAACTCCCATCATTTTGATAAATATGAAAAAGTACTTCATGGAATCATACAACATACAAAGTTTATATTTCAAAGTCGCTCTAGCTGTCCATATATATTTCTATGTAGGCTAAATACTGGCAAGCATCATCTGCTATTCTGTACAATGAGATACCAACTTACTAACTAACCAATTCCAGTCAGGTAGGTAGTTACCGCACAGTATGATAGGTTTTTTTTTTATTCTATTTTTATTTAGGGACTTTGAGTGTATGATAGGTACATAATATTGTTATTTATGATACTGTGCGGTTGTACCTTATACTCTTCATGGAGGGTTCAAAAAATCATGAATATAGCTGGACAATTCAGCAACAACAGTTTGTGTTATGGGTGCTAGGTTTCTGATATAATTCATAGAATATAGGTAAAAAAGTATAGTAAAACCATTTCTAAAATGAACGCCCCTCTACCGAATTCTGTATATTTTTTTCTGTGTAGGTATTCTGTTTTTCTGTATTTCCTCTCACACGTTGAAATCATCACGGTTTTGTGGAGGGGCGTTCATTTTAGAAATGGTTTTACTATACATAGATAGATGTTCTATCTATTATACATAGAACACACCCCAACAAAATATTTATTGTTTTAATGTCCCAAGGTAGGAAGCGAACCCTCAACCTCTCGCCTGTATTTCCGCTACATAAGTATACTTAATTAATTATAAATACTAATTTATTATATTCTATTAATTTATCCTTTCAGAAGATAATCAAACCAACATGGCGGGAGTATTTGAAGAGATGCAACTACAAATAGTAGATCTAACTAAAGCTATAAACAAGCTGAGCAACCAAATATCTGAGCCAAAAAATATGACCACACCGTTAGTCCGTGACTTCGGCTACGTCAATTGGGGAGAAGAGCATGAGATTGTAAAGACTCAAAAATGGGTTACCGAAACAGAACTGGATGAAGAATTCAATCGTGATCCATTACAAAGAAATCATGCACATGCAATAACAATTGATGAAGTTACTCGGTTTCCTGAGGTGAGTTTTTCATATAACAATAGTTTATACCAGGTAAGTTATAGGAATTTTATATTATCTGCATTAGCATTGGGGGAGCAATAAATATTTTTATTACTTACATAATGACTTGTCTGTGGTGACCATCAGAACATTAGAATGAAGAATAGATTTCATCAGAACCTATTTCAACTCAACTCATGGGTCTTTAGTTGTCTGTGCTTACTTACTGAGTTCAGCAAGTTCAACACTTAGCGGTGGCCTGGTGAGGTTGACGAGGCAAGGCCAACAGCACACATAACAAAAATTGTTTACAAAATATCATATCAGACTTATTAAATAAATAAATAAATATTGCCGGACAATTCACGCAGCAACAGTAGCTTACCACGGGGTAAGCTCGTAGCTTGTATAACGGGTGCTAGATTTCTGATATACTTAATAAAATATGTAGATAGATATTTTAATTTTAATATAGTACATGACATATATAACACCCAGACACCCGGAACAAATATTTGCAGATCATACAAATAGTTGTCCCGAGGCGGGAATCGAACCCGCAACTTATTAGCTTATTACATGAAACATGTGCCTATTATAGGCCAGCACAACACTTTTGGGAATGCAATGACACAAACAATTAGCTTATCTGTTAGATATTGTACCTACATAAGCTTCCAACTTACCATGATGTCTGTGTAAATTTCGAGAAATACCTATAAGATTAGTAATATTCGTTACTCTTTTCAGGACGGGCTTTACGTTGACACAAGTGCTCCTGAAATCATGTATGCGTTCTTGAATTTTACAAAACATCCTAGTCGCCAATTGGAAAACATTGAAATATTTAAAATATTTAAAAACCACCTACATACTAGGGTCAGCTTTGAAAATCGATATAAACTCAAGTGGATAAATCAAAACATAGCTGTGTTGAACAATGACATTAAAAATTCTACAAACAATGGATCGGACAAAGGAGCAAACGGCTCCGAAAGGAATGCTAACGAAAAGGACGAAGTAGCAAAAAACGACGATATCCCGACTTCAGGCAACATTAACACAAATAATGTTGATTTATCGAGTCTTGAATCTGCAACAAACCTTGAAGAAAACAAACATTCCTTGGGTGTCCAGACTAATAATGGTAAGACAATCGAAGGTGATGTCATATCTCAAAATACTTGCCCAGTAGACAACAACGATAATACGAATCTACTTGAAATATCTTCACAAAAAGAAGGTTATGATAATCTGGCAGTTGACCAAGTGGACAAAGTGTCAACAACCGAGAATAATACGACTTCAGGCAACATTAACACAAATAATGTTGATATTTCGTGTCTTGAATCTGCACCAATTCTTAAAGATAACGAACATTCCTTTTCGAAACATGTTGACGATGACGAAGAAGCAATATTTAATCCCAAGCCGCTAAACACATTCCCAGAAGAAAGCCCAAATCTCGATCAAAAAGGTAATAATAGTAAAGAAATTACACAATCCTTACATGAATCTAGCCTTAAGCCTTATAATCAAACACCCAGTACATCGTCAGACAACGGAGATACTGAAGAAATTTTTTTTAAAGACGATATAATGGAACTCTACGAGAGTGTAACTGATTTGTTAGATAAATTTACACAGTGTGATTTTAAAAACTTGGTCCTTGAATTACGTGCTCTGCATTCTATTAACTACTTAGAGAGTACTTTGAGAATTGTCGTGGAACTTTTTGTTGATAATTATAAAGAAATAATGGATGAATTATATAAAAATAGAGTTAAGTCATTCGTACAAGATCTGAAAGAATTTTACTTCTGCTTTTTAACCACAACAGGACGTTTTGAAATATTAATTAAACTCCTGTTTGACCATCTCGCTGAACACCCGGATCTATCAAGTCACTTCGCAGGTATATTTGATATTCTTATTGTAGATAACAAACCTTTTAGGGAGCGATTGCAGAGAAAATGTCTAACGGAACTTGAAATATCTCTATCTGATGACACTTCGATGGCAGATGAGAATGATGACGTAATGATTAAAAGATGTGTTGTTATCATCAAACTTATAGGTGAGCTCTACAAAAGAGATAGTATTTCTACCAATCCCGTAAAACTTTGCTTAAAACAATTGGAAGAGAAAATAACAGATATACACCTCGAATGCATTTGCGAACTTCTTTCTATAATTGGTAAAAAAATACAACAGGAAAGTCCAAATAAGCTATCACATATTTTAAAATATATTAATAAAATAGGACGTTCTGACGCATACCAAATCTCAGAGCATATTACAATAATGATACAGGAAACTGTACGATTGAGTCAGAGGAATTGGGAGGTACTCCCACCACCAAAGAGTGTGGAGCAGATGCAGAAAGAAAACCAGCAAAAAGAATTGATTAAATCTTTATTTTTTACTTCTAATTTCATGGATCATCACAACCAACCGTACCGTAGAATGGAAACCAGATTATCTCGTAAATATTCTGATAAACGATTAGAGTTGTGTAGATTGAGATGTTATCAGAAATCTGAGCTTTTCGCTGAAAGTGAAGAACATGAATTTGATGGCGATTTACAAAAACCAAAAAGTCAGTCAGTCATAAAATACTCTGTTCAAAAATTGAAGTCCATGATAGATATGGCTTACATGAAAATAAGGGATCCTACATTATTGGATCCAATATTTGCGAAGGTTCTAGTAGATCCGTCTATGCAAGAATATAGACTGCTTTGTAAGTTTCCTTGGATATTTTATAATCAGTTATTACATTAAAATTATAATTCATCTAATCAAAGTGTTGGCAGTTGAAAAGCGCTCCTTTTAATATAAGTAAGTACTATAAATTTAAATAGCCGACCGTTTCGCTTGCGTTTTTTTTAAGTTATCAACATATAGGTAGCCTATATATTATTAAACACTATATTATTAACTACCGTTAAAAAACGCAACCTAAGCTGTCGGAGGGTCGGCTAGTTATTATTATATAGATTTGTATAGAATTAAAATTATGTTCGAAATGGTTGAAGTTGTTTAAACTATTTATTAACCTTAGACCATATTCATGTAAACGTAACACAACTTGACTAATAAAGTACTTATTTCTTTATTTCACCTCTTTCATTTTGTAATTTTTTGGTAGTTTCGTAGTAGGTACCAAACCAAGATTATGAGGTAAGTAACAGTTACTTATCTCATAATAAGTATAATAAGATGATGACTAGGTATGATAAGATGCTGTGTTGTGCTGACTGAAAAATAATACCACCCTGTCTCTATCCTGAGTTATCATACCGTTTACAAGGGCTGGGCTGTACCACCGGCCTGGTTGCCGTGTCTTCATCGCTCTCGCGTTAACAAAGGGACGTCGTTTTCGTCTGGTGATACAGTCAGTGCAGTGTGCTACTCTGCACTAGGTGGAGAGGATAATAGTGACGAAGAACCGAACATTTATAGTATACGACGCCGGCAACTTCAGCTGCTGGAAGCGCGCGACCATGCTCACCGCCTCTGCCCTCTCCACCTCCCATGAGTAGCCGCGCGCTGCGGTACCAGGCGCGCAGTGAGAGCCGCGCGCGAGCAGAGCGGAGACGGAGCACGGCGGGACGCTCACTCCGAGCGAAAATGACCGAAACTTCTCTCGGTCGAAACGTCGGGTGTTTTGTTACACTCCTTAATTTAGGGATGAATTATATTAGACCGGGGCGTGCCGTGACCGTGGCCCGGACGTTACATACATTTTATATGGACCAGTTTATATTACACCATGTATGATCCGTGTCCCGTCCGGGCCGATGTAATAGAAACTGGCCACGGACACGGCACGCCCCGGACACGGCGCGGTCTAATATAATTCATCCCTAATACGTGAGTAATTCCCGTTTTTAGGGTTCCGTAGCCAAATGGCAAAAACGGAACCCTTATAGATTCGTCATGTCCGTCCGTATGTCACAGCCGTTTTTCTCCGAAACTATAAGAGCTATAAAGCTGAAACTTCGTAGGTAGTCTAGGTAGTGAATTCCGTAAACCGCACTAAGATTTCATAAAAAAATAAATTAAATTTGGGGGTAAAAAACTTAGAACCGAAAATTTATAAATGAAATTTCATTGAACCCATACGTGTGGGGTATCTATGAATAGGTATTTCAAAATCATAAAGGTTTTTAACATCATTTATTTCTAAACTAAATAGTTTGCACGAGAGACTCTTCCAAAGTGGAAAACAGAGTGTACCCCCCCTTCTAACTTCTAAAATAAGAAGATGACAAATCTAAAAAATATATATAATTGTACATTACCATAAAAACTAACAACGAAAATTGGTTTGAACGAAATAAATATCAAGTAGTTTTTTTTATAATACGTCATAAACTATTTCATATAAATAATTGCTGCGGAAGCCTACATGGGCGAGTCCGACACGCACTTGGCCACTTTTTATAAAATGAATAGTGTGACTTATTAAAATAACTATACACCAAAAATAATCATAATATTATTAGATAATTTATGTTATGTACTCCATAAGAACTTTTGTTTGTATTATTACGTTCTGTGACCTGGGTACACAGATCACGTAAATGAAAGGAATGTTTAATACTAGATAGGAATCCATAGAACATACGACACCACTAGAAGGGAAATCCCCGAAACACAAGATCAATGAACAGCAAGAGAGACAGGGATGGCGCGACGCCGACCCTAATAACTAAAGCGAGCCGGTATTTTATTGTCTATGGCACGCTTCTAGTTGTTTCGGGACTTAACCGCGCAACAAGCGCCTGCCTATTAGTGTTGCCGCCAATAACTTTTTTTGCTAAATATAAATTATAATAATAATATATATATTTTGATGCGTAATACTTAACATGGCCAAGTGCGAGTCGGACTCGCCCATGTAGGCTTCCGCAGCAATTGTTTATATGAAATAGTTTATGACGTATTATAAAAAAACTACTTGATAGATTTCGTTCAAACCTATTTTAGTTGTTAGATTTTATGGTTATGTACAATATATATTTTTTCTAGATTTATCATCCTCTTATTTTAGAAATTAGAGGGGGGGGCACACTCTGTTTTCCACTTTGAAAGAGTCTCACGTCCAAACTATTAAGTTTAGAATTAAATGGTGTTAAAAACATTGTTATGATTTTTGAAGACCTATTCATAGATGTACCTATGGGTTCGATTAAAAAAAAGTTTTTAAGTTTCAGTCCTATGTATGGGGACCCCCAAATGTAATTTTTTTTTATAAAATCTTAGTGCGGTTTACGGAATACATCTACCTACCAAATTTCAGCTTTATATCTCTTATAGTTTCGGAGAAAAACGGCTGTGACATACGGACGGACGGACATGACGAATCTATAAGGGTTCCGTTTTTGCCATTTGGCTACGGAACCCTAAAAACGATTTAAGAAAATTTTAATAATAGAGAAAGAAATATTTTAATTAGGTGGTAAATAATATAAGGCTAATTGTAAATTGATAAAGAAACTTTAATTTAATATCTGCTAGCTGATCATAAATCAGCCCAGCCGTTGCCGAGTTTAAGCGAGACTAACGAACAGCAAAATATCATTTTTATAGGTTTATTTATTTAAGTACAATAAACTCAAATTAACAGATACCAAAACCAAATTGAAATGTATTAACAATATTTATAAAATTAAAAACAATAATAATACTTATACTTACCTACAAAGCACAAAAAAGAAACAAATAAAACAAACATAGTTAAAATCAATTATTTTCACATATTATATTACTATTAAATAAATCTCGATAAAAGTAGCGTTGAAATCTTCTTGTATGTGGCAACCCACGGTTCGTGAAAGGACAGTGTCGGCCTCGGCAGTGAAATTTTGCCGGTCGTAGTCGTACGCTCAGAAGAAAGGTCGTACGCAAGTTTAATTATTTTTCCTCTGGCGAAACACAAACAGTGTGTATTCTTCAATCAGCGTGTTGAAAAACCTGCAAATACCTACTGCAGGATTTGGTTTTAACACCAAATATCACGACATAAAAAGGTAAGTTGTACCTAGCATATCAAGTAGTCAGCCTATCATAATCAAACGTACCTATTTTGTCCCACTTCCCACGGAACTCCCCAATAAAACCTTTTAATAAAACTTTTTAAACTAGTAAAGCGGTCTACACACCAAAGCCGGCGGCCCGGCGGCTTAGTGCCGGCGGCCCGGCGGCTTCAGAATGTCCAAGCCGAACGACTTTGCCGGCGGCACGACAGCCGCGGCATGTGGTGTTCTAGTAATACGTCACTACTCTGAAAGCCGGCGGGCAACTGACTGAGGGATGCCGTCGGCATCGGAATGCAGCCCCGCCGGCTTGCCCGCGCGGGCGCAAGCCGGCGGCATGATTGTACAAAATACGGCCAGCGGGTTGGGCCGGCGGGCTGTGCCGCCGGCTTTGGTGTGTAGAGCGCTTTAGGTATAGTTTTTAACAATATAAAACAACGAAACTACAGCCTCTCCGAAGATGGCGCTTGTAACAGCGCCGAATCTGGAATCTCAAAAACATTTGAATCATGGTATGTTATTATGTTACCGTTTTGTGTTCTCATATTCACCAATGATTTTTTATAGTAAACCATTGATATTCACAAATTATTTGCTGTTACAAATGACTCTTCATGCACGCAACATGCGCATATTCCATTTCATATTCAGTGATGTCTTCCATTGTGGTAACTCAATATAGGTATTACGATACGACGAAACGCAGCGTCGGACGCCCACCAACAAGATGGACTGATGACGTTGTCAAATCTGCCAGTGCACGGTGGACGCTAGGTATAGGTCATACATGGAACCTGATACATGGAAATCATTAAGGGAGGCCTATATCCATCAGTGGACGTCTGGTTGCTGAAACGATGATGATGACAAAATCTGTGAAAATATCATCAAAATCGGTCAAGCTATACCTGATAACTGATTTTTAAATTTAATCCAAATTAACTTCCAAAGAATATAGGTATTTTAAATGTAGGTTTTATGGATATATTGTGTTGTTGCCATAGTCTTATTTTGTACTTATGAAAAGTGGTGTTCAGTGGTATATTCGTGTTGATTAGACTGTACTGAAAATTAGGCCCAAAAACTCCTATCATTCTTTAGTGTTATTGATAATTATGAGAAAGTACTTCATGGAATCATACAACATACAAAGTTTATATTTCAAAGTCGCTCTAGCTGTCCATATAATATTCCTATGTAGGCTAAATACTGGCAAGCATAATCTGCTATTCTGTACAATGAGATACCAACTTACTAACTAACCAATTCCAGTCAGGTAGGTTGTTACCGCACAGTATGATAGGTACATAATATTGTTATTTTTTTTTTTTTTTTCGCTGTGTAAAAAAAAAACAAAAAAAAAATTGTCCAGTAATATTTATTTATTTATTTATGATACTGTGCAGTTGTACCTCATACTCTTCATGTAGAGTTCAAAAAATCATGAATATAGCTGAACAATTCAGCAACAACAGTTTGTGTTATGGGTGCTAGGTTCCTGATATACATACTTAATAGAATATAATGTACATAAGTACATAGAGAGATGTTCTATTATACATAGAATACACCCAGAACACCCAAACAAATTGTTTAAATGTCCCAAGGCAGGAAGCGAACCCTCAACCTCTCGCCTGTATATCCGCTACATAAGTATAAGTAATTATAAATACTAACACAATGACAAATATAAATACCTAGTAATTTATCCTTTCAGAAGATAATCAAACCAACATGGCGGGAGTACTTGAAGAGATGCAACTACAAATAGTTGATCTGACTAAAGCTATAAACAAGTTGAGCAACCAAATATCTGAGCCAAAAAATATGAGTACACCGTTAGTCCGTGACTTTGGCTACGTCAATTGGGGAGAAGAGCATGAAATTGTAAAGACTCAAAAATGGGTTACCGTATCACAACTGGATAGAAAATTAAATCGTATTCAATTACAAAGAAATCGTGCACATGCTATTGCATACACAACAATAAAAATTGATGAAGTTACTCGGTTTCCTGAGGTGAGTTTTTCATATAACAATAGTTTATACCAGGTAAGTTATAGGGATTTTATAATTATCTGCATTAGCATTGGGGGAGCAATAAATATTTTTTTATATTACATAATTACTTGTCTATGGTGACCATCAGAACCTTAGAATGAAGAATAGATTTGATCAGAACCTATTTCAACTCAACTCGTGGGTCTTTAGTTATCTGTGCTAACTTACTGACTATTACTGAGTAAGTTCAACACTAAGCGGTGGCCTGGTGAGGTTAATGAGGCAAGGCCAACAGCACACAACAAAAATTGTTAACAAAATATTATATCAGACTTATTACATGAAACATGTGCCTATTATAGGCCAGCACAACACTTTTGGGAATGCAATGACACAAACAATTAGCTTATCTGTTAGATATTTGTTTCGGGTGTCTGGGTGTTATAAGTATATGTATAATAAAAAATATATTTCTTTGTATGTATGTATATTATATTAAGTATATATCAGAAGTCTAGCACACGTAACACAAGCTTCGAGCTTACCACGGGGCTAGATGTCGCTGTATAAAATTGTCCAGTAATATTTATTTATTTTATTGTACACTAGCAGCCCCCACGAACTTCGTCTCGCCATATACTTTTATTTGCAACTATATCCATACTGATTTCATCGAAATCGAATTATCCTGCGTAAGCATATATTTTCCCGCGGAAGAATTTAATTTTTACGCGGTAAAAAGTCTCTCGCCATATGCTTTTATTTGCAACTATCTACATACTAAATTTCATCGAAATCGAATTTTCCCACGTAAGCATATATTTTCCCGTGGAAACATGTATTTTCCGCGGTGAAAAGTCTCTCGCCATATACTTTTAATTTGCAATTATCTTCTGCATACTAAATTTTATGTAAATCGATTTTTTCCGCGTAAGCATATATTTATCTAATTATTAAATACACTTTACTCCCTCCCCGTACCCCCAGTGACGCTTACATGGAGCATAGATCGCATGTGTAGCTGAGCGCGGTGAGCGACAACCTCGCGACTTTTTTCTAATACTTGCATTTTTAAACTCGTGATATCTTCCGAATGAAATGTCCGAATTGAATAATTCAAAAAGTTATAAAAAGGTATTAAAGCCGTCTTGAATATAAAGTAATTTATTTTGATAAGGATTAATACCAAGGTACAAATGAAGAGCCTTTTCAAGAGGCGGCATATATTAATTAATATTTTAGAATAAAACTGCTTACTGTGTAATAACTATAATATTTAGACATATGCTGTCGCGACATTTTTTGTAGATAATGATGAGTTCTGCAAAGTCGTAGTACATGATTTTGTTCTATCATCAATAGTTTTCGCAGCGCACGCGACGTAAGGAATTTTTCAGGTCATTTTTTTACACCTTATGTTACATTATTGGAGTTTTAGTAAGGATCCCTAATTTTTTTATGTTACTCGGGGATAATGTAGCTTTCCAAAGGTGAAAGAATTTTTGAAATCGGTCCAGTAGTTTCGGAGCCTATTCGTTACAAACAAACAAACAAACAAATCTTTCCTCTTTATAATATTATTATATTATATATAGAAGATAAGCTTCGAACTTACCATGATGTTTTTGTAAATTTCGAGAAATACCTATAATAAGATTAGTAATATTCGATACTCTTTTCAGGACGGGCTTTACGTTGACACAAGTGCTCCTGAAATCATGTATGCGTTATTGAATTTTCGAAGATATCCTGATGTAAATCCATTGGAAAATATTGAAATATTTAAAATATTTAAAAACCACCTACACAGTAGGGTCAGCTTCGAAAATCGATATAAACTCAAGTGGATAAATCAAAACATAGCTGTGTTGAACAATGACATTAAAAATTCTACAAACAATGGATCGGACAAAGGAGCAAACGGCTCCGAAAGGAATGCTAACGAAAAGGACGAAGTAGCAAAAAACGACGATAATCCGACTTCAGGCAACATTAACACAAATAATGTTGATTTATCGAGTCTCGAATCTGCATCAAACCTTGAAGAAAACAAACATTCCTTGGGTGTCCAGACTAAAAATGGTAAAACAATCGAAGGTGATGTCATATCTCAAAATACTTGCCCAGTAGACAACAACGATAATACGAATCTACTTGAAATATCTTCACAAAAAGAAGGTGATGATGATCTGGCAGTTGAACAAGTGGACAAAGTGTCAACAACCGAGGATAATACGACTTCAGGCAACATAAACACAAATAATGTTGATTTATCGAGTCTCGAATCTGCATCAAACCTTGAAGAAAACAAACATTCCTTGGGTGTCCAGACTAATAATGGTAAAACAATCGAAGGTGATGTCATATCTCAAAATACTTGCCCAGTAGACAACAACGATAATACGAATCTACTTGAAATATCTTCACAAAAAGAAGGTGATGATGATCTGGCAGTTGAACAAGTGGACAAAGTGTCAACAACCGAGGATAATACGACTTCAGGTAACATTAACACAAATAATGTTGATATTTCGTGTCTTGAATCTGCACCAATTCTTAAAGATAACGAACATTCCTTATCGAAACATGTTGACGATGACGAGGAAGCAATATTTAATCCCAAGCCGCTAAACACATTGCCAGAAGAAAGCCCAAATCTCGATCAAAAATCTGCGCAAAAAGGTAATAATAGTAAAGAAATTACACAATCCTTACATGAATCTAGCCTTAAGCCTAATAATCAAACACCCAGTACATCGTCAGACAACGGAGATACTGAAGAAATTTTTTCTAAAGACGATATAGTGGAACTCTACGAGAGTGTAACTGATTTGTTAGATAAATTTACACAGTGTGATTTAAAAAACTTGGTCCTTGAATTGCGTGCTCTGCCTAATAATGTTGGTACTCTGAGAATTGTTGTGGAACTTTTTGTTGATAATTATAAAGAAATAATGGATGAATTATATAAAAATAGAGTTAAGTCATTCGTTCAAGATATGAAAGATTTTTACTTCTACTTTTTAACCACAACAGAACGTTTTGAAATATTAATTAAACTCCTGTTTGACCATCTCGCTGAACACCCGGATCTATCAAGTCACTTTGCAAGCATATTTAATATTCTTACTGTAAATAACAAAACTTTTAGGGAGCCATTGCAGAGAAAATGTCTAACGGAACTTGAAATATCTCTATCTGATGACACTTCGATGGCTGATGATAATGATGACGGAATGATTAAAAGATGTGTTGTTATCATCAAACTTATAGGTGAGCTCTACAAAAGAGATAGTATTTCTACTAACAGCGTAGAACATTGCTTAAAACAATTGCAAGAGAAAATAACAGACATACATCTCGAATGCATTTGCGAACTTCTTTCTATAATTGGTAAAAAAATGCAACAGGAAATTCCAAAAAAGCTATCAGATATTTTAAAATATATTAGTAATATTGGACGTTCTGACGCATACCAAATCTCAGAGCATATAACAAGAATGATACAGGAAACTGTGCGATTGAGTCAGAGGAATTGGGAGGTACTCCCACCACCAAAGAGTGTGGAACAGATGCAGAAAGAAAACCAGCAAAAAAAATTGCTTGAATCTATAATATTAACCTCTGATTTAATGGATCATCACAACCAAACGTACCGTAGAATGGAAACCAGATTATCTCGTAAATATTCTGATAAACGATTAGAGGAATGTTATCAGGAATCTGAGCTTTTCGCTGAAAGTGAAGAACATAAATTTGATGGCGATTTACAAAAACCAAAAGAAAAGTCCATCAGAAAATACTCCGTTGAAAAATTGAAGTCCATGATAGATATGGCTTACATGAGAATAAGGGATCCTACATTATTGGATCCAATATTTGCGAAGGTTCTAGTAGATCCGTCTATGCAAGAATATAGACTGCTTTGTAAGTTTCCTTTGGATATTTTATAATCAGTATTAATATAAAATTATAATTCATCTTATCAAAGTGTTGGCAGTTGATAAGCGCTCCATTCTCTAAATATAGGTACTTTAAATTTAAATAGTCTACCGTTTCGCTTGCTTTTTTTTAAGTTATCAACATTTAGGTAGCCTATATAATATTAAACACTAAATTATATAAACTATCTTTTTGTAGATAACTAATAAAAACTCAACCGAAGCTGTCGGCAGGTCGGCTAGTTATTATTTTACAGATTAGTTTAGAATTAAAATTGTGTTTGAAATAGTTGAAGTTGTTTAAACTATTTAATCTTAAGACTATATACATGTACCTAAACGTAACACAACTTGACTAATAAAGTACTTTCCCTATTTCACCTCTTTCATTTTGTAATTTTTTGGTAATTTTGTATAGGTACCAAACCAGGTAGGTAATGTAATATGAGGTAAGTAACAGTTACTTATCTTATATCATATAGACGACCTCTGTGGCGCAGCGGGCGAAGGTCCGCCTGCGACGCAAGAGGTTACGGGTTCGATTCCCGCCTCGGAACAACAATTTGTATGATCTGCAAATATTTGTTCCGGGTGTCTGGGTGTTATATAATGTATAATAAAAAAATATCTATCTATGTATGTATATTATTTTAAGTATATATCAGAAATCTAGCACCCGTAACAAGCTTCGAGCTTACCACGGGGCACGGGGCTAGATGTCGCTGTGTAAAATTGTCCAGTAATATATTTTTTTTATAATAAGTATAAGTAATAAGATGATGACTATAATAAGATGCTGTGTATAATAAGGTGCTGACTTAAAAATAATACCACCCTGTCTCTATCCTCGGGAGCCGTCTAGCTGACTAATAAATAAATGATCAATATTGCTGGACAATTCACATAGCAACATCTAGCCCCGTGGTGAGCTCGAATCGAAGCTTATATTATGCTAGTTTTCTGATGTACATAATAGAGTATACATAAATAGGATAGACATTTTTTTTAAATTTAAACCTACACAACACCCGGAACAAATATTTGCAGATCATACAAATTGTTCCGAGGCGGGAATCGAACCCGCAACCTCTTGCGTCGCAGGCGAACCTTCGCCCGCCGCGCTACAGAGGTTGTCATATGGAATTATTATGAAATTACTGAAATTATGAATTATTATGAACACTAGAGGGTTATACAAGAGTACTTCTGCAGCATATGCTGAGGAGTGACCGTTTTGTATCAATAGATAAATAAATAATAATAAATATTACTGGACAATTTTACACAGCGATATCTAGCCCCGTGGTAAGCTCGAAGCTTGTGTTACGGGTGCTAGATTTCTGATATACTTAATATAATATACATACTTATATAGATATTTTTTTATTATACATACATATATAACACCCAGACACCCGGAACAAATATTTGCAGATCATACAATTTGTTGTTCCGAGGCGGTAATCAATGGGTATTGAAAGTGTAAAGCGAGAGTCAGTGAATATCTAGAATAGAATATTTTATTAAATTAAATAGTTATTTTACAGTATAAAAACCAATTATAACTACCTTATGCTGACTTATGACTATTTAAAACTAATCTAACACAATAATCTAAATACCTACAAATTATATTATTAATGAGTACCAATTCAAACTTGTTGTGGGTTTGAGGTCCTGCACGGCCTACACTTTATATATTATATAACTTTATATACCTAATACATTTCTATATGCAGGTTTGTATTTATGTATTTTGCAGCTTTCGGTGTATATGACGTAATACCTCCGTGATAATAATGACAGTAACAGCATGTATAGTAAGAATCCATAAAACATACGAAACCACTAGAAGGGAAATCCCCGAAACACAAGATCAATGATAGACAGGGATGGCGCGACGCCGACGCTATAATAAAGCCAGCCGGTATTTTATTATCTATGCTCTATGCACCCTCTATGGCACGCTTCAAGTTGTTTCGGGACTAAACCGCGCATCAAGCGCTTGTCTATTAGTGTTGCCGCCAATACCATTTTTTGCTAAATATAAAGTAAGAGTCGTGCTGCATACTATTTTGATGCGTTATAATATCACATATAAACTGGGTACAAATCAATGGTACAATAGACACTCCGTCAACTACTATTTAAGATATTTTTTATTAATATAGAAATAAATATTTTAATTGGGTGGTAAATAATATAGGCTAGTTGTAGGTATATTTATTGATAACGAAACTTCAATTTAATATCTGCTAGCTGATCATAAATCAGCCCCGCCGTTGCCGAGTTTAAGCGAGACTAACGAACTGCAAATCATTTTTATAGGTTTATTTATTTACATTAAATACAATTTAACAGCTTACCAAAACAAAATTGTTATGTAAGTATAGGTACAATATTTATAAAATGTAAAATTATAATAACATAAGTTACCTACAAAGCACAGAAAAGAAACAAATAAAAAAAACATAGTTAAAATCAATTGTTTTCACAAAACAAAAGAATATTGTAGAAATATACTTACGAGATTATTCTCTATAAAAGTAGCGTTGAAATCTTCTTGTATGTGGCAACCCAACCCACGGTTCGTGAAATCAGAAATGAAAGCCGTGGAAGGACAAAGGACAGGTCAGTGAAATTTTGCCGTTCGCACGCAAGTTTTTATAGTTTTCCTCTTTTGGCGAAACAGTGTGTATTCTTCAATCAGCGTGTTGAATAACTTGCAAATACTGGAGGATTTGGTTCTAATAAAGCACCAAACATCAAGTGATGGATAGGTAAGTTGTACTTACTTAGCATATCAATTGGTCAGCCTATCACTACCCACAGATCACCTCTAACCTCCAATAGATACATAAATATCAATCATATTCAATTAGGTAGATAGTAGATACATCTGTGGCGCAGCGGGCGAAGGTCTGCCTGCGACGCAAGAGGTTGCGGGTTCGATTGGAACAACAATTTGTATGATCTGCAGATATAATGTTCCGGGTGTCTGGGTGTTATAAATGTATAATAAAAAATATCTATCTATGTACTTAGGTAGGTATATTATATTTTATGTATATCAGAAATCTAGCACCCGTAACCAAGCTTCGAGCTTACCACGGGGCTAGATGTCGCTGTGTAAAATTGTCCAGTAATAATAATTTATTTATTTAAGGTTGTTGTTACAGTTAATGTTCTAAAAATAGGTATATACCTACATTATTTTGTACATTTTCAATAG
The DNA here is from genome assembly GCA_963691955.1 of Chloroclystis v-ata. Lineage (NCBI taxonomy): Eukaryota > Metazoa > Arthropoda > Insecta > Lepidoptera > Geometridae > Chloroclystis > Chloroclystis v-ata. The sequence continues at coordinate 5,484,697 of OY829909.1, read as the reverse complement.
AGCCATCGGAACAATAAGGTAGGTCATTACAAATTGTAGGTATTAAAAATAAATAACATTATTATGAATAATACCTACTGTGCGGATGTACCCCTACATCACCTACATGAAGAGGATTTTTACATTATTTTGTACATTTTCAATAGAGCCATCGGAACAATAAGGTAGGTCATTACAAATTGTAGGTATTAAAAATAAATAACATTATTATGAATAATACCTACTGTGCGGATGTACCCCTACATCACCTACATGAAGAGTATGCATACTCTTCATGTAGGTGATGTAGGGGTGAAACAAAATGATAAATATAGCTGGACAATTCAGCAACAACAGCTTGTGTTATAGGTGCTAGGTTCCTGATATACATACTTAATAGAATATAATATGTTCATACATAGATATAATCTATTATACAAAGAACACACCCAGAACACCCATACACATTTTAATGTCCCAAGGCAGGCAGCGAACCGTCGCCAGTATATCCGCTACATAAGTATAAGTAATTATAAATACTAACACAATGACAAATATACATAGTAATTTATCCTTTCAGAAGATAATCAAACCAACATTGTGGGAGTACTTGAATAGCAGATCTAACTAAAGCTATAAACAAGATGAGCAACCAAATCTCTGAGCAAAAAAATATGACCACACCGTTAGTCCGTGACTTCGGCTACGTCAATTGGGGAGAAGAGCATGAGATTGTAAAGACTCAAAAATGGGTTACCGAAAGAGAACTGGATGAAGAATTAAATCCACAATTATATTGTAGAAATTATCATACATTTGCAATAACGAAAATTGATGAAGTTACTCGGTTTCCTGAGGTGAGTTTTTCATATAACAATAGTTTATAACAGGTAAGTTATAGGAATTTTATATTATCTGCATTCGCGTTGGGGGAGCAATAAATAGATTTTTATTTTTTACATAATGACTTATAGCTTTAGTTCTCGCTCTAGCGTCGTAGAGTAAACACGCGTCCGCTCGTACAAATTTTTTTAGAACTACCGTCATTATGGCAAAGTGTCAAAGCTGTAGCATAGATTTGATCAGAACCTATTTCAACTCAACTCGTGGGTCTTTAGTTATCTGTGCTAACTTACTGACTATTACTGAGTAAGTTCAACACTCAGCGGTGGCCTGGTGAGGTTGATGAGGCAAGGCCAACAGCACACAACAAAAATTGTTAACAAAATATCATATCAGACTTATTAAATAAATAAATAAATATTGCCGGACAATTCACGCAGCAACAGTAACTTACCACGGGGTAAGCTCGTAGCTTGTATAACGGGTGCTAGATTTCTGATATATCTACTTAATAAAATATGTAGATAGATATTTTAATTTTAATATAGTACATGACATATAGAACACCCAGACACCCGGAACAAATATTTGCAGATCATACAAATAGTTGTCCCGAGGCGGGAATCGAACCCGCAACTTATTACATGAAACATGTGCCTATTATAGGCCAGCACAACACTTTTGGGAATGCAATGAGACAAAAAATTAGCACATCTGTTAGATAAATAAAATAAATAAATAAATATTTCTGGACAATTTTTACACAACGACATCTATACATCTAACTTTTTAAACTATCATGGTTTTTAACTATATTTGAACAAGAAACGGGTAACATACCATGATTTAATTGTTTTTGAGTTTTCCGATATTTCGGCACTGTTGCAAGCGCCATGTTCACGGACAAACTGATGACACCGGCGGCGGCGGGTAGGCAGACCGTTATTGACAAACGAAACGATCTACCCTCTTCCTGAGTCTTTTATTGCGAGTTTGATTGCATTCGTGAATGGAACAGGTGGTAGTGACAGTGACATCAGTTTGTCCGTGAACATGGCGCTTGCAACAGTGTCGAAATATCGGAAAACTCAAAAACAATTAAATCATGGTATGTTACCCGTTTCTTGTCTATACATCTATGTTAGATATTGTACATAAGCTTCGAACTTACCATGATGTTTGTGTAAATTTTCGAGAAATACCTATAAGATTAGTAATATTCGATACTCTTTTCAGGACGGGCTTTACGTTGACACAAGTGCTCCTGAAATCATGTATGCGTTATTGAATTTTGCAAAAAATCTTAAATGTAGCCAATTGGAAAAAATTGAAATATATAAACTATTTAAAAACCACGTACACAATAGGGTCAGCTTTGAAAATCGATATAAACTCAAGTGGATAAATCAAAACATAGCTGTGTTGAACAATGACATTAAAAATTCTACAAACAATGGATCGGACAAAGGAGCAAACGGCTCCGAAAGGAATGCTAATGAAAAGGACGAAGTAGCAAAAAACGACGATAACCCGACTTCAGGCAACATAAACACAAATAATGTTGATTTATCGAATCTTGAATCTGCAACAAACCTTGAAGAAAACAAACATTCCTTGGGTGTCCAGACTAATAATGGTAAGACAATCGAAGGTGATGTCATATCTCAAAATACTTACCCAGTAGACAACAACGATAATACGAATCTACTTTAAATATCTTCACAAAAAGAAGGTGATGATTATCTGGCAGTTGACCAAGTGGACAAAGTGTCATAATCCCACTGCTGGGACACAGGGACTTCTCTCTTGACGGGAGCGATTAGGCCTTGATTCACGCTGGCCAACTGCGGGTTGGTGACACACGTGATACATTTTTCAAAGTTCTCAGAACATGCCGGTTTCCTCACGATGTTTGCCTTCACTATTAGACCAAGTGTTCAAAGAGCACGAGGTGCGCGGCGGGGTTTGAACCCACGACGGTTCTGATTGAAAGTTGAGTGTGCTCCCACATAGCCAATACGGCTCTCTTATTCTTTAACCATGTGTCAATAGGTATTCAAACACCGCTACTGAATATCTCTATAAGACAGACAATTTCCTTTCAGATCAATCAAGTTGTGACAAAATGGCTGACATTATTAAAAATATGCAACGACAAATAGAAGATCTGTCGACTGAATTGGAGAAACAGAAAATACAGCAAGAATCACAAACACAGCACCAACTGGACGAGCCGACTAAAGCTATAAACAAGCTGAGTGACCAAGCTGAGCTAAAAAAATCGACCACACCTGCGTTAGTCCGTGACTTCGGCTATGTCACCTGGGGTGAAGAGCATGACGTTATTAAGACAAAAAAATGGCTTTTAGATACAACTTTTCTTAGTTATTATAAACTTAAAACACCATACAAAGATGTGAAAGAAATTGATGAAGTTACTCGTTTTCCTGAGGTGAGGTTTCATATTAATATTATATTAAACACAAATAAAATTAAAATAAATATTGCTGGACAGTTCACACAGCAACATCTGTAAAATAATCAACATATGGGTGCTAGATTTTTGATATAATTAATATCTAATATACAAAAATAGATACATTATAGAGACACTCGGAACATTTTTTTAAATTCGTTTGTGATGTTTTTTTGCATCCCGAGACGGGAATCAAACCCGCAACCTTTAACGTCGCAGGCGGACCACAAAGATCTTCAAACATATTTTTTTTTTGTAAATATCTTAATTGAAAATGAATTAACGAATATTAGTTATAACTAGTGTAGTAATAGTAGATATACTTATATCTCAGGAACTGCTAGTACATGATTTATATTATAGACTTTCGATATTAAAACGTTTCGTCTTATTATAACTTTTAAACAAAACTTAAACATAAAAATAACAGTTATGTTTTAACAATAAACAGTCAATAATAGTTTTAATACTCAATATATTTTGTAACCACAAGCAAATCTATAATTACTTTTGTTGAATTCATAGTCAGGAAAGATTAGCGGTTAATCAATTTTTTTTTTTTCAGGATGGACTTTATATTGACGTAAGCGTTCCAGAAATTATGTTTGCATGCAAGAGCAAGCACTTTGATGATAGAAATGAAGTCATTATACAGTCTTTGGCAAAAAATCATTTACACACAAGGAGTAGCTTTGAGCACACATACAAACTTAAGTGGGTTGATCCTAAGGAAATTAACCTTGAGGAAACTGAAGCAAAACTTTCAGAAGAGCTTGTAAAGGAAAATAGTACCAAAGATAATGCGGGTCACCTTTGTGAAGACAGGAGAGAAAATAGCGGAGAACAGACTTATCGTAATATACCAAGTAAGGCTGTAGATTCATCGAACGAATCTGCGTCTAAACATATCATTGATCATAAAATCAATGTAATTCAAATGAACGCTAATATTCAGAACTCCTTGTCAAAAGGAAGCGGGGAATCCGTTGACTTACTGAATGTAATTAATGAAAACACAAATACTTTACAACTATCTACAAAGCAAAGCACTGAAAATTTGAATGACGACAAAAAAAAATCCATGCTCTGCAGTAGAGGACATTGAGGGTAAAATTGGAACCGAGCTTGACAGGGAATTTTCTAATTTTCTTGATAAAGTAGCGCAATGTAAATTCCAAAAATTGATTGATGAATTTCGTGCTCTGCCTTTATCTAATGATAATAATACCTTAAAAGTTGTTAAAGAGCTTTTTGTAGATAGTTTTAAGAAGCCAATGGAGAGGCTATGGCAAGAAAGACTTGTGACGATGCTGATTAACCTGCTAAAGTCAAATATAGTAGAGGACTGTTATCATTTCGAAAGAACAATTATTAACCTTATGTTCGATCTGTTGACTAACCAACCGGATTTAGCTTATTACATTGCAAATATGTGCAAAGAACTGACTATTAGTAATAGTAGCTTTCGTACACAAGTAATCAGAAAATGTCAATATAAATTTGAATTTCTATTGAAAGACAATTTGACTGTTATAACTGATAAAAACAACATGTTTATAAGATACAAAGGTAATATAATGCTCATAGGTTATCTTTACAGTAATAAAATGCTTCATATGAGCATTATTGATTATTGCTTGCAAAGTTTACTTTCTAAAAGAACAGATGAATATCTTAGATTTGCTTCCAAACTCCTATCTATTGTAGGAAAAGATGTATTAGACAAGCTACCTCACATTATGAGAATTATTGATGGTATAGTACGTATCAGACCCAACACAATATCTATTCACACTAAAGAGCTTCTGGAGTGTACTGTGAAACTAAGCGAGAGAAATTGGGATATACCATTACCACCCGAGACTATTGAATAGACGAAGAAAGATAAAGAACCACTCAAAGTACTTAGATATGAGTGACTAATACAGAAGAAGATAGTAAGATACCTAGTTTCCTAGTTTTCTTGTCGGGAATATTGTTATTTTTTTTATTCTTTATTTTTGATGGGCTTTATATGCTTTGCGAATATGCCAGCCCCGTAATACAAACACTAACTTAAACCTACCTTAACTTAGAACATCGAACACCAATATAGGAACTTGCCTGCCTCACTGTATTAGACCACCTGTATTGGATAACAAACATTGCAATTGACCCCCTTGTTTTCTATGAATTAACCTAACTCAGCGAGATCTATACCTAACTTTACAGATAAATGATTTCTCATCAACAGAGTCCGTAAACATTCCACCATGTTAATCGTATTAAGGACGACATATTATTATGTGAATTATTTAAGAAATAAATATACTTAAACTCAACCATACATATTACAAATGAATAACACAAAAGCACATCTGTTACACCTGTGGTCGTGTGGGAATAAAACTTATTATTAGTGTGATTTTGATTTTGCATGTTAGACATTGAAGAATTCTTTATTTAACTATAAGCGTTTCATGTTTATTTTAATTACAACTTACTAATAAAAACAATTATTAAAGTTTGTATTCGATTTTTTATTTGAATCCTGTCCTTGTGCTTTTATAATACTTATATATATTTTATGGAAAATTCACACAGCAATAGCTAGTTAATTATGATGCCTTTTCTTATACAATTTCATAATTATAACAATTAGAAGAAGATTAAATTCGATAACTTTCAGAACCTTTCATTACATAAATATATCATTTAGGGTGTTATATATATATATATGTAGGTATAGTAAAACCATTTCTAAAATGAACGCCCCTCTACCAAATTGTGAATTTTTTTTTCTGTGTTTTCTGTTTTTCTGTATTTCCTCTCACACGTTGAAATCATCACGGTCTTGTGGAGGGAAGTTCATTTTTAGAATGGTTTTACTATACCTACCTATATTAAAACATATCTATCTATGTATTGTATATTCTGTTAAGTATATCAGAAATCTAGCACCCGTAACACAAGCTTAGAGCTTATCACGGGGCATCTACTAGATGTCTCTGTGTAATAAATTGTCCAGCAATATTTATTAATTGACTGAACGGCCAAAAGCTGATGACATTATCTATTATTTTGAAAAGGTTTTGTTAGTGCTTTTGGTTTTAAATAGTCGTAGTAGCCGTTCTTTCCACTTAAATATAATATAATATATAAACTTTATTATATATAAACTTAAATATAAATATAAACTTTATTATTATTCTTGATCCCATAGGTGGGGGCTCCAAGTGAAATAGTGAGTGTCCACGGGCCCCCCAGGGGGCTCCAAGTGTAATAGTGAGTGTCCATGGGCCCCCCAGGGGATACAAACGGGGGTTTCAAGTGGAAAGAACGGTAGTAGCTAGGGAAAGGTTAAAAGGTAAGAAAACGTGGGAATAAAAGCGGGCTAAGGCGCGGGCGTGTCAGCTATATGAATAAATATATATCTAAATATACCTATATATGTATTGGACATCCATGTCTCGAGTCTTGATTACTACGGATTAGATACTTAACGTTTCGTTCGAGTTAAACCTCTGTAATCCCTATTTGCGAGCGGAACTCACGATCTATCTGATCATCATAAAGGTAGGTATTTATAATCAGAAGCTGTGCAAATAACTCACATTTGCCATCAAACATTATTAAAGATTTCACACGTTCACGTACCAAACAATTCACTGGAATTAGAAATAATGAATTTAAAGTTAGATTTAAAATAAATAGTTATTTATTGTAAAACTGTGTGGGTACAAAACAAAGTAGGTTTTAAAATTCGGTGTAGTATAAACAGCCTGTCAACTTGGATATAGTAAAACCATTTCTAAAATGAACGCCCCTCCACCGAGTTCTGTATTTTTATTTTCTGTGTATTCTGTTTTTCTGTATTTCCTCTCACACGTTGAAATCATCACGGCTTTGTGGAGGGGAGTTCATTTTTAGAATGGTTTTACTATACAACTATATTTAATATAAATTAGGTAGAGACTAGAGTAGGTAGGTATATATGTATATGACATAGCCCAGCGGACTAGTTCTTTGAAGTGGCGATGGGCAGGCCATATAGCTCGGAGAACGTATGGCCGATGGGGCCGAAAAGTTATCGAGTGGAGACCACGGATCGGAAAATGCAGCGTCGGACGCCCACCTACCAGGTGGATGGATGAGTTGGTGAAGTTAGCTGGTTCACAGTGGATGCAAGTCGCATCCGACAGAAACGACTGTTTTTTTCATAGATCTTTATTCAAATAAATAAATCATTACAAAGTACTATTACTAGTGCACATTAAATCCTAGCAGAGCACATTCATATTACTTTTATCGTTATTAAGCTCATGCACTTATCAAACTTACAATATAAGAAAAAATATTACGAGTTACGAAACATACCTAAATAGTAAATACATGTTTTTTTGTTATTTTATAGTAATTGATTAAGTATATTTATTTTAAGCTTCAAAAGAGCAGCGTAACCTATTATATTATTATATTAGACAAAGCAGAACAAATAGCACAAACAGGAAATTGTGGTTAGTAAATTAATAGATATTATAATTGTGTTTGCTTTGGTTTATTGTCTTGTGATAACAAAAATAAAGTTTATATTATATAACACAAAAAACTTTTCCTAAACTGTTAATATTCACTTAAAACACGTTTATCGTAAACTAGCTTTCCGCCCGCGGCTTCGCCCGCATAATTATATGGTAAAAAGTATCCTATGTCCTTCTCCCGGTACTAAGCAACATCTCCACCAATTTTCAGCCAAATCTATTCAGCCGTTCTCGAGTTATAAGTGAAGGCACTAACACGACTTTCTTTTATATATAAGATTTATTTAGCAACTTCTTCTTCTTCTTCTACATTAACACATAAATGGTCCCTAGAGTTTTTTCTGTAATACTAATAGTTTATAAGGACTGTCTGTTCTCCGAATACACTAAAATAAATAAATAAAACGCAGTGAACGCTAATATTTAGGGAAAATTTTCTCAAACTAAGACGCAAAACTATTTGCATGTAATTTATTTAATTTATATCAGTATTGTAAAACGTTTATATAATATCACCGTGTTTATTGGTATACAATGATTAGCAAAATAATAAATTGTATTTTTTTTTACACTAGGTACTTCAAAACATAGTATTCCTATTTACTGGTTGGTCATTATAATTAAGAACGCTTAATCGTTAATTCCTTTTTTTATAATTTAAACAGAAAACACGGTTAAAATTTTAACTGTTTGTATAATATTGGCAATAGGTATTTAGTGCTGTAAATAGCTCAAAGAAATAAAGCTTTTGATCTATCAACACAGGGTAGAACACCGGCACATAAGTAAAACTTCGCCTGAAGAATTGGTATTATAAAAAGATAGACAACCACAGGGCCGGATCGTGAATTTGTGGGGCCCTGGGCTGAAACTATATACTTGGGGGCATATCTTAGTACCTACTCAATTTGAGTTTATAAAAATCTACGCATATAAAAATAAGTCGGGTTTTCCTTCCTGACGCTATAACTCCAGAACGCACTAACCGATTTCTACGGGTTTGCATTCATTGGAAAGCTCTCGGGCTCCGTGAGGTATAAAGCAAAGAAAATTGTGGGAAAGTGTAAAACGCGGGCGAAGCCGTGGGGCGGAAAGCTAGTTTTTTATAAATATATATATATATTTCTTATAAATAAGTATATCTATTTTTTTGTCTCGAGTTTCACTATTTTTATTTGGTGCCTTTTTCCGAAAATCAACTTTCTCCACCTTACTTTCACTGGTTTTTTTGAAATTTTTATGATGTTATCATAACTTTTTTTAACGCTTTGACAGCATCATAGTCTGGCTTAAATTTTTTAACGTGAATTTAATTTTATTTCACAATTCAACAGTCCCCCACCTATAGGTCGAAGCAGAAAAGAAATTCATAATCAATATTTTTTTATGACGATGTCACGTGAAAATATCCTCCGTAAACCAACTTTACAGACAACTATTTTTTTTTCAAATTATGGCCTACTTTTTCGCGGGATCTGGGGGCCCCTTGTAACCCTGGGCTGCAGCCCAATCAGCCCATAGGTAGATCCGGCCCTGGACAACCATCTGTAATGTTAAAAACCAATGGTTTTCGACGCTTTTGAGCATTTTACTTCGTATCACATACTTCTACGGAGTGTCCACATGTACCTAAACAGAGAAAAACGGGCTAGTATCAGTAGTCCGATGATGTAGTCCGATTATCGGACTTCTGATACTTTCTTTTTTGTATCAGTAGTTCGATGATTTCAATTTTTCAGAATCCTCGGACTACTGATACTTAAAAAGTCTCAACAGTTCGATTATCGGATTCGTAAAACATAACGACTAGGTACTACTGAGCCGTTTAGTTCATAAATTTTATTATTAATTTCGACTTTACCCAAAAAATTGAAATATTTCTAACTTAATTATATCATTTTATTTTTTTGATCATGCAAAATATAAAGCTATTTTATACAAAAATATAGGTATTATATACAAAAATATAGAAACACAATTGGAGTTGACTGGTGGAAAAATAGGAATACCTACCTATATTTTTGTATAAAACAGCTTTATATTTTGCTTTTTTTTCTGCACTGCATATTATTGTGATTAAGATTTAATGTAAGGGCTATATCAAACAATTTCCCAGCAGTTAAATAAATCGTTCTTAATTATATGTCCAGCTTCATTACTATTAGATAGTGTCTCATTTCGGTAAAATAAAAATTTGAGAAATATAGTATGTAAATGATTTTATTGTTTACTCTTTATGACACTCTGCTCCATTAGTATGGCTATTTTTTAGCATAATAAGTTAGGTACACCTCACGGTGTATGAGAAGATTAAAATAAAAATGTTCAATAAATTCAAATCGTTCTTAATTGTATGACCACAAGTGTATGTCGTTGCATAGGTCTTTTCAATAGGAACAATAATTATTATGACAGTTTTGTTGATACTGCTGTCCATTTGAAGTTATAAAGCTTTTTGTCGCTTAAGAAAAATATTAAACTATTATTAACTAATTGACCCCGCTCGGCTTCGCTCGTTTTTTTCCCTTTAAACCTTCCCTGGACTACTGCAAACATTTCAAGACCATAACCAGCTCAATCGGTCCAGCCGTTCTCGAGTTTTAGCCAGACTAACGAACGGCGATTCATTTCTATTTATTATTATTATTATTATTATTTTATTATAGACGAGCAGCTTAGATGCTGATGTGTCTATGTCACAGTGTTGGAAGGTACAGTCATTGTTTATTTCTTGTCATCTGTAGTTTATTTGTGCGTAACCAGTGGTCGAGTCTGTTTTTAAAGCAGTTTGTAGAAGATATCCACGTAAAGATAAAATAAAAACATTTATAAACAAGGAAAATAATAACATATAAGAATTACACATAGAAACACATAAAGAACACAAAGATTTATAATAACACTAGCTTACGCCAGCGGCTTCGCCCGCGTGGAAATAAAAAGTAGCCTATGTTCTTTCTCAGGGTCTAAAGATTGACTGTACCAAATTTCATCAAAATCGGTTGAGAGGTTTAGGCGGGAAAGCGTAACAGACAGACAGACAGACAGAGTTACTTTCGCATTTATAATATTAGTAAGGATAGTTGAAAAATGTTGCGTGTGCATGAATTTCATATCCTAAATACCAGATCTTTGATATTATAAATTATGTACTGATACATAGGCACATAGGCATATCGTTCGTCGTCCTGATAGGCATGTATTCTACTCGTAATATACAATTCCTATTTACATTTTGGTCGTTGCTTATTAAAATGTGAATATCGGCCATCACGGAGACGCTCGCTGCAATTCTTCGCGTCAGTGTTAATTGATATGTACCTTAGCCTAGAACAATTATTTACTCTTCAGCCATCGATGGGAAGTTTTCTATCTGATAAGCTTCGGGATATGTACAACAAAGCTGTCATAACAAATGTTGTTCCTAATGAAAAGACCTATCTAATGATTATATATCATGTTGCTATTGGAGGGTGGTCCCAAAATGCCCATTCTCCTTTGTCTTATCAAAATATCAATTAAATAACTGGTTTGAAAGGAAACAATGTTGATGTACCAATTGCAAAAAAGTTACCTACTTGAATTTTTATTATAATTTAATTTTGAGGTATGAGACACATATACCTAGTTGATTAGAAGGAATACATATAAAAATATTAATTTGATAAATATAAATTAATATTCCTGGACAATTCACATAGAAATATCTAGGTATATATTTATTTATAAACATATAATAATCTTAATACATTATATTTATAATTATTTATGTAATAAAAATGTTTTTTTTTAATCAGCTCAGCCTAAAACGAACTCATTATTTGGTAGAACGGTTCCTTCAGTTGATAAGCTATGAGCACTTTGAGCGTGGTGGTGTCAGAGCTGCTAAAGGTACTGCAAGGTGCGGGTTCCTCTCTGCTGGTACGCACGTTGGTCCAAGCACTCTTGCTGGCTCAGATCCTCATTAACGATGGATGGGTCAAAGATTCGCCGATCACAGGTAACATTACTGCAGTGATAATTAATAATAACAACAAATAATAATAATAAATATTGCTGGATAATTTACACAGCAACATCTAGCCCCATGGTAAGCTAATTATGAGTGATGTTTTTATCTATGGCACTCTTATTGTTTTCAGCAGCTTTTATTATTATTCTAGATGGAGATACGTTTGACCACATCGTGATAGGATCTGGCTCTGCCGGGGGCATCATAGCGCGCAGACTCGCGGAGCACTTCAGAGTGCTGCTCATAGAACTCGGAGGGGACCCGCCGCCTAACAGCGTGGTGAGTTTGACCACATCGTGATAGGATCTGGCTCTGCCGGGGGCATCATAGCGCGCAGACTCGCGGAGCACTTCAGAGTGCTGCTCATAGAACTCGGAGGGGACCCGCCACCTAACAGCGTGGTGAGTTTGACCACATCGTGATAGGATCTGGCTCTGCCGGGGGCATCATAGCGCGCAGACTCGCGGAGCACTTCAGAGTGCTGCTCATAGAACTCGGAAGGGACCCGCCGCCTAACAGCGTGGTGAGTTTGACCACATCGTGATAGGTTCTGGCTCTGCCGGGGGCATCATAGCGCGTAGACTCGCGGAGCACTTCAGAGTGCTGCTCATAGAACTCGGAGGGTTGGTGTTACAATAAAGCTATTTGAATTGTATTGTATACAACTATTTATTTACAACTATTTATCGCGACACAGTTTCTTAACTACTGCGTGTTTTATCGTTCTATATTTATAAGTTCACTATGTTGTATATTCCAAATAAACTTTATTTTATTTTATGTTCTGATCAGATTCCGACCCTCTTTTTTACGTTGGCCAACACGGAGTACGACTATTCGTACCCGGCTTCATACCCGCCAGGAGTTGGCAACGCGCGGCCGAGCGGAGTCATCACCCTGAGCCGAGGGAAGGTCCTCGGAGGCTGCTCCAGCACCAACTACGAGATCTACGCTCGCGGCGTGCCAAGGGACTACGACGATTGGAGTCTCACAGCCCCTGGATGGTCCTGGTCCGAAGTCCTACCCTACTTCAAGAAATTCGAAAACATGACCGACCCATCCGTTTTCTTGCGACCTCAAAACGCTATCCTTCACTCTACCGAAGGCCCTGTCAAGATTTCGAGGCCTAACGATAACCCTATCTATGCCGAAGTCAATAGAATAAGAATAGATGCCGCTCGTCAGATCGGGATTCCACCAGTTTTAGAAAATAATGGTCCAGAGGTTTTCGGAATTGCTCGACCACATTTCACATTCGCAGAAGGCAGAAGATCAAGCGTAGCTGAGGCTTATTTAAGAAATATCGATATTCCTAATCTGTTTGTGGCTAAATTTACCAGGGCTAGAAAAATATTGATTGCAAACAAAACAGCCTACGGAGTTGAAGTACAGAATAGGCAAGGTAATATTTTCAACGTGTACTGTAAATGTGACGTTATTTGTTCAGCCGGAGCTATAGACTCACCTAAATTGCTAATGTTATCTGGAATTGGACCGGAGGAAGAACTTGCTAAACATGGAATCGTTCCGGTTGCTTTTCTTCCTGTGGGTCAAAATTTACAAGACCATCCATATATACCGCTACCGTTCGCAGGTAAGTTTGGTATCGAATCTGCCGTTAACAATCTCCTCATTCCTACGCAAGTGAACGCGTTCCCTGTACCATTTCTGGATAGTCTCTTTCGGCTTCCAAACGTTCCAAGCAACGACCCTGTGGATCGACCACAGTTTCAAAACTTTAATCTTTATTTCGGAGCAACAGTTTCGCTTATACTTAATTATGGATGTCAGGCTTTAGGGTATATCGACAGATATTGTACCTCCTTATCCAGAGCGAATACTTTCAGAGAACTTGATCTTTTGGCATTGTTAGTTCTGCATGAAAAGTCAAGAGGCAGTGTCAAGTTGAGTAGCACCGATCCGCTAGATAATCCTATTATCGAAATGGGATTCTGCTCAGAACAGGAGGACGTGGTCTTGATGAGAGAAGGACTAAAGTATATATCTCGGATAATAAATACTACATATTACAGGAACGTTAGGGGCTATATACCGATTTTGGATGTTCCGGGCTGCGAAGTATGGACATGGGCTTCTGATAATTATTGGGAATGTCTCGCCAAAGCAACTGTGGGGTCCATACAGCATCCTGCAGGGACATGTAAGATGGGCCCAGATGGGGTGGTCAACGAACGCTTGCTAGTGCACGGTGTGTCCAACTTGAGGGTAGCTGACGCCTCAATAATGCCGGAGATATCTAGTGGAAACACCAACGCTCCAACCATGATGATAGGAGAGAAAGCAAGCGATATTATTATTGAAGATTGTAACAATATGAATAACTAGCGCAACTACAGACACAAACAGATGAAGATCACAATTGCATATTATTTATCCGAATAGTTTTTTTTCCGCTCGCTGGTCCGGTTATAAAAAATATTTTAGTCTTAGATAGTACATTTATTGAGGAAGGCTGAAGGCATCATCTATTTAGACTTATATTCTTTATTAATTCAGTTATCAAATAAAAATCTTTTACTGTCTTGCTCTAGACTGGCATCTTTTGTCCTGTTAGACAGTGATGAGGCATACATACGAAAGTGTTTTCTTCGAAGCTGAAACTGAGACGTTTCGTTCGCATCGTTCGTCAACAAGATTTTAATGCGAAACCAGATATGTTGAAGCGTATAAGCAATCATAATAATGGTATAAAGAAATAATGATGATTTTGATTTATTTTACACTACGAGTATTTCCGCTTTAGTTTGTTTATTAGCTTTGCCCTCTTCACTGTAATGGAAAGCAATATAACAAAAACAACATAACTATATAAAAGGCGTATTTATTTGTTAATTGCAATTCTTAATAAAACATACATTTTGTATCAACACAATATTTGAAGTACTAAATATAAAATTCAATATAAGTAGATCGTAAAAATAATTTGATTACTTAGTTAGTTCTTAAATTATGCATAATAATTGAAGTCTATCGTAATTTACTCCTGTAGAGTGGAACTAAAGTGTAAGTGGTTTTGGGATAAATTGCCTGAAAATATATAAGGAATTTATTACAGGAATTTATTACATACATTTACATACATAATCAACATCTCTTAATCAACAATGACTTACATCTCTCTTGACGAGAGAGATAACGAGACATTATGCCTTAATTCCCTACGCTGATGGCCAAGTACGGGTTGGTGGATTAAACTTCTAAATATATTTTGTTATTTTACAACATAATATGACAGTGGCATGGAGAGCCGTGTTGCACTTGGCCAGCGTGGTGAATTAAGGCCTAATCTCACTCGTCAAGAGAGAAGTCCCTGTGTCCCATCAGTGGGAACGTGAATAGGGGTGTTATGATGGCATAGGCTACCACGAAAAAAACGATGACGTGACCGATAAAAGGCATATTTGATAATAATAGATTATTTAAATACCTGTTGTTGATTCCTGCACTGATAAACATCTTAGAAGCTATAAATTCAGGCTTATACCCTTTTTCGTCGGATTTGTAGACGATATTAGTGAGAGCGGATTAGCTCTTTGAAGTGGCAATGGGCGGGTCATATAGCACGGAGAACAGATGGCCGATGGGCCGAAAGGTTCTCGAGTGGAGACCACGGATCGGCAAGCGCAGCGTCCGACGTCCACCAACAAGATGGACAGATGATCTGGTGAAAGCGGTTGGCTCGCGGTGGATGCAGGCCGCGTCCGCAATAAATGGCAATCATTAAGGGAGGCCTATGTCTAGCAGTGGGCGTCAAACGGCTGACATGATGATGATGATGATGATTAGTGATTCCTGATTGGGTGATCAACTTTGCACATTCGTTGCAAGGGAACAGGGTAACGTACCTACATTGTGCAGTTTTTTACATCGGCGGAAGTTTTCTTCGCTATGGCGTTCAATTCTGCTCTCTCACTGAAAATTGTAAACATATTCAGGGCAAACCTTGAACAAACCCAATCTTAATATACAGGGATATGTTTGAATACGAACATAGGCAACATTCCAAAAAAATATTATTAAAAGAGACGCAAGAGAGTTTTTAATTCCTAGCTTGGGACAAAAATTTGTATTATCTGCAATTTTATATACCTTTAACTACACTGTAACACAAGCTTCAAGCTTAACACTTATTAAATTAAAGAGCTTATTTAATAAAATCTAAAATACTAACAGTGATATCAGTTTTTATTATGTATTCTCTTATAGAAATAGGTACATCAAAACAAAAACGACTTTTCAATGAAAATGCAATTACATAATTATAACACTAGAAATAAATGGAAACTAAGTATACCTAAAACAAGACTCGTAAAAGCTTATAAACAAGGAATAAATTTAAAATTAGCTATGTATAACAAATTACCTTTTGAAATGGTCCAACTTCCCCTACAAATATTTAAAAACAAATTAAAATTATTTTTACAATCCAACCCATTTTATAGTGTAGAAGAATACATGAGTTGTTCATTTTCTAGTTCATAGTCTGATAGCACTAGCACCTAACACTTAATTAATAATACCTATAGGCCGGGATCCGTAGTACATGGAAATCAAGTGATTACTAACAAGCTAATTTTTGGTGAGTAGCTTCGTTTCGATGAGACGTCCAAAGATATCCTATACCCAACTCTCGATTGTGGTAGCTAACAGAGATATCAAGGATTAAAAAATTCAAGGATGTAAAACCGGGATAACGGACCACGAAATTTGTCGGACAATATGTCCGTTAGATTTTATAAATATCAATTAAGTATACAACAAAAAATCAGCTGGTTAGTTATCATAGTAATCATTTAAATTGACCTCGATTTCGACACATTTTGGAAATGGCGGACTCTTTGATCAAACCATAGGTTTTGTAGGACAAACATGTTTTTATATAATTTAGATAATTATCTTGAGATATAACATATTGTCCTACAAATTTCGTGGTCCGTTATCCCGGTTTTACATCCTTGAATTTTTTAATCCTTGATATCTCTGTTAGCTACCACAATCGAGAGTTGGGCATAGGATATCTTTGGACGTCTCATCGAAACGAAGCTACTCACCAAAAATTAGCTTGTTAGTAATCACTTGATTTCCATGTACTACGGATCCCTGACTATGCCTAATAAAATGTATTTTGTTTGACATGCCTGTTATGTAATATAACTTTATGGTAAATAAATAAATAGAAATTTAGTAAGTGAAGTTTGACATTCTGCCTTCTTCTGTATTAGTCACTTAAAAAATATCTAAGTACTTTGAGTCGTTCTTTATCTTTCTTAGTCTGTTCAATAGTCTCGGGTGTGGATGGCATTTCCCAATTTCTCTCGCTTAGTTTCACAGTATCCTCCAGAAGCTCTTTAATGTGATCAGATATTGTGTGGGGTTTGATACGTACTATACTATCAATAGTTTTCATAATGCCAGGTAGCTTGTCTGATATATCTTGAATCGTTTTTCCTACAATAGATAGGAGTTCGCAAGCACTCTTAAGATGTTTATCCGTTCGTTTATTAACTAAACCTTCCAAGCAATAATCGATTATCTTTGTAGTTATCATTTTTTTATTGTGAAGCTCACCTATGAGACTTATAATACCTTGGCATCTTTTATTCATTTTGTCTTCGTCAGTTATATTGGTAATGGTCGAATTGTCTTTCAATAGACATTCGAATTCATTTTGACATTGTTGGATTATTTGTTTACGAAAGCTTCTATTTATAAAAGTCAGTTCTTCGCATATATTTGCAATGTAATAAGCTAAATCCGGTTGGTTAGTCAAACGATCGAACATAAGGTTAATTATACTTTCGAAATGATTACAGTCCTCTGCCATATTTGACTTTTGCAGGTTACCCAGGAACGTCTGAAGTCTTTGTTGCCATAGCTTCTCCATTAGCGTCTTTGAATTATCTACAAAAAGTTCTTTAACAACTTTTAAGGTATTATCACTAGATAAAGGCAATGTACGTAATTCACCAATTAAGGTTTCGAATTTACATTGCGCTACTTTATCAAGAAAATTAGAAACTTCCCTGTAAAGCTCGGTTCCAATTTTATCCTTAGGATCAACCCACTTAAGTTTGTATGTGTGCTCAAAGCTGCTCCTTGTGTGTAAATGATTTTTAATCAAAGACAGTATAAACTGTTCATTTATTCCATCTAGGTGTTTGCACGCAAACATTATTTCTGGAACGCTTACGTCAATATAAAGTCCATCCTGAAAAAAAATTTAATTGATTAACATTAAATGATCTTTCCTGACTATGAATTCAACAAAAGTAATTATAGATTGGCTTGTACAAAATATATTATTACTTACCTACTATTACTACACTAGTTATAACTATTTAAATATAAATAAATAAATAAATAACTAATATTCGTTCATTCATGTCTTTATTAAGATATTTACAAAAAAAAACTTCATGTTTGAAGACCTCTGTGGTCCGCCGACGAGTTTAGAGGTTGCTGGTTCGATTACCGCCTCGGGATAAAAAAAACATTACAAACATATTAAAAAAATGTTCCGAGTAATATGTACTTATCTATTTTTGTATATTATATTAATTAAATCAGAAATCTAGCACCCGTATGTTGATTATTTTACAGATGTTGCTGTGTGAACTGTCCAGCAATTTTTATTTTTTTTTATTTAAGTTTAATATAATTAATGTGGAACCTCACCTCAGGAAAACGAGTAACTTCATCAATTTCTTTCACATCTTTGTATGGTGTTTTAAGTTTATAATAACTAAGAAAATTTGTATCTGAAAGCCATTTTTTTGTCTTAATAACGTCATGCTCTTCACCCCAGGTGACGTAGCCGAAGTCACGGACTGACGCAGGTGTGGTCAATATATTTGGCTCAGCTTGGTCGCTCAGCTTGTTTATAGCTTTAGTCGGCTCGTCCAGTTGGTGCTGTGTTTGTGATTCTTGCAGTATTTTCTGTTTCTCTAATTCAGTCGGCAGATCTTCTATTTGTCGTTGCACATTTTCAAGAATGTCAGCCATTTTGTCACAACTTGATTGATCTGAAAGGAAATTGTCTGTCTTATAGAGATATTCAGTAGCGGTGTTTGAATACCTATTGACACAATGGTTAGCGTGTTAAAATAAAATCTTATATCTCGTAATAGAAACACAAAAACATAACTTACATATTTTCCAAGTCTGGACAGCAAAAATACACAAACGAAATCAACTAGTCTCATTCAATGAGTGTTTGCAATTTGTGTCTTGCCAATAAACGCCAAACTATTATCGCTAATCCTTATCAAGTATACATTCCTATTACTGCGTTATCGCTCGGCTCGACAAGAACAATAGACAGTTCCGGCACTCCTATTGGCCGCCTCGCTGACCGATGCAGCGTAACAATGTAGTGATGCTTAAACAAAATAGTCATGCTAATGTAAACCGTATCTCTATGGGACGAGAGTCATACTACGCCGTAACACAGTTAAATCTAGCGCGGGTAGTATAGATTTTCAAACTTGAAAGGTACCTTCAAGTTAGAATGGTGTCATTTTTTCTGTAACTAGCTCTATCTAAAACATTTTATCTATGAGTTAAAATATAAACTAAATTACCTATAATGAATAGGTGCCTATTGTTAGTAGTTGAGCTTGAAACTTCATTATTGTATGCTACCTACTAAATGTTTTATAAGTATATTTGAATAAAAAAATTATTATTATATATTAATATTATTATCATTTTTAGTCACTAGATAATAACTGTCTGGGTTTATGTACCGTTGTTAATCACTAAAACGGAAACACATTATCGGCAATTAAATGTTTAGCTACAGGCTCTATTTACAATATTGTTCATTTATATATTTAAAGACAAACAATACAATTGTAACTAAACACATACTATAATATAGCTAATTACCAAAAATAAGTAAGTACCAAAATCGTTACCACTTACTAAAAGTTGTGTTAGGACACTGTAAGTTTAAAACACATGTAGCATAAATTGAAGGGGATGAAGAGCAATAAAACTCTTTATCAAACAATTAGTTTGTTTTATTTAATTATAAATATTTTGTACTAAGATTTTTGATAAGCCAGTGCAATAATAAGCAATGATATATAATTTCTCTAAAATTTGTTATTTAATGTTATTGGAAAGTTATCGATTATGAATACCACTGTCTTGCAGAATGATATCACTGGCTTTCTCTCCTATCATCATGGTTGGCGCATTGGTGTTTCCGCTAGATATCTCCGGCATTATTGAAGCATCAGCGACTCTAAGGTTATCCACACCGTGCACCTGTAGCCGTTCGTTGACCACCCAACCCATCCTGCAAGTTCCAGCTGGATGCTGCATAGACCCCACAGTGGCTTTAACATAGCACTCCCAATATGGATCTGAGCCCCAAGTCAAACCTTCACAACCAGGAACGTCCAATATCGGTAAGTATCCTTTTTGGTCTACATAATACGTTGTGTTTATAATGGAACTCACATACTTCAATCCTTCCCTTAACATAACAACGTCATCTGGTTCCTGACAGAATCCCATTTCAATGATCGGATTATCCAATGGGTCGGTGCTTTTCAACCTGACAGACCCTCGTGATTTTTCATGGAGGAGCAGAACTGACATAATGTCAAGCTCTCGTATGTTGTTACTCGCAGCTAAGGAGTAGCAAAAGCTATTTACAAAACCGTACGATACACAACCATAGTAAAGTAATACGGAGGCTGTCGCTCCGAGATAAATGTTGAAGGTCTGAAACTGCGGTCGATCAACGGGATCGTTGCTTGCTACATTATCTAGTCTAAAGAAACTACTCTGGAATGGAATAGGAAATTGATTTATTTGCGTCGGAACTAGGAAATTGTTTAAAGCAGTTTCTAATCCCTTCTTCCCTGCGAACGGGAGTGGCACAAATGGATGATCTTGTAAATTTTGGCCGACAGGCAGAAAAGAAATGGGATTGATTCCATGTTTAGCGAGTTCTTCTTCTGGCCCAATGCCAGATAGCATTAGCAGTTTTGGTGAGTCTATCGCTCCTGCTGAACAAATAACTTCGTATCGGGCGTAAACGTTAAATATGTCTCCGTTCTTGTTCTGAACTTCTACACCATACGCTCTCGGTCTTATGTCATCGTTATTGATCAATATTTTTCTAGCTCTTGTGTACTTCGCTACGTACAGATTTGGGTTATTAACAAACCGTAGATAAGCCTCGGCTGTACTGGACCTTCTGCCATCAGCGAATGTAAAATGAGGTCTTGAAATTCCAAATACATCTGGACCATTATTTTCTAAGACAGGTGGTATGCCAATCTGGCCAGCGGCGTTAATTCTTATTCTGTTCACTTCGGCATAGAAACGATTATCGTCTGGCCTGGAAACTTTAACCGGGCCGTTGGTGGAGTGAAGGATAGCGTTTTGAGGTCGGGAGAAAACAGATGGGTCGGTCATGTTTTCGAATTTCTTGAAGTAGGGTAGGACTTCGGACCAGGACCATCCAGGGGCTGTGAGACTCCAATCGTCGTAGTCCCTTGGCACGCCGCGAGAGTAGACGAGGTAGTTGGTTGAGGAGCAGCCTCCGAGGACCTTCCCCCGGCTGAGCGGCGGGGCCCCGTTCTGGCGTGCGTTGCCAACTCCTGGCGGGTACGAGGTCGGGTACGAGTAGTCATACTCCGTGTTGGCCAATGTTGCAAAGAGACTCGGTATCTGTAACAAAAAAGCAATACGTAAGTTCTATAATAAATAAAATTGTTTACATTTGAGAGTATTGTGATACGGTTCATCGTTTCAACTTCAACCATCACTGAATATTATAATCAATTCAACCATCGCTTAGTGTAAGCGATTACAAGCTTTTTATAGAAACGGCTTGAATCCATCAGTTTATTTAGTTAAACCATCCGTCCATCTCTTCTATGGACGTAAAATTGTTTTAAAATTGCATCTATTCTGCAATTTTTTTTTAATATCTTAGGACATCTATCAACAGGTTATTATGTATTTCATTTACAAAATTTTCGGATATACACGGGACGGAACGGGGCGACGGGAATTACTCTCGTATTACAATTAAAAAATTAAATATTTATTTATTTTTATCTCACAAATACCAACTACTAACTACATTTTTAGCAACTCCAAGTTCTATGAGCAGCACTCTGAAGTGCTCCGCGAGTCTGCGCGCTGTGATGCCCCCGGCAGAGCCAGATCCTATCACGATGTGGTCAAACTCACCACGCTGTTAGGCGGCGGGTCCCCTCCGAGTTCTATGAGCAGCACTCTGAAGTGCTCCGCGAGTCTGCGCGCTATGATGCCCCCGGCAGAGCCGGATCCTATCACGATGTGGTCAAACTCACCACGCTGTTAGGCGGCGGGTCCCCTCCGAGTTCTATGAGCAGCACTCTGAAGTGCTCCGCGAGTCTGCGCGCTATGATGCCCCCGGCAGAGCCAGATCCTATCACGATGTGGTCAAACTCACCACGCTGTTAGGCGGCGGGTCCCCTCCGAGTTCTATGAGCAGCACTCTGAAGTGCTCCGCGAGTCTGCGCGCTATGATGCCCCCGGCAGAGCCAGATCCTATCACGATGTGGTCAAACTCACCACGCTGTTAGGCGGCGGGTCCCCTCCGAGTTCTATGAGCAGCACTCTGAAGTGCTCCGCGAGTCTGCGCGCTATGATGCCCCCGGCAGAGCCAGATCCTATCACGATGTGGTCAAATGTCTCTTCACCTGGAAAAAACAACGTTATTACATAAGAGAGGTTTTATAATACACGCAGGTTCTTATGCTATCTCTGTGGCGCAGCGGGCGAAGGTTTGCCTACGACGTAGGATGTTTCGGGTTCGATTCTGCTGCCTAGGAATAAAAATTTGTACGATCTGCAGATATTTGTTCCGGCTGCGCTAGGTGTTCTATATGCATAATAAAATTATGTATCTATGTTTGTATATTTTATTTGATATTAGATTATCTAGTGCTCGTAACACAACCTTCGAGCGTGCTACGAGCTTATCACTATCACGGGGTTGATATTGTTGTATGAATTGTCCAGTAATATTTATATTTTTTATTTATTTTGTTTCTTGATTAGCGCTACAGCATAGGTACGCGTACAGCGTGTGAACCAAAATTAGGGGTTCAAGTTTTAAAATTGTTACCAATTTAGGTAAATCGTATTTGATATCGCATCGTTGACAGTGCCCTAATAAATAAATACTGTGATACCCATTGGTACCTATAAAATATAAAGTATTGTAAAATTGAATTGCCGTTTTTATAGGTACTACGTTTGTAGAATACTAAACAAGGTGACTTTGACCACTATACCAGGTATCTTCACATTTAGCTAATATTCGTTTTATTTTTGTCATTCCAAGGTCACAATCGCGGCATACGAGTTTAGAAGACTGACTTAGGAATGCAATTAATAAGGCAACTAAATATATGAATGTTATTATTTATCTACTAGCAGCCCCCGCGAACTTCGTCTCGCCATATACTTTTATTTGCAACTATATCCATACTAAATTTCATCCAAATCGAATTATCCTGCGTAAGCATATATTTTCCCGCGGAAGCATTTAATTTTTACGCGGTAAAAAGTCTCTCGCCATATACTTTTATTTTGCAACTATCTACATACTAAATTTCATCGAAATCGAATTTTCCCACGTAAGCATATATTTTCCCGTGGAAGCATGTATTTTCCGCGGTGAAAAGTCTCTCGCCATATACTTTTATTTGCAACTATCTTCTGCATACAACATTTTATCTAAATCGATTTTTTCCACGTAAGCATATATTTTTCCGCCGAAGTATGTACTCGTATTTTTCCGCGGTAAAAAGTAGCCTATGTTAGGATTAGGATATTACATATTATATTACATTACATTGACTCCCCCCCCGTACCCCAGTGACGCTTACATGGAGTTTACATCGCATGCTGGCTAGCTGAGCGCGGTGAGCGACAACCTCGCGACTTTTTTCTAATACTTGCATTTTTAAACTCGTGATATCTTCCGAATGAAATGTCCGAATTGAATAATTCAAAAAGTTATAAAAATGTATTAAAGCCGTCTTGAATATAAAGTAATTTATTTTGATAAGGATTAATACCAAGGTACAAATGAAGACCCTTTCAAGAGGCGGCATATATAAATTAATATTTTAGAATAAAAAACTGCTTACTGTGACATAACTATAATATTTAGACATATGCTATCGCGACATTTTTTGTAGATAATGATGAGTTCTGCAAAGTTGTAGTACATGATTTTGTTCTATCATCAATAGTTTTCGCAGCGCACGCGACGTAAGGAATTTTTCAGGTCATTTTTTTACACCTTATGTTACATTATTGGAGTTTTAGTAAGGATCCCTAATTTTTTTTTAAATATAATATGGCCTATGTTACTCGGGGATAATGTAGCTTTCCAAAGGTGAAAGAATTTTTGAAATCGGTCCAGTAGTTTCGGAGCCTATTCGTTACAAACAAACAAACAAACAAACAAACAAATCTTTCCTCTTTATAATATTAGTATAGATAAACCTGGCTTATTGAGAGAGCGTTCTATGTATTTATAAGGTTGAGGAGTTTATAGAAATAAGTTGTTAAAAAAGTTTTTTGTGACATTTTTCTTCATTCTCTGATATTTGAAATTTATAGACATGAAATTTACTTACATTTTTTATATTTATTGACATATGTTATTTTGTTGGCATTAATTATTCAGTAACTATCTGACATTTATTATGTTTTGTATTATTTAACGTGTAAAATATTTTACCAATAAATTGATTATTTATTTATTTGATTATGTTATGCGCCCTAGAAGACCAACTTCTGCAGCAAATGCTGAGTGGTGACCGATTTGTGTCTATAATTACAATTTCAGCTCTAAAGTTAACTTACCCAGGGACTTAGCTCTTTATGTACTTTATATTTATTCCTTTGGAGTCACAAATAAACTTATTTTATTCGTATTATTTGGTGAATAACTGCCGCGAGGTTGAATTTTATTAAAGAAGGAAATTTACCCTTTATTATAATAGGTACCCATAAAGGACATTAAATGAACACAAAACATGTTTATAAAGTTGCAATAATGCCAGACTTCCTGCTTTGATACAGTAGGTACCTAATACCTACGTTGGTCTAGACTTCAAGGTTAAAAGGTAGTGATGTAAGCCCTTTCCGTCGAGGTTAAAATTATCGAGGTTAAAGAAAATGTTTTGAATGGCGAGCGAAACGTAACCCTAAACTAAAAGCATAAACTAGAGCACTGACTATTGCTTATATAACCTCTCATCTCGTCTCGTCTCCTTATCTCGATTTAACCGTAAAATTAGAGTATCTACGGGATCGAATCAGAAATAAGGAGATCCGTAGGAGAACGCGGGTCACCGACATATCCCAACGGATTAGCTCTTTGAAGTGGCAATACTTGCCATATAGCGAGGAGAACAAATGACCGATGGGGCCCAAAAGTACTCAAGTGCAGACCACGGATTGGAAAACGCAGTGTCGGACGTCCACCAACAAGGTGGACGTCCGACAAGATTTGGTAAAGACGGTTGGCTCGCGGTGGATGCAGGCCGCGAGAGACCGTAATAACTGGACGTCATAAGGCCTATGTCCAGCTGTGGACGTCCAATGGCTAAGATGATGATGATGATGATGATGATGATAAGAGGTTCAACCTTAGTACCCAGCAGTTAAATAAATATAAATATTGCTGGAAAATTAACACAGCTATTTTATCTATGCCTTGGCCTGTCACCTTTTAAGTTGGTATCTGGAACCCATCCATCATTAAGAAAGACCTGGGACAGCATCAGAGCCTTCAGCAGCGTCCGCACCAGAAGCGAGGATCCAGCGTTCTGGAGAACTTTCAGCAGCTCGGTCACCACTGCGTTCAGTGCACTCATTGTAGCTTAGATGAAACTGAAAAACATTACCATATTAAAAACTAGATATAAATATAATATATATATTATATATCTGGGTGTAATGTATGTTTAATAAAAAATATCTATCTATGTATGTATATTATATTAATTATATCAGAAATCTAGCACCCGTAACACAAGCTTTGAGCTTACCACGGGGCTAGATGTCGCTGTGTAAAATTGTCCAGCAATATTTATTTATTTATTTATTGGCGGACAAATCACACAGCAATATTTATTTATATTATGTACTTATATTTATTTATTTGTTGGCGGACAAATCACACAGCAACATCTAGCCCCGTGGTAAGCTCGAAGCTTGTGTTACGGGTGCTAGATTAGATGGATAGATAATAACTTTATTGTACACTTAAATAGACAGAACAATATATAAGAGAACAAACTTAACTAATTATACAATTGGCGGCCTTATCGCTAAAAGCGATCTCTTCCAGGCAACCTTTGGATGGATAGGAACTATTGAATCATGGAGTGGTGGTGTACCTACATAGTTACTATCAAAACAAATAGAGAAACTAGATCAATCAATCATCAATCATTTCAAATTGGTCAACGAAATTATTCGATATTTAAACATACTGTTTTTTTTAATATACCGTAAAACACTCCAACATTGCCCACATTTTTCGAATAATTACAATTTTTGTTATTTTTTTGTATGGGGACACAAGTATTTTCTATTCGCATCTGCAACTATAGGATATTTTGCATGTATTATTTTATTAGATTTTGTTATTCGTCAATATTAAATCAAGTATTTTATTATTTTTAAAGGCGGGCAATGTTATCTCGACTTATTGCCAACATTGCCCACGTTGATTTTTGACGCAAATATCTCCTCTCCGGCCTCTAATCAGCTGACAGCAAAACCTGTAGAAGAATTATGACCAAAACTGGCCATTACTTTAAAACTAAAGCGAATCCATGACAGGTTTCCTACCAAAATCCATGTTAGGCTAGTTGGGCAAAATTACCCTGACCTTGTTAGCATTTTCCATACAATTCGCTTTTCGCCTTTAGTAAAGTGATAGGGTTGGTACATCTCAGTAAACTGTTCTTGACTTTTTATTTCTTTTTATGTTAATAAAAAAACAAGATTATCTTCTATTGAATTATTTAAAAAACTTTCAAGTAACATGTTTGATTCAACAGATTTACATGCAAGTATTAACATTTATTCCGTGTTATTTTTAATACATTCTGGTTCCAATCTTTCGTTTTGACTTTCTTTGACGAATTCGAGATTTGTTCTTGCTTTTAAGAAATAATAAAAATAAATTATCTAAATAATCAAGATAATAATAATTAGCAAAAAAAAAAAAAAACTCGGATGTGTCAACCCTAAGCTTATTTTGACTGCGGGCAATGTTGTCAATAGTAGATCGCAAAAGTACTAGATAACTTTGCCCACCTTTATAACTTTAGTTATACAAGAGCTGCATCAGTGACAATAACGGTATAATAATACCTTAAGTTTTTTGTACAACATAATATAAATTAAACTCATCTGTGTTTTCTTCATCACGCACAATCCACTTTTGAATTTTCACCAAAATTTGCCCGCAAAAATACACTCTGTCTTTGACGAGTTCCAACAAGTTACTGAGTGACGTTAGCGTTACATCCAATAGACAGTGGTGCTAAACACAAAACCTATTTTCTACCAAAGTCAATAAATGTTACCATAGTATTCAGATATTTTTGCTATTAAAAGTTTTGCTTAAAAATTGGTCTTCGGGCAAAATTACCCTCGGTGGCAATGTTGGAGTGTTTTACGGTAACCTAAGTTACACTCATCATTATAAAAAGTTTCCAACTTTGAAATAGTTTTTCAAGCAGAACCAGCGGTTCCTGAGATTAGCGCGTGCGAAACAAACAAACAAACCCTTCAGCTTTATATTATTAGTACTTATAGATAAAGCCGCCAAATATAAAAATTTATGTTTGAGCTTACCTTACTAGAGTAGGTACCTAGGTAGCTTGTACTTATCGGTCCAAAAATTTTGTGCGAATATCTTTAATTATTCACTTGCACTCGTTTTTCAGAAAGAAAGAATGATTTTTAACATTATTATACTTTATTTTGAATGATAATAATGAGTCGGTCTTACAAAGATTATTAGAATACCTATACTTCATGCTTATTAAAATAACATTGTTTTGTTATTTGAGTGACGTGTCAGGAAGAGTGATTAAACTTTAATTAAACACACACACTGTTAAAAGGATTTCAATTCAACACAACACCATTTATAATTTACTAAATGTAATTTTTTACTCAATGTATTTTTTTTATTTAAATTTAATATAATGTTAGCACGAAACGTGCAAGCGCAGTGAAATATAAACTTGTTATATTTTGTTGCATTACTTTAGTAAAAGTCCTTCAAAATAAATTGTAGTTTTGTAAATGTACTGTGTCAGCGAGTACCGCCCTAATATTTTTCCCGCGGTAGCTTATGCCACTCTCCATCCCTTCAACTATATCCACTTAGAAAATCATGTCAATTCGTCGCTCCGTTTTGGCGTGAAAGACTGACATACAAACACACAGACACACTTTCACATTTATAATATTAAAGTAGGTATGGATTATTTCTTGTAAGTATGTGCTGTTCTAAAACACTATGGTACGTAAATTTTTTACCAAAATAATATTCAATGTTCTTGACGGGTCGAGTTCATTGAAATTTACCTACCTTTAAATAATGTCTTGTGGGTATGAAGGACAAAGCCTTTTTTTATCACAAATTGTACATAAGAAAATATACTACTACAAAAATACCTACTTCGGTGGACTTCTACGTAATTATCATCATGGCCCTTATTAATTCCCACTCCTGGGCACGGGTCTCCTCAATAGAGCCTATTGTAGTTCTTGAGGAACTTGGTATTATCACCACGGTCAGCAGGCGGGTGAGAGGGCGGTTAGTGAGAGTGTATCAATGAGCAGAGAGGAGACTGAGGAGTAGGAGCACGGCTGTACGCTCACTCCTCCTGAGAAAGACTGTTCATGTTGTGGTCGAAACGTCGAGTGTTTTAACTCTTTAGTTAGAGTTATTCCCTTTGTTATAAAATGAATATGTGTAACCATAGACAAATGAAAGGTTTATTTGTCTATGGTATAACGTAAGTGTAAGCGTAAGTAACAAACATCCATATAGGTAGGTATACATTACAAACTTTCGTATTTATATTAAATATTAGTGGGATAATTTTATTATTATAATTTAGTTGCCCAAATTCCTTTAACTACCTATACCAATTTGTCTATGCCTATACTCAGATCCATGCAATAAGACGGTTCATAATAGAGTTTAAAATGCACGAAATACTGGTAACAAAACAAAACACTACAAAAAACAATTAGCATAACAACTTACCTGTTTTATACTACGATCACGTTTTGTTTTAAGAAACACAATAACATAATATCTTTATATTATAGTCCGACAGATTTAGGTCAAAAAACAAGTTTTTTTGTTTCCCAGCGTAAGTTGTGTGTAACGGAAAAACAAAATCCATGAACTGACAACAAATGGCTGCTTCCAATACTTTAATAGGTATAATGTAATCAATGAATAAATTAAGCATTTGGCTAATGTAGAAACGTTTGCACCATGGCGCAGTGTTCCGTACCGGATATTCTTTGTGGAAGATGCTTCGAGAGAATTCTTCAACTTACGTTATGTGTGGTAGGTATCTATACTAATAATAAATCTGTAAGGGTCGGTCATGGAGTACCTAAGCTAGTTCGTTTTTAGGGATTTTTAGTTTTTTTTTCTTTATATGTATGTTCCGCTATAACTCTTAAACAATGATCCGAATTTGATGAAATTTGGTAGATAAACATTTAGACGTCTGGGACACAGGATAGGCTATTTAAATTATTGCACCAGTAGGTAATGATAAGATGTGGCCCCCTTCACAAATTCGGGTGCAGGAACATACATACAGAAAAATCTAAAAATCCTTATATTAGTTTCAGTATCATAATAATGAGCCTATAAACACAATATCTCTGAAAACAAACGAACTTACTGATTTTTTAACTCGACCCTTACAGATGTATTATTAGTAGGTATAGATTATTATTTTTAATCTGTTTATGTTGTTGGCATAGTGATTGCCGATAGTGAAGTGTGGTGCCGGTTTAAAAATAGTAACACTATCACATCCACGGGTGTGGTGGAACCGAATAAGGGAGTCATATACCATAAAACATTATGTATGCTGTACTAACTTACTGCGATCGCTATAGATCCGGTACATAACCTATACCTTCCAATCCCCCAAGACTTATGGGTTCTGTTGTGGAGACCCGTGCCTACAAGTGACATTATGATTACCGAAACACAGTTTTTTGCAAACAATATTTTCTACACGCTAGCTTATTTACTATGTAAGTGACCCTCAATTTTCTGTTAATGGTAAGCAATAATTAAAAATAAATAAATAAAAATGTAATGTAACTAACTCGTTATAAATACCTGTGAACATATTTTTGTCTAGATTCTGCAAATTCATGGTCGTTCCATTCTGTCTAGCATTTTACTAGATCAAGGATCTGTTTTTAAGTTGAATAATAAATCACTAGGTGAATAATACTTTGTACGTTCAGACAACGTATATGTACCTACTAGTGACTAGTGTGTATGTGTGCTGCATTCTCGAAACTACCTAGGCAAGGATTTTAATGCGGTTTTAGACGATAGAGAGATTTAAGAGGAAGTTTTTTATGGTATAAATAGGTACCCCAGGCGAAGCGGGAGCTGGTCGCTAGTTAAGTAGGTACCTAGTATACTTATTAGGTACTCTTTTGTAGAACATTGATTTATAGCAGTAGGTACCTACCGCGTTTACATACTCGGGAATAGCAGTTAAGAACATTAGATAATTTATTTAATTGGGAATGTTGAAATGTGTAAATATCGGACTAAAAGGCTCAGAAGTCCGATAGAATAGACCCTTGCGATTCGTCTTCGGTCACATCGACACTTTCCATCAGGTGAGATTGTGGTCAAGCAAGGGTCTATCAAATATAGAAAAATGTGAATAATGCACGCTTAGTAATTACTTTATTGGCTGATCAACCTAATTGACGTAATAAGTAGGTAGTAGTGATCCGAGTTTTTGAAATTTTCGTAATCCCTTTTAGGTCAAATCGATACGGGCGGTAGAAAATATGATGGTAGGTAATTTGTACTAACCCAACTGTGAAGTAACTTTAATAGTATAAAGGTACCCAAATAGATAAGATTATACTAATTACACTAAAGTTAATAGGGTACCCCATAATCTAATTTGTTTGTACCTTAAAGTAGGTTAGTAAATACGTACCTTAGGTTTTTTTATAATGTGGGTTGGTAGATAAGGTACTTATTTGGATTTTAAACGCGGTAAAATAAATAAGGCAAATTCCTGTGTACCAGTGGGAACGTAACAAGTGGTGTTTAGGTGTGTTTAGTGTAGGTTATTAGTAATGTAGGTAAGTTAACTAGGTACTTACATGATCCGTTGTAACTTTATAACAGATAAGTTCTTTGAAGTGGAACAGATGATCAATGGGGCCGAAAACTAGAAGGAGACCGCGGGTTGGCAGCGTCGGACGTCCACCCACAAGTTAGACAAATAGTCTACCTTTACCTAACATTGTGAAATCGGCTGGATCACGTTGGATGCAAACCACTTTCGACCCATATGCCTGGAAATTAATTTTTATTACGGGAGAGGGTGATGTGGCTTTATATAAAAAGATTATATAAATTATAATATTAATATTTATATAAAAAGATTAGAGTCTATTCAAAAGAATTTCATGAGATATCTCCAGTATAAGTGTAATACTTCTCAATCAACATATCGCACCTTTAGAATTATACTGACCTAATCCAAAAATTTGGTGTTTCGAGTTAGATGCATAAATAGACCCTATGTACCATTCTTCAGCCTATGAATATTTGAGAACAGTCCTAAGTTAGCTAGAAAGTAGCAAACATACATTTCGGTCTCTTTCACACCATCCCCTTTTCGCGCGTTGCTTCGGTGTAAGAGAGACAAAAACCGTAAAGTGTCGGCGCCGAGGCAGACAGAGGAGACCTAAAGTTAATTGAGTCTGTACGATATCGAAGATACAGTAAGTTTATTTAAATATTTTTGGTAATATAATGACTTATTTAGATTTTGGGTCTATTTATATCTAAAATGTATTATGAAAATCAAGACTTATTATGTATTAGGTCAATGTTTTACTGAAATTTTGTAGGTATTTTTGTTTCAAATCAAACAAAGTCTTTATAATAATTAAATAATATTTAAATTGCGGACCAATTAGCAATCATGTCGTTTTACTTCCTATTTACAAATTTATACCCGTGACTTATTTACGAAACGGTCACAATATTAATATATTTTTGCTTTATTGTTTCAAATTAAGTCGCTTACCGTACTAGAATTACTTAGGTGCTTATAATTTAATTGTTCCAAAAATTCCTTTGCCAAGTCAATAATAAAGAATTTCAAGTTTTTCATCAAGGTTCATCTTCAAGTTCCTCTTCAGATACGGTCGGCCAAGAAATTGGTGTACCAGTTTTGATTTATTTTCCTAGTCATCGAAAATTACAACAAGGTTCAAACTATATCACAGAAAGAGATGCATAATAATGACGTAAATCTAATCCCTACACCTATAGGTACATGATATTTTAACCTTTATTATAAATGGATAAGGCATTAATTTGTATAAAGAAAATTTAAATGTTAGAAACAAAAGTAATAAATACTTTTTAAATAGACAATCAAATTCTATTTGATAAAGAAAACTGACGAATGACATTTTGAAAACTGACAATTATTATTTTTATCAGGAAAATCCATATAGATATTTACCGTGTTTACTCAACTGAATATAAATACCAGGGGGTCGACACTGCCTTGGAACAGAATTTGAATAGTGATAATGTAAACGATAAGTCACTTTATTTCTATGATATTAAGTTTTAAATTTGACAAAACAGAGATTAAATAATTGTACATAAATTCTTGCCAACCAACAGATGCCGAAGTTCTTACTATTCGGTTGGTACTTAGGTTAGGAGTAAAATTGGCCGATTGACTGACGGATTGACTATCATGTCACATTGTCATTTCATTCTGATTTTTCAGTCGTACGTTTTGTTTGAAATTGAGAAAATTAAGTTTATCAAATCCAAATTTATTCCGCAATATTGTGCAAAAGTGAAGTCAAAACTAATATTAAAATTGAACATGCAAAATACAATAGAAGATTCGGATAAAAAAAAATCATACAACAGAAGCTCCAGGAAATGTTCTATTTGTGGTAGACGAAAGATAAGCCCAATATATATTTCTTGCAAAATTTCCTTTGAACCCTAAGTGTTTAATTCAATTTAATTGTATTATTATAGTATACTCATTACCTACTTAATATTTGCACACCTGCTTGCAAGTTTGAACACATTTACTAGGTAGGTACCTACTTAGTTCTAAGAAATGTACCTATTTTGTATTTTAAAATGATGTGTTTTTGCAAATAAACGATTGATTTTATTTGATTTGTACTTATTATTTTCATGGCCTCCTTATTTTAACAAATGTATAGCAATGATTGGTGAATTGGTTATAATAGCATAATTCTCTGTCTAGCATAATTCTCTGCAAAATATAATGAAAAATACAAGTAGCGAGGTCCGGGAGGAGCTTTCAAAAGTTAATACTGTTAGGTTGGCAGCATTGCCTGTCTGAGCGATATTGTCCTTATGTTGGTAATGTTGCGTTTACTCGAGCTCACGTCAAGTGAACTCAATCCAATGTTCTAAGTGCCGTCTCTTAAAACGTAGTGATTATATTCTCTTTGATAAATACGATCTTCAATGCCAGCCAACTTGACCATTGCTGAAAGGGCACAAATAATTTCCCAGTTTAATGAGGGAAACAATATTAGTGCAATATCGAGGAATTTAAATACATCGAGACGTAGTGTCCGGTTTTGGATTCGTCGGGAAGGAGAGGAAGGAAGTTTGTTAGATCACAGAAGAAGTGGTCGCCGCCCTGCTCTCTCCAATAACGACAGAGAATTTATGAGACGGGGTTACACCACAGGCATTACGCCAAGAAAAATTTGACGGATGCTCACAAACTTGCTCGTCTGAACTTCGCTAGAGAGCACTTAGAATTTGATTGGTCTAATACAGATGAAAAAACGTTTAAATCAAGTCAACATGGACGTCTACGCCTTTGGCGATATAACTCTACACGGTATAAAGATGACCATGTAGTCCCAAATAGAGAATCTGGCCGAATTTCCGTAAATATTTGGGGCTGGATGAGTGCGGACGGTGTAGGAGAATTGTGCTCTCTACCTCCTCGAGCGACGGCTGTGAATTATAAGCGTGGTGGGTGGAAGGGTAATCGTGAATTACCCGTCCACCCACTGGTGGGAAAGTCCAGTGGGTGGACGGGTCGTGACTCATATCGACGTGCTTCAAAATGCAATGCTACCGACAGTCCGTAACGTTTATCCTGAGAACGAAGTGCCACAATTTGATTTTGTTCAAGATAATTGTTCAATTTATAACGCGAGAATCGTAAGAGCTTGGTTTCGTTCACACACTGACGTAAGGGTAATTCCTTGGCCCTCAAGATCACTGGACCTAAACCCGATAGAAAATCTTTGGGGCCTTATGGTCCAAAGATGGTCGCATCAAAATGAAAGAAACAAACAAGCTCTTATTAGTCACTGTAATTTAATTTGGGAGGAAATGCAGGGAACTAATATTTGCTCAAGGCTTGTGGGTTCAATGAGGTCTCGTCTTTTAGATGTCATAGAAGCCAATGGAGGTTACACCCGTTTCTAATTCTTTTTAATTTATCCAACCTATTCTAATTTTTAATGTACCTAAGTAGTGATTGTGACAATTTAATAAAAGGATACATCAATTAATAGCTTTTCTTTCTGACAATATAAACAACTATTTGGGCCCACTCACACAAGCGATTTCATCAGCGGATATCGTCGAAGATCATCGTATAAAAATCGATGAAAAAGGAGTTTTTCATGTGACAATTCGAAGAAAACAATTTAATTACACATCACCTCCACGCCATTGATATTACTACGTCATTTTAAACTTTTTCATCAAGTTTAAACTAAGAACAGCTGTCACGCGACAAACAGTAATCATCGTTATCAATAATCAGATAAAGACGGCAATAGAAGTTGTCAGATTGGTTTCCAAGCGAAACTAATCTTTATCATCTATGAATCTGCAAGCGTCATTCAACCTTATGGTGGTACACCAATTTCTTGGGCCACTGTACAAGTACTACTTGCGATAATATTGGTATTTATGAACCATCTACATCGAAAGCATCGGATCAAGTTGTGAGTAGATTGAATTCAAAAAAGCAAATAAATAACAACGAGTCACCCGAACATTCAGATGAAAGTGATGTCGATTTAAGTGACTCTAACCCAACTTTCAGAGATTGTAGTAATAAGAAACAAAGAATGAATACCATAATTAATACTAAGGAGTAACAAATAATGTTATTAACTAACTTACAAGTGGTTCAGTTAATAAGAACATTCCTTTGTAAAACATTATTTTGATGGTTTATTAAACCATGTCTTAGTGTTTTTTTAGAAGGTAATAGACTACTTAGAATAAATGTGATTAACACTTCTTGACTGAAAACTGAGACTTAATTCTTAAGCAAAATTGCCTACTTAGTATTATTTTTGAATAATATTACATTGTCAGGTGATTAAAATGATCCTATTTTATTCAGAAAACAAAATAATTGTGTTCTGTAATAAATAACTACCTATATTATTATTATTTTTTTTAAATACCTTAAAGTATAACGACTCAATCCCAAATTTACGTAACTATTTTAATATTATACCGAATTATTTATGAATAATTCATATAATTGGACCAAATTTCATAATTATCGAGACCTAAACTATAATCAGTCTTTTAAAACATAAGCATATTTAGTGTAAAACAGACCTAAATGTGACTTATTTAAAAAAAACCTTTAAAACTACTAGAATTTTAGATCCAAATACTAATCTTTATATTTGTATCAATAGTTAACAAACTTGGCTATGTTATAAAATTAAAATAATGCTATCTTTTTGAAAAACAAAGTTGTTATTAGCATATAAGTACAGAAGTTACCAACATGTCAATCTTTAATCGACGATTCCCAAAAAACCTGATTTTTGGATTAGGTCAGTATAATTCTGGAGGTGCGATATACTGAAAGGTGTAAAAGGCATCATATTCTACCTTTAATGCAGCGCAGAGACATATCTGATATTTATTTTCTGGTAAAATTAGTGCAATCAGTAATTGACGCCCCTACCTTACTCGCCAAGATTAATATTTCAGTACCTGCAAGGTCAATAAGCCCTCCGTTTCACACTTTTTACATACCGCGTTGTAAATCAAATTATAGACAAAACTCATTTTTCGTACGTTCCGCAAAAACATATAACACTAAGTTAGTTGATTTCTTAGAAGTAGACGTATTTACAACTAAACCATATAAGTATAAACATATATTAACTAGTTATTGGTTATTTTAAGTTTATTTTCAGTTCTTATTTTGTATGCCTAGATTTTTAAGTTTAAGTTTATTTAAACAAGCAAAGACTTTTTTAAGTTTTCCATTTTCGGATATGTATATGTGAAAACATGTAATTAGTTTTTAGTAGTTATAAGAAGTGTTATATTTAGTTATAGATACTGTATGTTTTCCTAAAAAATAAAATAAAATAAATAAATAAATTTACTAAGTTTAATTTTAACGTAGCTTTATGATTTACCATATACCTTTATTAACATAGATGTTTGTAAAATATAAAATATATAGGTACCTACCTATGTGTAAAATATAAATGTTAATGCGTCGTGCAAATAAATTAATACTGAATTACTACATACATTTTAAAAATACTTGTAGACTATTAACGTTAGTGATAAATATGTATTTTTAAGTTAATTCAATTTTGGTAGAAAGTATTCTGCTCATTTCAATGTCAGTTACTGTTGCATATTGCAATGCAATAACATAGGACAGGTTGCTGCGAAATGAATGCACTAATTGTGACATCACAATGGTCTTGAAAAATCTCCATTATAAAGTAGGTAGCTATATAAAACAAGGCCATAAGTTGAAAGTGAATGTAGAATTTATTAGCCAAGTAGGCAGCTCCTTTATTTACTTTCATTATTTTACTTATTAAAAAAATTAGGTAGGTACAGTCGGCCAAGAAAGTGGTCTACGAGTTTTGACAAAATATGATCGATTATGATCGACATACGACTGGACTTAAAAACAAGAAAACCCTAAACGTAGATCTACTACGTTTTTAGAGTCTCCTTGTTTTTAAACACTTTTACTTTAAACAAAAGCGCTGTACTTATACATATAATGCCGCCAAGGCGGGGGTGTTAGTAGGTATATTTGAACATGAAACGGGTAAAATACCATGATTTAAATGTTTTTGAGTTTTCCCCGTTTCATGTTCAAATATAGTTAAAAACCATGATAGTTTAAAAAGTTATATTGTTAGTAGGTACTTAATTACCGTGGGGCAGTAAATTTTATTAAATTTACCTACCTACCACACATTACCCCATCTAGTACAATCAAACATAACTACGTCATATTATCCGAG
Organism: Chloroclystis v-ata; assembly: GCA_963691955.1. Classification (NCBI taxonomy): domain Eukaryota; kingdom Metazoa; phylum Arthropoda; class Insecta; order Lepidoptera; family Geometridae; genus Chloroclystis; species Chloroclystis v-ata. The sequence goes on along the minus strand of OY829909.1, from coordinate 5,447,187 downwards.
TTGCACTCACAAAAATGATGTAGTGATGATAAAAAAAATATTTACTGTATATATATTTTTTTTTACTGTGTAGATACAAAGCAGGTCTATATGAGAAGTATCAAAAGCCTGCCCTGAAAAAAATATAATATCGAGTTAAGTTGGCAGTCGACGGCAAAATACCAGTAGCCAGTCACGTTCGCCACAAACACAAACTAAAAGAAGAAGAAAAAGATGTAAAGTAAACATTGTTGTTGCATTTTACATTGATTTATTTTATTTTAGGATGTAATGTAAACCATAACAATTGAGAAATCGTATACAAACAAACCTTATCAATTGAGAAACCTTAAAGACAAACAAACCTTATCAATAATAATAATACAACAAGTTCAACATCCTATCCGTCTGGATTTATTATAAATAGCAGATAATAGCTAGTATCAATTGAGTTTCAACGCGACCTCATCGACAAATAGTCTTTGTCTTGATATTATTTTATGTGTGCAGTATTACTACTATGGATCTAGCAGACCGTGTTGATAAAATTACATTATCGTAAGTAAAAGTTTAATTTACTATTGATAGAAATGAAATAACATAACCTAAATTTAAAATAAGTAAGTACTTTTTGTGAGATTATTAACGGCCATTTACTCCGTCCATCCTCACGTACACGTACTAATTTAGTTTGTTAATTCCTCATTTTATGACGCAAAATATATATTTTTGAATAACCTGTGTAACATCAACTTGAGTAGGTATAATATATTTGTCACATCACAATATCTTGTGACTGTGTTTGCTTTAACTCAAATTGTCTATTTCATTTTATTTAGCCTTTAATAAAATATTAGTAATTAATGCATATTGCTGATTCATGAAATAATTACTACGATATGACCAACTATAACTTAATTAAAATTACTTTCTGTAATCTCAGTGTGCAAAACTAGTAGAAAATCTGTTTTTTATTCAAGTTCAACTATTTTGTTGAAAATCTTGAACATCTTTCAGAAAAAACACACAAAGTAAGCGGGATGGGTATCTGGACTGGCAAGACTACTTCATGGCTACAGCTTTCTTGGCTTCAAAACGTAGTAAAGACCCTGCATTCCAAGTCGGAGCTTGCATTGTAAATAAAGATAAGGTCATTGTTGGTATAGGGTAAGTAAATACCTAAGTTATTAACATTATATTAATAAATATTAAAATTATTGTAATTTCAAATATCCAATTGTTTAAATTAAACTAATGTCCTGGTTTACACGGGCTTCGTAGCTAAGCGCTTAGTACTTATCGCTTACTAAGCGACAAGTAAATAGGATCGATCTCTATTCCCTTGCACTATTCACAAACACTAATACTAAGCACAAATCAGCGTGTTTACACACGAAGAATTAGTATTAGTGACAAGTACTAAGCGCTTAGCTACGAAGCCCGTGTAAACCAAGCATAATGCTCACATCTGTATGTGCATGTTAGTTTAAAACAATTGAAGGTGTTAGTATTCGTTTTGGCACTATAATTATTAGGTTGATGATCAAAATTATGTATATTTTGCAGATACAATGGTATGCCAAATGGCTGCCATGATGATGACTATCCATGGGGAAAAGAAATGACTTCAGAATTAGAGAACAAGTGTTTATATGGTATAGTAAATTAAACTATTCATAATAAATTAATAAATATTGCTGGGTAATTCACACAGCATCTAGATAAGATTGAAGTTTGTGTTACAGGACTTACAGGTGCTAGATTTCTGATATAGATAATACATCCATATTTTTTTATTTTACATAGAAAACACCTGTAACAAATTGCAGATATTTAAAAATTGTCCCAAGCTAGGAATTGAATGCTCTTGCATCTCTCTCATAGAATATTTTATTGAAATGTTGCCTATGTTCGAATCCAAACATATCTCTGTTTATAAAGATTAGGTTTGTTAAAGGTTTGCCCGACGTTTTTTATATGTACATATTATATTAAGTATATCAGAAATCTAGCACCCATAACACAAGCTTCACACTTACCATGGGGCTAGATATTGCTTTATTATTTTATTTATGTATTTATATTATTTTATTTATTTATATGACGTCTATAATTTTCAGTATGTCACGCAGAAATGAACGCCATACTGAACAAGAATTCTGCCGATGTAAAAAACTGCACAATATATGTTAGCCTGTTCCCTTGCAATGAGTGTGCAAAGATGATCATCCAATCTGGCATCACCGAAATTGTGTACTTATCCGACGAAAAAGCGCATAAAACTAAATATATTGCTTCTAAGAGGATGCTTGACAGTGCAGGGGTCAAATACTGGTATGTACATAATCTATACTCAGGAACCGCTGGTCTGATTTAAAAAAATATTTCAGTGCTGGATAGTCCATTTATCGAGGAAGGTTTTAGGCTATTTTTTATAAAAACTATACGAGATAACATAAAGAAACGCAAGCGAAGCTGTCGGCAGGTCAGCTAGTAATCTATAAATAAACATTATAAGGACAAGAAAAAATAAACATTAATTTATTCATTACTAGCTTTCCGCCCTGCGGCTTAACCCGCGTTTTATTTACAATTTTCTTTGCCATAAACCTCATGGAGCCCGAGACCTTTCCAACGAATGCAAAACCGTGGCAATCGGTTCGTGCATTCTGGAGTTATAGCATCAGAAAGGAAAATCAGACTTATTTTTATATAGCAGATTACATTTTTGTAATGCCCCAGGTCATGACATCATTTTTTCTCGTGGTAAAAAAGCCTATGCCGTATCACTGTGTAATTCTGTTGTAAAATAACATAAATATTTCAACTATTTAAACTATCATGGTTTTTAACTATATTTGAACATGAAACGGGTAACATACCATGATTTAAATGTTTTTGAGTTTTCCGATATTTCGACACTGTTGCAAGCGCCATGTTCACGGACAAACTGATGACACCGGCGGGTAGGCAGACCGTTATTGACAAACGAAACGATCTACCCTCTTCCTGAGTCTTTTATTGCGAGTTTGATTGTATTCGCGAATGAAACAGGTGATAACAGTGACAGTGACAATCAAACTCGCAATAAAAGACTCAGGAAGAGGGTAGATCGTTTCGTTTGTCAATAACGGTCTGCATACCCGCCGGTGTCATCAGTTTGTCCGTGAACATGGCGCTTGCAACAGTGTCGAAATATCGGAAAACTCAAAAACATTTAAATCATGGTATGTTACCCGTTTCATGTTCAAATATAAATATTTCATATACATGAAGTTTAATCCACCAACCATTCACCAACCTGTACTTCGCCAGCGTGGTGAATTAAGGCCTAATGTCTCATCATCTCTCTCAAGAGAGAAGTAAATCATTGTTGATTAATAGATGTTGATTATATTGTGTTCTAAATATCTTATATTTTTTTTTCAGGCAATTGATACCACAGCAGAGCCAAATAACGATAGACTTCAATTCATAATAATGAAATCATTTAAGAAATTGTTTTACAAGATGGATGGAGGTTATTACCTAAGATATTGACTAAGATTATTGTATAAATATTCAGATGAGCTTACACAATAATAAAGGCTTGGCCTAGCAATAAACATTGATGTAAAAAAACGAGAGATGCGGTACTAAAGCGTCTGGTAAATATAATTAAACCAGAAATAACTCTCACACAACCAAGTTTTGATGTGAAATTGCTATTTTACGTGACATGTAGATGTAGTGCAGGCAGACCCCTGATCGAATCTGACTAACGTCAATTGTGTTCGTGGGCTAATTTAACAGGTCCCAAGTTAAAGATTATGTACCATATCTCCCGTTTTTTAATTACATCAATGCTTGTAAATAACATTTTAGTGGCATGTACTTAGTATAAAATATTTAACGTGATTATGATTGTGATAGAATATTTTATTAGGCCGCTCAAAGTTTATAACAGAAATGAAAAAACATTTATGCTTGTAAAATAATATTTTATTATTTTATGTACAAGAAAAAAAAAACAGCTCACAAACTTGTGTAAGTTAACATAACTGTATACAAAAATTAAGTCAAAACAGTTAGTTAAAACCAACTCCACTGAAATACGGACCTTGCTTTTATGTAATAATTATGCAGAATTAATGTATGTCTAATTACAATATATTTATTAGTAGGTAAGTAACCTACTCATGTTTACCATTTATATTAGAAATTTGTATATGATTATATTTAGTACTAAATATTGTGTTTTTGTGTTGATACAAAATGTATTTTTATTGCAATTCTCAATTAAATTAATTACACTGACAAATAAATATGCTTTTTATAGACTTCAGTTGTTTTTTTAGTTGATTTCCATTCCAGTGAAGAGGTTAAAAGAAAAAAAATCAGATTAATGTTCTTTGTGTCTACATGCTATCATCTTGGAGTATTCAATTATACAATTTATTGTCCAAACTTTACAAATATCTACAAAGAAAAGGATCGAATTAAACAGTTTTGTAAATAAAACGTTTACAATAGTCGATAATACGGAGTTGTAACAATATTTTACAAAAGAAACTTAATAATTATTATTTACAGTACGTACCAGACTTTCGCGATACAAACTTATATTTGTTTTTCCTTTTGAAAGTGACAATTATGAATATTATTTCTAAGTTAAGACTATTTTACAAACTGAATGAACACTTGTGGCCACACTTGGTGTTACTGTTACGAACAACACGGGCAATATTGAATAACCAGGATTTTAATTATCTATGGGGCTTGATACCAAATGGTCAATATCTATGTTTTGTATAAATAAAGTGAATAAATTTAATCTACGTAGCATACATAAAAATTTTGCTAGTAAATTTATCAGCCAAAATTGCGAATCCAATATTAATGATATTTTATCAATCAGTCTAACACCTAACTATAACCTATGAGAGTGTATCATCCGAATATTTCAAGTTGACTTCATAATGTAAAAGTAATTTAGTGTTAGAGAAAACAAACTATATTAATATCAAAATACGAACCACTATTAAATTTCCAGACACAATTTATACACAATCAGTGGCTTCCCAGCTTATCATCGAACACTTGCGATACACTTAATTTGTGAGTGAGAAAGCAACACTTTGGATAAAACACTGCATAGTCGACACTTTATCATTGCTCCCGGACACTTAAATATCTCATAAAAACACTAGATCTAATCCATACACGACACATTTTCCAAAATGGCAGAATATATTATAATAGAACAGCATTACGTATTCAATAATAATGCTATATGATTGAATAATAATAGAATTATATCGTATAATATAACAATATTATACGATATAATTCTACCATTTTGAAAAATGTGTTATTTATTCGACCCTTCCTAAAGGGCACAACTTGATAACTCTACAATAAAACAAAAGTGCGATAAGACAAATTGTGCCCTTTAGAATATTCATTGGTACATGTTATACATCTCAGCAAATTAAACATTGATACGTTTAAAAACAAAAAGGAACATGCACATGTAATTTGAATTCGAGGCAAACGTAAAACAATTCAATATTTGTGACGCCTTAAAATTATTCTCCAAAACCATTGTTCGGACTTTAATACATATTATCCTCCTAAAATAAGTACCTCTAAATAATTTTGCGATAGTAGAAAAGTACCTAACTAACACCACTCTCTGTAATAACTACAAATTTGTTATCATCATCCAAATAGTATTAAGGAATATAATTCATTAGTGTGGGAACATAGCATTCAATATCATATCATATCAATTGGAATCTAGACTGATGAAACAAATGTTCAAAGTAATTTATAATGTAGATACTTTTTAACAGATACTTTTATTCGACTTTACTTTTTCTTGTATCGTTTTAGATTGGCACAAGACAGAATACTGTCCAAGGCAGAATAAAAAAATACGCCAAAGTTTAATTTATTACTTCTATAATGATGCAAGTTGCCTCAAGATTATACCAACATGTTAACGGATATTTGGCATAAGTGGTCTAGAATAGTATATAGGTATTATATATCGTTCATAATACATCGTTCTACAACTTAAGTGCATCCCCTTATGTATTGTAACTACTTTGTATTGCAATTAAATGTAATATTAGTGTACGACCAGCGCTTTTACGATTTATTTTTAAATGTAAATAAATGTCGAATTTAAAATAATATGATGAGCAGTTAAAAAGTGTAAGTAAGAGTGTTAAAAAGGGAGTGTTCCCTTTTTAACACTCTTATTTACATACAAACTAAAAATAAATATTTTTAAAATTGTGTAATTGAATAATAGATTTGTTCTAAAATTATTTTTACGTCAGATTGTGTCAGTATAAAAATTATTGTTTTAAATTTCTCATCCACGCACTGGGAGAAAAATTAAAGAAAAAAAATGTCTCTTGTAAAAAATTAAATAAGTCAAAAATATTTGTAACACGAAAGACAATTATTATCTTGACAATAACAAGCTTCGAGCTTATTACCACGGGGCTTGATATTCCTGTGGAATCGTCCAACAATATTTATTTATTTTATTTTATAATCAAATTTTAAAGTCTGTACCAAGATTAAATTGCAAGCCCAGGTTGCACAAGAAATGCTTAGTAACCTTCAGATTCCTACAGAATAAGGTGGATTACTTAGCGACCGGGACAATAAAATAAACTTAGAGCTTCTTAGACCCTAGGGTCCAACGCAATTGCCCATACAACGTAATACCAAAATCATTAATGATCCCGGGATATTTCCTCCATATTATTATATTAATGAAACAGATTTGGTCTTGAAATAAGTAAGTATCTTGATTTTGAATGGATGCCTGCTTGATTAATCAAAGTAGTTACAACACGATAATCGTCAGTTGCTACTCAGTGCGTCTCGCTCTCTTCCAAGGCTTTGGGCGCGGGCGGGAACGAGATGGCGTGATTAAACAAAGAATCTATTATATGAGAAAGTATTTTTGACATATCCTTGTAAATCGCAGCGTTTCTATGGAAATAAGGTATCTTGATTTAAATTGGTGCCAGCGTTGTTAACATTTTCACTACCCACGGCGCACAGTAATGTGTTAACGAGAGTAACTATTATATTTATTTTATAGTGATTGGCTCTCACTTAAGTTTTCCAAATAATTAGAAAATGGTATGTGAAAAATTACAACATCAGTATGTATCTTGGTTGAGAGGGAGTCGAACCCACGCCACCCAGTTTAGCCCTGGTTGCGCTAACCACAACGCTATCGAGGAGTTACGTAAGAGCTTGAATCCCATACCTCCACATCTCTAGTTAAGCACTGATTGCGTCATCTATCAGTTTTGTTAAGAACTGCACCTTTACCATGACTCGTCACAGTTAAACCTTATAAGTCTTACAGTTAAGAGGCCGGTGTTACGACGAATTGGCCATACAAACGAATACCAAAATTATTTGTAATTCGATATTATTGTATTATTATTATTTATTTATCTAGGTCCCTACAGAATTTTTTTTACAAAATACTTATTTTAAATTAAATTATTTTTTTTAGTAAGTATTTTGTAAAAAAAAACTCTGTACCTAGATAAATAATAATAATACCGTGAAAATATGCTCGATATACAAATAATTTTGGTATTCGTTTGTATGGCCAATTCGTCGTAACACCGGCCTCTTAATGCGGGAACTAAAGTATTAGAACCGTTAATATCTAGACAAGCACCACGTCGAGTGGTGGTAATTTTTCCCATACCATTTTCTAATTAACCAGAACCAGAAGTAGTTAGAAGGCAAGTGTTATTTTTTTTGACCCTTGCTTGACCACAATCTCACCTGATGGAAAGTGTCGATGTGGCCGAAGATGGATCGCAAGGGTCTAGTCTAGAAGGTACCTATTCACTCTTTCAGGTTCAAGGTACCTATTCACTCTTTCAGGTTTCAGGAAAAACAGCAGCGTGCAACGCATTCCAAACTTTAGCAGTGCAAATAATGAAGGTATCGCGAGTAGTATATAAGGTATAAAGTGGGCCATCGGTAGGCGACAACGGACGACTGTCCGTCAGGTAGGAGAGCTCTGAGCATTGTGAAACACTATGTAACAAACAACTCGTTAGTGCTTAGGTGGAAACGATACCGTTGACTGTCTGCTGTTTATAGAAATCGGGCATAAGTAGGGATGGTATAAGCCGCGCACGTAAAGAATTGATCTATAAATGGCGTCCGCTCGCATGCGTTCTGCACTCACTCTCTATCGCTGTCTATACTTTTATCTTGGCCAATCGTACCATACGCCATTTTCAAATCTATTGTCTATCTGCGCGGGTTATAGTGTGCTTGTGCCTGTGGTGGTGGTTAATCCTGTGTTGGTGGTGTTCAGTTGCTGAGTATCTCCTTCTGCGTGTCGTCCTGTTCGCTCTCCTCCGTGGCGGCGGGCGGCGCGGGCGGCGCGGGCGGCTTGAACGCGACGGCGTGCGGGAAGCGCCGCGTGCACGCCGCCGTGTAGGCCTCCAGGGCGGGCTCGCAGGAACCGAAGTTACCCTCCTTGAGACTCCACAGGACGTCCACGCAGCCCTGCAATGGAAAATTGAAAATTTTTTGAGACTGGCAACTAAACGACTTTGTAGCATGCGGCAATGATAAAATATTTTATTTTATTTAATAATGTATTGTATTTATTGACTTGTTCAAGTGAGGGGATTTAATGGAAATAAATGACATAAATCTTTAAATCTTTAAATGTCGCAAAGTGTTGCCCCGGTGTAATATATAGCCTTTAGATTTAGAGGCATCTGGCACTTCATACAGATGAAGAGAACTAAAGAAGAATATTTTACACCTTATAGAGCAAACGTGTATGTGACCTGTTTCGAGAGATCTGTTACCAATGCAGAGATATCTGTTAATATGAATGCGCCGGCCGGGTCAGGAACTGTCGCCTGTATGGAGAAATGTGTCGCCTGTATGGAGAAATGTGTCGCCTGTATGGAGAAATGTGTCGCCGGTATGGAGAAATGTGTCGCCTGTATGGAGAAATGTGTCGCCTGTATGGAGAAATGTGTCGCCGGTATGGAGAAATGTGTCGCCTGTATGGAGAAATGTGTCGCCTGTATGGAGAAATGTGTCGCCGGTATAGAAAGATGTGTCGTCTGTATAGAGAGATGTGTCGTCTGTATAGAGAGATGTGTCGTCTGTATAGAGAGATTTGTCGCCTGTATGGAGAGATGTGTCGCCTGTATAGAGAGATGCGTCGTCTGTATAGAGAGATGTGTCGTCTGTATAGAGAGATTTGTCGCCTGTATGGAGAGATGTGTCGCCTGTGTAGAGAGATGAGTCCCCTGTATAGAGAGATGTGTCGTCTGTATAGAGAGATGTGTCACCTGTATGGAGAGGTCGGGGTAGTGCAGGGAGGTGAGCAGGGCGAGGGCCTCGGGCGTGCGCGCGGGCTGCAGGCGGCAGAGCGCGCGCGCGCCCCACAGCGCCGCGGCCTGCGAACTCCGCGCCGGCCCCGCCAGGAACTGTTCCGCGATCTGCAGCTCGGTGCGACCCGCTACCATCTGCGATACAAACATTATATAAGAGCGCTGCCTCACTAGGGCATCCCTCTTTCTGTCAGTGCCCATTGGGTTCTGGAATTGCAACGGTTTCCCGATTGGATCACAGAACAGGCTTAACCAAACCTAAACTGCGACGGGAATAGAGGCACAGAACGCTGACATAATATTTGAGGGTATCCATCTATTTTAGGGATGTTAAAGGCATTTTCGACTTGGTCTTGAGTTGGCTGTAACGTGTCACTTACAGGCTCCATCTCGGCGCTGATGACTGCGGCCACGTCGGGGTGAAGTGCGGGCTGTGCCTCCGCCAGCCACCGCAGGCAGCGCAGCAGGCAGTCGTGCAGGTGAGGGTTGCCGCTCTCCAGTCGCCACGCGCGCTTCAAGCTTTGCAGCATGAGTAGGGGTTTATCTGGAACACGAGGTAATCGTTTCGAGAAGTCTGGATTATCTCTGGGACTTCCAATAACGAACATTGATTAACCATTGAACCATTTTTAGGGACTACCTTACCCTGGCAAAATGGAATCTAGAAAGGATTCTCTCTGGAACTTCTAAAAGACAAACGGACATTGATCAATAACCTTTTCTAAGGACCCTGGCAAATCAGAATGTAGAAATTAAAGAATAAAGACGTATACTAACCTTTTCTTATATATATTTCGAAGGCCATTAGGTGTGTGTCTATCCTATCAGCAGCCAGTAACCGCAACGGCTGCAGGAACTTCAGTGCTTGCTCCAACGGATCTTCTACCTGAAATTTTATGGATCTAGTCAGCGCAGCGCCTTTGTGTGATCGAAACATCATCGTCACAGCCTTAATTTACGTTCCAACACTAGATATGTAACACACGACACATATCCTGAAATTGACTCCTGAAAAGACATTCTATTTACATAATTGTTGCTAATTATTTAGGGGCCTACATAGAACCTTATAGTGGGTACACACGTACGTTCTTGCTCGATAAACTTGCTCGATCTCGAGCAAGTACGAACGTGTGTACCATGCAAGTCTCAAGACAAATGCTCGAAGCCAACCAAAATGTTCGATTCGAACAAGATTCAAACGTCCATAATTCTTGCTCGATGTTCGATGCAAACATGTTTGTACATGTAGCAGCGAAGTCGAGCATGTTAGTCGTGATTGATATTTTTGTGAAGAGGGTGCGAGTGCGCTGTTAAAATGTCGGACTTTCGTTCATTTTCTCGATCAAACAAACGATCTCATCAAACCGCTAATATCCCGCAGAACGCAGACGATGAATATGATATAATGGGAAAACATTTTGCTAAAAAAATGCGAAAATTATCACCATCTATGCAGTTAATTACAGAAAAACTTATTGGCCTAACCCAGCGACGACGACGCTTTCTTCGCGTAGTTTTTCCCTGACAGTATGGTAACCCACCATACTGTCATAAGTAATTTAATGGTGGGTACACACGTACGTTCTTGCTCGATAAGCATGTTTCATTCGAGCATGACTATCTACAAACATGCTCGACCCTGCGTCTACACGTAAAAGCTTGCTCGAAGAACATGTTTAGTGCGCGTTGAAACTCTTCGAGCAATGGACGATTCGTTGTTGTGTTTGGTGGGCATCGCCTGCTACATTTACTGTCAGGGAAAAACTACGCGAAGAAAGCGTCGTCGTCGCTGGGTTAGGCCAATAAGTTTTTCTGTAATTAACTGCATAGATGGTGATAATTTTCGCATTTTATTAGCAAAATGTTTTCCCATTATATCATATTCATCGTCAATTTGCTTAGGTTCAGCTAATTTATCTCCAATCAATTCAAGAATTATTAGATATCGTTTGTTTAATCGAGAAAATGAACGAAAGTCCGACAATTCCGACATTTTAACAGCGCACTCGCACCCTCTTCACAAAAATATCAATCACGACTAACATGCTCGACTTCGCGGCTACATGTACAAACATGTTTGCATCGAACATCGAGCAAGAATTATGGACGTTTGAATCTTGTTCGAATCGAACATTTTGGTTGGCTTCGAGCATTTGTCTTGAGACTTGCATGGTACACACGTTCGTACTTGCTCGAGATCGAGCAAGTTTATCGAGCAAGAACGTACGTGTGTACCCACTATTAAATTACTTCATCGTCAACCAACTACGGTCCGTTTATTTTAGTCAAAGACAAGAGAGAGATATTATATTAAAATCGATGCGTAATGCTGTCAACAGTGAAAATAAACACAGCTTTGCCATTGTTTATCATCGTGCAGAGAAGTCGTGAGCTGCCAATGACATAACCAACAAACTTGCGTGCCACACAAAAGACCCCTGAGCTATATGGCATTGTATAAAGTTAAATAGAATCGCACAAAGCTTTGTAGAACAGGTGAGAGTTAGAATTTATGTGCAAGCTTGTGTAATTATACGAATTCGTTTCGGACATTGCAAAAGATAAGCGGTGGACATGAGGATTTAATTATATGGAGATATTTTTTTGCGAAGGTACTTATGTTATTTCCAGGATATAAGGAAGAAACGGGCGGCCGGCACAAATGGTAAACGTCTTCAGTCAGATAATTATTGTTAAAAATGCGTAATACATTTTAAACCCGTGCGAACTGTATGCCAAGGTCAATAACCGCTTCTACAGAGTTGAGATACTGCTTTATTATACTATTGATACTACAATTTAATTGCATTATTTATGTCACACATAGCTTAGCACTGATTGGCTATTATTTATTACAACTAAATATAACCTTTAGGCATTTAACATTCAAATATAGGTCGATCTATTTCCTGCGGAAGTGAAATGAGTGATAATAACTGTGCTATTGATTACATTGCATTATGTGTGATCATGTTCATTCAAACATATTTCCGTGTCAATGTTTTGAATGGTATCCGTTCGTCTACCATCATTTCAGCCTCGGGACGTCCACTTCTGGACATAAAAAAACTTTTTCACTTTCAAAATTTTCGTGAGTTATACTATTCATCTTGTACAACGGGAATTACTCACGTATTGAAGACTACTCTTGATGTGGTCGAAACGTCGAGAGTTGTTTAACTCCTGTCTAAATACGTGAGTAATTCCCGTTGTACAAGATGAATAAAAAAACTTGTTGTTTCGTTCGGATGCAGCTTGCATGCACCGTGAACTAGCAGCTTTTACCAAATCATCTGTCCATCTTATTTGTGGACGTCCTACGCTGCGTTTCCCCTTCCGTGGTCTCCACTCGAGAACATTTCGGCCAAAATTGTAAGACGACGACGTCTAAATGGAACCCTGGCGATTCATATCAATGTTTTATCAGAAGAGAATTAGAATAAACAAAAAGAAAAGAGTAAAGAGCTTACCCTAGCTAATTTGTCAGCAATAAGCTCATCCAGCTGTGGTGCCTCTGGATCGCCATTTTCCGCCTGCGCCCGCGCTTTGTGGTGTTGCTCACGCTTCACCTAGAAACAGATAATACAACTAAGACATGTGGGTAAATCCACCCGAAAGCTGGTATCGTATTAAGGTGATATGATTCACTGACGGACTTAAGGTACGCATATTTTTAAGATCGTGAACTTGCTCGGCTCTAGAATGATGAAGAATGAATATGAATATGAACATACTCTTATTTATGACGTCTTTATAGACGTTTACGTATACAAGTGCTCGTACAAGAGCAAAATTTCACACTTGTCGATTAGCCAACTAACTAACCCAGCGGTTTTGAAGTACTTGCGCGTAAATTAATAAAAATTGGTATATAATTTACATTCCCTAAAAATATTTCCGATTATCTATAGATATGTATCATATCATAATCTAGTTTAGACTGGCAGGTGACCTAATTACCTATAACAAGTCTGAATCAAGGTAATGTGGAACAAACCTGGACTTGTGCTTGAAGGGCGCTTTCTTGTTCAGCTTTACGCTTCGCTTTCCTCTGTTTGTTTCTGAGTTTCTTCAGTTCCGAGGGTGCCAGGTTTTCTGGGGACAAAAATATACAATAAATGCTTGGCTACTTTTTAAAGCATTGGCTGCATTTGAGTGTACTTTGATATTGGCGAAAATACTTAAATACAAAAATAGCATTTATAATCCTCTTCTGAGCACAACTACAAAAATATTAACTAAAAATAGTTATCAACCAAGTAAGGTTATGATCTGGTTAACGTAAATCGAGTAATTTCATAAATTTGCTTACAAATTAAAAGCCGCAAGGTTGCAGAAAGGAGACCAAAACTGTGACCCTCATTAGGCTGCACTAAAGGCTATTGTCCAAAAATATCGCTAGACTATAAATAATAATCGCTGATTTTTAAGCGTGTATTATCGAACTGGTTAATCGAATGGTGATAAATCAAATAACTCTGAGGCTATTTATCGAACTTGGCAACTGTTTAAAAAAATACTGCACATGCGCTGATGGCTTTATATTATTTACAAATAATATACTCGTATATAAACTAAATACTAATTGCAGATAACTTATGCGAATAATAATGAAAATCATTTAATAGAATCGAATAACCGTATTAGCTTAGCATAGCAAAGCTCAAAACGAATAGTTCAGTTTTAACCCAGCTTCAAGGCATGTCCTAAAAGAGCCGTTACTAGCAGCTAAGATAAGATGGCAGTCACAAATGTTTAATGAGTGACGCAGCTATACGCAATATTGGCAAAGGTTCGCTCCAGCGAACGGCGTGCTTAACGCATAATCGCAGGGCGTTGACGCTGACACAATTCGCGTCATTTACGTAATCACCCGTAATCGAACAGGTAAGCGATAATCAAGAATTAAAAAGTAATAAATCGCACGCGTATAAAGAGCAACATGTAAGCGACTAAATTAATACATATCATTGCTTTCTTTTACATCTTTAGTTGCCTGGAACAAAGGACTAAGGAAAAAGGTTCTGTGTAATATTTAATTAAGTGTTAACACTTGTTCCATAAAGTGTTCTACCCGTATTGTATTTATATTTAAACGCTCATAAAAAACAGTAATTTTACAAGCAACAGATTTAGTGTTTTGTACATTTTCTCTCAATCGGGTCCGGAAAAAATGCAGCTGTGACGAATAGCAGACGAGAGACTAAATATTTTTCAATATAAGGTACAGACCATCTGCAGAAGTCTCAACATCAGCAGGAAAACAGTGAAGCGAACTGTCAAGACTATATACTAAACTAGACTAAAGACTTAAAATAATTTATAAGTATTATTTTACATAGACTAGTAAGTTATAAGTTTCTTCTGACGTGTCCGTGTTAATCTCTGTGTTTCCATGGGCATAAAGTTTTTGACTTAGAACAGCTAATGAGCAGCAGCCTAAACTACGGGACACACGTAATCAGTGTTTGTTAGTGCAATAAGGGTGGTCGACGCGAGTCGTGGTCGATCGTGGCCAGATATTGGTGAGGTATTGGAGCGCGTGGCCCGTTAAACCGTGTCAGACAGGCGTGCACTGATAACATTCCTACGAGAACTAGTATATATTAGGTACGATTGACGAATGAGTGAGCTGCATACGTGGCGTTTCTGAAATATGTATCAAGAGTTATGCTGTTAATTTGCAAGAAACATATATTGGGATACTCGCACGGATGATGAAGCATCCTCAACACGTGAATGATTTCGGGAGCAATTCGGATAAATGGTCTATGCATATAGAATAACTGATCTCTGGTTTTTAGCATATTTATGAATTATCGTTATTGTTTTCTAGCTTCTATTAGAAGGTACACGAGCCTTTATTCTGCGGATTAGTAATTGAAAAAATATTGGTTACTTAATTAAGACGTTATCTGCCATTATTGTGTTCGCATTAGGGTACCTACGCGCTAACGATGCAGCGTAGCAGTACTATGTTTAGCTTCAAGTACGTAGAGTAGATCATAGATACGTAATAAAAGCAAAACACCCAATTTGGAGCACACGGCCGCTAAAAAAGAAAAACGAGGTCTAAATGAAACCATTAACAGAGTACAGAATTGAGATCTAAAGATAATTTGCTTAATCATACCGTTATCAAGATCAATATTGCCTTGGGGCAGACCAAAACTGACTGTACAAAGTAATACTTCTATTAAAGTAAATACGCGTCTTCGTCATATTATATACGTCATACGTCCCTTTATTGGACTCGGTATCTCTCCACCAAAACCCATTATAAGAATGCGGTCTACTAGACGTATCGTATCGTAACATATCTTCGAACACGTCACTTATATAAACATAGCTTAGAACCGGGAGAAGGACATAGGAGACATTTTTACAGTGGTAAAATATTATAACGCGTGCGAAGCCGCGGGGCGGAAAGCTAGTATATTATAAAAAAAACATTAAAGATTTTACATAAATAATTACCCAGTGGTACAAGAAATACGACCACCGGTACAACGTAAATACCACACGTACCATCAGTGGCAAGTCGTCAATTCATACTCGGTCAAGGTCCCAGTTTAAAACACAGTTTCATACAAAGAGCAAACATTGTCCCGCAGACACAATGGGCGGTTTCATTAGGGCCACTGACCATACAGCATTATTGAGATAGTTTCACAACGGCGTTGCGACACTGTCGGCGCGGGCGCATGTTCGCTATGAGCCGGTAAATAGGGGTGCCGTATACACTGTATTGTTTATGAGGTTTTAGATCACGATTATTTTAAATTGATTTCATGTTTTGGCGTGTAGGTGTTTGGAATTTAGTATTGTATTTCTACGAGGACATTAAACTCCGTTCTAAAAGAGATCATTATTTAACACTAGCTGACCCGCCCGCGGCTTAGCCCTCTTAAATTGTTCATATTTTGTTACATTTTAAACCTTTCTTGAACATTTACTTAAAACCAGGATCAACCAAATCGGTCCTGCCGTTTTTAAGTTTTACAAGTGTTTACGCGAGACTAACGAACAGCAATTCATTTTTTATATACATTTTAGATAATATTTCTAAAAAGGTTATGGTAATACTTATCATTATAATGCCTAAATAATAAGAAGATATAGAAGGATGGAAAGCGCCCATTCAAATCTTTACTTCACGAAATAACATTATAAACCAAACTCGTTACAGTTGAAAATACAATTCAAATAATATTCAATCAAATTGATTATGACAAAACATGAACACGGATCACAATATTTTATCCCACTGTAAAAGCATGTCGTGCAAACGGAAGATCAAAACAAAAGTAGTTATTTAGAAATGTCAAGGTGAGTTTACAAATACGTGAATCTAAACGCGGAAGGCGTCTGAATCGTGTTTTGATGTAACGGGAGTTGTAATGTCATTCAGCTCAGGTCTAGTACCTTAAATAGAGGACGATAAGGAATTCCCGATGAGCAACTAACCATAAAGTATAATCACATGTATAACGGACTGATTAAATACCGATAAATAAGAACAGCTATGAAAATGTGTACGATGCGACTAAACAATGTCTCGTTGATATTTTGAATTATATAATTACAAAGTTTTGGAGATAATGTCCTTTTAAGCCCATAGAAGGTACGATTTGACTATAGCATGGGTTTATAGCATGGATTTATTCAAAAAGAGTATTCTGAAGCATTTAAAGGGTTCGGATGCACGCAGGTAACATCTCCGATGCTGCAGGCGTCCATAGGCTGCGGTAACCGCTCTCCACCAAGTGCCTGCTTGTCTGCCAACTTGGTAGTATAAAAAAAACATCCAATGATCGATTGAACATAAATAGCAACAATAATTTGAATATATAAAACAAAGACGGGTTTGTTCGAACACTTACACAAAAATTGCTAAACAATATTACAATAAACTCTAAAAGCCATCAAAATATTTCATTAAAGGGCTCAAAACACTATGCAACTTGCGTCATTCAAACTAGATCACAATAGTAGTATATTGAGTACATAATATAGATAATTTGGAATGGTAATGTAGAGTTAAAGTTGCGTACGATATCCGTCACGCCCGTTCACATAGCTGTGCTCTGACTAGATAATTTACAAGTAGTACTTTATGTAGTATTTCTTTTATTATTCGCAATGATGTCCAAAATACTTTGGTAGCTTGAGAATTAGGTCTTCATCGATGATTCAACGTTAGAAAATGTTCAATGAAGATAGGGATGGCCCGCTTTCGGTTTGTTCTTTTGGTTGCAATGTCCTAACTAAGGTTCAATAAGTAAGATATACAGTAAGGTTAATGGTAGACGCAAGATGCTCAACGAAGCAAAGTCTTATTTTATTTATGTAATACAAAATCCACAGCTACATAAGTTATAATTTAAATACATATAAAACATATGTAAATGTAGGTCTACCTTTAGGCTAATAATAGATTTACTTTATTTTAATACCTTTATGATAGATGCAAGCTGCTTTCAAGTGGGAGCGTCACTGGTCTAAAATTGTAATTGTATGTATAATCATGTTTCAGGTTTAAGTTATTATCAGTCTGTCTAATTAATACCTTTTAAATTATAGGTAAGCGTTCAACCCACGTGCTTAGCGCAGGTATATCATCAAAATCAATTTCGATAATAGTTCGCAGCTGTAGGCCTGGACAAGGACATGCTTGCAACACTGCAAATGAAGTTATTGTGTGTCAAAGATATCAAACCGTTGAAGGTTCGTATAAGCCATGAAAGTGAATTTAGACGAAATGCAAATATAAGTTTGAATGTCAATTTTCACGGTGCGACGCTTCTATTAAACGGTACCTTCGCTGAACCTTGGTTCATTAATAATTTTGAAATGCTGTTGGATTGCTTTATATTATTATGTTTATGTCAATGTTTTTTAGTGAAGTCGGTTTTAAAAATACAAAAAAGTACTCTAGATTATCACAAGTTTATAAATTATGGAGTTAAAAAACGCATGCAAACGATTTAACGAACGCAAAAATCAATAAAGTAAATATCAAACCAGTTCACAAAACGAGTTTATATTTTAAAGAAAACTTAGACGATTAATGTAAATTTTCAGTTTTTGTTCTTATTATAAGAAAGTGCTATCTGCCTTGATATCTCGCTGTTTCGTGTCTCTCCTAACTCCAATCAGCCACATTCTTTGACGCAACAGAGACAAAATAAAATCATGATACCAAACGTATAGTCAGTTATTCAAGTACTATCATTATTTTGCTAATGTCAATGATAGCCCAGTCAATTTAAACATTTCAAGTTACATAAAGTCCCAACAAGCTGGATTTCTGTGAAATTGTTCAAATCATAATTATAAACAACGTCTAAAAGATCCCCATCATTCCACGTTAAGGAAAAAGTTTTATTCAAGGTTAAATGTCAAAAAATTTAGTTTTTCGCGATTTTCAGCAAAACGGTAAGTTTTATCATAAAAGTACCTAGGACAAAATTGTAGACCATGAAATTATCTATCAAAATGTATCAACACTTTTTTCTTACAAGCCACCGTTTCTGAGATATAACGGTTCAAAAAGTTATAAAAATTGTTTACAAAATGAAATGAAATGTTCAAAAAGTTATTAAATTGCGTCAATAGCGATGTATCGCATGATACTTTGTCGGAACGAAACGAATCCTCCGTTGTTTGTGATTCAATATTAGAGCACGACCGGCCTTGACAATTTTTTTTTATTTTTTTTATTTAATTACAAGAAAAAGGCTTTGTCGCTGAGCGACCACATCGTCTTATCGGGAACTTGACAATTTGTGCATGCCAACTTTTATAACTTTTTGAACCGTTATTTCTCAGAAAGGGTGGCTTGTAAGAAAAAAGTGTTGATACATTTTGATAGATAATTTCATGATCTACAATTTGTCCTAGGTACTTTTATGATAAAACTTACCGTTTTGCTGAAAATCGCGAAAAACTAAATTTTTTGACATTTAACCTTGAATAAAACTTTTTCCTTAACGTGGAATGATGGGGATCTTTTAGACATTGTTTATAATTATGATTTGAACAATTTCACAGAAATCCAGCTTGTTGGGACTTTATGTAACTTCACCCTCATTTTTATGTATAAATTGACTGGACTATGACGTAATGCTTTCAGATCATAATTAAGATCCGGATAGCTGGCGTGTCCCCAGCACGTGCGTGATGAACACGTGACGTTCCGCGTAATTGGATAAACGGTTATTTATGACGTTTACGATGCACGCTTTATGGTACACAATTTCGCATAGACCTTCTGCTGATGCCCTTTTATCAGATTTATGATGATGTTCACTCGTTAGTAAATAAAAAGGTCCGCGCTGACGATCGTGCTGTGCCATTTGCAACTTTTATATTTAGGTACTTAAAGCAGTAATTAATTAATGAAATATACAAAAAAAAAAGAACTAGCCTTTGACTGATATTTTGCATATCTATTTTTGTCTTTTACAGCATTTATAAAAAGTAGCTATAGTTGTATAATAATATAATAATATTGCTGGACAATTTTTACACAGCGACATCTAGCCCCGTGGTAAGCTCGAAGCTTGTGTTACGGGTGCTAGATTTCTGATATACTTAATATAATATACATACATAGATAAATATTTTTTATTATACATATATAACACCCAGACACCCGGAACAAATATTTGCAGATCATACAAATCGTTGTTCCGAGGCGGGAATCGAACCCGCAACCTCTTGCGTCGCAGGCGGACCTTCGCCCGCTGCGTCACAGAGGTCGTCTTTAATATGTTATGTATAAAGCACCATAAATCGCTTAAAATTGTTATAGTGAAAAATGTGAAGTTTTACCAGCTAAAATTGATTAATTGATTATTTATATTGATCCTATGTCATCTCTACAGCAAGACCAGAACGATTTCGATTCAATATTATCGAGAATCGGTCCTCAAAACAGAACCTTCGAAACTTCAATCATCAGTATAACAATTAAAAGTACACGCGTATCTAGGCCACCCTATCACTACACAAAAAGATTTCGTATCCAAACGTCACCGAATAGACAATAACAATGAAAAGTAAACATCCGTAGGATTAACAAATCCCTCCGTCAGTCACAAGCTCGTAGGACACACGTCGCACAGTGCACACAAATTACCGCTCCAATTCTGGCAGTTTCGCAAACACGAAACAGCGGCCGTGGAGTGCGCGAGGGTCGGGGAGGTCGCAGCCATTATTAAAACGGAATTACCCGCAAAACGTAAGACAATGCTCACCGTATGCTCGTAAGCGGTAATTGTAACAATTTGCTTGCATTTGTGGGAATATGTGAATCGTAATTTGGAGAACTTTTAATAATCCTCACGGGTACAGTAAATATTCTAGCATTTTCATTATTTAGAATACATTTAAATTTTCATATCAATCATCATATTTCCAATAATCCCATCCAATTTTAGCCGTCCACTGCTAAACTAAGGCCTTCCAGATAAAAGATTTCCAGTATTTTCAGTCGGAAGCAGCTTACGCGCACCGTTAACTCTCGGCAACGCTACACCTGTCATCTGTTTCTTCGCGCAATATAGCCTGCCCATAGCCACTATAGAAATAATACGAACGATATTATAAAATGTTAAATTAAAAGTCTCTGAAACATGCTATTTCGCAAGTGGAACAAACTTGTAATTTGTAGGGGTAAAAACTCGAAACATTAACTATTGCAACGGCAACAATTGAATTTAAAGTAAGCTATCGAACAGCCATTATCAATCGAATAAAATTGATAATAGACAATACATTGCAAATTTGTGACCTGTTATTGTTCCACTGCCCACCTGTACAAGTATAACTAGATTTCCTATTATGAAATACATAATAGCCAAGTCTAAAACGTCCAATTTATGTGACCGATTATAGCTAGGTTCCTAAATATTAACTAGCTATTAACTAGATATATTAGTAGGAGTATATCAATGAGTCAGTGACCGAAGTAAACATCGCAATAGTATTAGAGAAATGATGCAATGAGAACGCCTACCGTCTTTCAATGTAATCTACATTACTAGATTATTTTAATAAACTATAAGTCTAGTTACTGACATATAATAAAATTACTAGAATTATCTCAAACTATGAATATTTTAATGGCAGTAACAATAATAATACAGTGTGGTCCAAATAAACAATGAAAGTTACGTGGTATTAAACGCAAGTTTTATTGTAACCCAATTAGTAACTCATTGCATTATTGGCATATCAGGGAAAGGTTCAATTTCCGAGCAAAAAATACAGAATCATTTTCTCAAGTGCAGTAGATATTCTTTTGATTCGCAAACACTGATTCATGATCTTGTGTTTTTTTATTTATTGATACATTTTCTAGTCAGTTTTATTTATAAGAATATAGAATAGTAAATAGCAGTAAGGTTATAATTGATTTGTTAAAATTTTTGTGTAAACCGTCACACAATTAATAGTGGCGATATCTGTTTATTTTTGTAAATACTACTTTCTGTGTACAGCCATAGTAATTTCGGACTGGGTCAAGCCGGGTGAACATTTCTCATGTTTCAATTTACGATAAATACAATGTAACGATAAAGAGAATTGTTTTTGTGGAGCTACGAAAGGCAGTGGGTCTGGCTAGCCCGACAACCGTGAGCCCTGCCGTGTTTCTATTTCGCAAGCAGACAGGGGCGGATTTGGGGGAGGGCCATCCGCAATACATGACGCAATACATGCCTCCACAATACAGACTTCGAACTTTTTTCCCCCAAATTACAACTTATAGACCCAAGTACACGTAGTGTGAGTGAGAATCGCGCGCGCGACCTGAGAGGAGACGGGGCACGGCGGGACGCTCACTCCTCCTGATAAAGACTGGTCTTGAATGAATGAATTGACACTTTATTGAACTAAAATTAAACAAAACAGAGTTATAGAAAAACTTAAAACTAACTTAAACTTAAAAGTTCAAAGGGCGGCCTTATCGCTGAAAGCGATCTCTTCCAAATATACGTACGTGAGTAATTCCCGTTTTATAAAATGGACAAGTAATCATTTTTTTCTTTGATAATTTTATTTGCTGTTTCACGTTCACCTACAATATCTTGTTCAAATAATTATGTTTAGTACGTTGTACATTTAATTTAGACAATAATTTGTGGCGAGGGGGCCTCCGCTCTTGTTGCCCCGAGGCCTTCAGACCTCTAAATCCGGCCCTGCAAGCAGCCATAAGGTGCCCGCCACCAAACGTGAGTCCGCACCAGTTAATCCAGTTTATGATTTGCCGTTTATTTTACAAAGCTATTTGGACCGTGCAGTTGCACTGGATGATTTAATCGCTGAAATGTCAGAGGCTGTTAGAAATTGTCTGCGGCTATGAATGGTGTAGACCAAGAGCCTGTGATGGCCAGACCTTCCTTTAATTCACAAGCGTGAAAATTCTTTCATGTGTTTGTCTAACATAGGTAAGAATAACCCCCAAACATGAAACCTGGATCGTGGTTCCTTTGGGAGATAACAGGTAAAAGGTTGTTATCTCCCAAAGGAACCGCGATCCAGGTTTCATGTTTGGGGGTTATTCTTACCTATGTTAGACATACACATGAAAGAATTTTCACGCTTGTGAATTAAAGGAAGGTCTGGCCATCACGGGCTCTTAGGTTAGTGTGATTGTAACGAATGAGAACAATGCATGGTGTGTGCAACCTAACTAATAATTAACGACATTGCTTATTGCTTACTTTTCTTCCGTTATTTGTTCTATCCCACGGTTGCCTGGAAGAAAAGCTTTTAGTGATAAGACCGCCCATTGTTTTGCAATGTAGTGTTGTACAAAGAATGTTGTATTGTATGTTTAAGTTACCCAGTAAAGTATGAAAAATGTTTGTTCTCCTACATATGAAAACTAACAGAACGGATTGCGAGGAAACTTTACGATAACATGACAACAACAAATTAGCTACCTTTTAGGGATCCGCAGTCGAACGAACAAGGAACCCTTACATACGTACTCGCTGATTACTCGTGACTCCTGTAAATCTCCTAGGGTAAGTTTGAAATTCCTTAGCTAGGCATTAATTCTCGAGACCTAGCACAATAGCGATGACTGATAGGTCTTAGTGAACGCCGATGACGGCGCATTTACATTCAACACTTCATATTATCTCGGCTCAATGGTATGCGAGTGAATTCGCATTGTGATCAAGCAGATATCGGATGTGGGTCGTCTGACAGGTTGCATTTGAATACAATAACCACAGAACAAGTTGTGCTCGATGGGATTAATAGACGTAATAAATCTCTATCAGCGATCATATTTAATTTATATTTAAAATTAAATAAATAAATATTACTGGACAATTTACACAGTGGCATCTAGCCCCGTGGTAAGCTCGAAGCTTGTGTTACGGGTGCTAGATTTCTGATATACTTAATATAATATACATACATAGATAAATATTTTTTATTAAACATATATAACACCCAGACACCCGGAACAAATATTTGCAGATCATACAAATAGTTGTTCCGAGGCGGGAATCGAACCCGCAACCTCTTGCGTCGCAGGCGGACCTTCGCCCGCTGCGCCACAGAGGTCGTCACCTAGTATGTTTTATCTATATTTCTATAATATTATAAATCAAACTAATATAATAACACCTGCGTAATTTACAATATTGAGACTACAAATTAGGATTGAATTCTAGAAAATAGATAAACGTTAGAAATTATTGCAGTGTATTTAGTGAGTCATACGGGCACGTGAGAAATGAACCAATGCCGAGAATCAATATCATAAATAACGTATTTATCGTCTCAATCAGGCACTTATCAGGTCGCCGACTTTGTAGAGTCTAGGCGATATCAGAAATGCCTAGGTAGACAAGCACTAGGTAGGTTATATGGTGAGACGCGCTTAGTTTTTACACGGAATTATTTACATATTCATAAGGTGTGGTCCCCAAACCTTGTTAACATTAAAAGATTTATTGAAAACATCTTAGTTTTGGGATGTCTGCTACCATATCAGAAATTTTTCTGCTTGTGATAGACATATGTAGTTTCAAGCTGGTAAAACATATTAATTTTCTTGACTTCTTTTTTACGAAACATAAAAATAGATCTTATAACCATATAGACCAGGGTTTTTAATTTTTTACAAGGAAAAAAATAGTAGTAGAATGAAAGTAATGAAACCCATTAGAAAAGGAGGGGAATATGATAAAAATGAAAGGAAAAATAAATTACGGTCGATCTGAGTTCGGGAAGTGGGAGGGGGTGGGCTTTTAAGGGGAGAAAATGGTTTATCTCGATTTGCGGTGAAACTACAAGTCCTATGAAAAAAAGTTATATGGCAAAGTTGTAGGTAATAAAACGATCTATAACTTTTAATTCACAACTTTTTGTGAAAAAATTGTGTTTTATGTGAAAAATTCAAATAACTAAGTTTTTGGTTTTTTATTTCTATCTTTTTCAAAAACATTTTATTTTCTACGAAATTTGGTGAAAACTTACCTATTTATGTCCCAAATTCACTATAATTTATTTGATTAAAAATATTAATTTTTTCACCTTATTTTGACTTAATTACTAAAAAAATAGACCAATTTTCAATCGAAAATTCACGTGTGAAAATATTAGCTTTTTTATAAAAATCGGTATGCTGTTTGTTCATTGAAATCTCTTTTTTCTGATGGTTAAGAAAAATATATACATTACTATAGTAAATTATCTCAGAAAATGCAAAACACCGAAACAAAATTTGTATCATTATGTACAATTGCATCATAAAAATGTGATTTTTGCAATTTTTATTTCATATAATTGCTTATAATCCGACTTATTGCACATTATACAAACAGATTATTATATAATAATTATTATTATATAGTCTGAAAAGACAAAATCACATTTTTATGATGCAATTGTACCTAATGATACAAATTTTTGTTTCGGTTTTGTGCATTTTCTGAGATAATTTACTATAGTAATTATCTTATATATACTATATTATATATTTTAATTATCAGAAAATAGAGATTTCAATGAACATAAAGCACACCGATTTTTATAAAAAAGCTAATATTTTGACACGTGAATTTGAAAATAAGTCTATATTTTTGAAAATTAAGTCAAAATAAGGTGAAAACAATAATATTTTCAATCAAATAAATCACAGTGTATTTGGGACATAAATAGGTAAGTTTTCACCAAATTTCGTAGAAAAATAACAATTTTTGAAAAAGATAAATAAAAAAAACCAAAAACTTGGTTATTTGAATTTTTCACATAAGTTTTGAGGTTATGTAAAAAACTTGTGAATTAAAAGTTGTAGATCTTTTTATTACCTACAACTTTGCCATATAACTTTTTCATAGGACTTGTAGTTTCACCGCAAATCGAGATAAACCATTTTCTCCCCTTAAAAGCCCACCCCCTCCCACTTCCCGAACTCAGATCGACCGTAATTTATTTTTCCTTTCATTTTTATCATATTCCCCTCCTTTTCTAATGGGTTTCATTCTACTACTATTTTTTTCCTTATTTGACCATTTTTGAAGCTAACTGCACTGGTCTAATAAGAATCATAAACATTAAACATAATATAGGATGATAATTTATTAGTTAGTGAAAACAAAGTGTGACTTTTGTACCTTAATAACTGAAATGATTTAAGATCTTATAATGTAAGATGATATTGCGGAGACTGAAACTCTTCGTCATAATCATTTGCACCACTCCACTTTTATAATAGGCGATTTCGTAAAAGTAGTGCATTACGATGTTTGTCGTTAAAAGTAATAAAATATCGGAAAGTTTTGCAAGGGGTAATTTACGATTAGAACTATTAAATAACCTCATAAATCTTAGGAGGAAACAGACCGATTTGTAACAACATTCTAGAGCTCCATTCTGTGGTAACGTATCGACTGAATCGTTAAGGAGTTCATTCACAATTACGGCAAATATAGCTATTTGCTGATAGAGACAAAAAAATATATATTCAATTCAATATTCAAATAACATCTAGCCCCGTAAAAGCTCTAAGCTTGTGTTACGGGTGCTAGATTTCTGATATACCTACTTAATAGAATGTACATACATCGAGAGATATTTTTTTTATAAAAAATTTACACCCAGACACCCGGAACTATTGAAATATTTGCAGATCATAAACGGTTGTCCGGAGGCGGGAATCAAACCCGCAACTCGTTAACTTTTTTTGTCTAACATTTCGACACCTACATCGTGCCTTTGTTAGTAACTAGGAGAATCATGATCAAGTCTAGTTTGTTTACAATTGCAACCGCAAGTAGGTAATGATTGGTCCAAACTGGGAGCAGGTGGTTCGCTTTCACAATGCGCCGGCGCATAGCCCGAACGACATCGATCTCAAGCGCATTATTAATGAGCGCTTTATAATAGTAAACGGCTTAAACCACAGATAATATAGGTTTATCGATAGATTTTTGGGGAAATTATTGTTTAAAATATTACTTATATTGAACAAGTAGTGCCAGGCTAGGTATGTTTTAATTAGACAGAAAGACAAACAGTTACTTTGGCATTCTTAGTCCATATTATAAATATAATATAAATAATCCTTCCGTCTGTCTGTGATATACCATGGATATGTGTCAACTAAACCTATCTAAGCTAACCCCAAGTATTTATTATATTTAAATAGTTTTTAGTTTTTGTTTAAATAGTTTTATCGATCGTGAATTCGATATTTCTTAAAAAGGTACCTTTATTGCTTGGGTTAAAAAAGCCCACTGGTCGGTTCGTTCATGTGCAAAAGACAATAAAAAAAAAAAATAAAAAAAAAATATTACTGGACAATTTTACACAGCGATAAATTATTTAATTTAGAGCTCTTAGCAGCTTAGCGGGTGAGAAATGCAAGCCTCCGGTATTCGTGATATGCCGATATCATTACAGGTAAGTGTAAGATATTGATCGAGCTTTTGGTCGAGCATGCTTGTTATTCAGCAACATATTACACAAAATCTTATGGATTTAATTCTATTGTCGTAGTCGTATTGAATAATTAAATATTGAGTTTTTTACACACTTTCGAGTGTAGTTTAAAGAAGAATGAAGATTTGCATACTATATTCTGAGCATAAACCACTTATTTTGATTTTAATTGGCTTATTTAAACTGCGGAATCGAACATATATTTAAAATATATCAGAATCAATTTAACTTTGAAATCTTAACTATCTCAAGTTCAAACTTAACATCATGCCTTCCGTATGCCAAGATGTTAACCAACAAGCATATTTGTCATCGTCCTATAAATATGTAAGTAAACTATAACTTGAGCGGTATTTCCAGTTGCATTTGGTATTCAAGACTGCATACTTACTTGACACTAGCCTGGCTTAAGTCGCGACACTGTAAAGCGGTCTACACACCAAAGCCGGCGGCCCGGCGGCACAGCCCGGCGGCCCAACCCGCCGGCCTTGTTAAATAAGGCCGGCGGGTTGGGCCGCCGGGCTGTGCCGCCGGGCCGCCGGCTTTGGTGTGTAGACCGCTTAAGCTATCATTATACGTTAAGCACCATAATGTTTTCCTGTTGGCATTGCCCCAGCATATCTATGAATAGACAGCATCGAAGTTCCTAGTAGGAACTGCTTTAATACGGTAAACACCTATGTCATCAGATATATCCCAAGTAATAGATAGATAACGCGCAAATAAACAAAAAAATATACAGGACAACAAACATAACTAATCGTACAATTGATAATAAAGAATAGAAAAGCGGGCGAAGGTCTGTCTGCGACGCAGGAGGTAGTACTATGACCTTTATATAGAATTTGGAGAACATTATATCTACCAGGTAGCCTATAAAAATGTAGCCGCTAGTATTGGCTTGTTTTTTTAAATAAATATCGATCATTTCTTAGACTAGTACAAATAATTAAAATATCAAATACATTTGAGATTTTTGAACAATGTTGTTGTAGAAGTTGTTCTAGTGTTGCCTCACTCCTATCGAAATAAAACAAAGCCATTATATTCTAGAGCGAAACACGTCTCAAATAATGTCCATTGCAGTCAAAACAGCCGTGAGAGAATATGCAACAAACTGGTATGCGGATTAAGTCACATTGTTCAAGGGACCATATATTATGTAATTCTTTGTGAAAGTGTGAATATTTAGTTATGACGGCTTAGGCATTGTTTATTTTATACCCATTATCTATGGTTTATTTATCTATTGTTTTTTTAAATATTATGTTGCTAAAACGGTACAATCGTATTGATATTGCTACTTCTTTGTACTATATAGTGTCTAATGTAGGTACTATCAATCAAATCAAAATGTTTATTGTGTTAATGAGTTACATAAGATCTTATAACTAGTATAAAGACCAGTATGAACTCGGAAGGGTTTAAAATTAATTTTAACTGTAGGGTTTATCAATCCGTTCAATAACCATACTACAGCAATCAAATGAATAAAACGGGTTCAATAAAATGCGCAAAATCACTGCAACTACATACATATATTTCAAATACTCATAATATGAAGATGAAAAATAAACGATCTAAACTAAAACCGCTTAGTCGGTCAAGTTAAACTAAGTCAGATTACCCGATAACCACAGGCCTTGTTAAACTTAACACATTCAATGCCCAAGCTCGGTGCTGCAGCCGACAGGCTACAACACCGCCACGATACGAGCGTACAACACCGCCACACGGTGCCATAGATACGAGCGTTAGTCATGGTCACAGATAGTGTTAACGGGTCCGATTAGGATTGCCACAGGGCACGTGGAATAACTTGGGCTATAAAGAAGCCTATGTTATACGCGCCGTCTCGGTTCGCACGTTACTACGCGGTATGATAAATACAATAGTAAAACATTTGTGTAGACAGTGTAATGGGATTCGTGGGGTAAGTTTGCATCTAAATCTAACGCGAAACAAGTTGGTCAATGCACGACGCGGAGCTAGTTCAAACGGATAATATCGTTCCTAATGGAGGTAAATAGCTATTGTTAGTATGAAAATGTGTCGGAGTTTAAAGTTGTAAGTTGTAGGTATTATGATTATCATTTCATTTCAGATTGATATTGATAGCACGGTCGTCATTCTTAGATATGCTGAAACATATCTGTAAGAAACCAAAGGTCTTACTCCGCTACATCAAGGAGTTAGGCTGGTTAGGGCCGACTTAGGCAAGGGGACAATGCACAATACGCTCCACAGCGAGACGTCAGTGCAGATCCTAGTTCCCCCACAACAAATTAAAATTAGAATTAGATCATCATTTCAGTCATCAGACGTCCACTGCTGAACATAGGCCTCCCTAAATGACCTCCAGGTATTACGGTCGGATGCAGCCTGCATCCACCGTGAACCAGCAGCCTTGACAAGATCATCTGTCCATCTTGTTGGTGGACGTCCGACGTTGCGTTTTCCGATCCGTGGTCTCCAATCGAGAACTTTTCGGCCCCCTCGGCCATTCGTTCCCCTAGCTACATGGCCGCTGGGCAATGTCGGTGACCTACGTTCTTCTACGTATCTCCTCATTTATTTAAGCATGGATCTTTGAGCGACTCTATGCCTATTTGATGTAGATAAGAAGTTGCATTTGCTAGGTATGGGATAAAATGAGTATTTCAGGTTTGAAACGCAATTGACATTATAATAACAGCTCCAGTCACTGAAGCAAGTCGTGATACGACGAAGGGCAGAGCCACGACTAAATCTTACGTCAATTAAAACCGGGCGAAGCCGACGCCCCTTGCAATTATTTAGAACAAGGAATAACTTAATAATTTACAATTATTTTCAATAAGTCATAATTTTAAAGAGAATAAAACGTAAATACCTACTTACTAATTAGTAGGTACTATAATATTCTTCAAATAATGACAAATGCTTCGACCTCTGTGGCGCAGCGGACGAAGGTCCGCCTGCGACGCAAGAGTTCGATTACCGCCTCGGGACAAAAATTTGTACGATCTGCAAATATTTGTTCCGAGTGTCTGGGTGTTCTATATGTATACCTAGTAAAAATATCTATGTATGTTTATTCTATTAAGTATATCAGATTATCGATTATCAGATTAGAGCTTACCACGGGGCTCGATGTTGCTCTGTGAATTGTCCAGCAATATTTATTTTCTTAATAAAAATAAAATCATGGATAATAAATAATATACATTTCTAGAAGACTTTCCACAAGCTAGAAACTTAAAACTTAAATCGAAGACCTGTAACTCAAGATTCACACAAATCTTTAAATCAAACGTACTCAATAAACGATAAGCGTACCGAAAAACCCCGCAACAAGAAACATACTCCGGTCACGTAGACAAACAACACGATTAGCACCAGGCAAATTTGAATACATCCGTTAACAGCGGTAGTAGACTATAAAACCTAAACTCTAATGGACTTTTTAAAAATAGACAGAAATATAAATAACATAGGCTAATTCTATCCAGATCCGTGACTACAATTATAGGAATATTTTTTATAAAAAAGAATCGACAGAAACATACTGACATGAACAGAGGCAAAGACTAGAAGATATATGAAGCGACAATTTGGTCACAATTTGGCCAAATAAAATGTCCGAATTGTGGCCGAACCTTGGATAGTAATGATTAATATGTATATCGTTTTTAAAAATATCTCAATCAATCTAGCCAGCTTATTTTCACTCCAACAAACAGCCACTTTACATTCGTTGTTCATACACAGTACATGCTATGCACTGCTCAAAAACAATCAATAAAACCCCACATCGTCACCGTACGTGACTTGTATGGTCAATGAAGCACAACTAAGTATGACAGGTTGCGTCACAAGAACACAACTAATAATGTGAATGTGACGTAGACAATACAGGATCCCAAAACCGAACTTATTATCCACTTTTTGATGACCTCTGTGGTGCAGCGGGCGAAGGTCCGCCTGTGACGCAAGAGGTTGCGGGTTGTTCGATTCCCGCCTCGGGACAACGATTTGTATAATCGGCGAATATTTATTCCGGGTGTCTGGGTTTTATATATGTATAAAATCTAAGCACCCGTACCACAAGCTTAGAGCTTATCACGGGGCTAAATATTTCTGTGTGAATTGTCCAGCAATATTTTTTAATTACCTATCTGAAGCAATGCATGGTCTTATCTAATACCATAGCAGATCAGCCAATACTAATCGCGTGTTTGCAGAAACATGCAACTTATCTACATCACCGTATAGGGTTTACAATGAACGCTGTTCTGACGAATCCGGTGGCGCTAGTCTGCGTAGGCGCAACGCGTGCACATCACCACGGCCTCATCACCGCATGGATCATAGCGTGGCGTAGGCGTGACGTAGGCTTCCACACACACCGTTAACCTTTGCACCTAAACAATTACGATTGACGAGCACACTCAGAATGAAACCAAGTAAGTAACATTCTGATAACACTAGTTGATTTTGCTAGAGATGAGAACGACTGATGTCCTCGAAACCGCGAAAAAGTTTTAAGGGTATAAGGTCAGCCAGATAAGAAGAGAAAGACGCACGAAAGTAGCGGTAACTATAAATCAAAGGTTGATGATCATAATCCATGATTGCTTTGACACATTGCATAAGCACTGACAAAATGGAATCTTATAATCGCACAGCAAGTAATTTGACGACACCGGTAAATACAATCATGTCTAAGGAAATTGGGGAGTCCGCAAACCGCGGTGACATCATTCCTCAAGATCTATTGCTTAATGTCACGTCACAGCATAACTCAGTGATGACACCGGAGCGGAGACAGACAAATAAAAGACTGAAGTAGTAAGCACACGTTGAGTCACCGGAGCTAATTCGAATAAAAAGATCAGCGTTGACCGCTCATGACTAATTTTAGATCCGACATAATTGCGCGAATACAACGGCCATAATTCAGAAAGTATTAAAGCCCACATATAAGGGCCAGCGACCCGGACGCTTACTGACAGGAACTTAATCCGGATGTTTGAGATAAAACGCACTTTATTATATTACTAGCTTTCCGCCCGCGGCTTCGCCCGCATTATATTAGAGTAAAAAGTACCCTATGTCCTTCTCCTGGCTCTAAACTACCCCCCTGCCAACTTTCAGGCAAATCCGTTCAGCCGTTCTCGAGTTATAAGTGAAGGCACTAACACGACTTTCTTTTATATACAGGGCGTCCCACGGCCATGCCACATGGAGGGAAAGTACCTTAAATATTGTAGATTGAACATTTTACTGAAAGAAGACATTATTTGAATTTAAAAAACAATTCAAACTGAATTCATAGATATTTAAATAATTACATGGTTGAACCGAGAATCGAACTCCTTACACGAAAAAAATAATTATCCTGTAGCTTTATCATACCGATCGAAAGGCTTCATCATAAGGATTTTTTTTTGCTAAATAACATAGTGTCGGAAATAAAAGGAAGACCATGAATTTTTACATTTAATGTGAAATTTAGTTCAGAAAAGCTGGCATTGCCGTAAAAACAAACAACTGGCATTCACAATTTAAGTGAATTTTGTGTTAAAAATGTTAAAATTCATGGTCTTCCTTTTATTTCTGACACTATGTTATTTAATAAAATAAAATCCTTATGATGAAGCCTTTCGATCGGTATGATAAAGCTACAGTATAATTATTTTTTTCGTGTAACGGGTTCGATTCCCGGTTCAACCATGTAATTATTTAAATATCTATGAATGCAGTTTAAATTGTTTTTTAAATTCAAATAATGTCTTCTTTCAGTAAATTGTTCAATCTACAATATTTAAGGTACTTTCCCTCCATGTGGCATGGCCGTGGGACGTCCTGTATATAGATTAGAGCAAGCGCGATTTGTGTCAGAAAACCTGAGATAAAAGGATAATAATTATTTCTCAAAATTCATGTAAATAGCACAGTCAATTCTAGAAAACTTATAGCATGTCATGGATATAGAGCATTGGTAATTTTACTGTTATGATATTCTGTATGTAAATAATAAATAAATTTTCTATGATCATACATAAAATGGATTCACTCAATAACATTATTATTGCCTCGAGTAGAATCTATACATAAATAGGTTCGCACAAGACATTAAAACACCATGCACCAAATAAGGAATAATCGATTAATTTTACATGATCTAACGAGTTCTGTGAACGATGATCAAACATAACTTAATCCGACAGGATACATCACAAATATGTTGACCATAAATAGAGTGACACATGTTTAGGAACGATTACTTGCATAATTAAAGATTATTTCCAAGGACTGGCGTTAGTGCAATCAATTGATTTGAGACAGTGATGATTAAGTGCTTGTTTTGCTGTAGATTTTTAGTTCGAGGAATCCTCTTTGTATGTAAAGAATGGGACACGGTGTGTCAGTAAAGAAGAAGAGTTAGTGGAACTGTGGGAAATAATAAATCTAGAATTGACAAGGGCATGGCTTTAGAATGACATGAAAATGGTTTTTCCAAGTCTGCCATCATTTGCATATGAATGACATTAGTTTCTTTAAGATAATGATGGGAATGTCGATGAGATGTGGTCAGTTTTCTCGTAATGATGTAAATATCCGTTTGTGAATCATT
Organism: Chloroclystis v-ata; assembly: GCA_963691955.1. NCBI lineage: Eukaryota > Metazoa > Arthropoda > Insecta > Lepidoptera > Geometridae > Chloroclystis > Chloroclystis v-ata. The sequence continues at coordinate 5,413,218 of OY829909.1, read as the reverse complement.
GGCGCATATCGCCATATTTGTAGTCTTGGTATATTCCACATATTATCTGCACTGCGCACGGCACTAAGGATGTTAACAAATAATAACATGCACTAGGCATGTCAGCAAAAAATACTATAAGACGTTTATTGTCTTAATACGACCTCCAATCCATACTAATATTATAAATATCAAAACAAAACGAACAGTAAAAAATAATTAAGTGAAGTATTACTTTGATTTAAAGAAAGATTTCGAAGTAAACGTTGAATCATACTAGAACTCGATTAAGATATTACATCTATTAATACCGCACTGAACAGTTACTCATTAGCTACAATAATGAGGAACTGTAAAGCTGGTGGAAGCAAGTGTAGTAATACATAATTCAGTAGACGTGTTTGCTTGTGTGGTGACAAACTAATTCTAATGTCGATGACATTGCGAGGGCGTCTGTCGTTAGCATTGCTCGAGGTGAAGACCGTACAAGGGAAGAATACGAATTTAAGAAAAAAACTAGCTCTTGACTTAACTTTGAAAACAAAGTGTTCTAATTTATAGATGAAAAGCTGTTTAATTAACATTAATAAATCACTTATCACCTTAAAAAAATACTAACATATTAACCATAAATTAAACGTTTAGCCTTGTCAAGAGTATAACTATGTGTGTAAGGAATATAATTAAAAACAGCTGTAATCAAATGTTGAGGAACCGTTTAGTTATAAAGCTTAATTGGCAGTCAGTCGTATATGTTGAGCTGTGTCTATTGTGTTTCTAATTATCACGTAGGTAAAGGTTTGCCGAATGCCGATGCTGATTGATGTGCCCTTTGTAGCTGAAATTATTTAGACTTATGTCATCCATTAGTCATACAGCAGGGGTATTTTAATTCATTTCCGGTCTTTGAAAGTAAACATTTGCTCAAATATGTATTCTTAAAACATTATTGTAATAAGAGAAAACCACACAAATATATTCGGCGGAAACAAATGTTACATAGATATATTTCAAGATAGTATTGTTCAGAAGTTTATTCCGAAATAGAAAAAACTATAAACCTAAAGTTTATATAAATACCAGGATATATAAGGATAATACTTAACAATTATAATTTAATCAGCAAAGATATACTTAATCTGGAAAACATTAAATAATAACGAGTCGTAATCGCAATGCAAAATGCCTTTAAATAGATCCGTTATGGTTTATTCATTAAAATGATAACTAGCGTAATTACCTTTGGAAAACACAATGTGATGTGATGATATCCGGAAAGCATAATGTTTGCGATCATAGTATACTACAAGATTATACAGATTACGGATAATAATAGGTTTTAATTTATACATCATTCTTCAACATAATGATTTGCGTTGCGACTCCTTTGACTAGATCTCGGAAGAAAAACCGGAGCTCATGTGTTTTATCACGGGAAATCTCTTGGCATGTAATGTAAGACTACCGTGTATTAAAAGACACATCCGCCTAACATATACATGGGTGTAAATTATACAAGGCAATATAGCTACACCATTCTGATCACATACCAATGTGCAATTATAATAATGGTGTCCATAAATTGGTTTAGCACGCTTGTGGCACCTCTGGGCAGGTATATTTCGATCATTTATTGGTTTTATTATGCCTGTAGGTGTCTTGGTAGATAACTTTTTTTATAATGTGTAATTTGTACCTTTGTAAATTGCTTCTGTAACCTTGGACTGCGTCGAACAAACTTATTATTGTAATAAATGGTATTTCCCTGCAGGTTGACTAACCAGTAGGTAATGCATTAAGAATGTTTAGGTAAGGTAAGGACAGGGTAACTTATTTTCGAATAACCTTGTGCCCTTTGCATTGGCCGCCTATTTACGTTCCCATACATAAGTGCATGAGCTTAATAACGATATAAGTAATATGATTGTGCTCTGCTAGGATTTAATGTACACTAGTAATAGTACTTTGTAATTTATTTGAATAAAGATCTTTTAAAACTGAACTATTCAAATAAGACGTAGAAGAGTGTACCATCATGGAAATATTCCATTCGCAGGTTACCCTAGATAGTTAAAGGATAACATCATTGTGTGAATAACCTAAGCAAGTATCATCACGATACCGGTTGCCCGTGATCTGCGAGACCTGTATTAAGTAATTAAATTACCAGGCAATATTAGAATCCATGTCAAGACAACAGCAGAGTTAGATGGAATCTATTCATGTACCTTGTCACATTAAACAGCACAGTCAGATGATTAGATTTGTTGCATAACCATGTTCTTGCTAATATACGATTTTATACATTTACGAGACTGCTTTCTAATTAAACCCCGGTTTATTTTGGTTTATGGGATTGAAATTTTGTAGACAAGTCATGGAGATATAAGTACCTACGTATGTAAGATGGAATTAATGCTGAGGGGAAAATACAATTTTATTAGCAGGTAAAATGCGCTTTCCTCATTAGAGGTTTATTTATATGTGGAAACTTACTAACTAAAGGGTTTGTTAACTAAACATTAATAGACGTTGGCTGTAAACTAACTGTGATCAACAACCCGACAAACCAAGTTGATTATACAAAATCCCCCAGACCTATAATGGACAGTAGTGGCACGTTATAATAGGCTTTTATGGTGATGAGTCTGAGCCGTGTTGGCTAAGTCTCACTCTACTTTCTTTCCGAAGGTCGTGGATTCAAGCCCCGCCGCACACCACTGGATTTTACTTCTTGAAAAATGTACATATGCGCTTTATAAACACATAGATCTAACTGTGAGGAAACCGGAGTGTTCTGATAACTTTGAAAATTTTGAAGGGACATGTTACATTCACCCCCACTTGGCCAGCGAATGAGGCCTCTCTCTCGTCAAGAGAGAAGTCCCTGTGTCCCAGTTGTGGGAACGTATAAAGGGGTGATGATGACTCGTTTAAATGGTTTGATACAAGGTCCGTCCAGTATATTGGCCGTGTCTACTGGTGCTCTAGTACTTTCTGTGCATCGCCCAGGTCACGATCAGAGCTGACACAATAATGGAATCCCCGCCACAATTAATGTCTGAGCCGTGGTCAGCATGAGTCCTACCTTATGCAAATGGTGAAGGCTAGACATAATAAACTTAGTTGTTCTTAAGGTAACATTTCTTACTCGCCCAACAAATCTTTATTTTATGTAAATGGTTTATTTTGAGTCCTTTTTGACTATACACATTTGTTTATTTTTACATAAATTTTAGATTCTACAATAACCGGACTGCATCAAATTACGGTAATTTTAAATTGATACATATAAATAGTGCCCGTACAAGCTATATTACGCTGCTTAGAGAAAGGATTTATCTAGTCCTAATGCGAAATCCTATCTTCAATATCACACATGTGTGATATAAACATACAATTATGATCTGGAGGCTACAGCAGAGGATGCTATCGAAAAAAAATTAAATAATGTAGAGATTGTTTACGTTGTTCATTGTTATAATGAATTAAAATGTGTAGATTTGATGTATTTTTACAACTAACTACAGGTAAATATATAACTACAGGAAAATTAAAAATAAGTTTGTTTTTATAAGTGATCATGATGTCGCTTATATTTCAAGCTTCGTGCCAATAAACCCTGGCTCTCATTATTTTATTTGCAATTACATTGTGTAATGGTTTTGCAGAGAAGAACCTCATAAAACCCGTAAACACAGACAGATAATAAACGTATGTGACAACAAATGGCATTAATAAATGTATGGAATAAATAGAACCCAACGTGGGACGTATTTTATTATTAAATCGTGATCAAAATATACATGAAGGTAGGTAAGTATGTAATAAAATGATAAATTAATGCTAATTATAGATAATATCAGAAATCGTGGATGAACCAATTTTTCTTATCATTTCGTGTGGTTTAATTGAAAATGGTTTAAAGACTACGCTGGACAAGTAAAAAAAATGACATCTTCTAATATGAATACGTTACTTTTAGGTTTAATATCAATCTAAGCAGACTTCTACAGTATCAGTGCAGTATTCAGAGTCCTCCACTCCATTGTTTGTGTAATTATTCATATTAAAGTCGTTAATATTCAATCACAGAGTATAAGTTTCTTAGATTGACGATAAAAAGTTCATAAAACGAATACTGATTTAACAATGCGCATACAATTGCAGCAATTGAATTGAACAAGCGAGTGCTTGCTTCTAATTGAGTAATTAGCATAGGTTGAATTGCTATCAAAGTGATCGGCTTAATTGTTTTACGTTATCTCTTAGTTTTTCTTATTAAGAAAATGAATTCTGAATAGGCAGTAGGCAGGCCATATAGAGCGTTAAACAGAAGTTCGAGAAAGCCGAGACAGATGATTAAGTGTAAGCTGTTGGTGGATGCTTGATGGTGGAACTTGAAAATCTATTTGAGCGCTCTTTATTTTTGGAAGACTGAAGAATGTTTCTAATTGTCTATTTTGTTAAGTAAGTATAGTTATTAACTGTTTGCGATACATGTTTTTGATGTAACGACTCCATTGTAGATTATAGTGGTATCCCACTATAATCTACCAAGTACCAACCCATTTTTAGTGCAATTCAAAACAATACAAACTTTGTTTTGATAATCGCGATAATACTCTGAGAATCCCTTCCGGACTGAGAGCCATCTCCGCCATTGTCAAAATGTTAATGTTGTGAAACATCTATTACTGTTACATTAGCTTACACAACCATCAATTAAAAGATATGCATAATAACACGCAATGGAGTCGTTACATCAAAAACATGTATCGCAAACAGGACAAAATGAAAACCTAATTAACCAAAACATGCATGGAAAGTTGTAGTCTGCAAATAGCAATTGTTCCATGATGTAGATATGGAGAAGTATTGACGAAACAGTAATTATTTCACAGTGGAATGCTTGCTACAGGCTCTATAAATTATAGAGAGCGGATAGGTTGCATTGCATTATTATACTACACAAGATGCATTATCTACTATATATTATTACAAAAGCAAAAAGGTTCCAGATTACCCGGATTCCCGCACTTATACTGTTTCCGAAATTGTGCAAAATAAATAATCTATTTTTTTTAAATAAGTTTAAGCAGGAAATTGAAGCCATTAGCTTGATTCATGATTTAAGAAAAAAATTCATTGTTACTTAAAAACAATAGATGGTATTTTGAGACCAACAATCGCCACATGTATGTAACGCCTTTACCATGTTAGTCAAATGTCTTCCCATTTCTCTCCGCTCGTTGTATCAATTGAAAATATGCAAACTTTCCCTTTAACCCGTCAAGCGAGCGCAGATAGATTAGCAAAAACCTATTTTTGTATTCAGCATACAATTAACAAGTAAAAGTGACAACGTCTAGAACAAATACAAAGAAAAACTTTCTTCTCACGGCAATAAACCGTGAAAGCTGCAGTGGTCTCAGTAATTACATGTAACATTATGTGAAGATGTTAGTGGCTGTTATGTACACAAAGTACTACAAGATGATTCGTCAATGTTCCGTGTTTTATACGGTTCATTGTTTACAATGTTGTACATACTATATAGTATACTGACCAAATTCTGAAATGTGTATAGAAACAGGTGTGTAAGTAGGTAGTGTAATTTAAATAAGTATGTATAAAATGAGTCACTTAAAAATATAAATAATACGCGGAATCAGAGACAATAATTAAAATAACGTAATTTAAGTGCAAGAAATATTGAAAAAGCTTGTATTTTTTAACGTAAATATAACTATTACTACACATACAATTTATTACTCTCTTCCAAAGAAATGTTACGTAAGTACTACTCAACAAAAAGTCAACAAAACTTTTAGGACCGCCTGTATGTAAAAGGCAATTTTGAGACAAACAATGAGAATTTGAGTGCGAAATATTGTATAATCAGTCAATTACATAAACACCGGAACCTTTCAGATTATCCATTTGGTTTCGGTCATTCAACTTTAAACGCGTGCCAAGTAGTAGATCGTAATATGGAATGGATTATTATGATGATGATTGACGTTAGAGTTACAAGAATCCTGAAAGTATTGACGTCACCAGTAATGGTCAAAGTCATTATAACTAAAACGTAGTTAACTGGTTCTGCAATTAACGCAGTTATCAGAAAAACTGGTCTAGATACAATGGCATCTCGTCAGTTGCCCTAGGTCTTATTATCTGCATACAACCGTTTGCACGTCAGATGTTAAGGTAAAGTGTACAGTTATAAATAAATTCCTCATGTCCTTCAAACTTTAAATAAAATTAAAGTATCATAGCCTACTTTAATCCACACATAAATTTTCAGGGATTTCATTCCAATATTCGCGTAAGAAGAACCACAGTGATTTCCAAGCGGATGCGGATCGTGACACGTACAAACAAATTAATACAAGTATGATGCCACAGTGAATAATGACGGAGCTAAAGAAGAATTTGGAATTTATTGTCGTCACTGATGATGGTAATTGTCGTGCAAACATTCAAACTGACTACGTGAAGCTGCGGTTTGGTTGTTTCGAAGTTGTTGATGGATGATGACGCGATCCGTCAATTGTTTTGAGATGATTAGTTGGGGGTCAAACTTCAAGCGACTATTAATTATTTATCAGGGGGCGTTACCGAAGGGGGATTGCAAGTAAAGCGGGATCCGCTAATAAGAAGCATTTATGATTTTTTTCTTTCTTAAGATCTGTAGGTATACTGTATAGAATTAAAATAAAAACTAAAACATTTCACTAATAATCGCCATCAATTATTCTCAATTAGTTAGTAGACGGAATTAATGTTAATTTCTGATAACACAGATCAAATAAGGCAAGATAATTCGCTGTTAATAGATTTAATTCGAGAGTTCCCTCGTATAAAATATTTTAGTTAATTTCGCATTTTGTAGATATTTGTATAATGTTGTGTAATTTTGCATTTAACCTATAATTAGTTGAGTTTAACTCACGTATGTTAGCTAAATAATTGTTTTATTTTCACATGGTTTCCATCAATTTTAAATACGCATCGAATCTGATGGAGTGTAAATAGCTGTTGGCTAGCTACAACAGTAGTAGTCCAGTTCGACATAAGGCCCGATTACATAATAAAATTAAGAAACTTACCAATTTTGGTGTGCTATTTAAATGACAGGAGACAATTTCAAACGTACCTGAAACAAAAATAAACTCAATTAATAAACAGCGATTTGTGGAAAATTATTGATTACCATAAACGTTAGTTTATGGTAAGAACAAGGTTAGTTTACTACATGAAACCTACAATTCAAAACAGCAATACATTTTAGTTTGCTTGCTAGGAACAAACATGTTTGGAATTGGCCCCGCAAATTATTATAAATCAGTTCAGCTTAATCGACATATACCAATCAAACTAATCGTGCCATTAAATAAAACGTATGGCGTTTTGTTATTGCCCTATTTGTAGTACTCACTCAAGTTCATTAGCTCCAAGAGCGTATTCAAAACATCATTATTCCTTCGGTTCGTGACAAACAGACAAACAAATCTAGAACCTGGCAAAAAACGTATTAACTTTCTGTCATCAGGCGTTCGCAAACAATTTATGGCATCACGTTTTGTTTGTTTTCTATGTAATTTGCATTGACAAGAAGAAATAGAGGACCTTCCTACAAAATTGATATATCAGAACATGCCTTGAATATAGAAGCGTACAACAGCAACTTAGTAGTGCAGAATTTTACAATATGACTGGATTTGATTAAAATGGTTTAAAACGTGAAAATAAAATAAAATACAATTTTCGCATTTATCATATTATGTAAGATAAAATATAACTAATCTAGATGTGGAAATCAGATACAAGTATCTGTAGTACAGCAGCAATTCGTGGAACCACAATTAAAATTAAAATTCTTAAAATATTTGATAAGCTTCATGATATTGTAGTCTATTGTAATCCTGCTTCTATAAGCTTTTGGTTTTTCCAAATAAATAAAACAGGAGAACCTCCCAGCATAGTGTTGGTATGAATATCCAGTGTCCAGCTTCTATAAAAACCGGGTTACTATCGCTTTCATCCAGCTAAAGAATTAACAGTCTTTTATCTGTATAATTTGTCTGTGACTGCGAATCTATGAATCATATTCATTTACTAGTAGCCGATACTTTTATTTCTACGTATTAATGTTTAATGGAAACCCAAGATATATTTGAGATAAGATGTGTCATCGTTTTGCTAAAAGGTTAATTAAGGTAATCTTATAGGTCAGTGTGATTAGGTATTTTTAAGAATTTTTAATAACTTGTAAACATATTAATATTTATTTGATATTGTTAGGTTTTGATTGACACTCTTTCAAAAGGCCTTTTACAACCTTTTAAAATGCTTTTTATTTGTTCAATTAAAGATTATTGCATTACAGAAAATCTAATTCAAAATTTATGTCTATAGCAATGTAAATTGGAATATCCAATCCATGTATCCAAGAATCAAAAAAATATTTATAATTATTTCAATATTATGTACCTACTAGTATCACCCCTGTGACTTTACGCGTTAAAATGTAATATCTTGCGGGGGAAAAGCAACGTATTTCATGACAGTTGACACTCAATACTGTAGCGACTTATGCTGAAATAATATTTTAAATGTTAAGTAGAACCATAAATAACCCCCTATAATTATATTTTGTAAGGACAAAATAATACCACAATATTTTGTCACGCTAACAAAGAGATCCGCGGTGGTTTATGTTATACATTTGTAATATAAAGTTATTATAGGCGTGTGTCTGCGGGGCGCCTGAGAGACAAAGGCCAAGCTTTCACAACCTTGCCCGGTAGCCGTGATTCATGGTTTCAACGGGCACCGCGCCTTCACCGCCCAAATACTTGGTGCGCTTAGACAAAGGCACGACGGCGAAATGTAAGCAGATGATTGATTTCAAACTTTGACATTGATACGCTATATACCTGCGCCGTGTGGTTCAGCCTTATATTGAATCCCCATACTTTGAAAGAGATCTAGCCAGTGGTTTTTTAAATTTCATAAAAATAACTGCTGCGGAAGCCTTCCTGCGCGAGTCCGACTCGCCCTTGGCCAGTTTTTTTTTTGCCGTGGGTAATGTCAAACCTAAGGGATTCGTATACCTACTAGAAGAAAACGTATACCTACGAAAAGGCCGCCCATTGTACGTGTCTCTTTTTGTATTTATTCGTGTGTTTTGTTATTGGTGTACAATAAAGTGCTTTGGTATTGTATTGTATAGTATGAAATAAAAAGAAAATATGTACGGAAAATATCGAAACTTAAAACATAAAAACATAACAAGAACAGTAATCGTGCTATCAAGCAACTCGATAAACTTAGTACTTAGCCTCATTGTCTGTAAAAACAATTCTAGTAATTAATAACGGAATGCTGTGTGATATTTTACCGAGAAATAGATAGCACTTGTGTCAACCCATAATTTAGCTTGACATTGTATAATTCATGTACTTTCGCAGTAGCATTCAATGTGAATAAATTACTACCAAGAAATTTATCAGTATTTGTATCAATACGAAATCTATTTCAAGGAGCAAAGAGTAAACATCTCGAAATCTCGCACGCATTTGGAATAAATAGATTTCAACATATAAGTCGCTTGCCAGATTTCACAAAAGCAACAGACCCGAATAAGCAAGTGACGCTCAAAGATGAAAACAAAATGAAGATAAATATCCAAAGTCCGCCGTAATCGTGAGGTTAATAATTCTTTACTTTATATTTATTCTACTTTGATATTAAATGATAATGAAACATTCCTACACCAGTTCTTCATATTGGTAATAAGTTAACAGAAATACCTTTAAATTATTTCGAAATCGTGGCCCGCCCTGCACCGTTTGCAGTTGGTTCAAAATACACCATTCAACATACTTTAAACAAAGATTACGAAACCGTGCCAGTGCTTTATGCATAATTGGAAACCAATTCGTACTTTGATTGAGATAGTAGTTAACTGTGGCTAAAACTACATTCCATTTAAAATTGATTTGATTTTTATTCGGTAATAAACCCATAATCGAATTTAAAAGAACCTTGAACGTGGAAAATTAAGAAACTATATTACCGTTAATCTCAAATGATCCATTTGAAGTCGGCGCACACGACAAATAAATATATCGTAACATTGCATATGCGTATCTCACGATTTTTTAGTTTTTAGGCCAACCTCAGTCGACCCTATGGAATCACAAAGCAGTCACGTTAGTCCGGTGCATTTCAGTCCCGTTTCTCATGATTTGCATCATTACATGGTCCATATAAGGCGTAGTGGTGACCTTAGGGACTGATGTAGAGCAGTCAGTGACGCAAACTCGACAAAGCCTCAAGATCTTACCGTATAATCTGTGGTTTAATGGCTATTGTAGACGCCCACGCAAGTAAATCGTCCAAATTTGGTCAGAAACACACGAAAGCTTGTGATTAGCTATCAAATACAAGAACTTACGTGGCTTTTAGTGTTTTATAACGGACATTAAATTAAATGATCTTTATACCGTTATAAGCACACCCTACAATAATTATCAAGCGCTTTACAGATACAGGAAAAAGCTCTTAAACTTGGACCCGTAAGAAACAATGAATCATCGATTGTTTTCTCCGAATAATCCAAATTGGATAAAAATCCATTCCGCTAAACCTGAACATGTGTACATAAATAAATAACGATTAAGAACAGGCTACTCTATCTATTTTGGCAAGGACAAACGCATTAATCACGTAGAACCTTATCTATTGAAGATCGGAGTTAATTCTGAGTTTAAACTCAACTTCCCGGTCTGGTTGTATTGCGATACATTCTGCCATGTCTTGTAATTTGTATCTTGTCACTGTATTGTGCCACTTTGCAACTGTCCCTGTCAGTTGTCCGTAATTGCATGCACATTAAAAAAATGGACCAAATGCGGTAATAAAAAGTGGGACGAAAACGGATTTTTAAATTAAAATATTATTTAGGGCCGAATGCGGACATAAATTCAGGACGGATGCGGATTCTTTTAATGCATGCCGATTATTACGGGACGAATACGGACTAAATCACATTTTGGTCTCTACGTCCTGCACAGCGACATGCTTTGGCACTCACAAACGCCTCTGCGTACCGAAAGACTCCTGGTCAGATGAACCATACTATTAAACATTTTGGACATCAGTTAGATTGCAATAGATCGTAGGATACCAGGTAGGTTACACACGGCGACATCAGTGATTAATTAGTTCAAAGATAGAAGATAGTTTGGTAAAAAATATTTTCATGACTATTTCTTGGACGTAATAAATGAAGTAGAGAAGTCGATGCTTTTGACGTTTCATCTAATGTAAGAAGCAAGCTTTGGTTTATGTGAATGAGCGGGAAGGAATGGAGACCGGACGGTATCGATCAACGTCTGAATATTGCACGTTTCATGTAACGGCGATATGAAAGTGGCGCGCAATATCCTTCTTCCCTTAGGGGCTTTGGCTACCGTGTTGTCGGTTTGCATCATCTGTGTGTGACTCCGTTAACCTGCAGTAAGATTAGTTCAGCTTTATGAATGGCTATTGGTGCCTGGTACGTAAATGATGATGACCGTGAGTGAGAGAGAGATAGCGTCTTTAGGAAGGACTAAATAACGTATAAGTTACAAAATAGAGACCACATACACGACGGCAAACAATATGAACAGTTACAGACGTTCCATGTTACCATGATGTTGCCAGAATAAGAATGAAGATTCAGGATGATATCTATTGACGCAAATAGAAACATGAATCTAAACTGAAATCAGAAACAACTATAAATATACTATTTTGATAAACTTTTGATGTAGGTATTTTAAGATAAATTGATGAACAGGTGTTTAGCTTATAGCGTCTTTGCGTCGTAATTTTATCAGCTGTTTATACCTTGTATCCTTTTCTAGATTTATCAGGCAAATCGGAATTACATATCAAGTCTAAGACAACAGGTGCACTCGCCATGTAATCATCACAGATGTAATGGGACATTAGTAGAGAGATTAAATACTTCCACGTATCATCATCATTAACATGATTGTGATCTATGTAATGGGCCCAGGACAGCACACTTGTCATATATCACTTACAGTAGATAAGATGCATCGTTCTAAAGTAGGTATAGCAGTCTTCTACATTATGAGTACATTCAGTTTCACTTAATTTTCTGATTGATAATCTAAAATGAAATCAAAGTAACGTCTTTATTTTCTAAATCCAGTTCTTTTTATGGAACAGGGTTTAAACACAAATTATCAGTTCCGTTTATAAAGTACCATAAATTTACACAAAGTAGTAATTAAAGTACCAATTATTTCTTACAAAATGTCTTTTATCCTAACTAGGCTATAAAATCAGTATTGAGTTGTTTAGTTCAATATTAATTATATCCTGTCAATAGAGTTGAATATGGATTAAAATATCCAGAGCAAAAGTTGTACTGAAATTCAATATAATTCGTTTATGATTAAGTGAAATACAAATTGTTATAAGTATTTTTTGTACATTTCTTTCATGAAAGTGATCTAGCTATTTAATGATTTCGTACAACAGTCATTAGAACATTTCGCAACAAACACCTGTCCTGTAAAGGTTTATTACACCTACATTAATTCAAATAGTGCGGAACACATCACCATTTTGTGCGCAATGAGTGATTAACTAGAAATATTCATAAATACGATAAGTATTGAATTGACCAAATTACCTTGACATGAAAGTAACTAACACCTCAATCACAACTTGCATTTATTAGAAACATCTTTGGTTCTCATGCTCAAGATGATTATTTGAATGATGACTTTTGATTTAGACACAGTATTTCATTTAACTTTAATCGTTAGGTTCATATTCAGTATTTTTATTTGTTTGTATATTTTTAACTTGAATTTTTATTTAATTATGTTTGTTATTTTATTACCTTAATTCTAGTTTTTGTTAATTTTGTGCTAAATGTTTTGTATTGTGTGTGAGTAGCAAATTAATGTACCTATGTCTATTTAACGAGTGTAACAAAATTAGGTAAGGTTCGTTAATCGCCTAACCACAGTCCGGTCAGTTTAGAGAAGGTTGTGCGTCTGCGCATCCGACCGGTCAAGTTCACGGAGCGAGACGCACTCTTGCGCATCTAATGTATTCCGCTGTTCGACGCTGCTATTGGGTAATGTCCATATTTGCAATATTACGGAGTTACACGTAACTAGCTGCTTTTAAGGTCGCTATTTTTTAATTCAAATGGAATGGTTACAGTTTAATAGCCTTATAACAGGCCTTGACAGGTGTTTGTGGAAAACTACTATGTAGTAAGAAGTAAGTAAAGAATTTTGTTAAATTTTACTACACTCTTTAAATAATACAAAATTATGTGGCTCAGTCCTAGAAAATAATGCTAAAGAAGGCAGTGTGATTCAAACAATTTTTCCGTCACCAAAATCTAATAAACGATTTAAAAAAAGAACTTACCTAATGACTATGATGCATACGTCGACCTTTTGACACAAATTTCCAATATACACCCCTGTCATTATTAAGAACTATAACACATCTAAAACTGGTAGATATAAACAAAAAACACATAACGAAAGGTCTATGATTCATAAGTCGACCTTTGGTCACCAATTTCCAATATACGCCCCTGTCATTATAAAGAACTATAACACCTCTAAAACCAGATAAACAAAAAACAACAAAACGAAAGGTCTAGGCTAGGCTGGGCAACCGCAGGCGCCGGTCAACACAAGAGGTCAGTAACAGCAGTAATGGATGCTGCGGTCAGCAGAGCGTGTCTCGAATGTGGCACACGGATGCCCTCCGGTGGTCGTGAACTTGACCCGCTAGAGACCTTGGATTTCGCAAACGGTTCAGTTCAACGAGCTGGGGATGTGCGGATGTGGTAGCTTATTCGATTATAATTTATAATGAAGAAAATAATTGTTAATGTATAATGATGAAATGTTGAGAATCTTTGATAAATTACGATGTAACCTACAAACACAAACTTGAGACTTAAATTGATCTCACCTCTCTCTCACCTACACTAGTGGCTAAAAATAATTGGTTTATCCGCCTTTTAGTTACAAATAGAGCGGTAACAGTTTTGGGAGATGCGATTTGGAACGTACTTTATCTCAATCTGTGAAGCATTATCATTACCATCCTTCCTAACTATATAATATTATAAATGCGAAAGTAACTCTGTCTGTCTGTCTGTCTGTCTGTTAGACCAAGAGCCTGTGATGGCCAGACCTTCCTTTAATTCACAAGCGTGAAAATTATTTCATGTGTATGTCTAACATAGGTAAGAATAACCCCCAAACATGAAACCTGGATCGCGGTTCCTTTGGGAGATAACAACCTTTTACCTGTTATCTCCCAAAGGAACCACGATCCAGGTTTCATGTTTGGGGGTTATTCTTACCTGTGTTAGACATACACATGAAAGAATTTTCACGCTTGTGAATTAAAGGAAGGTCTGGCCAGACCGGGCTCTTAGTATAGACTAATAACCTGTGATGGCCAGACCTTCCTTTAATTCTGAAGCGTGAAAATTATTTTATGTGTATGTCTAACATAGGTAAGAATAACCCCCAAACATGAAACATGGATCGTGGTTCCTTTGGGAGATAACAGGTAAAAGGTTGTTATCTCCCAAAGGAACCGCGATCCAGGTTTCATGTTTGGGGGTTATTCTTACCTATGTTAGACATACACATGAAAGAATTTTCACGCTTGTGAATTAAAGGAAGGTCTGGCCATCACGGGCTCTTAGGTTATGTCTGTCTGTTACGCTTTCCCGCTTAAACCTCTCAACCGATTTTGATGAAATTTGGCACATACAATCTTTAGACCCTGAGACAGAACATAGGCTACTTTTTACCGCGGAAAAATACATGCTTCGGCGGGAAAATATATGCTTACGCGGGAAAATTCGATTTAGATAAAATTTTGTATGCAGAAGATAGTTGCAAATAAAAGTTTAAGGCGAGAAACTTTTTACCGCGGAAAATACACGCTTCCGCGGGAAAATATATGCTTCCGCGGGAAAATTCGATTTCGATGAAATTTAGTATGGAGATAGTTGCAAATAAAATTATATGGCGAGACGAAGTTCGCGGGGACTGCTAGTTATATCATATAGTATTAAATGTCAATATTGGGAACTTGTTATTGGAGATTGTTATAATTACAACGCTTACCATGCGGCTTTGCAATTACACAGACCAACAATGAAGACCGTCTTCTGCCGACAACCATGGAAAGAAAAAGGGATTAAAATTATAAAATTAAATTTATTAAGCTATCCATAGCTTCTATCGCGTACCTTAAGCATGAAGACCGAATCCAGAAATTCCGTAACGAAAATAACTTTACCGCGGCAGTCTCCGAGTGCCACACGTTTTTTAGGGTTCCGTAGCCAAATGGCAAAAACGGAACCCTTATAGATTCGTCATGTCCGTCCGTCCGTCCGTCCGTCCGTCCGTCCGACCGTATGTCACAGCCGTTTTTCTCCGAAACTATAAGAGCTATAAAGCTAAAATTTGGTCAGTAGATGTATTCCGTAAACCGCACTAAGATTTCATAAAAAAATTGAAAAAAAATAAATTACATTTGGGGGTCCCCATACATAGGACTGAAACTTAAAAACTTTTTTTTAATCGAACCCATACGTGTGGGGTATCTATGAATAGGTCTTCAAAAATCATAACAATGTTTCTAACATCATTTAATTCTAAACTTAATAGTTTGGACGTGAGACTCTTCCAAAGTGGAAAACTGTCCCCCCCCCCCTCTAATTTCTAAACTAAGAAGATGATAAATGTAGAAAAAATATATATTGTACATAACCATAAAAACTAACAACGAAAATTGGTTTGAACGAAATCTATTCAGTAGTTTTTTTATAATACGTTATAAAAAACTATTTAATATAAACAATTGCTGCGGAAGCCTACATGGGCGAGTCCGACTCGCACTTGGCCACTTTTTAAATTTATGAAATAGGATTCGCTATACAAAGCGCACAGTCGTGAATTCTTAAAGGAACCTTGGCAGTTATTTATCAAGCGATCAGTGCAGTTGATATCCGTTTGATATGACATCACCTGAATAGCGCGGCGGAAGGTGCCGCGCCGAGTGCGGTCGGGTCAAGGCGCCTTGTCTTGTCGCCGTTTCACTTCCGGAATCATTTCGTGAAAACTCATCGGCTTTTTAGTGATCAGATTTTTAATTTCGTATTGACTCATGATTATTAACCGAATTGCATTTCAATATAATTTTACATGACCCCTCTTGACCTTTAAATAAGCATGGACATGACAACTCCCGAGTTGTGATTAAAGAAATGATAAGTAAACGTAAATATCGTTTAAAAATTAACGAAAAAAGAATCTACAAGTGCAAAACTTAAGTTAGTATAGACGTTGATCTAAAACTAGATCACGGAAGTTATCTTAGAGATCTCTAGAGAATATATTCATTCAAGTTTCGACCGTGAGAATTCTCAATAACATACTCACGAACAACAAAGCCCAAAATTCTAAACAATTCATAATATGTATAACAAACTTGATCAAGTACTTTTGTCCGTTCGCATATCATATGTCATGTCATGTACGAATAATAATGTAATAGGCGTGTGGTAGTGACCTCGAATTTCAGAAGGTGCTTGGTCGATTATATCATAATCACGAGTATGGTCAACAAAGGCAACCGTAAACTTGTCTGAACTTTTAACACACTTACAAGCAATCAAGAATGCGGCTCCTTTCCATTTCCTGCCTGCTTTACCAAATGATCTAATAATAATATGATAAGTAAGATTTTGAAAATCTGTAGGTAGCACGTCAAGGGGTTATTAATCTCAATACCTCATAAAATCGTTAAAGTAGGACACAATGCAATCATTAACAAAACATTATCTTCAACGCGCAGTTCAAAAGCATTAACGTTTTATAAAATTAATGACTTATTATTTAACTATATGCCTTAAAATATTAACTTTAACCAAATCCGTTTTTAAAGAAGCATCATGGAGAACCACACGATCTTAAAATAGTAAACAAAAACCAAGACGGTTTAATGGTAAAAGAAAAAGAGCAAAATTGTTATGAGAAAAATAAATTATCGATGCTACGGACGTACAAAAAAGCAACATCTCTAAAGCTAAAAGCATAAAATTTTACGAAGAATCGTGGTCACGATTACAATGCACGTTTAATTCAAAATCAAGCAACTGAAACGTAAGAAATGCTCGTCATCTATACTAATAATAAATTCGTAAGGGTCGGTCATGGAGCAAGTAAGATTGTTTTCAGAGATATAATCCTATGATCCGAATCTGATAAAATTTGGTAGATAAACATTTAGAGGTCTGGGACACGGGATCAGCATTTAAATTCTTGCTCCAATGATGATAAGGCGTGGCCCCCATACAAACATAATTTAACGCGGACGAAGTCGCGGGCACCGCTAGTAACAGTATAGATTCCTAAGATAATGCACCACAAAAACAAATAATCACGAGTCGTCCCGTACAAAGTAATGATGGGTAGTGACATGTTGATTATAGTTTTGTGGAACTAAATGATTATTATCAACTGTTGTATTTGATCGGCACGTACAGATATTACCGTCAATTTGTATGTCGATAAGTACTTGCAGCGATGCTGATGGATGTGCAGTTAGTTACATGACATGTTACAACTTACGAGTCATCAATAAGGGAGTCAGTTGATTTTGATAGACAGAATTATTTTGTTGTAATCTGTGACTTCATATTTATATTGTAATCGTAACTAAAATAATAACGAGTTTAACTTGCTCTAACGGTGAAGACAAATATCTTGAGGAAACCGGCATGTTCTGATAACCCGCACTTGGCCAGCGTGGTGAAAATCTCTGTGCCCCAGCAATGGGAACGTAAATAAGGGTGATGATGAAATATATTAGTGTTCAATTTATGACACAGACGAAATCCAGTGATTAACCCTAGGGTTTCTAATCTTTAGTAATCTAACTAGTTAGATTTCTATAACTAAAGTCTAAACTATGGAAACTCTAGAAACTGTATAAAACATATAATTTGTGTTAACTGGCGCCTTTCACAATGGTTGCAAAAATACAAGAGCTAGAAAACCTGCGATACTAAAATTATACACTATCGATACGAACCTGTATTACGAAGTGAGGAAAATATAATGTTGCTGGACGGTTCAATTATGTGATGAAATCAAGCGAACTAGACAGTGCCTGTTTCACAATGACCTGATATTATTAAAATAATGTAACGTATGTGACGTATTTTATCCGTTTGTGTTTCACTATCCCAAATTTTATGTTCAACAGAATTAGAGTCTAGCATTATGTACATAATGTTGTCAAACTCAAACGCTGATTTCAGATAGTTTTGTGGCAGATCATTTATCTCCTACGATAACCAATATTGAGTAAATTAAATCCTTGAATGACATTTCTTTGGGTGTTCGTATTCTCAGAAACACAGTATGAGGTATCTGTGAGCGAATAAAATACAAAAAACTAAACATAAAACGATTACCGTGAGTACCAAACGTCATGTTGATAAAGCAATAAACATCAAAACAGAGAGTCTAAAAACGTTGCTCCAAAAATACTTACGGATACCTGATACAAAAATAGTAGGTATATTTTTAAATTATATATTCATACAATCAATCAACGTTATAAACTTTGATGATGATGGAAATAACCTGATAATAGTTGATAATGATGCCTCCGCATCGTTACATGCTGATTACAAAAGAATACGAATATAAATTTTATTGTGAGTAATAAATAACACTGTTGGTCTCTAAAAGGAATCTGATAATTAAAATTACAAAAATATCAACCCACTAGGATCTACATTCCTAAGGCATTAACAATTTTGCGTAAAAAATCTACCGTTTCAACAATTCTTTACATATGTATAAATATTCGTTTTGTTGACTATGTTAAGTTAGTGTCGTTAAATAAGTTTTTAATAAATAATAACATTAAGTATACATTAATATAGATATCCCAAATGACAGCGATCGACATTAAACGCGGTAGTAAAATCCATGTGTGCATTATAGATTATTAAAGTTAATTTTATTATGAAAAGGAATTTGAGCGTAGGTAGTTTGTTAATATGGCTAGGACTATTTAGACCGCTACTACTTATTAAGTTTTATGGTATAATTGGTTGAATGTAGTTCATTTTAAGGTTATGTCCCTAGTTTTGTTCGATAAAACTTGATATTTAATTAAGGAAAGTTGGCGACCAATGCATCGAAAGATCGACTGCAATAATAATTATTTAGATACCTATTGATATTGTTCGTACTAATATATAAAATGATTATTATTGGGCATTCTATTATTATAATAAGTCGTTAGTAGTATCAATGTTCCGCCATAACTCTTAAACCAATGATCCGATTTTGATGTAATTTGGTAGATATATATTTAGAGGTCTGAAACACAGGATAGGCTATTTATATTCTTGTTCCAGTTATGATAAGACATGACCCCATAACACAAACGCGGACAGAGTCGCGGGCACCGCTAGTAGTGAATGAAGATGTGAGAAACGGCGGGAAAGTGGAAAGTGCCCCGAGACCCATTGTCAGTGTCGAGACTCTTCCATTGTACGCCACCTTCCCATGTGAAAACTCATGAGCTTGAAAATCAGATAGAGCATAAATTAAATTTAAATTATGCGGTAGATAACTTTTAGGTCAGATTATTATTTTGTGCAATGGGGGTTTACACGTGGTACTTCCACTTTTGAAATGCATTAATTTGGTTATAGATGCAAATTTAAACCGAAACGATTAAACATGTCTAGTGAAAATATTTAACTATTGGAATACCAACAGCTGACAATTATTTACTGATTAAAAATAATACTGAAACAGAAGCCAATGAATAGTTGTTCAATAAATAATTGTAAAAAGAGCAATATGTAATAAGATTTAATTATGATTATGTACTACACAAAAACTACATAAAACAAAACAGTATCACTGTGGCTTTTCTAAGGTATTTTATATAAAGGTTAATGTCTACTACGGAGAAAAGCCACTTTAAACGAAAACATTCTCCCTGTGGCTTTACAACGAAGGTTGTAAACATTTACATCATTTTAAAATATATATTTATTCGAAGAAACATAATAGGAAAATAATTAATTGTAAATGGATACAGGTAAGGTTTTGTTTTTGTGGTCTAGATTTGTAGAAATAAAACATGATGTTTTCGAATGCGATAGATCGAACCATGTTTTACCTTCAAAAGGCAAACATTAAATTTTGTTTGTGGACACGTTCAAGTTGTGTTTATTTATTTGATTTAGTCAAGACTGGTTAATCATCTCGTTCAAATAAACAAACTCCTACGCAGCTTTTAAAGTGCACACGGCCGGTCGCTTGAAGTGAATACGAGTATAATTCAATTGACTGTGATGACATTATACGATTGATTTGATATTTGGAAAAGACGATTCGTCGAATCATGCTTTAATTTATTAATTACGACAAACAAAAGAACACCTAGAACAACCAGGTTATAATGAGTATTTGGAACCGTATTATCTGCTGTCATTAATGTAATTAAATAAATAAAAATAAATAATAAATAAATAAATTATAACCAATGATCCGAATTTGATGAAATTTGGTAGATAAACATTTAGACGTCTGGGACACAGGATAGGCTATTTAAATTCTTGCTCCAGTTATGATAAGACGTGGCCTCCATACAAACAATTATCGCGGGGTCAACTAGTCAATAATATAAAATATGTTTTGATTCCACGAAATATCGAAAAAGTTAAACGTTACTAGATATGAATCAAATCAATTCAACCGCAATAATAGCTTTTTGCAAAACGATGTCAATTTGCGGTCGTGATTCCGTTTTTTTTATGTGTCTTGGCGCCACCAGCCCGGTCTCATTAATTTCAGCTATATACATACATCTAATTTATTATTTTTCATTTATAAATTAATTTTTCATTTGTTTTGTAACTTTGCTATAAACAACGCTTTGCCTTTGTGCTTCTGTATTTGTTTTTAGCTAATTTTAACCACATTAATGTGTGTTTTTAACTGTAAGTTTATTATTTGAGAACTCTAGTGTCTATATAAACCTAACTTTGGATTTAAGACACAATTAACCATACATGTCATCTTTTTAACATTAAATACTATATTCTAAATGTGATGAGATATATTATTATGTAGATTCGTGTTATGGGTAAGTGTAGCCGCCGATGCCGCGCTTGGCGACAGAGCGGCCGATGTAAGTCCGAGGTTGTTTGTAACAACTGGTTTTGTTATATATGTATATGGGAATTCCGCGGCATCGGTCGTCCTCGCGAGGAATGCGGAGATGACCGAGGATTTCGGCTCCGGCCCGCATTAGCATAATGCCGGCACCGGCGCGGCGAGTCGCCGATACTTGACGCACGTTAGAATCGTATTTACATTTTAATCTGTTGCGTTAGAACAGGTGATGCTTTGATTGGAGTTACATGGAGCACGTGTTGAGGTAGATGCTGAAACTTGATGAACTTAAGAATATACTTTATAAGTATATAAGCTCAGTACTCACATACGGTATTACTCGATAGTTTTGTTCGAAGTCGAGTAACACTAACTAGCTAACAGAAGTATTCCCATTTTGCGCACCGATTTGAAGAGCACCAAAATGTTATCACCAAATCTATTTCCATTTATAGCAACAACAATAAAGCAGTTTCTAATGATCTTGATATAACTTTGATGTACCTAGCTGTTACTTTTGCACTTAGATCTAGATTGAATATAAATACCTACTGGTATTCAATTTAAACTGTGTATTTTACACTGTAAGCTTTTCACTATTTTGATACCTAACTAATGTGTGAAGCTAACCCAGTCATCATGAGGTCATAATAACCATAATATCCAATTCAGAAATAGTGAATGATACAGTTTCCGCTTTAGCAAGAACTGTCAAAGGGCCGCCTCCGTAGCCCGTGAGTCTATCATTACACATGTTTGTCAAGGTTCCGACGATGACAACATCAATTCACAGCAAAGTAATAATGTTTATGTATAATACGATTTAAGGATTGACTCCTCTAATTACTGCTATTATTATTTACTGTTACTGCAAGCCCGCATCTTACTATTGTTGGGCAAAATAATATTGATTTTATATCTGCAAAAGTTTGGAATGGGTTGCCTGCTGCTGTTTTTCCTGAAATATACAATCACTTCAAAATAAGATTGAATAGGTACCTTCTAGACACTAGCGATCCATCTTCGGCCACATCTAGACTTTCAATCAGGTGCGATTGTGGTCAAGCAAGATATATTAAAAAAAATTATTTTCAGACGACAAGTAAGGAGACAAGATAAATCGCCAAGGTAGAGGAGATTTTTTCCTGATACTTTTTGTTAGTTAATCAAAGATCAACATTGGTACGAAGCGTGACCCAGCGCCACAGATTACCAACCAGATACCTCATAACAGGCGAGGACCGCGCGGCAAACATATGGTTAAACCAACCATATCTAAAGCCCCGCCTCGAAACACGGCTTTAGTAGCGACCAAATGTCAGACCCGTGAACTTCATATACGTTTCAATAGTCTAACGCAAGTGAAGAGGTCAGCTTATAATGGCTACTCGTACGAAGGACGTTCACTTGTCTCTTTTCCGCATTGCGCTTATTGCATTCGTTGTCCTTCTCGGCGAAAGCACGTGTAACGTTAGTGTTGTACATTCTAATCGATATCGTTAAAAATGATAGACGACGTAGATAAGCGGGTCTCTCGGTATTATTGTATGAAATACACTCAAATAAATAAGTTATCCATAAACCGTCTAAATATCTATGTTTATAGAGTAGGTACTCAGTAAAATGAATTATTTGTGATAAATTTTGACATTTTGAAATAGGTACCTACTTACCTATCTAATTTTATATGATTTAAATTATTTTATTGATTCTATTATTATTATTAAATGACTTTTAAGATAACGTTTGATTAAATAAGTAGGTACTCGACATACTAATCTAAAATGTAAAACCACATAGATAGGTACCGCATGAAAGGCGACGACAGCGCACCAAACCAAACATATGGGCAGATCGCCCTAAGTAAAGCGACGCCTCGAAACACTGCTTTAGTTGCGACCAAGTGTCAGACGCGAGAACTTCTAATCGTTTGTTCAAAAATTGGTTTAATAAATTACAATGGTAAATTGTGCAGTGAAATTGTGTGGAAAGTTATCTAGAACATCAAACTACCAAAAGGATGGAATAACTTTTCACCGGTAAGTAAAATAATTACAATTTTACCAGTTATAAAAGAAGTCAATGGCCTCGCACGAAGGACGTTGTCTCTTTTCCGCATTGCGCTTATTGCACTCGTTGTCCTTTTCGGCGATGGCACGTGTAACTTAAGGGTTGTGTTGTGCATTCACTTCTCTCTATTCGAGTCGAAATCGTTAAAAATGGTATACGACGTAGATAAGCGAAAGGTAAACATTCTAATAAATAAGTTATCCAAAAACCAGGGGTCATTTACCTATTTTACCTATATTACCTATAATAAAGCTAATATAGATAGTATAGGTATATAATAAAGCTAATATAGGTAAAAAGGTAATATAGATAAAATTAAGGTAAAATAGGTAATAACCTATTTTACTTATTTACCTATAAATAAAGCTAATATAGGTAAATAGGTAATATAGGTAAAATTAAGGTAAAATAGGTTATTACCTATTTACCTATAATTTACCTATAAATAAATAAATAAATATATAAATAAATATTACTGGACAATTTTACACAGCGACATCTAGCCCCGTGGTAAGCTCGAAGCTTGTGTTACGGGTGCTAGATTTCTGATATACTTAATATAATATACATACATATATAGATATTTTTATTATACATATTATATAACACCCAGACACCCGGAACAAATATTTGCAGATCATACAAATAGTTGTTCCGAGGACTCGAACCCGCAACCTCTTGCGTCGCAGGCGGACCTTCGCCCGCTGCACCACAGAGGTCGTCAAATAAAGCTAAATTACCACTCACTGACTGACTCACTGACTGACTGACATAATTGTTCTCCCTGTTGGTGGATGGGAAGGTATGTTTTTTTTTGCGGAATCGTTGAGGGGAACACCGGGTGAGTTTGGGAAAATTCCGACTTTTTCAAATTTCCCCCTCCCCCTCCCCCTCTCCTATGGTATCTTCATAATGGTAGCTCCTTGACAAAATATTTTTTTGGGGTCGTATAGAGGGGGGCAAACGATTGCGAAAAAAAAATTTTTTCACCCCCCCTTCCCCCCAAAAAAACTCCCCCTCTAAAGTGTACACCTAGAAATATTAGTTTTATAGGGTTTTCGATGGCGGAGTCGTATAGAGGGATTTTTCTTGAGTTGGAAGAAAAAAAAATTACCTCCCCTTTTCCCCCAAATTTCACCCCCCCTTTTGGTATCTCCCAAACGGTGAGACTTGGAGGAAAAAAAATTTCACAGTCATGTAGAGGAGGTTAGATAGTTTTGAATAGCAAAACATTTTGACCCCCTTGCCCCCCTAAAACCCCTTTTTTTATGAAAAAACCGAAAATTGGCCTATTTTTGACGAATATTTTAAGGGCGAGCCGCGATGCGACCACGGGGAACAGCGTGGCAAGCGAAGCGAGCCGTGTTGTGACCCCCGGAATGTCCCCCCTGTCCCCCCCTTCCCTAAAAAATTCAACATGGGTATCGTTTCCGACTAATATGGGGTAAGTTTTAATAAGTTTTCATATGATAGGTATATAAAAAATATATATATATATTAAATAATAATAAATAAATATAATAAATAAATATTACTGGACAATTTTACACAGCGACATCTAGCCCCGTGGTAAGCTCGAAGCTTGTTGATATTGAGATGGTATTGTCATTATATTTATTTCTTTCAATTTATCAGGCAGGAATTATCTGTATAATACTACTATATACTATACTACTATATACTATACTATATAATACTACTATATAATACTCGTATTATATACCTACATTATCGTGTACAATTTTATTATTTTTAATTTAATTACTAGTAGTAGAGTTTTTACTTATCTATAAAACATTAGTTTAAAATGTTTGTATACATTTGCGTGAAAAACTTTGTGTTGAAACTGCTTAGCTTAATTTTAATCATATTATTTTTTAATTTCTACAGATTTGTGTATTCCAAAAATAAATACATATCTACCTACCTACATGATGCTATTTTCATATTAATATGAAATTTTAAAACGAATCATCGAAATTAATTATCGACAAATTCATTCAATGTTCCCAACCCGCGACCTAAGTGCGACCTTGAAATAGCCAATCACAACGCCTTTGCTCCAGTCCCCGCAACCCGCGCCTTCCTCCAACTTCGGTGCGTTTTAATCGGAACAAAAGTATTATAATGGACCATCTAGTGGGGGTTATCTGTGCCCAGCGCATACCAACCTATCTGTGTTTAGTAACAATCGGTATTTGCCCATCCCTGCGCAGAATGTCACCTAAACCATCGCTATAACCTTTACAGAACCTACAGAATAGACAGAGATATTATATACATAGTTAGATATCTTTTATTATACATATATGACACCCGGAACAAATATTTGTAGATCATACAAATTGTTGTCCGGAGGCGGGAATCAAATCCGAAACCTCTTGCGTCGTAGACAACCTTCGCCTGCTGCGTCACAGAGGTCATCAAAAGTTTAGATTTTATAGCATTCCTCAATAAATATACTATCAAACACTTAAATAATGTTTCACATCGGACAAGCGCTGCACCGGTTCCTGTGATTAGCGCGTTAAAACAAACAAACTCTTTAACTTTATAATGTAAGTATCTACAGAAGTTTAAAAAACTTTAAAATTTATAAATTGTTTGCTACAAAAGTAAAACGAAAGTAATAGTGATGTTGTGTTCACAGTTACCCATAGCCCAGTTAATCACGTGACCATAACCGCAGGTCGCAAGGTCGCTCAAGTTTCCATACATTACACGAAACGTGATATGAATTCTTAAGTTGTGTGATTTCCGAACATTAATTATATTTAACTATAAATATATTAATGGTTAAGGGTTAGAGGTTGAGTCTTATTTATTAGTGCTAGACTGTCGCCAGAATATACTGTTTTTATGTATTTTTTATCTGGTCATTATTGTTCTAGTCTAGTTTCTTGAAGTTTCTAATATTGTTTTTATTGAATTGTCAACTTTATTCAACAACAAAAACTTGGAACTTTATTCTCATAACAGGAAAAAAAATTGTAATAAAAAAACTTTTTACGATATATGTAGGTATACGTTGCTGACTAACAAGCGAAATTACTACAGATAGATTGCTCAACAGCTATACAATACGTCAATATAATTTTTTCATAAGCATAATATAAAATTAGGAATATGACAGGTAACCACATGCCCACATTCCTTTGATGATTGAGTATTTCAAGATCGAAAGTCAACGATCACTTCGTCAAATATTTATTATGATACCTGCTGAAGTGTTAAGGCCCAAGGTCCGATAATGACCGAACAAACAAACATTGATGAGATTACTACAATAAGAGATGATGCATTTAAACCTTTGGAGTTTCACGAAGGTTTTAAACGTGCAAACACTCCTTGAACATTACGGCCTCCGAAGGTTAGTTCAGGAAGTCGGTTTAAGTGTTTCTTCAAGTACATAACGGCATGTACCAAACGGTATTGGACTTTCAAAGGTCTACGGTAAATATTGTAAGGACAACGTAAAAACCCTTGACGAATCGACTGAGGTCTTACAGTTATAAAATATTTCATTTCCAAACGCTACTTTTAAAAGCGGCAATCCTTGGCTTACATTTATAATTTAAATTAGGTTCGAGTTATTGTGCTACCTATTAATATGTTTAATGAGCTTAATTCCGAATAAGAACCAACAACAAATAGAGCAGGAAAATAGATGTTTGTTTATCTACAACTTGTTTGCATGATCTAGAGGTCAATATTATAACTTAAGATAAGAAGATATAAAGTACTAACAAAAGCACAAAATGCAGCGACAGCTATATCTAACTATTGAGATTATATGGGTTTTAACAATACTTTTCGCGGACAAAATAAACATTTCCAAAATAACAATAACCAGCATAACGACATATAATATATAATTGCACTGTATTGAAATACTCAATTGAAAAATGATAGTTTTAGTAGAAATTTGTACGAAAAATGCTTTAAGGCTTTAAGGATCTATAGTAATACGATTAGTTATATATTTAAATTAAGAGCTGTGGATTTTGTAACAAATAAATAAATAAAAACGCCATGCGATCATAGAACCCAAGCGACAACAAGGTAAATCAATTTCAATTTCGGTCAGCTTACAATCTCAAGTTCGCATGCTAAAGTATATGTGTAACTCTGTAAGCACAAACCGTGAAGGTTGAGCGGGCACGAGGTAAATGCACTTGCGGACAGGTAGCCAATTAAAATATATCAGCGACGGATGTCGGCAATATAAAACCCTTTCCCTTCGGTAACACATACCACTTTCTATAGAAGTTACGCCGGTTATAACTGGAATAGAACTTATAGAAATAGAAATGCTACAACAACTTTTTTTAATTATAAGTGTAACTGATCTTACGCGGTTTAATTCCAATCACGAAAGCTATTCCTTTGGTGTAGAGTTATTGCGTGCCGAGTTCAAACGTTACCTACTACGAAATGCGTGTTGGAATGCTATAGTGAACACGTGCTCTACTAATTATAGTTAAACGTCTATAATCATTATTATAAGTATATATAAGTATCTTGTATAATAGAACAGTGTCTAGACAATTTTTACTATTATTATTTTGATCAATCCTAAAGAAATGTGGTGGAATAATAGTCAAAATTGTCTAGACAAAAATTGAAAAGACACAAAATTGAAGCATTAACCTAAACCGGTTGGTATTATCGATAGACAAGTCAAATAAAATTGGCAAGATAAAATAATTCACGTTGTAAACCGTGACTCAACATAGAACCTTTCAACGGGTTTAGATTACTTTTACTTATCCGATAGTTTGCACTTGCATCTTTGCGTAATATCGTATCTCGAGATGGCATCTATTTTAGATTATTTGGTTCATTCGCGCTCACTATCCATTGGTTGCGCCACTCTTCCTGTTGAATCTTGCTTAGAAAGTTTCGGCCACTTTATAGAATGACCATCGACAAGATGCTAACACTAATGTCATAAGGAAACAATATTCTCGTGTTATTAGAAACTTTGTAATGACTTTATAATAAACATGTCCCCATGTTTGGGTTGATATATCATTGGAGAAATACTTGAGCATGATCACGGGTAATACTTTTATTTATAATATAAATGTCTGCAGTTCTTAGAATATAATATGATAAACTAAGGCCGTTCTTTTCACATCCTCGCAAAGCACAATTAAAATCCTCACACATATCATATAAACCGAATCCTTATCGATTTAAAGAAGAAAAATGGCGAGTTCTGTTACTCGAGCAGTGCTAAGTTAAAATAATAAAAAGTGCGTAATACTGGCAGCTTATGGCCGTTCCGAAGACGCTATAAATTCTGGACGGTGTAAAAGGAGAAATGTTAAAAACGGCGCCAAATGCGTGATTGTCGTCGGCTGGACGGGCGCCGCGTACATCCCACTCGTTTGCATTTTATTCCTTTGTAGTGAAAGAGATCACGGTGCCGTTCTTACGATACAACACAAACAACGATATTTTTCTTTATACTACCAAAAGTTGGCAGACAGGCAAGCCCACTTGGTGGAGAGCGGTTACGGATGCGATGCCTGTAGCATCAGAGATGTTACCTGCGTGCTGCCGAATCCTTTAAATATTTGAATGCTTCATACCCTTTTTCAATAAACCCATGCTATAGTCCTTTGGGAAAACCTTAATATACCTTAACCTGATATTTTTAAAGATTAGATACGAAGGATCTTCCTCCATGAAACATCTAAAGCAAACCTTACTAGAACTTGGTGTTTTATATTTCGTAAACGTGTCGATGTTTTAAACACATTTGTATCCTTCAAGTAAAGAAAGCTTAAAATCCATCATAATAAATCAATAAATACATCCTTATTTTTTATAAGGGGCTATGTTATAAGCTGGGTCCTTTTATACTAAATTCTTTGTAATTCTTCTCTTTCTTGTACTTTTTGTCAAGAAACGTCTTTCAATATATTAATTTGAAGTAAGATTATTCCCATCGACTCCTGGACTATTTTTTAGGATCGCGTCGAAGCGGCGGCGCAGGCGCAGCCCAAAATTCGCGATCTCAGTGCGACGACCTTGGCCCGAGCCGTTATTGGCAAGGACATAGGTACCTGAGAACCACCATGCTTTGTAACTCATTATTGTTATGAGAATGCTGGTCAGTTTTCAAGGTTTGATGCCATTGCAGTTTTTAATTTAAGTTAACAGTAATATTATTATTATATTTGCTTTCTTTTAATAATGATGAAAGAATAGCATCTATTATATTTTCTTATCAATCTTATGTACTTTAAAAGTTCTTAATTCTAATCTTATTAAATATAATTTATTTATTGCGTTGGTTTTCCAAACATTCTTAAATACCTAAATAAAATAAATAAATATAATAAAAAGCTCTCATGATATCGAAGAGTTTAGCTTTTTATGGGAGAGTCAGTGGATATTTATCTGAATATCATAGTGTTAGAATTTTTTGTTAATAGACTGCTTATTTTTACGTTTTATTCATAAGCTTTCAACTCAAATGTAATTTATATATTTCAAAAGTTATAACATAACGCAACGTTAGCAAAAACTAGGTATCAGATATTAGCTTAAAGGCATGAAACCTGTAAAAACAGTCATTATTATAGTACCTAGAAGGGACCTCCTAATCATCGCTTAGCTACAGCACACTGGCAGTAAGTAATCTGTAATGGTAGCGAACAAATCATGATTACAACGGTGATATTGTAAATTCATGACTAAATTGTTAAATAAATAAATATTGCTGGACAATTCACACAGCAACATCTAGCCCCGTGGTAAGCTCGAAGCTTGTGATACGGGTGCTAGATATCTGATATAAGTACTTAATATAATATACATACATAGATAGAAATAGGAACATAATATGACTCGTCGAAATCTCTTTTTATTGGTGGAAATGATATCCTAGAGGTAAATTTTAATACTGCGACAAACAAAAAATTTAAATTATTAGGGTCAAAAGTTGAATTGTTATAGTTTTTTAATAGTCAGGTATTTTCCAGTATAGATTATCTCTCATATTGCCATTAAGTAGATAATTGATAGATAAAGGAACAGAGACATAATATAAGATTTTATTTTATAAAAAGTAAATCCGTTTTTTGGCCGTAAGTTTTGTTATAAGTAACTATATTGTACATCTGTAAGGGCTGTGGATTTTGTGTAATTAATAAATAAATAAATAAAATACCTACATAGTATGCTATAATATAATAAAAAGTAAAATAGTTTGTGTTTTGCAATGAGAGAATCAATATTTAAAAACCTAAGCCACAAAAGTACACAATCGTTGAATATTTTAAATCGAAGTTGGCACGAAAATTTTAACGCCGTAACAGGAAAAAAATAAGGAAACACAATAGAAAATTGTTTAAGATCGTAATAAAATTGGACAAAATTCATGGATTCCGTGAAACGTTTCCATAAAAAAGGAATATTATTTTTCCAATTGACCTTTCAACGTTCGTGTACTCTACAATACGTGTAAGTACCAATATTTAATAATATTGCGAAAGAACGTAAAAATAATGGTTCATAAATGTAAATTGCGAAATATTTGTTTAGCCAGACCTTACCTCCAAAACTAAACAAGGTGAGCATTTATGAAACGTACACTAAAATATTTAGTTGCGATTATTGAGCAAGAGTGCAACGGTGCATGGCGTTTTGCAAAACGGAAAGTCGACAAAAATAACATTTCCCAACCTATTTTATTTCCAGTAATAAAAAAATAACTTGATTCATAAGTCGCAGATCGATATACTTAAGATACAGCGTTTTGGGACAGGGGATTCCTAGTGTGGGCAGAGGATTTGAGAAAAACCTCTGATACTGTGGGTGCTAAACCACAAGATTTTTTTTGTTTTGGCACCGACACCTTCTCGCAGTACATAGTATTAGGTCAAAGACGACTTTGACCTCTGTGGCGAAGTGGGCGTGTTACCTACGACGCAATAGGTTGGGGGTTCGATTTCCGCCTCGGGACAAATAATTATACGTTCTCCAAATATGTATGCAGTGTTTGAAAACCTAATATTTTATAAAACTGCATAATATGTATATAATAAAACATTGGCATTAAAAGAAAATTCTGAACGCAGTTAAAAACCCACCTTCGGAATGTAAGTCTTATATTCCCAACAGAGTCATCACGGCTCAATATCAGATGCATAAAGCCGGAACACTCAAAAACATATCATTAAATAAGCAAGACTTGACCGTGACAAAATCAAGTATGATAAATTGTTTAGAGTCATCTTACGGAAAAGTTCGTGAGGAAACTGACGTGACTACTCATACTACTATCCGGAAACTCAGTTTTGTGACATTATCAATCAACAAGGACAAGGTGAGGCAATGCAATTCGACATGGATAGCATAGAATACCTAGAATAAATTAGAGTTAAGATTCCAAATGTATAGATATTTAAACTGATCTACCGAGGTTATGACTAGATGATGCAAACTAAACTAGGTAATTGACAGATACGTATATATAAGAACAAGAGTCACCCATGTCACGCGAATCAGCCCATTGCAATGGTAGTAAAGTTTTCAAATAAAATCTCGGGTAGCAAAACCGCAGCGTCGGACGTCCAACAATATAAATAAATGTTTGGACAATTCACACAGCAACATCTAGCCCCGTGGTAAGCTCGATGCGTATTACGCGTGCTTGATTTCTGATATACTTAATATAATATACATACGTAGATAGATATTGGGCGGACGATTTAGTGAAAACTGCTGGAACATACATGGTGGATGCAAGCAGCTTACATCAGAAATAACTGGAAATCTTTTTAAACTTAATATTGTATCATGATCATCAACCGTTAATTTAATGTATTTGTTGGAAAAATAAATGATTTGTTTGTTTGTCCGCAGTAGACTTTCAACGCCTCATAAAATGATGATGATGACTTAGGGTAAGCGCAATTTCGTTTAACTAGAAGCACGCTAATAAGTAGAGATGTGCTAAAATATCCTCCAAAACATAATTAGAACGAGGCCCATTGCAACACAGCCTGAGAACATGCATCCGAATAAACAATTCAAATTATATGTATCATAGTGCGAATGATAATACAATTCATACTTAATGTACTTATTGTAATCGTGTTGTATGAAAACGGAGTAAATTTAGTTTAAAATTCAAATAATTTTACCAACAACCATGGTATGTTTTTTGTAAAATGGTACGTAAAAAGTTACTTTTTAAAATCTTGCTATATGGTTGATTAATATTAAAATTATGGTTATTTATTTGTATATGATTTGTATGTATCAAAAAGGTTATAAGATTGAGTCATTATATTGACGTGTGTTGCCTCTAAAATAAACATCAACGTCTTTGAAAGATCATAATATCAAAACTGATTATAATAAATTGATAATAACATTATAGCGAAGAAGACGTCACGAGAATATTTTAAATTCCTATGTTAAATTGTCGTATAGCAGGTCTAGTTTATTATTCTTGTACGCAATCAGCGATAAACATAATAATATACTTAAAGATTTAAAATAACAAACAAATCGTAAAATTTGTGAACAAATCTGAGTTCTGAAAGTCAAGTCTGTTATGAACTAAAAAAATGTTCTAAAAACGACAATATTAATCGACCTTTTAAAGTTGTCTTATCATGGAACCAAATTTCTTTTATTTTTAGAATCAAGATGACAAATTTTGATAAAACTGGTATAACTAAAAATAAGACAAAACTTACACATAGACGCCAAAGAAATAGATATTGAACCAGCAGATTTAACACTATCTAAAATCATGATTTAAAATTACATTATATTTCGCATTATATTATATCATCGGTTAAAACTATTGATGAGGCGATTGTTAATGTTAATTGGTGAGAACAATTAGCGTAAACGTCTTAAAAATATATTTCAAAAAATAGTCTGAGAGCTCAATTTACGATGTAACCGGCACTATCTATGTAGTAGCTGATAAAGTTATCATATTTATAAAAGAAAGTCATGTTACTTACACTATGATTTACAACTCAAGGACCTTAAAACCAGGAGAAGGATATAGGATACTTTTTACAGACGGAAAATATTACAACGCGGGCGAAACCGCGGGGCGGAATGCTAGTGTACAACAAAAATAAGGTTATTTAAAATGATTCAAATTTGCAGGAAAGGTTTATTCCCACAACATTCCTTAAAATCCACGTGCAAGGATTAAGCAGGGAACACATTTGTAACACCCGACGCGACGCGACGTGTCGACACCCGACGTGCACAGTGCATATTACCAACACGCGACGCCACGACATACTAGCATTTCATCATCATTTCACTAAATAAATGCAAAAATTTAATATGAAATTGTCATAAAGTGACAGTTCTCGAACGAATGACACGTGGCGTCGAGTGTTGTCTAGAAACATACTGCGCTCCCGCGTCGGATGGCGTGTTTACCCCCACCATGGGAACGCATGGTGGGGGTAAACACGCACACGCAGATCTGGCACGTCTGGATCAGGTGGCGTGTGCGCGCGTGGCGTCGGGTCGCGTGTTCAAAGTGTGTTTCTGGTCTATAGAAAACCATACATTTGATTCAACTCAACACGCATCACGTTTCATCGGGTGGCGTCGGGTGTTACAAATGTGTTTCTGCCTTTAGTTGTTTTTACAAAAATGCACTAAAGACTCTTGAATATTCGATTACATAATTTAAGCGGATCGCGTTTTTTTTTTAATGCGTACGATCTGACTGGCGCCTTGTCGAATAACGAAGGCCTTACCATTGGTCCCACAAGTCGAAACAGATAACTACATTAGAATTTGCAGAGTAAAAACTATGCAAAACTAGTCAGTTAATTCATAGGACAAATGAGCAATCATTCACGTTTCTGTTTCTCTTGGCATTATACACCAAAAAAGTAAGACAAAGGTCTTAGGTAAGCTCAGAACCGCCGTACCTAAGCATAAAACCACAAACAATACTATGATACACGAACAAAACAATAGAAGCAAGTTTCAACTGTGACGAGAACACATAATGAACCGAATAGGTAGCAATAGCAATACCTAACCGCATTATCGCATTGACTGGACATAAGAATAACAGTTACTAAATACGCGACGAAAATGTCAATGACACCGCCTATGCGTAAGACGGGTCAAATTATATTTCGCAAGAAGCCCGTGACATTGGTTCTATAACGGGATTGTGATACAAGCTAATTCTGTCGAAACGACTTGATTGACACTAAACTGAAACTGAGTCAAATCAACGCATATATAACTGGAAACTCATAAAATAAACAGATATTTGATTACACTGGTCCAGTTATTCAGTTTTAAACAAAAGCTGTCAATCAAGTCGAGAAGCTAATTATATTAGAATGTATCACGGAAGAATCTTGTGACAAGTAGAGTCGAGAAACGAATGAATAATGAAGCAACCAGTAGAAACCTCGATATCTCGAGATAATACAAATAGTAGGATCCCCAAAGTTATGAAGTGGTCAAACGGTCAAAACAGGCGGCAAGCGCCGCAGTGTCGCGGAATGTGGTACGGACGCGTCGAGGCGACACTGCCTAAAACGAACTCGATTCCGAGAAGAAAAAAACACAATTAAATGAAAATAACAAATGGCGGAGTGGCCGACTCGCGACCAAAGAGGATGTTGTGTATCAGATCCCGCGCGTGATGAATAGTATACCGTATGTGGAATGTGTCCTAAATAGTCCTCTATGATATCACGGTGATAGCTCGCACGGTTGTGATAACGATGATTTTATTATGAATACAACACCATCAGTGGAATGTGACCTTAATGAGGCTGTGATGTGTCATGAAGGTAAGATGACCTTCTTTATCCTTATTGAGAAAAACAAACTTATTAAAAAATAGTTCAACACGTGAATTTTTAGGAGTGTTTGTAGGTAAGTACAAATTAATAACACCGATTTATCAAAGAAAGCATTTATCTTCACGAGCAACTGGTTTTTCCATAATTCTAAAGTGCAAAAAACTAACAAAAAGCGATCCGCATTCCAAAGATTCTTCAAACGATCAAGGTTTTCCCCGCACTTGCTTCGTTTTTTTTGGCAAACGCCTAAACTGCCACCGCGAACCCCTAACCCAAATCCAAAAATTCATTAACATTCAACCGGCTCCATTATCGTAAAGGTTCTAAATACAAATCAAAAAGCGAATAAAACGTCCGAAGATTTCGTGCCTTCTAGAAGCGAAATAAAATAAAATAAAATTTCTTGACGGAAAAAACAACCTTTAAAATCTAGATCCGGGATCCAGGTGGCGGGCAACGATGCGCGTGATAAGCCGGCCGGCGGGCAGATATTATGGTAATACATCGGTCGACCTTCCCGAGGACACGGGGCCGGTGTCGATGACTCGGACTTGCGCAACCGAAACATCGCGGATCGACCATCTCTCGCTAGTGCTCAGATCGGAGCCTACGAGTTAAGTTTGTTGAACTTGGGATACCCAATGATACCGTTCACGGTCACGATGGCATTGTTATTGGAGAAATGAATTAGAAACGATTATTGTAATTGCACTGGGATTTTTGAACGGTATATGTTGCGAGAGCTTTTCATCAATTATGTTTTTAGATATTTTTTTGCGGCTATTATGTTTTCTCATCATTTCTTTACACGGTACGAAGTTCAGATAAACACTTGATTTTTTGTTTAGCGTGCATTTAAAGTCTGAGTTGTTTTTGTACGTTTTTAATATTGATGGTTAAGTCACGTAGAAAATTCATGAAAATATGTTAACGCATTTGAGTTTTGCCAAAAAGCGCTTTGAATCGACTTTCCTTAATTCAGAATGTAAAGAGAGAAATCGAACACTTTGTATCTGCTGCCAAAGCGGAGGTTAACCGCAAGGGTTAAAATGGATGTTAAGTAAAGTCGAAGCCGCTTTCTAGATTATTCATATGTGTATTGTAAGAGTATCAACCACATACGGATACAGTATTACGGAGAACCGGAGATTCTAAATGACTGAGTCAGTAATAGGTACCATATTCTTTAAGTATCTGTGTAAGAATAAATCATAGGTAAAATGTTTAAGTCAAATCAGTCAATGACTTCAGACTTTGGTCTGTTGAGACTGTTATATTATTTGTATATAATATTTACAGCAGACCTAGAAACTTCCATGAGGTAAACGAATTGAACTTACAAGACGTGATAATACAATTTTCCTTGTAAATATTAGCAAATATTTGAGTTATTTTCATCCGCATTGCTATGTGCATCAAAATGAAGAATTCTCAATTGATCACGTTTTACAAATTGAGCCAAACAAACAACCCAACAAGTACCTACAGTAAGAGCAAGATATAGCCTCAGTGGATACTACATCCGGTTGCAGGGTATTAAAGATGTCCATCATTAGATATGATAATCGGCCGCATCAGTCTGACGTTGTGTACAGTGTACAGGGAGATGTGTCGCCTGTGTGTGGCGCAGTTGTTGGTGTGTGTAGGCGGTGCGCACGCGCTACGGCGGCGTATTTACACCGTCGATCCCTTCCATCGCGAGCACTCATGCGCCGCGCGACCTGCGGACCACACGTACCCTACCACTGCAGCACTGACCGGCGCGGTGACCCCCGACAACGCATTCCACCGCAGAACGACAACCGTGACACTACTGCCCAGTATGTGCCTGTGCCTGTGACACTCCAGTGATACAATACAACATTAGTGAAGTGACTTTGGCACTGTGATGTGCGACTGAACGTGATGTACAGCAATTGTGACAACGGCCGCAGCCTCAGCCGATCAGTTAATGTAAGCTTGTGTTTTGTTTATGAGTTATGTGGACAATAGGCGGTGGTCCCTCGACCTAGATCCCACGGGCTAGCTCGGGCTCCAGAAACAATACCTCCGTATCGCGACACAAATATTAAAGTCGTTTCACAGAGCCCCAGCCTTCGACATAAAATTCAATGACGTTAAAGAAACACCTGTGAGAAAATGCAAACAAAGTGCTCAGAGGTTTTGATATTGTACTAGTATACGAATTTAATTGTTGCTTAACATAATATTGCGTTTTATGTGCGACCGCATTATACGGTGATTATTTGGAGTGGCCGTGAAGCTGTATTACCAGTAAATGAAGCACCCACAATATTTAAACAATTATTTTTTCAACGTTCCAAAATAGGTCCTAGCATCTTATCCTTCATGATTAGAAAAATAGCCATAATCAATGAGTTTTAGCAAACGTGTTTTGAGAATAATACGCGATATTTACATAATGAAAAGCCAATGTTCCCAGAAACACAAACCTTACTAAATTGAATTGCCACATACAACTGACTTCGTTCTAAGCAATGTGCTAAACATTAGTCACAAAAGGAATAATAAACAATATTATTGTTTGTCTACATGTTTGGAAATTCCGCGGCAGTTAAATTATATCTGATGCGTAAATATTCAAGAGATTTACGACGTCAAAAAGTTCAAATTGATGCAAATAAAGTCGTGTTTCTGATGGCAGCGATAACGGAATCCCAACCGGACTTCAAGAACGTGTGTAAAATAATTAACGTGATTACGTATATACTTAATATTCAATTTGACCAAAACGAACTGGTATCTAAGTTATATCACGTACCGACTAATAAGAAATAACTCTTCAATGGACGACGTAATCTACTTAAAAAGTCGTTTGAGTCACGGTGTCCGATTCTATTCAAATAGGCTTTGGTATCTCAATTTTGTGAACTAAGCGTCAAGCACACATGTCTCGTAATGTCTTAGGAATGTTGTAATTTCTATAAAACATGGAAAAGCATTATATCACAGAAAATGGTCAGCTTCCGATCGCGTTTCCATTAAGCTTTGAAAGTAGGCAGGCTGGACATGAGATGTGATATAACAACAATAAAAGCGTTGTAACACAGATAAGACACTATTCGATACGGACTATTAAAGACATGCTGAGTAAAATCCCCCATCCGTGTAATAAACCCGTGAGAATTATTCAAATCATCAATTAAGCAGACAATATAGGGGTAAAATCATTAGTAATCAAGAGTACGGAACAAGTTAAATACGTGGAAAATTATCAGCACAATAACAAAGATTTTATCTCGGTTCTACTTAAAAACCTTGTTGTAGTTATTAAACATAGGAAACATTAAAAATGTATGAGCATTTTATGTATGAAGATCAAGGTTGCTTTCTAAGTGCTGAATTCTCAGACGTGTTAATTTAAAAACTGGATTTAGTGGATCTTTTACTAGAAAGTTTTAATTTACAGCTACAGATAACAAATTATCAACGTTTAGTTTACTATTTCTCACGATAAGTTTCACTTAACCCTTAACCACCTAACGTCGGTCACAGTGACTCCATTCGATATATTTTTTCAAATATTTCCGTTACTACGCGCGCCACAAACCTGTGACTCTGTGTACTTTTTCTCCTCCCTCTCCAGTTTGCACTTCGTGCCCGACCAAGCAATACGTGCACATAGTGAAAAGATTCAGGTAAATATATTTCGTATGCGGTCATGGTGACCGACGCTAGGTTGTTACGTTACTTTTAGTGTTACCATTTTCTTGCTGTTTTTTTAGATTTATCATGTCTGAACGTGATCAAATCTAAGAAGATGGTTAGAAGAGTGTGATACAGGTTCCGAGGATCAAAGGGACGTGCCGGAAATACCAAATGAAGATTGCAGTGACGTTGAAGATGTACTAGTAGACCACGTCATTGATGGTGAGTGTCAATCAGACTCTGATATTGATGTTGGCGAGTTAAATGAAGGCGTCGATATTCTGCCAGTTGCTGATGATGATCTACCAGGTGATGATAATGCATCTTCCGATGATGATGTTCCATTGGTACCAAGGTACCGGAACTACTTTGCTAAAAATCGTTTCCGTTGGTCGTCTCAAGCTCCAGTTTCGCGACTGAAGATCTGCCTGGCTGGCTGAAGATCTTATCGAACCCCATTTAAGACGTCGAGTAAACCAGTTTGGATTGCAAAGGGAACATCAACATGCTATTCGCCGGTTTCTCAAAATAGATGAACAGCTAAGAACATCTTTGGCAGGCAGTTCTGTCTGACAAATTAGAATCACGAAAAACTTGTTCAACGTGTGCCCCAATAAAGAAACGTAAAACATTTGTGTTTTCAGTGCAAAAATCCAATTTACATTGGAGTTTTCTCAAAAAATGTGTGTAGACTGCCGCGAAAAATTGTAAATGTTAGGGAGTCGTAATTTTGTCTTGATTGTAATTTTATTGTGCCAATGATAGTTTTATATAAGAGGTTATATATTAAAGTAACTAAAATAATTAAAAATTAAGAAGTCTCATTGATTATTATTGCTTAGATCTCAGCTTAATTAAAAAACCTTTAATTTGTTAAAATATTTGTAAGTCAACTTTAATTAACGATACTAAATAGATTAAGTGTTAATTTGAAGATTGTTTTTAAACAATTTGAAATAAAAACAATTGAAAAACATGATGTAGTTTTGTTTTACAGCAATATTTGAGCTTTTACCTTTCTAATAGTACTTATACGCGAGCGGTCACCATGACCGACGTTAGGTGGAAGTGTTACTAAAATACACGTTAGGTGGCTAAGGGTTAAACCAGAAAAATGGGAGCATTTGCAATAAGAAAAGTTTTCGTAATGAGTTTAATGTTTATAGATATTGATAATGCTATCATAATAATTCAAAGCATAGACTTCTTGTTATTTGCATATCATTCGAATTATATTACAAACTTTTCCTATGGAAGTTATGCAAGATCTACCTAACGTTATCCTTATTGCATATCTGAATTTAATAAAGCAATGATAATAATGCTAGGTAACTAATTACAATAATTCCTGATAAATTCACTAGTAGTTTGTAGTAGTAAGCTTGATTACTGCATACACAATCGAAAATAGAAGTAGTGAAGACATATTATTTTTAGAACTCCGCAATTCTAGCAAAACAATCGCAATAATGATGGTGCTCAGACAAAAGCAATTTCTGCTTTCTTATAATAACAGAATTCCGTTCACTATTGCCTCTACTGCGGTTATAAATTATCTATGACAGTACATTTGCGGTTCAAATTTGAATTTTATGTTTTGTGTAGGACTTAATATGAGTTTTCGAAGTGATACGCGAAAAAAGGGCTTTAAAAATCTGGAAATATCCAGTTATGTTCTTAAGGGTTAGTACGTTCAGGTATGTACAGTTGATATCATGTTACAAAGTGGTTTACCTTTAACTCCCTCGGAATGTCACACCCATATCCACATCTCGACTTGCCTTGACCTTACTGAATCATCGTTTTAGTACATTGTATTTGTTTTTCCGCGTCATTTTCTTACAATTTCTATTTAAGATATCCGGATGAAACTTCGCTCCAATTATGTCTAACAAAATGTTATCTAACTGATGTCTTGACATTATTCAAATGTTTAGTTTTTACCATGAAAACGGGTACGTTTAAGATATAATGATAGTATAAACAGTGTTACGTCAGCTAGCAATTTTGTAAATCAACAAAAAATGTGTATCCGGCTTGGTGGGACGAGCTATAGACGGCAAAAAGAGCACTCGAGGTACTACTTCTAAAGATTTATAGAACAATAAGAATTATTTGTTTTATGCGTGAAGTAAGAGGTTTGTCGTGGTGACGGGCTAAACAATAGACGCTCTCACTCAACTATTAGTCCCACCTACGTATCGTCAGCGCGCGTCTAATAGTCGTGTCAAATAACATTAGTCATAATATTCCTCCCGTGAAAACCTTGAAAATAGTATGACTCGATAATCTCTTCGATAGCAAACCAATCTCTGGCGCAATTGCCCAAAATATTACAACAGTGGCTATTAAAATATGCAGCTTTTATCAGCATCTCGAAGGACTCGGGTGCAATCTAAGGTTGCCTATTATCCGCCACGCTCCGAAAAACATCAAAAGGTAACGGCAAAACGCCGGAAAAATTTTGTAACGTGTTTCACAAGAGACTCATATTAAACAATACAAAACTAATAGAGACGATTATCTAGCCGAAATCAGCTAATTGCTAGAACACGCGCGGTGAAGCGCGGATGTTGCCGCTTGTTATACTATCTTCCAATTACGTATTCACTTACCAGATAGTAGTCAGATAGAGCTTACCTGAAACAACATATAACAAGGTTAATTGGTTTAGAGCTTCAAGAATTTATATCCCACGTCCGCTTCATTACAAAGACATAGTAAAGAGAAAAGCTGAATTGTGCTGTAATCGCGTTGACATGTGAACAATCGGCATTACACGGATTACGACAACATAGGACGACTGTGAAATTATGACATAAAGATGCTGTACAGAAAAGAAAGTTTTAACAAAAGCTCTGCATATACAATATTTGTATTGACTTCACGCATTTTAGTCATAGATAGTGAATAACCACTAATTTCATGAGGCTTTTACAACCGTAATATGAGCTAGACGTAAGAACTTTCACATTCTTAATGTTTTTACTTCCGAGTATATATTTTTCAAAAGATAACTTAATAATAACCGACTATTATTGTTCAAGATGCATTACCATTATACAAATTATTATGTAGGTAGTATATGTCGTTTATGATTCCAGTTTTAGTATACTTCCTATATCTCAAGGCTCTTAAGATATCTTCGAAGAATTACATCTTTTATTATATGGAGCGACTTCTATACGCGGAAGCTACAGCATATTATACGGTCGTTTTGTCAAGGGTGGGAGTTTGTAGAATACATTAACCAAAGAATATCGCACTACTTAAAACAAAGAATCCTATAACATTCACACAGTAAACTTAAAAGCTTGATTGCAATCAGGAACTGGATAAAACTGAAGGTATGTTGAGTTTAAACTAGTACAAAGCTTCACCTTGAATTTCTTAGTCGTAAATTATAACTCCTGCACAAAACGGCACATGACAGAAAAACATGGGGAGGCAAACGACGCGTGCGCAAATCACGACCCACAGTCACGACTTTCAACAACTAGATCAATTTTTACGGCCTCTAACTTCCAATAAACAAAGGAATATAATGCATATTCGCTATCAATACAACTAATTATATAATTATAGTTTCCAACGAATCCGGGTAGGAAATGTAGTTTTTTGTCATATTGTTTTTTTTTTTAATTTTCTATATAATTCTAATGATTACGATAAAAACAAATGATGAAATTATTTACGACACATTTGTAACGTTAATACAAAGCTCTTGCAGCGATCACATAGCTCATTGCAAAAGCATTCTAAATACCAGTTTATTTGCACAAAGCTGGGACATTAGCTCCTAATTTCCAAATTCGAGATAATCTAAATTATTATTAACGAGAGTTGAAGTTCCCACATACTAAAGCAAGGTCGCCTTAAATGACAAACTTTGGCCAATCATCTTAATTATCTAGGTAACGAATGACAAAATTCTTTACCGCTAACAAGTATACATTAGAATTGATTTACATTTTTGTTGCCACTTCTTTGGTTCCCATAAAATATGAGTAGCATTTAAAGCAAGAATTTGATAGAGTTATTTATCAACATGACAAAGCTGTATATGGTATACTCGTATTCAGAACCCGTATTATCAAGGGCAATGCCTTGATGATATAACTCAAAGCTATATGTGATATGTAGTTAAATATATAAATCTGGTTCAATAACTGTTGATATACAGTTGAAACTAGAATGCATAATTAAGGCAACTATTCACTACAGCGAAGATAACCCGAGTAGCATTAATATAGAAAATTTTCATGGTAACAATAGCGCTTTATTTTACATTTAGCTTTACGAGTATGTAGGATGTATCTGCCTTGACCGAGCAAAGATGCCTATAATTGCTTCTAAACCATGACACCATTAATATCCATG
The DNA here is from genome assembly GCA_963691955.1 of Chloroclystis v-ata. Taxonomy (NCBI): domain Eukaryota; kingdom Metazoa; phylum Arthropoda; class Insecta; order Lepidoptera; family Geometridae; genus Chloroclystis; species Chloroclystis v-ata. The sequence goes on along the minus strand of OY829909.1, from coordinate 5,369,984 downwards.
TATAAATAGATATACAAATCTATTATGCATTTCTCGCATATTACTTATAGTTATCTGATGCATTCAAACCGTCGGAGATCTAATCTATTCGTCCTATAAAGAAAAATCTAACCAAAATTATTCAATATCTTTAAAGCCGTAATCAAAATTTATAACAACTATTAAACGACTCAACAAGTTAAGTTTAGACTTGAAAGATTCATTAGTTTGTCTACTGTAAACTTACGCAAGACGACTACTATGGAGCAATAATGAAGTTTAATAGATTCCATTCAAAGTAACATCATTAATTTAAAGCTCAAACAAAAGATTACCGATCCACTTAGGCGTGCACGAGTTAATTATATAAATCAGTCAAGTGGCACGCGCCTCTTTCATACATAGGGTTGGCACTAAAAACACTCAACACAAACTTAAAAATTGCAATCAAGAAAATAAATTAGTTTACAAAGTCCATTTAAAACATAACAGATAATGATAAACATATCAAATATTCTCTAAATAGAAGAATAATCTTAATAGAGCCAGCCCTAAAGCAACGTAAGCTGACAGTTATGATGCTCACGCGCACCCGATTATCATTATTCTACACTCTACAGCATTCTTATTAACATCTTGTTAAGTGATTAATAGCCGCAGGCCATTCGTAAAATATATGGAGCGTAGTAGTTATCGCAGGCATTGGACCTCAATGCTACAAGTGTAGTCCAATTCGCGACGGTTTCGAAACGGCCCGCGACAAGCAGTCTTTATTGATTGGTTCGAAATCATTACGTATTGCGTAAGGACATGCACGCCGGACATTAAGGTGTGGTCAACAAACAGTTATGTCGCCACAACAGTAAAGTAATAGCTAAGCGTTCCGCCGTTCCGCGAAACTCAAGGAGATCAATGTATGCTATTAAGAGACCTCAGGCGGTACGCAATACCTAACACGCATAAGGAAGTGAAGAGATTATGATGATACATCCTGACACTGACAGAAAGCGTAACATAATGCGTTGTGTATCCTAGTGCTGACTGCCGTGACAACAAAGGCGATGGAAAGTTGCCGCGAGCCATGAATACAAATAACTACAATGCATCGCCGAGAGAATTTCCCAACGTCGCTCAGCGCAGTGAAACTAGATCGCAAAGGTAAAGAAAGCAGTTGGTCCGATCGATAACTATTCGCCGCTTATTAGCGCAAGGTTGTTGTCGAAAGCCAACAACGTGACACTCACAAACCACTAGTTGGTTAATCACTCCACGTTTTGAGTGACCGCAAAAAAGCGGGCACCTTGCTGCGGCCTTGCTATCTTGTCTTTGGTTTCCATCGACAAACTAAAACAATGGATTTTATCAGAGTGTACGCGACACATTTTTGCGAAGGTTAACAATCTACTCTGCCCAGGTATCGAAAGGATTTGAGATGAGCAAATGTCAATGCAATGAACTTTAAGCTTTATATGTTAGCTGCAGTAAATGCCTTCAGGGATTCTGTGAGATATGTAATTTTTAGCAAACATTACCCAACCTTTGCTTAGTGAAGCGAAACGTATCATAACGAGCATAAATCGTATCAAGGCCGACCGTTAAGAGCCGGCCACGTAAGCGAAAATTTCCGTATTTCGACTCGCTAAGAAAATTACCCGAGATATTGTCGGTACTCGTGTCTATGGCTGAATTGCATTGAGGAAAAAGGCCACAGTGACCTATCGCTGATATTCAAAGCCACAACAATCGAAACCAATTAAAATGTCGATTCAGCTAGACCACAATCAACCGCCCTAATACACAATTACAGAATGGGTAAGCCGTTTTATCGAAGGCAAAATCGAGCATGCCTTTCACGGGGTCGCCACGCCTTCCCTACCGGGCGCCGACCGTACCGGCAGCCCTGCCAACAGATTGTTGCTCCAAGATTTAAAACGCCTCCGAGCTATTTAAATTTAGCCTCAATTTAGCAATACTTGCAATATGGTACTTAATTCCCAACCCACATATTGTTCACAAGTTACAAGCCCTCATTTAAGATCCTCCGTCACGCACGTCGCTGCTGGTGTGAATAAACTCGTGACTCAGAGAAGATGCTAAAGTCGTGAAGCTCGTGCCAATCAGAATTCAACGATTAATTGATCATTGTTACAAAACTCTCGCAGTTTTCTAAGCCATTAGCTATGAGCAATAGCGCATTTCTCTGCAGACGTCTCGCCGACCCACTAACGATTACCCCCCGTCGATAACCACTTAAAACAATAGCAACATAGTCACGACTATTCCGCGGATATTTAGACTGGCGGCCTTCCTGTCTCGCGGGTGTTAATCCGCCATTCAATTTCCAATTAAACGCTTGATTCTCAATGCCAGCCAGGTCGGAGGTGGTCGTTCGACTAAACTTAATAAAAGGCAGGTGGTGGCGCGCGCCGCGCCAGTGCCAAATCACTTGGCCAACGTTTTTGTCTCTGCGGTCCTTTCACTTCGCTCGTTCATGAACACCGAAAGAACTCGTTTTATCAACAAAGAAAACCCTACTTAGATAAGTCGACCGCAGTGTAGTAACTTACGGTGTTTTGTAATGTGTGCGTGTAAACTAAATGTTGTTTTTTACGTTTCAGATGGTGAGAGGGGCGGCGATAGCGCTACTCCTGGCGCTGGCATGGGTTTGCGAGAGCGAAAGCAGCGTGCTCGTGCCCACATACGTGCTGCCGCCCGAAAGCTTCGTGCGCGACCAACGCAGCCTCGGCGCGCCCGCAGACGCCGCGGCCGCCGAGTCGCACCGCACAATCAAACGCCTTGTCGGTGGACACATGAAGATCAAATACGATAAGGTGTACAGTCCCACGAAAAACGCAATCATCTTCGATCAGAAGAGTGAAACGGGAAAGTACGAGCCGATAGCGCCGGAGCAGTCGGGCGGCAACGTGGGGTGGAACCAGGGCGTCTGGGACGATGGCATGCTCATGTCCAGCGCCGGAGAGGGCAAGGAGACTATCAAAAAGGAGGTTGACGAGGACAAGAAAACTTTATCCGATCAAGTGGCCGAAGGAAAGTATGGTCTGATTCAAAATGAAATTTTCGCAAATTCACCAAAACGACCGGGCATTGTTAGTTACGAGCCAAGCTCTGAAACGAGATCGAAAGATAATCTGCAGAATCTCGGAGGTCTGAAGAAAGATGAAATTTGGCTTGCTGAGGATCATCTATTAGTGCTTAAAGGAGGATCATTCCCGGAGCGCACGAAAGAGTCAGATCAGAATCCTTGGCCGCCGATCGACGACTACCAAGCACCCAACAGGCAAGTAAAGCTTCCGCAGCGGCCGAAAGTGCCACCGCCCTTTCCGGTTCGACTCTCCGACGACGGACCGCTCGTCTTCCTCACTCCGAACGGTAGTGTCCCTGCGGCCTTTTTCCCTCCATATTTTACGGGAGAGGGCGAAGGAGCTCTACCTCCTCCGCCATACCCCTACGCGCCGGGAGCGTCCTACGCCCCGGGTGACAATCAAGGAAACTTTACTGCCGGGGGAGCGCCGCAACCAGGTCCTCCGTTCCCATTCCTACCAGGGAATGCGAGCGAAGGATTCCCGTTCCCGGCATCCATGAACGGCTCTTTTCCAGAAGGCTTCCCACCAGCCGCCGCTTTTCTACCACCACCGAGCAACCAATCAGACCTGTACGACGAAGACGACCCTTCGATCTACTATCCGCCGCCTTACAATTTTTCCTACCACGCTGACTACAACAATAAAGTGCCTGCGGGACCATTAGTGCCGGGAATTATTCTCCCGCCTCCGCCGGATTTCTTCGCTCCTATGGAGGAGAGGACAACGACCGAAACAGTTAAAACTACAAGGCCAACAGTACCAATTTACTCAAGGCCAAAATCGACACCGAGACCAACGACCACAGTGCTCAGAAACAAATATAAAACAAAGACGACAACAGAATCTGCACCTATTACAACAACGGAGGTGCCAACTACGATCACTACGCCATACATTATCGATGAAGTTACAACACAAAAACCGAGAAAGCCTCAAAGAATACCCTCAAGGCAGCCAGTTCGTGTTCATAATCTGCCAGACGATGTAACCAGACCCAAAACCGAAAAGCCTGTTCACAAGATAAGAACGAAAGTTACATCAAAACCACTTTCCGTGTCTGTTCTCTATGATTATCCTGAACCTGCTTACGAACAAAAGACCACGACTACAGAGAAACCTTACATCGTATACAGAGTACCACAGAAGGCGCCTATCAATGAAGTGACATCTACAGCTGTACCTTTGAGGGCTTATTATTCAAATACGCAGAATGACATTCCAACAACAAAACTACAACCCGTATATAGAAAACCGGTAGACAACGGACTGGCATCTTTCTACTTCTTTGACGAACAACCCAAATCATCTCCTTCCCCAACGTACTTTGACGGCAGGAATTATTATCAAACTGTGCCATCAAAGCAACCAACTTATCAGTCAAATCAACCAGCGTATCAACAAAATCAACAAACGTATCAACAAAATCAACCAACTTATCAACAAAACCAACCCAATTACCAATCAAATCAACAAGGTTACAACCCACCCAGTCATACAGTTTACCCACAGAACACCCAATCTGGATTTGCACCCACAGTGGATGTATCATACGGAGCTATAGACCAAGCTGACACTTTCTTCCTGTTTCCTCAAAAGCAAGGGCCCCGTACATTGACTCAAGAATACTTCAGCATTCAGAAGCCGAGACCACACCCAGTTTACGTTCAGCAATCAAAGCGACCAGAAAACTTCTTCCAACAAATCGCTGATATTCAGCAGACAATCGACTTGTACACTACTAATAGGCCTAAATCTAATACCCACAGACCACACACTCACAAGCCTAAAGCAATCACAGCCAGACCAGTGTACCAGTTCAGCTACCAGTCGAAGCCGACAAGAGAACAATTGCCATTCCGAGCGCCAAAGCTCGATCCAGAACCATTCAGACCTATGGTCAGCTACAGCAAGCCTTTCAATTTAGTTAATGACTTCAATGCCATTACTCCATCAGTGCAGTCACAACGCCAACAATATTTGGTCGAAAATGTACAAGTGACGACTGAAACACCAACCTCAACCAGATACTACCCCAAAACGAAACTAAGAGAAGAAGACTACGTTGATGTAGAAGACAAACATGTGAGAAATAACAATAGAAACCTTATCCAAAATGACAGAGCAGTATCACATCAGGTGACTAGACTTCACAACACAACACCCAACCCGATTAACCACGGTTACTACACGAAACAGGACGAGACCTACTTCGATGACAACACAAAGAATTCCTTCGATATCTTCGGGAAGAAACTCGAAGATAGCACACAGGACATCAACGGAATCGCTGTAACGGCTCCCCTAGAGACGGTTCGGACACCAATCGATAACAACATCAACCTGCAATACGATACTTACGAGATAACACAAACGAATCCGCCAAGTTTAGACAGAGATACATTGGTAAACGACAGACATCCACGACCGCCGATAAATCCAGACAGCGAGTCGATCTACAACTACAACGGTGCATTGGTACAAAAGCCGCCATCCCTAGCCGACGACACGTTAGTAAACGACAGACTGCCACGGCCGACGATAAATCCCGACAGCGAGTTTATTCCCATTGCGAATCCCGCGTTCAGACCTCTGGCACAATACAGGGTTCCGACGCAGGTTCAAAAGCCTCAGTTTACTGGGGAGCAGTTTGATCTGAACGGGCCGTCATTGGCGGGTGACACGGCCGTGAACTACAAGAGGCCGTTGCCGCCGGTGAATCCTGACTCGGAGTGGATATCGCCGGTGAATAGTGCGGGAGAGGGTCGGCCGGGGTCGTTCGTATCGTACAGACTGCCCGGTGAAGGAGCTCACGTGTATTTCCTGACGCCGCAGGCTGCGCAGGCGCAGGCGACCAGAGAGAGATACAGATCCGGCTACGGTCGGTGAGACGATACCAAAGCTCTAGTCTGAACTGAACGCCGCGGCGCTCGCGACGTACCGTGTATATAAAAGCGCAAATGTGATGTTAAAATGTCCTAAGTAGTGTAAGACTAGCGGGACGACCCGACCCGCATTGCCATAATATGTAAAAGTAATACAATGTGACTCCTTCGATGCGATGCGAGAACGGACGCTATATTCTGATAGTTATTTATTAATTTATTCTAAGAGACTGTGGTTTATTAGTTAATTTATTTATGTCAGTATTCTAAATGTGCGTAAGAATGTGATATAAGTGTGAATCGGGGATATATCAGATTGTTGATTCTCTGTAAGAATAACGATTGCGACAATGGATTGTTATTGTGAAATTGTTGTGTAAAGAAATCATCGTGATTTTGTAACGTATTTTTTAAACAAAGATTTTTTAAATAAAATATAAAAAGTGTTTATTATCTTTGTCTTTTATTACACCTCTAGAATATGTGTATAGGTAAAAAATTAAGAAGAAATAAAACCGTTATTTGCTAATCATACTTGGTATTTATATGCAGAGAGTATAATTAATTATTATATAAAAACTTAAAAAATATATCTATTAGAAGGGGGGCTAGATATTGCTGTGTAAATTGTCCAGCAAAATGTATTTATATCTAGACCAGACGACCAAATTCTAGATCAATAGGTACATATTTTTTCCAAAGTAATTATTGTAATCGATAGCTAATCGTATTACAGTACCACAAAGTAATTAAACCGTTTATTGTTAGCCAATGCTTGAAAACAGTCGTAATTGTGTAATACCTAGTTTATGGGGTCTTATCGGTGTAAATGGTTTTAACGTTGGGTTTTATATCCCGCGTCATCATCTTATGATTACGATTTGACATTACGATAAGATGAGATTTAATAGTAATACAAATGAATTAAGCACAAAACAACATGATGCCTTTCCATAGTAAGAATGACTATTACTATTATTATGACTATAACTAGAATAAAAGTGAATTTAGCTATGTAAGGGCTACTACCGATAGTATACGGATGTTAAAGTAAATGTTATTTAGAAAATGTATAATATAATAAGAAAAAAACATTACATTATTTACGTTCTCACTGTGGGAAAATAGAGATTTAGTCAATGACGCCTGCCCTTTAAACTCTTCAAAGTTCTCAGATTATGCCAGTTTGTTCACGATGTTTACCTTCACCGTTAAAGCACGTGTATTAGTTCAAAGTTCATTAAAAATCGAATAATAAAAAAATCACGTGCAAACTATTACACGGTCTTAATTCTTTTAACGCTGGTGCATGAGTGGTTAATTTAATAAAAAACATAACTGAATGATTATGATTTAAAACATGAACATAATGTATGTGTGTTCCTCCATAACTTTTAAAATGATCCGATTTTGATGAAATTTGTTGTTAAACATTAATGAGATAATAAATAAGTTATGATAAGATGTGGCCTGTATACAAAAATACTTAGCCGCGGGCGAAAAGCTACTTTATTTTAAT